>OY744464.1:0-600000 GCA_963556145.1 Hygrocybe punicea
GCTTTAAATTGTTGAAAATTAACCTCTAACTAACGGTGCGGACTACTTCATTTTACTACGAACAAACCTGGTCGGAATTTGCTTTAAATTGTTGAAAATTAACCTCTAACTAACGGTGCGGACTACTTCATTTTACTACGAACAAACCTGGTCGGAATTTGCTTTAAATTGTTGAAAATTAACCTCTAACTAACGGTGCGGACTACTTCATTTTACTACGAACAAACCTGGTCGGAATTTGCTTTAAATTGTTGAAAATTAACCTCTAACTAACGGTGCGGACTACTTCATTTTACTACGAACAAACCTGGTCGGAATTTGCTTTAAATTGTTGAAATTAACCTCTAACTAACGGTGCGGACTACTTCATTTTACTACGAACAAACCTGGTCGGAATTTGCTTTAAATTGTTGAAAATTAACCTCTAACTAACGGTGCGGACTACTTCATTTTACTACGAACAAACCTGGTCGGAATTTGCTTTAAATTGTTGAAAATTAACCTCTAACTAACGGTGCGGACTACTTCATTTTACTACGAACAAACCTGGTCGGAATTTGCTTTAAATTGTTGAAAATTAACCTCTAACTAACGGTGCGGACTACTTCATTTTACTACGAACAAACCTGGTCGGAATTTGCTTTAAATTGTTGAAAATTAACCTCTAACTAACGGTGCGGACTACTTCATTTTACTACGAACAAACCTGGTCGGAATTTGCTTTAAATTGTTGAAAATTAACCTCTAACTAACGGTGCGGACTACTTCATTTTACTACGAACAAACCTGGTCGGAATTTGCTTTAAATTGTTGAAAATTAACCTCTAACTAACGGTGCGGACTACTTCATTTTACTACGAACAAACCTGGTCGGAATTTGCTTTAAATTGTTGAAAATTAACCTCTAACTAACGGTGCGGACTACTTCATTTTACTACGAACAAACCTGGTCGGAATTTGCTTTAAATTGTTGAAAATTAACCTCTAACTAACGGTGCGGACTACTTCATTTTACTACGAACAAACCTGGTCGGAATTTGCTTTAAATTGTTGAAAATTAACCTCTAACTAACGGTGCGGACTACTTCATTTTACTACGAACAAACCTGGTCGGAATTTGCTTTAAATTGTTGAAAATTAACCTCTAACTAACGGTGCGGACTACTTCATTTTACTACGAACAAACCTGGTCGGAATTTGCTTTAAATTGTTGAAAATTAACCTCTAACTAACGGTGCGGACTACTTCATTTTACTACGAACAAACCTGGTCGGAATTTGCTTTAAATTGTTGAAAATTAACCTCTAACTAACGGTGCGGACTACTTCATTTTACTACGAACAAACCTGGTCGGAATTTGCTTTAAATTGTTGAAAATTAACCTCTAACTAACGGTGCGGACTACTTCATTTTACTACGAACAAACCTGGTCGGAATTTGCTTTAAATTGTTGAAAATTAACCTCTAACTAACGGTGCGGACTACTTCATTTTACTACGAACAAACCTGGTCGGAATTTGCTTTAAATTGTTGAAAATTAACCTCTAACTAACGGTGCGGACTACTTCATTTTACTACGAACAAACCTGGTCGGAATTTGCTTTAAATTGTTGAAAATTAACCTCTAACTAACGGTGCGGACTACTTCATTTTACTACGAACAAACCTGGTCGGAATTTGCTTTAAATTGTTGAAAATTAACCTCTAACTAACGGTGCGGACTACTTCATTTTACTACGAACAAACCTGGTCGGAATTTGCTTTAAATTGTTGAAAATTAACCTCTAACTAACGGTGCGGACTACTTCATTTTACTACGAACAAACCTGGTCGGAATTTGCTTTAAATTGTTGAAAATTAACCTCTAACTAACGGTGCGGACTACTTCATTTTACTACGAACAAACCTGGTCGGAATTTGCTTTAAATTGTTGAAAATTAACCTCTAACTAACGGTGCGGACTACTTCATTTTACTACGAACAAACCTGGTCGGAATTTGCTTTAAATTGTTGAAAATTAACCTCTAACTAACGGTGCGGACTACTTCATTTTACTACGAACAAACCTGGTCGGAATTTGCTTTAAATTGTTGAAAATTAACCTCTAACTAACGGTGCGGACTACTTCATTTTACTACGAACAAACCTGGTCGGAATTTGCTTTAAATTGTTGAAAATTAACCTCTAACTAACGGTGCGGACTACTTCATTTTACTACGAACAAACCTGGTCGGAATTTGCTTTAAATTGTTGAAAATTAACCTCTAACTAACGGTGCGGACTACTTCATTTTACTACGAACAAACCTGGTCGGAATTTGCTTTAAATTGTTGAAAATTAACCTCTAACTAACGGTGCGGACTACTTCATTTTACTACGAACAAACCTGGTCGGAATTTGCTTTAAATTGTTGAAAATTAACCTCTAACTAACGGTGCGGACTACTTCATTTTACTACGAACAAACCTGGTCGGAATTTGCTTTAAATTGTTGAAAATTAACCTCTAACTAACGGTGCGGACTACTTCATTTTACTACGAACAAACCTGGTCGGAATTTGCTTTAAATTGTTGAAAATTAACCTCTAACTAACGGTGCGGACTACTTCATTTTACTACGAACAAACCTGGTCGGAATTTGCTTTAAATTGTTGAAAATTAACCTCTAACTAACGGTGCGGACTACTTCATTTTACTACGAACAAACCTGGTCGGAATTTGCTTTAAATTGTTGAAAATTAACCTCTAACTAACGGTGCGGACTACTTCATTTTACTACGAACAAACCTGGTCGGAATTTGCTTTAAATTGTTGAAAATTAACCTCTAACTAACGGTGCGGACTACTTCATTTTACTACGAACAAACCTGGTCGGAATTTGCTTTAAATTGTTGAAAATTAACCTCTAACTAACGGTGCGGACTACTTCATTTTACTACGAACAAACCTGGTCGGAATTTGCTTTAAATTGTTGAAAATTAACCTCTAACTAACGGTGCGGACTACTTCATTTTACTACGAACAAACCTGGTCGGAATTTGCTTTAAATTGTTGAAAATTAACCTCTAACTAACGGTGCGGACTACTTCATTTTACTACGAACAAACCTGGTCGGAATTTGCTTTAAATTGTTGAAAATTAACCTCTAACTAACGGTGCGGACTACTTCATTTTACTACGAACAAACCTGGTCGGAATTTGCTTTAAATTGTTGAAAATTAACCTCTAACTAACGGTGCGGACTACTTCATTTTACTACGAACAAACCTGGTCGGAATTTGCTTTAAATTGTTGAAAATTAACCTCTAACTAACGGTGCGGACTACTTCATTTTACTACGAACAAACCTGGTCGGAATTTGCTTTAAATTGTTGAAAATTAACCTCTAACTAACGGTGCGGACTACTTCATTTTACTACGAACAAACCTGGTCGGAATTTGCTTTAAATTGTTGAAAATTAACCTCTAACTAACGGTGCGGACTACTTCATTTTACTACGAACAAACCTGGTCGGAATTTGCTTTAAATTGTTGAAAATTAACCTCTAACTAACGGTGCGGACTACTTCATTTTACTACGAACAAACCTGGTCGGAATTTGCTTTAAATTGTTGAAAATTAACCTCTAACTAACGGTGCGGACTACTTCATTTTACTACGAACAAACCTGGTCGGAATTTGCTTTAAATTGTTGAAAATTAACCTCTAACTAACGGTGCGGACTACTTCATTTTACTACGAACAAACCTGGTCGGAATTTGCTTTAAATTGTTGAAAATTAACCTCTAACTAACGGTGCGGACTACTTCATTTTACTACGAACAAACCTGGTCGGAATTTGCTTTAAATTGTTGAAAATTAACCTCTAACTAACGGTGCGGACTACTTCATTTTACTACGAACAAACCTGGTCGGAATTTGCTTTAAATTGTTGAAAATTAACCTCTAACTAACGGTGCGGACTACTTCATTTTACTACGAACAAACCTGGTCGGAATTTGCTTTAAATTGTTGAAAATTAACCTCTAACTAACGGTGCGGACTACTTCATTTTACTACGAACAAACCTGGTCGGAATTTGCTTTAAATTGTTGAAAATTAACCTCTAACTAACGGTGCGGACTACTTCATTTTACTACGAACAAACCTGGTCGGAATTTGCTTTAAATTGTTGAAAATTAACCTCTAACTAACGGTGCGGACTACTTCATTTTACTACGAACAAACCTGGTCGGAATTTGCTTTAAATTGTTGAAAATTAACCTCTAACTAACGGTGCGGACTACTTCATTTTACTACGAACAAACCTGGTCGGAATTTGCTTTAAATTGTTGAAAATTAACCTCTAACTAACGGTGCGGACTACTTCATTTTACTACGAACAAACCTGGTCGGAATTTGCTTTAAATTGTTGAAAATTAACCTCTAACTAACGGTGCGGACTACTTCATTTTACTACGAACAAACCTGGTCGGAATTTGCTTTAAATTGTTGAAAATTAACCTCTAACTAACGGTGCGGACTACTTCATTTTACTACGAACAAACCTGGTCGGAATTTGCTTTAAATTGTTGAAAATTAACCTCTAACTAACGGTGCGGACTACTTCATTTTACTACGAACAAACCTGGTCGGAATTTGCTTTAAATTGTTGAAAATTAACCTCTAACTAACGGTGCGGACTACTTCATTTTACTACGAACAAACCTGGTCGGAATTTGCTTTAAATTGTTGAAAATTAACCTCTAACTAACGGTGCGGACTACTTCATTTTACTACGAACAAACCTGGTCGGAATTTGCTTTAAATTGTTGAAAATTAACCTCTAACTAACGGTGCGGACTACTTCATTTTACTACGAACAAACCTGGTCGGAATTTGCTTTAAATTGTTGAAAATTAACCTCTAACTAACGGTGCGGACTACTTCATTTTACTACGAACAAACCTGGTCGGAATTTGCTTTAAATTGTTGAAAATTAACCTCTAACTAACGGTGCGGACTACTTCATTTTACTACGAACAAACCTGGTCGGAATTTGCTTTAAATTGTTGAAAATTAACCTCTAACTAACGGTGCGGACTACTTCATTTTACTACGAACAAACCTGGTCGGAATTTGCTTTAAATTGTTGAAAATTAACCTCTAACTAACGGTGCGGACTACTTCATTTTACTACGAACAAACCTGGTCGGAATTTGCTTTAAATTGTTGAAAATTAACCTCTAACTAACGGTGCGGACTACTTCATTTTACTACGAACAAACCTGGTCGGAATTTGCTTTAAATTGTTGAAAATTAACCTCTAACTAACGGTGCGGACTACTTCATTTTACTACGAACAAACCTGGTCGGAATTTGCTTTAAATTGTTGAAAATTAACCTCTAACTAACGGTGCGGACTACTTCATTTTACTACGAACAAACCTGGTCGGAATTTGCTTTAAATTGTTGAAAATTAACCTCTAACTAACGGTGCGGACTACTTCATTTTACTACGAACAAACCTGGTCGGAATTTGCTTTAAATTGTTGAAAATTAACCTCTAACTAACGGTGCGGACTACTTCATTTTACTACGAACAAACCTGGTCGGAATTTGCTTTAAATTGTTGAAAATTAACCTCTAACTAACGGTGCGGACTACTTCATTTTACTACGAACAAACCTGGTCGGAATTTGCTTTAAATTGTTGAAAATTAACCTCTAACTAACGGTGCGGACTACTTCATTTTACTACGAACAAACCTGGTCGGAATTTGCTTTAAATTGTTGAAAATTAACCTCTAACTAACGGTGCGGACTACTTCATTTTACTACGAACAAACCTGGTCGGAATTTGCTTTAAATTGTTGAAAATTAACCTCTAACTAACGGTGCGGACTACTTCATTTTACTACGAACAAACCTGGTCGGAATTTGCTTTAAATTGTTGAAAATTAACCTCTAACTAACGGTGCGGACTACTTCATTTTACTACGAACAAACCTGGTCGGAATTTGCTTTAAATTGTTGAAAATTAACCTCTAACTAACGGTGCGGACTACTTCATTTTACTACGAACAAACCTGGTCGGAATTTGCTTTAAATTGTTGAAAATTAACCTCTAACTAACGGTGCGGACTACTTCATTTTACTACGAACAAACCTGGTCGGAATTTGCTTTAAATTGTTGAAAATTAACCTCTAACTAACGGTGCGGACTACTTCATTTTACTACGAACAAACCTGGTCGGAATTTGCTTTAAATTGTTGAAAATTAACCTCTAACTAACGGTGCGGACTACTTCATTTTACTACGAACAAACCTGGTCGGAATTTGCTTTAAATTGTTGAAAATTAACCTCTAACTAACGGTGCGGACTACTTCATTTTACTACGAACAAACCTGGTCGGAATTTGCTTTAAATTGTTGAAAATTAACCTCTAACTAACGGTGCGGACTACTTCATTTTACTACGAACAAACCTGGTCGGAATTTGCTTTAAATTGTTGAAAATTAACCTCTAACTAACGGTGCGGACTACTTCATTTTACTACGAACAAACCTGGTCGGAATTTGCTTTAAATTGTTGAAAATTAACCTCTAACTAACGGTGCGGACTACTTCATTTTACTACGAACAAACCTGGTCGGAATTTGCTTTAAATTGTTGAAAATTAACCTCTAACTAACGGTGCGGACTACTTCATTTTACTACGAACAAACCTGGTCGGAATTTGCTTTAAATTGTTGAAAATTAACCTCTAACTAACGGTGCGGACTACTTCATTTTACTACGAACAAACCTGGTCGGAATTTGCTTTAAATTGTTGAAAATTAACCTCTAACTAACGGTGCGGACTACTTCATTTTACTACGAACAAACCTGGTCGGAATTTGCTTTAAATTGTTGAAAATTAACCTCTAACTAACGGTGCGGACTACTTCATTTTACTACGAACAAACCTGGTCGGAATTTGCTTTAAATTGTTGAAAATTAACCTCTAACTAACGGTGCGGACTACTTCATTTTACTACGAACAAACCTGGTCGGAATTTGCTTTAAATTGTTGAAAATTAACCTCTAACTAACGGTGCGGACTACTTCATTTTACTACGAACAAACCTGGTCGGAATTTGCTTTAAATTGTTGAAAATTAACCTCTAACTAACGGTGCGGACTACTTCATTTTACTACGAACAAACCTGGTCGGAATTTGCTTTAAATTGTTGAAAATTAACCTCTAACTAACGGTGCGGACTACTTCATTTTACTACGAACAAACCTGGTCGGAATTTGCTTTAAATTGTTGAAAATTAACCTCTAACTAACGGTGCGGACTACTTCATTTTACTACGAACAAACCTGGTCGGAATTTGCTTTAAATTGTTGAAAATTAACCTCTAACTAACGGTGCGGACTACTTCATTTTACTACGAACAAACCTGGTCGGAATTTGCTTTAAATTGTTGAAAATTAACCTCTAACTAACGGTGCGGACTACTTCATTTTACTACGAACAAACCTGGTCGGAATTTGCTTTAAATTGTTGAAAATTAACCTCTAACTAACGGTGCGGACTACTTCATTTTACTACGAACAAACCTGGTCGGAATTTGCTTTAAATTGTTGAAAATTAACCTCTAACTAACGGTGCGGACTACTTCATTTTACTACGAACAAACCTGGTCGGAATTTGCTTTAAATTGTTGAAAATTAACCTCTAACTAACGGTGCGGACTACTTCATTTTACTACGAACAAACCTGGTCGGAATTTGCTTTAAATTGTTGAAAATTAACCTCTAACTAACGGTGCGGACTACTTCATTTTACTACGAACAAACCTGGTCGGAATTTGCTTTAAATTGTTGAAAATTAACCTCTAACTAACGGTGCGGACTACTTCATTTTACTACGAACAAACCTGGTCGGAATTTGCTTTAAATTGTTGAAAATTAACCTCTAACTAACGGTGCGGACTACTTCATTTTACTACGAACAAACCTGGTCGGAATTTGCTTTAAATTGTTGAAAATTAACCTCTAACTAACGGTGCGGACTACTTCATTTTACTACGAACAAACCTGGTCGGAATTTGCTTTAAATTGTTGAAAATTAACCTCTAACTAACGGTGCGGACTACTTCATTTTACTACGAACAAACCTGGTCGGAATTTGCTTTAAATTGTTGAAAATTAACCTCTAACTAACGGTGCGGACTACTTCATTTTACTACGAACAAACCTGGTCGGAATTTGCTTTAAATTGTTGAAAATTAACCTCTAACTAACGGTGCGGACTACTTCATTTTACTACGAACAAACCTGGTCGGAATTTGCTTTAAATTGTTGAAAATTAACCTCTAACTAACGGTGCGGACTACTTCATTTTACTACGAACAAACCTGGTCGGAATTTGCTTTAAATTGTTGAAAATTAACCTCTAACTAACGGTGCGGACTACTTCATTTTACTACGAACAAACCTGGTCGGAATTTGCTTTAAATTGTTGAAAATTAACCTCTAACTAACGGTGCGGACTACTTCATTTTACTACGAACAAACCTGGTCGGAATTTGCTTTAAATTGTTGAAAATTAACCTCTAACTAACGGTGCGGACTACTTCATTTTACTACGAACAAACCTGGTCGGAATTTGCTTTAAATTGTTGAAAATTAACCTCTAACTAACGGTGCGGACTACTTCATTTTACTACGAACAAACCTGGTCGGAATTTGCTTTAAATTGTTGAAAATTAACCTCTAACTAACGGTGCGGACTACTTCATTTTACTACGAACAAACCTGGTCGGAATTTGCTTTAAATTGTTGAAAATTAACCTCTAACTAACGGTGCGGACTACTTCATTTTACTACGAACAAACCTGGTCGGAATTTGCTTTAAATTGTTGAAAATTAACCTCTAACTAACGGTGCGGACTACTTCATTTTACTACGAACAAACCTGGTCGGAATTTGCTTTAAATTGTTGAAAATTAACCTCTAACTAACGGTGCGGACTACTTCATTTTACTACAGTTCAAAATACACACCTGGGCGAAATGCCCCCTCCCCACACTTACCATCTTAAACATCTATATCTTACGTCAAATCCTACCCAACACTTAACAATCTCATCGCTAAGTGACCTCCTTTATCTTTCACCTCCTACACATTCAACACAACATTCATCTCTTCAACAAACTCAATCTTCACCACTCACATCAATCAACCATTTCAGATGTCATAACAAAGCCACACTTAAAAAAACACCCTATAATACACCCTTCTCAACAGATGTAACACCCTGTTTCAACAAATGTAACACCCAGTTGCAACAGATGCAACTCCCCCGTTTCAAATGATGTAACGCCTCTTGCACCAAATGTAACGCCTGTTGCAAAAGGTGTAACGCCTGTTCCAACAAATGTAACGCCCCGTTTCAAATGATGTAACGCCTGTTGCAACAAATGTAACGCCCCGTTTCACCAGATGTAACGCCCGCTGCAACAAATGTAACGCCCCGTTTCAAATGATGTAACGCCTGTTGCAACAAATGTAACGCCCCGTTTCACCAGATGTAACGCCCGCTGCAATACATGTAACGCACCGTTTCACCAGAGGTAACGCAACCGTTACTTCCAACAGAAGAAAATGTTAAACATTCTGGAGTCAGTCAGGCCCACGTCATGAGGGCCAAGTGTTGATTTTCAGGGGAGCTATACACAATCTAACGAATTTTCTGTATTATTTACTTTTTTCAATTCCTTTAACTATCTATATAGTAGATAGCGTTACTTTTCTGGACATCTTAGTTATAATCTTGTTGGTACCATGTTTATAGTAATCATAGACGCCATGGTTAGTCAGGTTGCTACCTCAGTTGCTGCTCCAACCTCTTCTTCACCAGGCGTAGTTTCTTTTCGACTTTGCTCGATTCACTACGTACCAAAGTTCTCCTCTCATCCTCAACCTCCACAAGCCGTTTCCAGAACTCCAACTCCGGCTCTATCTCATTCAAGACATCCAGACCCAGTTGAACGGATAAACCATTCGAAAGTCCCCTGGCACACCATTCAATCTCCCTGTCCAAACCTTCAAATGCCTGTTTGGCCCACGGATAACCCCATACACGGGTACCAGAATGCGTAGATGCCGTGAAGGTGATCACGGCATGAAGGCCATACGGAGGGAGCCAAAAACCACCCGGCTCCATCACCCATCGAATTGTAAGCCCCTCCAGTTCCCTGATAGATTCCAGAGTTCGGTTATTGTTGACGACTGTGTGTTTTTTGGTATCCCACCAACTCATGTTTCGCTCTGTGGGGGGCCACAGCAACCACAGTTTGTGTCCGATTATGTGGTACATGACCTGGGCAGCGCCATGATAATCGGCATGGGTGTGTGTTATCATACCCATGGGTGAGAGCGCTGAGGACCAAACCGGGACTTTCTTTCGTGACCTGCCTTCTTCTTGGAAATCCGCTATTGCCTTTTTCATCATCTCGGGGGGAAGCTGCAGTCCACATGTTGACATTCCCTTCGGCTTGAAGGGGATGCTGAGAGCCGTCAGGAAGGGCTTCCTCGGAAGCGTCTTCCAGTCCATCGTGGATGCTTGGATGATAGATGCCAGGATGTCTTCCGGTCGGGCAGGATAAGGGTCAACGTGGGCGGCATCTACTGTGTCCATGGTTGAATGCTCGCTATGTTCCAAGGTGATCAAGTCCTTTATCACCAGTGACATTGTGGGAGTGGTGTCGTGAGTTATTTCCACAATGGAGTCCTCCACAGGTATCGGTTTGGGATGATCTATTAGACTCTGTAAAATTCTAACCCCCATGGCGGCACATGGCATTCCATTGAGGGGAGGTGTGTTCCAACGAACCAGAAGATCTCGGATCCAGTCGTTTTCTCCGTGTCTGTGAGCTTCAGCCGTCACTTATGAGTATTGCAACGGTCAACTACGTCCAGACTTGATATACTCACATTTAACCAGCGGTGTCGAAATGTTGTTGAGTGGCGTCTCAAAAGAGGGTCCTGTGTGGGGTGGGAGATGTTGTGAAACATGGTCATGTGGCGGTTGCGTAGAGGTCCCCGGTGCATGTTGAGGTGGGTTTGCTACCTCCGTGTTTTCTATGGGGTTAGAATTGGACGGTCACATCTGATGTATAAGTTAGTATTCTGAGTGCCTTACGTTGGCTCAGATCCTTGGTCTCTTGAGCCTTTCCCCGTTTTCGCTGAACTCTCAGAGTTGAGTCAGCTAACCATCTGGGTGGTTTCAGTTGCAAAACCCTTCGGTAACCAACAGCGGGGTGTAACCTTCGACAAGAAGGGTTGACAATCTCCCAATTGTTGGTGGTGCGGACATAGAGTGCCTGGGGTGATTCTGTTGTTTCACTAGAATCCATGTAAATGTCGCCCACCGTTCCATTTTCAATGGACGGAACACCATTTCCTGATAGTATCTTGTAATGGTACTCCGTCCCTTGGAACACGAATGCATGTTCTGACAATAACTGGCTTGTTACTATGAGGAGGTTAATCATATTAACTTGGAATCTTACCCGTTTCTTGATCGGTTACTTCTGTTTCCACAGTTCTTCGCTTCTTCTTGGAGAGTGTCCGTGGTTCTGGAGTCATTTCTACCTGGCGACTTTCTGTCGACACAGCTCTTCGTGTCCTCTTGTTGGAGGTTTCAAGTAACCCTGACGGTTCTGATCGTGTATTGGATAGGTTAGCCATAGTAGTTGCAGGTTGACGCGTCCCTGACAGAACGTCTAGTCACGTGGTTATTGTTTTTGAAGCTATTTGAAAATTACTCAATATCTGCAGAAGGTCACGGATGCGTCACTTCCACCCATGGAGGTGTCAATTTGTAATCTAATTTTTCACAACAAAATTCTGAAGAGACGATGTACTTAAAACATTTTCTTGGTTTCTTGGTTTCAGGTTTTTGTTAAACGGTTCCGACCGGTTCACGTGCAGTCACGTGGTCGTTGGTTATTAAATCAGAAATTTAGCCGACATTTTCTTCTTTCTAACCACCATTCCCCACCATCAGACGACCTCTACCTTTCGGTAGAGGACCAACAAACTCGAAAAGGTTTGTCGTCGTCGTGGGCCCCTCTCCCCATTGCCTCGCAATGGGATACAGAATCGGAAAGTTCTGTGAGAGGGGATTACTTGGTTGGTCCCATCTTCGGACGACCTCTACCTTCGGTAGAGGACAAACAAACTCGGAAAGGTTTGTCGTCGTCGTGGGCCCCCTCTCCCCATTGCCTCGCAATGGGATACAGAATCGGAAAGTTCTGTGAGAGGGGATTACTTGGTTGGTCCCATCTTCGGACGACCTCTACCTTCGGTAGAGGACAAACAAACTCGGAAAGGTTTGTCGTCGTCGTGGGCCCCCTCTCCCCATTGCCTCGCAATGGGTTACAGAATCGGAAAGTTCTGTGAGGGGGGGGTGTTACTTGGTTGGTCCCATCTTCGAACGACCTCTACCTTTCGGTAGAGGACGAACAAACTCGGAAAGGTTTGTCGTCGTCGTGGGGCCCCTCTCCCCATTGCCTCGCAATGGGATACAGAATCGGAAAGTTCTGTGAGAGGGGGTTAAAACGAGGTAACGTTAATCAAACAATGTGAATAGCTATTGGAGGGACATCCACAGCACACAGAATGAGTTATAGACCTAGTTCATAGCCATAATGCAACTGTTGCCGTGTGCGTCCACCAAGGTCCTTGAGTGATCGGTCAACGTTTCCAAACCCAAGTCTGTCGGGGGGTTACCGACCCGTAACTAGACCAAAACTCAGCGCCTGTCCCCGACAACGCTCTGCGTAGTCCACCTGAACCCTGCCACATATAACATGCACAAGGGTTATCATGTACTGTAACTGTTATGTGTTCTCGTATGACCCTCAACCCTAGCGCCTCCAAGAGGCATATAAATCCCCATCCCGCTTGTTTAGTCTTGTTTCTCTCTCCTGATTTTGAAAAAGCTTAGAGTTGTTCTGGTCCGGAGTCATGCAGCTTCTGCCAGCAGTAGTAGCGCCGTTGCAAGAGTTGGAGAGGAGATCGGTAGTGACAACTGGTATGGTGGCACTAATCTAGGTAACGGTCTACGGTTATGGACACTGCATTAACTAGACGGCTGAGAGTCTAGGTTTTAGACAACAGAATAAATGTAAATGTAAACGTTGCCTGGAGACTAACGTCACGTGAGCGTTCAACTCTCCCGACATAACCAATATGTTCTTGAAATGGCCCAAACTCGACGACGACCTCATGGATATCGAGCTAGCGATGAGATATCGAGAATACGATGGCGAAATAGATACCTGTGTGGAGAAGGGAGTCAGGTTTAGCTTCTATTCCACCCGCACATGGGATACGATCGTGCAGGAACCCGTAGACGATGGTTTTAGGATGATCCCAGTTCACTACAAGCCTCACTGGAACCAGCTGAATTATAGCTTGGTTTATCACAGCGAATGCTACGCTTGGTTGCAACGGTGGATGCAAGGAAAATCCGGGCGCCATGAGGAGTTACGCGCAGCTTTGGCCTATAGGTCGAAGTTCATACGTTACTTGGCTTGGTCAAGGGATAAGATTTGGGCCGTCGTACACCAAATGGAGGAGGCCGAGTTTTCTCCCTCAACTCGGATTCCCATTTTCGACGAATGGATAATTAAGGACCATTTCGAATTACACGACGCTTCCAAAGAAGACTTGGCCAAAGCAGTAAAAAAGGGCTATTTCCGGTTGGACCCCTTCATTGATTCAGATTCATTTGGTAAGTGGTATACTTCTTGTTAACTTAGTTACTTAGATCCGTTATGTTTTATAGTTGGGACCTCGCCTACTTTCCCCGAAACCGTTTGCCCTTCTGATATGGGTGACCTCAGACATGGAATTACGCATTTCGACCTGCCGAAATTTATGGAGGATACCTTACGCGAAGCGGGAATCATTGACACCGATGAAAAAATGCCAGGCCAGGTCAAGAAGAGGAAGAAAAAGACGGTGGCGACGAAGAAGAAGAAGACGAAGGGTCTCGAAGCTGCTGTTGAAAAAGCGCCAGGCAAGGTCAATGAGACGAAGAAAGAGACGGTGATAGAGAAGGAGTTAGAGAAGGTCGTTGAGAGGGAGGTCGACGAAGTGGAGATAGAGAAGGAGAAGGCGAAGGTCGTTGAGAGGGAGGTCGACGAAGAGAGGGTGTTCGACGAAGAGGAGATAGAGAAGGAGAAGGCGAAGGTCGTTGAGAGGGAGGTCGACGAAGAGAGGGTGTTCGACGAAGAGGAGATAGAGAAGGAGAAGGAGAAGGTCATTGAGAGGGAGGTCGACGAAGAGAGTGAGAAGGAGGTCGCACAGGTGATCGACAAGGACAACCAGGGGTTCGACGACGTGAGCGACAAGGCGATCAACGACGTGAGCGACAAGGAGCGCGAGAAAACGAACGAGAACGAGCAGACGAGTAAAGATAAGAAGGTGTTGTCAGGTCTTGAGCTGGACCCAGGTTCAGAGAGCGATTTCCCTGACAAGGATGCCAACCTTTCGAACACGGCCCCCATCAACATGTTGAAGAGAAAGAAGTCGTCTAACCACGATGTGTCCGCCAAGCCAAAAAAAAGCAGAACGAAACCCAGTGGAACCCATAGCTCGCCGACTCTCCAATCTGGAGCTAATTTAAACAGCGTAGGAGGGAGTTCCGCGCCAGTGGACGTGCCAGGCCCAAGCGAGACCCAAGTTGAGGGTGAGTCTGCAGTGGTTTTGACTACTATGTGCCGACTCATCGACTCTATCAGACATGGAACAACTAATGATGGACGCTTGGCTTACATTGGATCCCCGCCGCTAAATTCTTTGGCCCTGCTGTGCGTTTGCCTTGCCGTACAATATCACCATGTTGTCTTTGCTTAGTTTTAATGACACTTGCCTCTCCATTTCACATGTATTGAATTGGACGACCCGACAAAACTTTGCCTGATCAGGGAAGAACCCTAAGTCACGTGGTCGTTGGCTATTAAATCAGAAATTTAGCCGACATTTTCTTCTTTCTAACCACCATTCCCCACCATCAGACGACCTCTACCTTTCGGTAGAGGACCAACAAACTCGAAAAGGTTTGT
This sequence comes from Hygrocybe punicea, assembly GCA_963556145.1. Taxonomy (NCBI): domain Eukaryota; kingdom Fungi; phylum Basidiomycota; class Agaricomycetes; order Agaricales; family Hygrophoraceae; genus Hygrocybe; species Hygrocybe punicea. The sequence goes on from OY744464.1 coordinate 15,110, forward strand.
CGTCGTCGTGGGCCCCTCTCCCCATTGCCTCGCAATGGGATACAGAATCGGAAAGTTCTGTGAGAGGGGATTACTTGGTTGGTCCCATCTTCGGACGACCTCTACCTTCGGTAGAGGACAAACAAACTCGGAAAGGTTTGTCGTCGTCGTGGGCCCCCTCTCCCCATTGCCTCGCAATGGGATACAGAATCGGAAAGTTCTGTGAGAGGGGATTACTTGGTTGGTCCCATCTTCGGACGACCTCTACCTTCGGTAGAGGACAAACAAACTCGGAAAGGTTTGTCGTCGTCGTGGGCCCCTCTCCCCATTGCCTCGCAATGGGCTGCAGAATCGGAAAGTTCTGTGAGAGGGGGGGTTACCTGGGTTTGTTCCTAGCACAGCTACTTTAGTTGAGGTGGAGGGTTTCCTCTATATCCGAAACGTGAACCTTTCCCGAAGGATGTTTTGGCCATGTTGTACATGAAGGTAAAGTTATTGCTATTGCTATCCTGTTATTGGCGATGTTACACCACCCAACTTCTTCCATTGAGTACTGGATTGAATCAAACGATACCGCTAAGTTGCAAAAATTGAACAAGACGCAACGTTGATTGTAAACGGCCTCGGTGTGACGAAGTATACAGCCTCCTGAGAATAATAACGGTGAGCTCGAAGGCTAACCATAGGAGCGAGTTTGGTCACTGAAGCTGTGTGCTAAGCACATATGTGGTATGGTGCCTGTCGAATATAGCTCCGGCTCCCTAACCACCGTGGTCGTGCTCGATCTTCCTGCATTCTGAGGTCATTGCGTTCACCTTCCTTGCAGCCTAATTATCGCAACAACACTAAGCTTCCCAGTTGCATTGCAATTTGAACCACGGTTTTATTTCACACTTTTAACCCATCTTTCATCCTGGGAGCCATCTCCCTCAGCTTAGCTCGCTGTGTATGCACAGTCCAAAACTTATATATTACAACTTCTGAAAACATATAACACATAAAAATCAAACGGCTATGGCTAGTCATCGAGGTCCATCTCATCGGCATCAGACTCGTGCTTGTTTTGTGCAGAATGTTTCGTCTTTTCCTGGCTTTTCAACCTCAGGCGCTCCTTTTCTTTCGCCTTGTATTCATCACGGATTCGGTCGACATGATGAAATATTAGTTGTTGCGAGGGTGTGAGAGGATACGGCGCAAAGAATGCCCTGGGCCAAGCTGGGCCCACTGGTGAGACGAAATCGATGTGCTTCGCCCGAAGCCATCCAGACTGCCACCCACAGGTATTGCACACCACCCGTGCGGCACTGTCCGCATCCTTGGTCTGCACAATGACGTCCCTGGGCCGGGGTTGGCAGGACTTCGCACACCAATTGAAATTCAAACCGAACGCACGCAAACCGGGAACAGTCACGCCGAGGGAAAATGATCCACTGTCCCTGCTGATCACCGCGATGGACGTGTGTTTGAGGCATGTGATGTCGCCAGCGAACGATCGACTAACTGCGGCTTTGATGTCGCGGGTCTGGTCGACCATCAGTTCTTGGATGAAGCGCATCACCGGTTGGGTTACAAAAGAAGGGATGGTGCTTGCACCACAGAAACCCAATATCACGTCAAAGACACCTCTAGAAGAGTTTCAAGACGGTTAGTTAACAGCATCTAAGATAAACTAACTCCTACCTTTCTACAAGTCTCTGAACAACGCTCAAGTGCCCCGGGACAGTCATGGCGGGCCCGCATGTCAACAAAACCAATGCCTTGAAGCACGTCTGGTTCGATGTGAGGATTTTGAGTAATTCTGGACCCAAATATTCCGTCACAATCTGGTGATTAGTTAGTAGTGATAACAGAAAGCGTTAGAAGCCGTCACACTTCGTCAACAGCACACATGGTGCCAGTGCCTCCAACTGCGTGCTGAAGGTTCCCAGTTGCGGCCTCCGAGTGGGTATCGATCACGAGAAGAAAGTTGTTCGGACCCTGACAGGCGGTCAGGAAGTTCGTAACGGGTGGTGATGTTTTTTTCGGGTTCGCGGCCTTGGCCTTCATGGTCAACTTCGTGACATGACACTGGTATACCGGTAAAAAGACTTGGCTAAGTTAAGCGGTTGGACAGTTACTTACATTATATGGCGAGTTTTGGAACTCTTCCTGCAGCATGAGCTCCAGGATGTGCTGAAACGAAGGTATCGGGCTGATATTGCAAAGTGTCATGGTGACGGCTGCCAGCGGAACGAGACGCTTGTGGTAACAGTTGCTTGAGAATCCGACTACAAAGTACTATAGATAGGTTGATTTGTGAGCCACGCGAGGTGAAGTCTACCTAATACTCACATCCATTTTATTCCTCCTGACAGTTAAACACGACGGGCAGATAAAAGCCTTCTTCTCGTTCACCGTGGAACCCAGGATGCAACCAGTTTGCTGGTTTCCTTTCGATACGCACACACCGTCTCCACAGACGGTGCAGTATTTCAGCTGTCCGTAGTCGCGGCACATGCTGCAGTACTGATGCTGGTCATAATAGATCGATGTCAGTTGACGTAACGCCTAGCCTTGGTAACCCGTACCTCGTGTGGACCGTACCGAGGTCCTTCAATTAGAAGTTGCGGCTCACTCGCAACTTCCTCTACAACTTGAGTAGTCGAGGGGCCATCATCAGCTGGGATCACTGGACCGACCGTTCCTACAGCACTTAGACCGTGGAGTTTACTCAAAGCAGTCAGCTTAACCTGGAGGGCGTTGAGCTGGGCTTTGGAGCTGCCTCCTTTGGACTTCTTCGCGTTTTGTTGAGTCCTTGCCATCGAAGTAATAGGTTGAGACGTCTGAGTGCGAAATCTCTGAGTACGAAATCTCTGAGTGCGAAATCTCCGATAATGGTTAGTATTAGTAAGCGCTAGGTTCGAAGGGACACAGCAGTTTTTGCAGAGTTGAGCCAAATAAACCAGCTAAATTGATGGCGAGGGTGTTATCTGTACAAGACGGCACTACACTATGTAATTGGAGTAAGACATGTATTGAGGTGGATATTAATGTTGCTTGGATGAAAACTCCCTTCTACTCTCCCTTTTGCCTGCGTGCAAACCCCTGGCTGAGCATGGGTTGGTAGTGGCTGATATGTGGGTATGTGGGCCGGTGAGTATCGTATCGCTCGTGGACATCATCCCTCATGAAGTATGCCACGCAAATTCTCTCCCCCCTCGTCCACCTTTGGACCCTGTGAGACAGAAGTCTTCCAGCAATCAGAACCACCGTTCCTGGATCGTATTTAAGCCTAAGCCCAACATCTGGGACATCCAAGAAGGCACCACTATGTGTTCCGGCAGATACCAGGGCGTCAAAACATGTGGGCCCTCCACCAGGATCTCGGTGTCGTTTGGTTTCCCGATTGACAATGACGGCCATTGCGGAGTATGAGGATGTCCAATGTGAAATATGAGGGTGTTTCGCCTGATCCTGGATTCGGTTCATCGCCTGCATGCCTGCACGTCGCAATTGAGGTGTCGTGACGGCCAATATGGCTTCTAGCAGTTGGTTAAGAGACTTCATCTTTTGCAAGAATGGTAAAACGGTAGGGTCGATGATGGTTAGGGACGGGTTGCTCTGGTGTTGGAGGGTCTGCATGAAAAATGCTTCGTTTTAGCCCTTAGTAAGCTCGTAACCTTGGTGTTGACTTTACTGAGTGTGCTTGAGCAAACCACTCGGGTGACATATCCACCACCCCTGTTTGGAATTCAGCGTTGACGAGAGGCGGGTGAAACGCTGAGGTCCTCCAGGCAATTTTGGCAGTGTGGCCTTGTTGTTGTTGCCGTGATAATTTGGCCTGGATGTTTGCCATGGCTTTGGTTAATAGTGGTGAGAGAATCTTAATGGCTTCATGGATCTCGGTCTGTGCTGTGGTCAGAGCGGCCTGAGCACGTTGGTTGAACTCACCTTGAGTTGATCACCCAAAATGTCTGGCAGATACCAGAGGAGAATCCGACCGTATTTGTCCGTGAGGACAGCAGGCGAGTCTACTTCACCCAACGCTTCTTGTTGATAGAAAGCATTCAGATTTCGGTCCATCGACATCTCATCCCCAGCTTCATTGACTACACCCATCTTGACTTTATCCGCCCACCTGTCAACATCAAACTGGATGCTAACTAACCGCCCACATGAATGTTATTAATAAGCACACGCCTGGTTGTTGGCCACTCACTGTTGTTGAGCAGGGCCTGTGCAACAATATTGGTGACCTTGTTGTATTGTTGTTCTGTATTCATTGCGTTGGGCAATCTGAGTGACTGGTGGACTAGTTTCTGTCTGGGGTGGAATTCAAAGCCTAAGCATGTCTGTAGGGTTTTTTAGATGAGGTTAGTTGTATACCTCAACCTGATCCTCTCCACATCAGAGGATTTAGGTGGTGTCACGCCTGGTTGGTCATAAAAGCTTGTGGCATCCGACAACACCTGTGACAGCATGGCGGTCATAAGCGTCTCTGTGGGATCTGTGGCCATGATGAGGGTAAAAGATAAGGTTACAAGTATTATGTAACCTTGGATTTAGCCTCCGACGAGCTAGGACCCATGAATATAAGTGGCAATGCCTCCGCGGAATCCGGACCAAAATCGTGAAAAAAGGTACCCTATGCCTGATTTTTTCCGGACCAAAAGTCCCAAATTCTGAAAAATGCCACATTATTTATCCGGCCAAATTTTCGTAAGAGTGTCAAGGTCTCATCCATTTCCTAAGCCAAATTTTCGTAAGAGGTCTCATCCATTTCCGGACCAGTTTTGCATCCCATGTGATTTTCTGGCACAACTCCGCCTGTCTTTCTTTCATGTCAAGTCAGAAATGTCGATCTAAGTAGGGAGTGCAATGCTACCAGTTTACATGTTGAAAGTTACCCCAGTCCCTCTAACGAGCTCTCTAACGTTGCTAGCATCTATTGTGAGATGGACACAATCCACGACGACTTGGCTGCAGACCTATGGCAGAGCTCTGACTGGATCTGTAACAATAAGAAGTACCCCACCAACAACACTCCCTCTTTCATTCTGGCAGCATGCGCTGAAGTCCTGGAAATACCTACGTCACACACAGGACTCATTCCATATCCAAGACTCTCTGTCACCGAGTTATTAAAATTGATTATTCCCAGCCAATCCTCTGCATAGATACGGCTGTTACCTGGATCTCACAGTCTGCAGCTCTGAGTACTGATCAGCGCCACCTCGAGCTTGATGATTCTTTCTCAATTTTCACAAGATACAAGAAATACATACCACAGCTCCTAGCAGCCGTCAAGCATCTTCAAGTCTTGCGTAGAAATCCAAGGTCTAGGAAGGGGGAATTGACTGAAAAAGAAGCGGACATGGAGGTACTATCCAGCGACGAACTAGCTTAGAGTATGTGCCTACGCAGCAATCCGGACTTTTTTTATATTTTGGAAGGCCTCCGCCAGAGTCCGGCCCCAAATCTGAAAATTGGTCGCATGCCTGAGTTTATCCGGACCTTTTCGAGCAAATTTGAATTTTTTTTGCCGGACCTAAAGGGGGTCTGCTGCGGAGGCATTGTGACTTATATTCATGGGTCCTGACGAGCTCCCTTCTAAAACCTAACCCCCACTGATCTTCACCTTCACCTGACTGAAACTATCATAGTGTGCTCCCAAAACAATGTCCAGCCAGATTAGTGGTGCTTTAGGGGCAGGGAAGCATATCAGGAGAGCCATGGCATGGTTGGGGAATGTATGGAAGTCTTAGCCTCCGTTTGTATTTTACATCCAGCTCATATATCACTGGAATGGTAGATATCTGACGTCTGATCGGTGCGATGGACATTATTATGATATTACAACAAATTGCAAGAGAGTTGAATATGGTTAATCCCACCAGACCAATCCAGACCATAAAGTTTAGGATTCTAACTGGGTTACCACAAGTGCATTTAAAAGCTAGTGCCGTCCAACAACACCTGTGACAGCATGGCGGTCATGAGCGTCTTATGATAAGGGTTATAAGTATTATGTAAACTGAATCTAAGCAAAAATTTAATAGATTCCTTGTGTTGGTCACTATCGCTGAATTGAACTTACTTAAATATGCCTCCAGTGGCCCAGGCCCAGCCCTTATCGACTAACTGTCATGCCATCAAGTTCTAATCTAACACCACAAAGCATTGACACGGCAGTGAGCTCACGCAGTCGACCTGCCAGTCGGTCAGCCAACACATCGAGTCTCACCGAAGCTGCAGATTCAACTCACCAACTTCCAGAATAGCGAAAAGTCGCAGTATTTACGACACATGGTGTGTTGCCATGATGGTGGAAGAGCAACCAAGCGCCATGGATGTGACTGAGGTTGGCGATGCAAGATTACGCTCTGCCTTGCAAGCCATGGGGTCAAGGCGGCCAGAGCTAACCAAGTGGGCTGTACGTCCAAGTTCCATTACATTCAACGGGTCAAAGGAATATAGCCACCTTGATTTTTCAGGCGAGGCGTTTTCATAATGATGTAAATTCCGTGCGGCATGGCTGGCTAGAGGACCCAGAGCTCACGCAAGTGTCACTCGTGAATGTTGGCCGTGAGTGTGTCAACTTTGGATCCTGTTGGGAGTCCTTGGTCAGGGGTTGGACTGCTGCCAAAGCTATGTCGGATACTGAAAGTGAACCAACCTGGAGGGCTGAGGTGTGGCAGATGGTGTTCATGGCAGCCAACATGTCTGATCGCAAATCGGCTGATTGGGTCAATGAGTGAGTGATGCTAGCAGGTGAACTCACCCGGATCGTGACCGTCATGACAGCACTGAACAAATGAAGCTCCCAAACGGTGTTTTCGGCCTAGGAACCGAGAATTTCCCCCCGTCACTTCGAGGTGCTTACCAACAGCCTGACTTTGTGTTTCGAGAAAATCTGTCAACACAAGACCCTGCAGAGAAAGAACTACTATCACGTCCAGAGGCGACAGTGGGCACACAAAGGGCCTTCTTTGCAGTTCTATTGGCAGAGGGCAAACCGGCACAGGGTAAATGGGTTGGATTTGCTAAGCGGCAGGGAAGCATGGGTGCAGCTGCCTGCTGCTATCATCTTATATCTTTGGGTTCAAGCAATCCTTGGGTTGTGTTCGCCGGTATGAATGGTAGCAAGGTGAGATGGTATGCCATGAATGGGACCGATGTTGGTGGGGGGAATTGGAAGTTGACATATCGACTATTGGAAAATATGGACCTCGACTTGAGGAGGTTTGGGGATTGCCTGTCTGTGTTCGCTCTGGGTGAAGCCATGAGGGTTAGCGGGGATGACGCCCTAGACAACTTCAAAGACAGATTGAAGTCTGCCCTTGCTAGAGAATCTGGGATCGCTCGATGGTGGTTAGATGACCCAAGGAGTACTGGGTTATCTGGGAGTCAATCGCATGGGGGCAGCGCAGCAGGTGCCGGCCAAGGGGAACAATCCAAAAAACGGAGAAGGCAAGACCCAGACACAACGTCCCAGACCACGACCACGTCATCCCAAAGTAGCACGCACACACAAACTGGCTCTCAAGGCTTAGCATCTGGCAAGCGCCAGGCTATATTGGAGTGGCTAGGCTCTGGGACGGACATGGGAGAGACGGTTAGAACCGGTGTTACTGCCGAACCCAAGCTTGCAGCACCTGAGTCACTGCCTAAGGGCCGATGGGGCAGCGGGTTCAAATGGCTGCATTCTATACTGCGACGGTTTTAAAAATACTATAACCCTTCTCAAACCCATACAACAACTTCCAGTTGTTGTATGACCTTTATATGTTGACTTCTTGTCTGTTTGTATTTTACACACTGGAATGGTAGTTGTTATATGACATCTCATCCATGTGATGAACATTATTATGATATTGTATTATACTTCATTGTCATGCTGTTACTTTTGCAAGAGTTGAATGTGGATGATCCCACCAGACCTAACCAGAACTTAAAGTTTAGGATTCTAACTGGGAAACCGAAGGTGCATTCACAATCTTGAACTTTGCGTCACATGACAAATACCCCTCTTATGCGCTCTCACCAACAATTCCTTCTGAAATGGCCTCGGTCAGTGCCTAGAAAGGCTGAATGTGATGCTGCCCTCAGGTTCCGCGAGGGCAATGGCATTCTCAAACCAACATCTGCTTCTAACTCTATCCCAATTTATGTCACCACCGCTTGGGATACTGAAACCGGTAGAATGTCGGACAAGTCATCCACTGCGCTTCCTGGACATTACCGGCGTTTCTGGGATCAGCTAAACTTTATTATCATTTATTATCAAGAGGCTTATAGGTGGCTCAGCCAATGGCTTGAAGACAAATCCCGAGGTTATCAGCTGTTACGCAAGGCAGTAGAAACTCACGTCAAATGGATCGTCTATTCTACCAAAGTTCAAGACTTAGTCAAACAGGTACTAAAGGACGAGGCAGTGACAACTTGGACTGGTGAAACACGTATACCTATTTTTGATGAGTGGATTGTAAAGGACCAGTGGGATTTGCATCGCGCCACTAAAAAGGCACTGGTGTCTTCAACAAGCTTGAATCATTTCAAGTTGGATCCATTCAAGGATGGAAAAGAATTTGGCAAGTGACGTTTGACTTGTCAAAATAATTCCTAACCAATGTGGCAGATTATAAGAACGTATTTCCGGAGATGTTGGCTCCCTCCAACCCAGCTGAGAACTTTAACTGCGCACGATTGGGCATTCAGCACTTTGACTTCGATAAATATATGATGGGCCTATTAACAGATATCGGGATTATACCCAAGGGGTTAGGAGGACCATCTAAATCTACGGTTGAAACCCATCATGAAATGATTGGTCAAGATGTTCTCTGTGATGCTGGCTCACTTGTGGTTAAAGAGAATCTCTCGTCCCTGGTATGCTATAAACCATTACATTTAGGTGTTTTCCATGAATGATTTTGCTCAGGCCCTGTTAGAGTCAGCTTGTCCTGATTTAGGCTTCAGAGGTGACGGTGAAGGCTTAAACAGCCAGGTCAAATTGGTCTCATCTTATCTTCCTCACCATCCTAACTCGATTTCAACCAGGGGTCCACCTTACACCAACAAGTCAATCATAATGGCAATCAGCCTAACCAAAACATTTCTCAGTCACCGGTATGACCTCCAAGTTTGGTTTGGGTGGTTATGTTTTTAATGATGTATCCTCTGACAGTCAGACTTGTCATCAGAGAACCCACTTAATATACAGGACCACAGTGATTATTGGCCAGGATCATCTCAACAGACAGATTGCTGTGAAAATCTAGTCAGCTCAGTCAGTTTTTTCTTTCTGGGGTTCAATCCCTTCGTAACCAATTATGCCAACAGAATGCCAACCCCGATCAGAGTATATCTGCTGGTCAGTGTGACAGATTCTCTAACCTAATGTATTGTTCTCTCATCAAGCATGTGTAGTTTCACCTTTATCACCGGTTCAACCTAAACCCCAATCTAAACCCAAGACATCATCTGGAACATTAATTCCTCACATAGATCTTAGAGAGAAGATGAGAGGAAGGACAAATACAATTTTTAAGAAAACAGATTTGTATGTGACATTTGCATTCAAGTCGATGGGGTTATTTAACTTCATTTCAAGAATCATTATTCCCAACCCAGGCACCGCCATTATTAACACACTACCCAGAATTCAAGATAATATTCTGGTAAGTAGTTTGAATTTTGTACATCACACTCAAGGCAAGTCTTATGAGAAATAGTATCATAGTTCCGATGGGGATTCCGCTGTTCATTGCAATTCTGAGATGATTGATGCCACCAATTGCACAGATTCTTCGAACTGGTATGTTGAACAATTAGTAATGCTTCCTTATCCTCATTGGTCGTTACAGTCTGGACTCACCATTGACCGAGCTTGAAATAGTCATTCATAATTCTGCGACGTCGGCAGATGATTATGATTTGTAAGCTTGGCTATTGTGTTGAAGCTTCCTCTTGCATAATGCAATTTTTGCAGTGATGAGCCTAATAACCCTAACCAACCAAATGATGACTTGGAAGATTTGTGGTCATACGATGATGATCGTAACCCTTTAAGGTAAGTTTACATGCAGAATTTGGACTCTGGTGTGCTTACTTGTGTTGTTTGCTTTTTATGATTTTATCAGTAAGGATTATTTGGTCAAAGGGCCAATTTCAGGTGTTATAAATACATTTCACATATGGGATAACTAATCTAAATATGTCTTGCTGGGCTGAATCCAGATGTTGCAGAAAGGTTGGAGGTCGAGGTAACCAGCCAGAGGATGGTGTATGAAGACAGGTATGTGGATCTTTGATCGCTCTTAAACTAATTCCAAAACATGCCTCAGGACTCCTCCGTATGTGCCTCAAGATTTATCAGAGTGTGTTATATTTTTCACTTGGAGCATAAACATTTCATCATTGGTTTGGTCTGTAATTTCAGGGATTCCTCACCAGCCGTTGCAGTGGGGAGGGTTAGTGCATCTTCCTCGGAAGAAGAAACTTTAATGGCCAGTTTTCAAAGAAAAGAAGCTCATGTGGTGTCTTCCTCTGACGAGGAAGATACCTTGTTTGCCAAGTGGAAGAAACAGCACAAATCTGCCCCAATCGGAACCCCTAAATCTGGTGGGAAGAAGAAGACTTACACCTTGAAAACTGCCATCGTAGTCAGTCCCAGGAAGGGAGATCGCGCTAAATCTGCTGGAATTGACACGAGCAAAACATCCACCCATCAACAACAAGAAGCTTCAATTGTTTTCCTGGATGGTTTGGCCCATTCATTGGAAAGATTGGCAAACTTGACTAAAGATAATGGATCTCGTGGTGTAAGCCCTCATTTGTTCAATTCCTCTTGTGAATTATTTTTATCAGGTTGGATTGTTTCTAGAAGACAATGGATGAGTTACTGTCATTTTTTGAGACTTGGAATGCATTGTGGGCTAGCCATGAACGCGACTGTTTGGATAAAATCAAGTCCATCAGGGCTGATTCCAAAACAAAGGTAATGAAACTTCTTTTCATCAGAATCACTGCTGAAACTCCTTGGATAGAAATCTGTCGGCAAAGCCTTTTTGAAGAAAATAGTGCCTTGGTTGAAGGAACATGGTAATGATGATCAGAAATTGATGCAAGGGGTAATCTCTATGGCCTTGGCATTCACGGGCAACATGTAGATAATGGTTAGACCTGGATATGTGTTAGAATCGTATTGTTTGCCCTCATATATACTCAGGCTTGGATGTTGCTAGCTTATATTTTCTGGCAACTAAACTCAGACTGGGGTTTGGTCGGGTTTTTTTCTAATAGTGTTCTGACCACTTTTACTCACCACATCGCTGCATGACTATAATCTCACCACAAAGGAAGAGGTTAAGCTAAAAAGCTAAAAAGCCAGCTAACTCCCAAAACCCTAACTTGAAATGTAACTGGATTGCTGCATGACTGGCCATAATACAAGTAAGACATATATCCCCATAAGCTAACCAAAGACCAGCTAACTCCCAAAATCCTAACCAACCTGGCAATTGTTTGCTCACATGATTTCGTTTGGCTGACTAACCCAGCTCACTCTCACTCTCTTCACCTCATGTCAGCTCTATGCGGTTTTGGTATTTGACGCTCATCTGATGCAACTCTCCATGATTATTAGATGGCTTCATCCCGGAACTTGATCAGACAAGAACTCAAACCCAATAATTCCAAGTTTGGAAAATTGGCCACCTACGAGTCTCTGAAAAGTAGGTTGGTTGTCTGAACTTACCTGGGCATTGACCCTTGGACTTTCTTTGTCTATAGTCATGGGTAACTCGGAGGATGGTTTGGTGGAATTCTTTCGTGGGGACCAGTAAGGTCTTGCTTTTGCTTCTTCCTCATCTAACCTCTCTTTGCGGTTAGTGTCATGGTTGTCCCTCATGAAGAAGACTTGGGTGAATTGGATAATGATGGTTTTTTGGCCAACCCCGATAATTATTATCATGCAACCATTGTGGACATTCGAGGAAACTTGGACAAATCAGGATCGGTCTGTTTTCATTCTCTAAAACTTTCAACTGTCCAATCTTGGAGTAGATTTGGATCAAGATAAGTTGGTTTTATACTGCCGACCATATTAGGTCTGTCTTCCCCACAGAGAGTGCTCATCTGTGAGTGGTTATTGCATTGTACCCTTCTCAAATAGTGCTTCATGGGTAGCAGGCCATTGGACAAAATGGGTTCAAATGAGTTGGTGGCTTCCAATCACGAGGACATTATTGATGCTGCTTGTATTGAATGTAAGTCTTTGACTTCTCTCAAACATCAACCAGCAAGTTGAGCTTGTCGGACAGCGCCCTCTTCCTTGCTACACTTCGATGACACTTTGTGTCTGCATTCCGACATCCCAACTGATTCCTATTATTCACGTTGGACTCTCAACGTCAAATCCATGACATTCACAGTGCGGTTAAATCATCTTCTCCTGATATTTCTGTGCTGATTTGACTTATTTTCAGAAGCTCAAAATGTCCTGTGTCATAGGCTGTCATGGTTTGTATGCGCCAGAAAGTGACATTCAGCGTTGGTGTTCCACTTGTCAGACATGGTTTCACACAGAGTGTATGGAGGTCCAACAGGAGGAACCTACATTCGAAATAACAGGCCTAAAATCTCCACCTGCCGGTGTTGATGAAGATCTCCTAACCATTGCAATTAAACCAATAGAGCGGGGACTTCTTTCAATTCATGGGTTGGTCGGCAATGGCGAACAGCAATTGTTTTCCAGATGGTTGTTATCCGAGGCCAATAAAGGGGAGAAGAACTGTTCTCTGCAAAATCTCAGCAAAAAGTATGTGAGGAGAGTTATGGGTGATAATCCTGTGTATTATGAATGTCCTTATTGCACACGTAGTTGGATTTAGTCATTTCCCTGCTCACCTTACGTGATGCCTCGTGTAGGTTGCGGGTTGTGCCTGTATTACATATTGTATCTTGCTTTCCGTCATCATGTCTGACTCTTCGACTTCATCGGATTCCAAATTTTCTGATGACCTGCTCTCCGTAGCAAATGAATTTCAAGGAAAGCTGGACTTGATGGCTTCCCGAGTCTCCTCCTCATCATCTTCTTCTGATCCTATGGACTCATTGTCTGTCAATCCCACATGGAAATCCATCCTGACCTCCTCTCAGGCCTCTCAGTTGACTTCTAAGCAACTGCAATCAGCGTTTGATGTATTAGCTGGGTTGCCTTCTCAAAATTTCTCCTCCTCTTCCTCCTCTTCCTCCAATCATTCCACACACTCAGACACTTCCGATGGTTATCAGCCTTCTGGTGACATTGTGCCTTTGCAACTTGAAGACTGGGATACCAATCGCTCCACATCTAATTCTCACAATGAACATGGGCCTGATAACAATGATAACAATGATCAGCATGACAAAGGTGGGCTTCAGCAATCCCATAGCTTAGCTTTCAGCCTCATTTATCTTTATCTTTATTTCTAGACCTGATTCTTTGTAATCCTATGGTGTGGAGTGTTCCTCTGTTGGAGATTCAAACTTTGTGTATTGGAAAGTGGTTGGATCAAACCATAATCAACTTTTATCTCCTTTACCATTGGCTCCACAACCGAGACGATGCCCTCTTTTACCTGGTGAACTTGGAATTGACTCTGAATTCGAGAATTATGCCAAATCAGATGCAATTGGATTCTTATGAATCTTACACCGGTCAACGTCGCCCATTCCCTCCACGTCCCGTGATCGCAGTCATAGGTCATTCTCATCATTTTTTTGTCGCCATCTTCGATTACACTGCAATGATGGCCTATGTTCTGGGTTCGAGAATCTCTCACTCAGGTTATTATCATATCGACTTTCCCTGGAATGATTGGAATGGTCCACAGTTGTGGAATTTCTTGGCCGCTCTCCATGGTTGGCAAGCTGGAGACATAAATGAAGTCGAGGTGGTAGCCAGACAATGGCGTCAGGTCTGTCTTGTGCTCAAAATTCAGTTGATCTTTCTTTACGATTCTCTTTTCAGAATGGATTGGATTGTGGACCGATAACTGTCTCGGTAATTTTAGCTCTCTTGTCCAGAGGGTTGGAATTCGATGATTCCGGTCACATTCTCTGTCCCTCCATTCCTTGCGCTCATCTCCAGAGGCAGCATATGTTTGAGGTTATAGTGGAACAAACATTTATTTGCTTCACCACCTGGAAAGCCATGAAAGAGTCCCATCCCATTGCTTGGGTTACTGAACCCATCCAAGCTTCCGTGGATATGCTGGAGTCTGGTCAAGAATGGCTGACCAAAATCAGCAGAATGTCAAAACAATTTAAGAAGGCCCAATCCCATTGCCCAGATTGCAAACGAAGTAGAACCATTATGGCGGCCAAGATCAAATCCTCGTCTAACCCACATTCAAGTTCCAATGATAGCCAGAGTGGCAATGAGCCAGAGAGCGAGGACCAGGAGAGCAGTGAGTAACATTCTTGTGTTTCTGATGAGTATTCCTTTCATCTTGACACGATTCTGCAGGACAACAAAAATTCCCTGCTCATCTCAAGAATAATACGTTCATGAAAGGGGCTCGAAACAGAGCGTTCTTGGCGCCTCGTAGGTTGAAAGCCACCGATAACACGATTCCCTTGCCACCCCAACGTTTCATCCCTCTTCCTTCTAATTCCAATTTCGATGAGTATTTCCTGGGGCCGACCTTGGAAGACAATGCGACATATCCAAAATATCTTGACAATTTCCCAACCAATCCTTTTGCCATGCCCACCATCCGTTCATCATGGGAACATTACAAAGACTATGGTTACAGGTTGGAACCCAGTTTCGCCCTCATGTTCAATAATGTCGACCCCATCCTCGTCCAAGAACATCTCCTGCCTGTCGGGTCATCACTCACAGGGGAAAGCACCTCCGATCACATCACTGGTGATTATTCTCTGGCAAGACGTGGTCACGAGGACATCAATGTCGATGTTAACGATATCGTGACTATGGGAATGGAAGACATGTTGTCTCATGCTGGTAGAGAAAACTCCATAGAGAGTTTCAATGCCTTTGTTTGCGGTCGATCTTCTTATGGCCATTATATCCACCTATCTCTCGAGGAAGACAAAGTTCATTTGGAGGAAGATGAAATAACCTCGTGTTTCGACATCGATAGCATGATCTGGGTCACTCACAAACTCCATTTTCTTCAAGCCATCAAGATGTTCGTGTTGCCATACGAAAGGAGGGAAGCTCCTATCCACAGAAACAATCACGTTTATGTGGACATCCTTCTTCCTCGTTCAGAGCTCGACAAGGACAGCGGTGGTCGATCAGAGTGGCTATCCAAGTCATTTCCTTTGTCTGGAATACCTCACACCCACTTTGCTCATCTTGGAGATGGTGCAGGAAGCGTGAACATATATGTTTTCTTTCCACGGATGATTCACCGGGACGAGTTCAGGGGCTTTCGAGTCAACCGGATTCCTTTCGAAGTGCAATCTTTGTGGTTTACAGAGGTCGTCCTCCCTTCCATCATTGCCTCCACAGTTCCTGGCTGTTTGGAGTACACAGATTTCACTCTGGATGAGTGGAGATGGAAGGCTTCAGTAAATCATAGATTCGTCGACACCAAGACCACTCCTGTTCGTGCTTCTGCCCTTGATGATTTGCAGTATTGCATGAAGAAAATCATTATGGAAAATCCTGACAATCTCGATCTCTTCGGTTCCTTCTTCTTCGTTTGCGACTTTCGAAGCTCCAAAAACCTTACCGTGGAGGATGACCCCTATCAAGCTTTGATGAGGGAGTACCCCGGAATGGATTGGGACTATGCTATGGATCGATCCAATGGACAGCTCTTCCTCGACTTTGGGATTTCTTTCCATCCAAATCCCAAAGATGCAACCCCTTTGGTCGGTCTTTGGAAGCTGCCCGTTGTGCAAGGTTCATATCAAGCCGCTGGGATGAAGCAGAGCACCATCCATAACACCAACACTCTGGCACAGTACGGTGGCATGCAGGCTGAAATGCAACAGGAGAGGATGAAGGCAGTCCAGTTTACTTTTCGTTCTTCCTATGGCCTGTACTTTGAGGCCATTCGCCGTCCAGGGTCTAACTCCTACTTTTGCGAGGACCGTGAGGCTTACTTTGCCTCCCCCACTTTCCTCGACTGTTGCAAAAGATATGGTGGCATGTTCAAGGGTGCCAAAAGAAAGTCATTCGGGGTTAGAGAAGAAATTCGTGGAAGTGGACTGGCCATCAAGACGGCTTTGATGTCCGCAAAAAGAAAGGCTAGTTTGCTGTGTGTCTCTGGTGGTTTTCTTCTACATCTGACTTGCAGTATTTTGTGATCCAGGCATTGGATTACTTGCGGTCAGATCCCGTGTTGTGGGTTAAATCCGATCTTTGGTTCACCTTTGTGGGAAGGAGAATGTTGGAGCTCAAAAACTTCCAACTCAAGTTGTCGAAATCACGTCCCTCCAACTATGGAATCATCACTAGTCTGATCATGCATCTGATCCGGAACATCATCACCACCCCCATAAACATCTACAGCTATCTTAATGCTGCTCTCATTGACCTCAATTTCGGTCCCTGCATAGAAAGATTTGGAATGTTCTTTCTGCATGATATAGACATTTCCAACAACATCTTTCTTCCAGGATTGGAGCAAAACGACGACGATGAGGTGGCCAAGGTGATGAAGCTGGACAAGAGGGCACGCAAAAAGGCTAGGACAATCAATTTCATCAATTCTGAACCAAATGCTCAGTATCCCATCGGTGACTCGCCTCCCTGGAAGTTGGTGGTTCAAGCTGTTCAAGACTCACCGGAGACGATGTTGAAGGCTTGGGAATGGAGTGCCATGTATGACCAGCACGCTCAGGCAAATGACCTATTTATCAGAATGACGGTCGATCTCTGGCTTACCGTGGTGGACGATGCCATGTATAGCCTACCTCCCAAGCCCACCACCCTTCAAGAAGCCATGGAATGTTGGACGGTACAAGCCATACAGGCATCTTTTCGTAACTGCACGTTCTTGGCTTCAAGCTACAATCTTCGAGGGGCAAAGACCGGACAAAAACACTCTTCGTTTCGCTCGATGCTCTCCATCTTTTTCCCCGCTCCCGATGCTGGTTTCAATGCCAACTCTGTTTGGCAGCCATTGATGGATAAGGGTTATATTGGGGAATATCATCATCTGTGCAAGACACTTTCCGAGCGTCGGCTCCTGGAGATTAACACGGGGCTTAGCATCATCTTTGCTCACCTTCAGTGTCTTCCTGTCAGCAAACGATGCCAGGAAGGTGGAAGAAGATGTGGAACGATATGGAAGACACGCAATGGTTACATCGAGCTGGTCACCAACTCAAGATACTACAAGCTGGCCAGGATTGGGAATGTCACCAGAGAGAAGAAACCGGTGAGAACGAGGGTAAAGGCATCCACAGCTGTGATAGCTGCGAAATTGGATCAAGAGCATCGCGGAATCCCATACAAAGTAAGCAGACGTGAATACAGGGATCGTCAAAAGTCCTGGAAGAAGGCAAATTTCCGCAAGCCTCCAGCAAGAAGACAAGAGGTCCAATCTGAGGAGAGCAGTGTCAGTGAAAGCAACGGTGATTCCACTGATGACAGCGACGATGGTGGCAGTGGGAGTTCAGAGATTGAGAAGAGTGGTGATACATGTTCAGAGAATGATGAGACAGGTGAAGAGTAGTAGTGTCTAGACATTGAGCAGCATGAAAATACTTGTCCTAGAGGCTATTGAACCATTAGATATCAATGGAATCATCTCCAAGACGGTTTTATGAATGTATTGAGTTACCCCCTGTTATAGCACAGATTCTTGGCCAGCTAGGAACCTCAAATCACTTGACCTAGGGGTTATTTCACCATGGGTTCTCAATGGAGTCATCTCCGGGTCCATTTTGTGCATGCATTCTTGAGATATATGAATGTGCTCCTCCTACCCCCTGACAGAGCACATGCTCTGGGCCAGCTAGCAACCCGAGATCACTTGTCCAGGGGGCTAGTTGATCATCAGATTTCATTGAAATGATCTCCCAGATACTTTGGTGAATGCATTCTTGAGATACACCAATGTGCTCCTCATACCCCCTAGCATAGCACATGCTCCTGGCCAGCTAGTGACCTAAAATCCCATGTCCAGGGGGTAAGTTGATCCCCAGATCGCAATGGAATCATCTCCCAGACCATTTTATGAATGCATTCTTGAGATATAGGATGTGCTCCTCCTACCCCCCTGGCATAGCACAGGTTCCTGGAGAGCTAGCAGCCTCAAATCACTTGTTCTGGGGGCTATTTGATCACCACATTCCATTGAAACAATCTCCCGGACACTTTGGTGAATGCATTCTTGAGATATACCCATGTGCTCCTCATACCCCCCTGACATAACACATGTTCCTGGCCAGCTAGCAACCCCAAATGACTTGTCCTGGGGGTTATTTGATCACCACATTCCATTGAAATGATCTCCCACACCCTTTTATGAATGCATTCTTGAGATACAGCAATGTGCTCCTCATACCCCCCTGGCATAGCACAGGTTGCTGGCCAGCTAGCAACCTCAAATCACTTGTTCTAGGGGATATTTTATCATGGGAGTTCAATGGAGTCATCTCCCAGACCCTTTTATGAATGCATTCTTGAGATATGCCCATGTGCTCCTCATACCCCCCTAGTACAGCACATGTTCCTGGCCAGCTAGGAACCTCTAATCACCTGTTCTGGGGGTTATTTCACAATGGGATTGCAATGGAGTCATCTCCCGGACCCCTTTATGAATGCATTCTTGAGATATGCCCATGTGCTCCTCATACCCCCCCTGTACAGCACATGTTCCTGGCCAGCTAGGAATCTGAAATCACTTGTTCTGGGGGTTATTTAACCATGGGAATGCAATGGAGCCATCTCCCAGACCCTTTTATGAATGTATTCTTGAGATACAGGCATGTGCTCCTCATACCCCCCTTGTATAGCACATGTTCCAGGGCAGCTAGTAACCTCAAATCACTTGTTCTAGGGGCTATTTGATCACCACATTCCAATGAAATGATCTCCCAGACCATTTTGTGAATGCATTCTTGAGATATGCCAATGTGCTCCCCATACCCCCTTCTACCCCTTGTTGGCACCATAGCTCCAAAACCGGTCCGCCAATTTTGTTCAAAATTTGCACAGGACATCTCATGGGTTATATGATGACTCTAAACCATCCCACCAAGTCAGATTTTGGTGCAAATTTTCCAATGCATTGCTACCAGGCATATATAAAAACCTATAAGGATACGCACAGCCTGACTCCATGCCCAATTGCCCGACATTAGATTTTGCCATTGGCGCTCGCCATTCTCAGCAAATTCTTGAAATGGGGTATAATTAATTTCGTCCTTGAAGTCGGGGTTGGAAAGTTGGTTCTTGATAACAACGCTCGGATTCCGGTGCCTGACTTCATACTCTGTCGTCATCCAAGGAGGCACCACTCCATTTGGAAGGTCACCTGAATACAAGACCAAAAAAGATTCCCATGGGGCATCGCCAATAGGTATAGAGTCGATTGTGCTATAGACATCTTTATGATTGGAAAATGGCGCTGTACCGCTGTGATCTCCCCACATATCCATGAGGTCGTCAATTTCTGTAGCTGGCATCTGGTTTCTCTTAAATAGGAATTCGGCAATCCGGAATTCGGAACAAGACGAGTAGGGTGAAAAGTCGGAAGGTGATTTTTCGATTGGTGTTGGGAGGGTTTGGGGATCAATATAAGTGCCATTGATATCACACGGCATCCCTGAATGATTGCTGTAATATTACAGCATGGACTAAGTAAGAGTTTGAACTGACTTACCATTCAGAATAGGGTGCTCGTGGGTGTAAGAAGTTTGAGGTGCAGTCGAGGCATCATACTCCATACCATCATTTTCTGCAGAGTCAAAATCCATGTCGTTGCCAAAGAAAGGAAGATCGTCGTGGTCATCATCATCAACCACCTCCACCTCCACTATTGATCGCTGGGCAAACAGAGGGTGTGCAGAGTTCTTGTGTTGTGTATAACCAGATCGGTTTTTGAATGTTTTATTTCGGCCCTTGCATTTGCCAAGATGGCACTCGAAGAGACGGGAACGAGGTTGATTCGACATTTGTACGGAAAGTGCAATCGGGATGAAATTATGTACGAGACAATGACAAGTCCGCTAGGGCGTGAGATCACAAATTGAGAGTCAGAAATACAAGGACAAAACAGAACTCGAACCACATACCTACTACCAAAAAAAACCGACAAAAAAATATGCCTGCCAAACGCACAACAACTGTCAATGGCAGCACTGGAAAAAGTCAAGGAACTCACCCAAGTGAATTCGCCTGCAAAAGAAAGGTAGCCAAAGCTAACATGTAACGTTTTCGCAGACGGTACACTTGCAACCAATCGTGCACGACGTGCTGGAGCAAACCTCCACCCAGGAATGGTAGTTGCCAATCAGACTAAACCGCGTAGAACCTCAGCTCAAGTCCTTGCCGACAAAGCCGCAGCTCTTGCCAAAAAAGAGGAAAAGGCCGTTGCAGTTGCGGCTGCCAAAGATAAAAAGCTGAAAAAGATAGCAGATTTAGAAAATAGGATGGCGGCTGATGAAGAAAATCGTAAAAGGGATGCGGCTCGGCCACCGTCAGGGAAAATTGTGGTTAATGTTGCTGAACGCCCAAAATCATCTGTCAGGAAAAGTACACCGGAAATCATGAAGGAAGTTGACGAACTGTTAGCCTTCAACTATGGCAATGATATTGTTGAACTTGACAGCGAGGAAGAATCCCAGGTTGTGCTCCGCCAGCCAAAGCCTCGACGGTGGAGTGGTACGGAGGTACCGCTCCGGGGGCTAGCTGGAGAGTCTCGCTGGAGAGCTGGCGAGGAAGGCTTGATTGGGACTGACTACTGACAGGGATCTATCTACAACGAACCGTGGGAGCCTCATCACGTGACTAGGCACTCGCTACCACTCCAATTGCCCCCCTCCCTCATAGCGACGTCCTCGTCGCTATCGAAGACCTGAAAGAAAGAAAGAAAGAAAGAAAAAAAGAAAAAAAGGGAAGAGGAAAGAAAGAGGAAAAAAGACTGAAAAAGAAACTAGTCTACTCCACTGGGGTCTAGCAAAGGAGGTCCAAGACTGGGATCAAAGGGAATGGGAACTTGTCCAGAAAAAGATGGAAAGGAAACAGAGGGTTGGGAAAAGGCAGGAGAAACGTCGTGGACACAAGCTGGAAGTTTTGATGAGTTTCGCATAGAGATGGTGGGAAGATGGCGGGGTTGTACTCGGAATGGGGAGTTGTCGAAATGTGTTGGGTATGGTTGACAACGAGGTGGGATTTTATGTACGGGGTATCTCAGGGGAAGGTTTTGAGGGTGGACACGGCGGTGACGGTAGCAAAGCGTGGACCATGGATTTTGCGCTCGGGGGTAGGTGAGGGTAGGGATGCTCTTCGGTCGCCAAATAGGGGCGTGGGTGGGGCGGGTGTCGCGCCAGGTATGGTTTTGACAGGGAATGTTGAATGCAAGGACGGCTTGGGTTTTCGGGGCAGGGATATTGTCGTGGTATGCTGATGGTGGTGTTTCCACGGGTTCCGTTTGCGTAGACGCGTCGGCATATTGTTTTGTGGCCATAGGTGGGTCTGCCTCGTGTGCAGTCGCAGGTCCGGTATGTGCCTCCGTGCTCGCGGGTTGTTGCTTTTTCTCATCTTGCCCTTTGATGTTTCGCCTCGGAGCACCATCCCTCTCGTTTCGGTTCTCTCCTGCGAGGATCTCTGCGATTTGGGATGGCAGAGGCCATGCTCGGCCGTCGTAGCGTGTCTGGTGGTTGCCGGAAGCGTGGTATGGTGTGGGGGCGGGACGCCCGCGTTGGTGGTTTGGTTTTGGGTCAGGGTAGACGGGGATGGTGGGTCGAGACGGTGTAGGCGTTAGACGTTCGTGTTGGAAGGGTTTCGAGGCCGGTTTCGCGGTGCTGGAAGTGAGTATGCCAGTGGGCGTTGAACACTCGCGCTCGTGCGACCTTTTTGGGTCGGGGTGGGACAAGGTTGCAGGCTGGGATGGAACGGGCGCGGGACAGGGCTCTGGGGTTGGCTTTGCATTGGGGTTAGGTCTACACGCCGGGCGTTCGCGCTCACGGCCGCTTTTGGCGCTGGGGTTGGGGTATTTCGAAGGGAGCACGCGGCTGCGCTCTGCTCCGGGGTGCTTTGGGTTGGGGGTGGCGAGAGCCGCGGGCGCTGGGCATTCGCGTCCGTGCTCGGTTTGGAGGTGGTTGGCATTGTGGGACGGCGTGGTGGACGCGTTTGACGTGGGCTGGGGCTCGTCTTGGCACACCGGCATTGGCATCTGTGGTTTCTGGGTCAACGGGGGCGGGGCCGTACGTTGGGGTTGCGGCTGAGGTGCTGGTGGTGCTTCGCGGTGCTTCACGTTCGTTGGTGACGTGGCGGCAGCAGCTGGGCTGGACTGGGGTTCGTTTGGGCACACGGGTGCTCGCGTTGGCCGTTCCTCGGTCGACGTGGGTGTGGTTGGACGCTGGGGCCATGGTCCGGGTATTGAAGGCGAAGGCTGCAGCGTTGGGTGCAGCCGTGACGTGGCAGTTGTGTTGGGCGTGATGGGCACGCGTGCGGACGGCGTTGGGGCCTGCGAGACGGTAGACGGGGTTGCCGTTGACGTTGTGGGGACTTGGGGCGTGGTTGCGAGGGTGGGGGACGCGAACGTGGCAGTTGGCTTTGGGGCGCGTTCTGACGCGTTTTGCAGCGAGGGTGGGGCCATTTGGGTGGGCAATAACGACGTGGCGTGCTCGGGCGCGAACGTCGACGTTTCTGGTGGAGGTGGGCGCGCTGTGGTGTGCTGGGGCGCGTTTTCGCGCGTGGATGCCGTTTGGATGCTTGGGTTGGGGTATTTTGGTGGGAGCTCGCGGCTGCGCTCTGCTCCAGGTTGTTTGGGGGTGGGGGTGGCGAGAGCCGCGGGCGCTGGGGATTCGCGTCCGCGCTCGGTTTGGAGGTGGTTGGCGATGTGGGACGGTGATGGTGGTGAGTTTCGGGGCCTGTGCCTCGCTTTTGGCTTGACGTGGTTGGGACTAGCAAGGTGGGGTGACGGGGCTGTCGAACGCTCACGCTCGGAAGCGCTGGGAGGTGCTGGAGTGACGTTGCTGGGCACCGGGGCAGTGAGCGTCGTCGTTGTGTTCATTTGGGTCCACGTCGCTGTGGGCTGGGCCGTTGGTGGCGAGATTGTTGGTTCTTTTTTTGTATTGCTTTTCCATCGGGTTTTTTCCTTCTTCGCTCGTTCTTTTTGTTTCTTTTTAGTAGTCATTTGTGCGGTCGAGAAAATGAAAGTGTTTGGTGCTTGGAAAATCGTTCGGTGCTCGGAAAACTACTTGGTGTTCGGGAAACTGCTGGGTGTGCTCTGTGCTCTGTGCTCGGGCTCGTAAAATTGCTAGAGTGCTGAAAAATCACTAGAAGTTGCTGAAAGTCGCTGAAAATCGCTGAAGATGGAGGCTGTGTTCGAATCCGCTCTCATCACCACGTTGGAGTGGTACGGAGGTACCGCTCCGGGGGCTAGCTGGAGAGTCTCGCTGGAGAGCTGGCGAGGAAGGCTTGATTGGGACTGACTACTGACAGGGATCTATCTACAACGAACCGTGGGAGCCTCATCACGTGACTAGGCACTCGCTACCACTCCAACGGGAACCTGTTCTTGAGGAGGAAAGTGAAGGTGAAGCAATTGGTGCCGGTCTTCTGATCAAAGAAACTGTACTAAAGTCACTTCTAGATGACAACCGCGATAATGAAGGATGGATTGACCGTGACTACATACCAGATATGGGTGCTAGCCAAGCTCAAAGTTTCGACATGGACTTGGACTTGAAAGAAAGCGTAAGTGAAATAGTGGGAGAAAAAGGAACGGGAGCAACGGAAAAGGTCAGATCTGAGAACAAAAAGGACAAGAAACCGACACGAGGGATAGTGCGTGACGCGATTGAAGCCTTACGTTTGATGAAGGCAACAAGGGATGATCAAAAAAGGAAATTTGAGGACGTGGAGAACGTGCAACAGCAAGTATCCCCTCCTTTTTCATCTGAACGTTATTTGACGAATCTTACTCTGAATGCCAGCCCCTTAAAGAAAATGAAACCGGCCCACCCATCGGGACTCTTACCTCAATTCAAAACGAATGCTGACACAGCCATATTATGGAACAAAACCAACTTTAAAGGTTCTCACGTTGATGCTGGAGGCGGTTCTGAAGTGGGTCACAGTGGCAAGTTTTCTGATTTATATGGTGGCCTTTCCGACGAGGGTGGGGGCCAGGGAGGTGCAGGGCAACTAGCCACCCTGGGGCCAAAAAACATAAAGGTACGGCAACGATCATATGTTTTTCTGCTATAATTTGATATCTTACCTTCAGAAGTCCATTGCAAAAATCACGCGGAATGCACCCACCATCAAACTCGAGGCAGATACCGTTAGTGTGAAGCTTGGCCGCACTCGATTCTCTGCAAATGACCTGCCCGCTGACATCAAGGCGCATTGGAGTGAAGAGTTCTCCCCCCTTTGGCGCAAATTTCTCGGTACCCTGACCGACCCCTGGGATACAGATAGCCCCAGCATTCACTCGGAGATGCAAGCCTGCTTTGACACTGTCTACCCTGGCAACGCTTACGGCAAAATTTCCCATAATGACGTTGTCTTTTCTGTGGTGCGTATATCTATCCTGACTAAAAATATCTTTCACAATAAGAGTATTTTAGGCCATGCAACGTTTTTATGATTGGCGGGCGAAATTTTCTCAAAAGGGCATTTCCAACGTTGCTGCTATTTTTGAGGCCGAAAAGGTGACATCTGATTCCACCAAAGATAAGAAATGGCGCGCCGATTACGCCAATTGGGCACTTGGACCTGGTCTCCCATTCCTATATGCAGGGGAAGATCCCAAGGTGCTATTACTACACATTTATACACCATTTTATTAACAGACCGCTTTCAGAACAAAGCGGGTGCCTTCCAATCGGCACTTGTTCTCAAGATCTTTTCAACACATCTAACCGACACCGCAAACGCTCCCAACGATTTCCTTGCCCAAGTCCCCCCTAGCGGTGCCCTTAAGTTGTCTGTCGCAGCGGTACGTACCTTGATATACATGTGCAAACGACATTGGTTGATCACGGTTTTAGGCTGAGCAAGCAATCAAATTCTGGAGGACTGGAACTTCAACTATGGGCCTCGACAAAGGAAAGGATATGTTCTCGGAAACAAACTGGTATCAGCAGACAAAGGCTTATGGGACTTCCGTCGCCAAGATTGGCCCAGTAACGTGGGGACGCATTCTCGAAGCTGCTTCCAACATCAACAAAACCAAAACATTCATAGATCTGACTGACGAAACTGATGAACGTGCTATGATATCCGACATGGAATGAAGGTGAGTCACAATCTACAACATGTATACTAGCAGTCGTCTAATAGCAATCTACTAGAATACCCTCCCTTTCTGAGGGTCACGGCCCGGGTAGCTGTGAGTGGGTTTGGCATCGGACAATGTTGAGTTGTGAGCGCCGGTCATTCTATTTTTTATAATGTGCATGGGATAGAATTACTGCAAGAATATATGATTCAATGTTCCCTACCTTTGAGTGTCTGAGATGGTCTGGCCAGTGCGATGACTGCCAGTGGTCTGGTAGCAGTCTTCTCAGAAGGTCTGACCCGAAGGTCCCTTGCACGGTCTGGAGGTCTTGGAGGTCTTGGAGTAACTTGGGCAATCTGGTCCAGAGGGGAATCTACTGAAGGGTCTTCGTGGTCTGGGAGTCTGGCGGGTCTGGACCAGACAACACCAGACCGAGTCAGACCACCCCGGACCTTGTACACATTTACTGATGAAGTGTGTTGAGTTGAGAATCAAGACGGTCTAACTGATCAGGTGACAACGGGCAGTTGGGTTCGAGCACCTCGACATTGGACAGGCGTTCAGGTTCGTGTGTGATCAATGGATTGTCAGCAAAGTGTTCATTGGGATTTGCTATATCATGGTGGATGCGGACCTGTTCATTGTCTAATGCCTCCCAATCAATGCCATATCCCGCCGCTTCAGCTTCGACAATGTCCTCTAGCTCAGGTTCCTGGATTCCAGCTAGTCCCCTAGGTCCATTCTGGATCATGCCGAATAGGAACATGTCCTGGGGGCTTCGTTGCCTCTCTCCACGAATACTGAGACTGTGGGTGTTCCATGCTTCCGCCCATTCCAGTGCATCTTGATTAATTGCCGACAGGAAGCAGTGATGAAGCAGCCAGATATGTGCATCGGAGTCAGTGTTTAGTCCGTCGTAGAGCTCGAGATCTTGAAAGAACGATTTCCATTTCTTCCCAAATCCAGATGTCACATCAACCCAAAGATGCTCTATGCGTATGTTGTGGACACTCCTAGATTGGATAGCGATTACTATTAATCCAGAGATGCATTATATATGCCCACCTTCCCCAGATATATGACCCCCTTGCAACACCTCGAGTACTCTCCATGAACGCTGCAATGAGCAGGTTTTCTGTCCCATGGTCACCACGGACTCGACTTGGTAGGCCATGCTCTTCAACAACCTCCATGAACAGATCTAAAACTGTCCGAGCACGATTATTGTCGCTAGCACGAATCCCAGTCACAAGCCTGGAGAATCCATCTATAAAAGCGTGTATGACGATCTTCCATCGTATTAAACCTTACATACAAGTCAGCTCAAATCGGAATTGGATAAAAATAAAACCTGCCATGCTGTCCATCATGGTGAGCCAGGGAATTAGGTCCAGCAACTGAGTATACTCTCCGTTCAATTCGATGTGACCCAAAAGTAGCAACAGGAGGGCCATGGACACGAATGTATGAAGCACGCAGGCGGTCTCGTGGAATTCGATGTCCCATGTGTTGAAGATGTCCATTGATCATCCTCCGACCAAAGGAAGGGAAAGTTTCGAGGATATGGCGCATGATGGTATCAAGGTCATTATCAGAGAGATCAGACATTGGTGCTGTTGATGAAGAATAGACACGAAAGGTGGAACCATCTTCTGCTTCATAATCTATGTACACAGGAGGACCAGGATCTACAATGCCATACTCCAGGGCACGATGGCATATGGTACGAGCTGAAATATTGAAGACAGGTGCAAGATGGGTGGTACCACGCAGTTCCAGTGCTGCCGCAAGAAGATCATGATTAATCTCCACCCGAGGGCGACCAGGTTGGCCAGAATGGATCAGACGAGTTGTTTCGATCCTGCCAGGATCAGGTGGATCGGCCGAAATATAACTAGCTGCATCGAGATGAGCTATCATAGATTGGAGATTTCCTTCAATTGTAATGATTTCCTCCAGCGAAATTATGCAAGCATGCTTTACAATGTTGAAATCCATAAGTTTTCCGTCAAAATCACTGCAAGAACGTACTTGTTGCACCACTACCATCAACCGAAGACATTCATTGTGGTGAGCCTGTAGCCGAGCGATGTCGCCAACCTGGGTCTTTAGTGCCTGACTCACTCGGTGACCTATCTCTGTAACAGCAGTACGGATTGTGTATAGAGGCAGTAAGTCCATGAGGATAGGTAGGTGGCACAACAGTGACGCTTCCTGTCAAGTCACTGTGACTGTCACGCATTGTCATTTTCCATCGGCACCCATGGCCCTTCCTCCACGTCGAAACTGCCTACAATGCTCAGGGATTTGTGCTGAATTTGTGCCCGTCGATGCAACTGTATGCTTTTGATATCATTTTCAATCATTGCGCTTACCATGTCAACCAGGATGTTCGTCAAGAAAGTGAATGTTATTGTGGGCATTATTACAGTTTACACACCCACCCTGTGGAGCCTGAGTTGCCTGCCAAGGGAGGATGTCGGCAAACATCCTGTTCTGCTTTTCACGCGGTGAGATTCCTCACACTCGTTTCTGATGCATCCGCTGAAAAATTATACAGACTAGTCAACCAACCCTTCCTCGTACTCCATGTGTATGTGGTCAGCTGTGGTTGACACATGAAACGTAACTACCTTCAGGTCATTCACAACTCATGCACTCATGACTGATCTCGTGTGATAATCAGGTTGACATCAAATTTGCTGCCGGCCAGCTCACACCCAAGCAACTTTGCACCAATTCCTCCACCGCCTCCATTTGCAACAATGTCTACTCCTGTAGCTCAGTAAACACCTTCACAGCCTCCACTCTCTGGTTCTGTCAATGACCAGAGAGTTGCAGCTTACCAGTCACATCGCCAGCAAGTTCCAACTCGAGCTCTACCAGATTTCAGTTCTTGCCCCTCAAATTCAACACGTATTACTCAGCGCCGACCTCGTCATGCATTTCCTGCTACTGTTGCATCAAATTCCACAGCCTCAAGTTTGTCTGTTCAAATAGTTTATTTCGATGTTTTATTGTATCCGTATCCTGTGAGTCAGCCGTATACCAACTATATTAGATTCAGAACATGTAACATTAGCATGTTCAGCTTGCTAATGGCGTAGCATTCCATCCCGAAGACTGTCCACCAACGCCCCGTATTTTCAATGCAACAACGAAGTTAACTCTGCAAATCCAGCACTTTCAAGCATGTAATCTCTTTTTTAATATTCAGTATAGCAGTTCACCTGACGATAACATCACTGCTCACCTGAATCATGAAATTATTTCCCATTGTTCCGACAATCACATTGCGCTTCCTCCGTATCCTGCTGTCCTTGCTGCAACAAATGGTTTGGTAGACAACCTGGTAGATCAAGAGAACTTCCAGAGGCTGACCTGGAGTCTGGCTTCGGTTGGATACAGCATCAACCCGCGAGGGTTGGGACCATATCAGAAACTCAGTCCAGCCAGTTTGCGTTACAACGAAATGACGCTCGGTTATCTTTCTTCAAATTCATTTCGGAAAGTCAAGAACCCGCTGCAGGATAGGCCACTGCTTATAATTTGTGCGCCAGTTTCATTGGATTGTCATTTCCTTATAAACATTGCATTTGCATAGATCTGGCCTTTGGGATAGTTCAAGGTCCCATTGAACCGTTGCTCGCACAACCACATCCTTGCTTTGCCTCACGAGCAGTACATGGATTCCTGACAAATTCCATTAATGAATTAACTGAAAGCGAACCACCCTCCTGCTTTGAGTCCTGTCCTAGCGCTTCATCCAACACAAATGGCTCGACGGGTGAACCTGTGCATCCTCCTCTCCTGGGGTCATCGTTTGTGCCGCATACCAATGCTACTACTACCCCAATATCTTCCACTGCTGTTTCTGCTGACGCACCATTGTTGGCTTCTGTTTTGTCATCTGCTGTACGGATATCTCCTGCTTCCTCTGCCAGTACTCTCGCTTCCGGTTCCACATCAGCATCGTCATCCAGTTTAAATACGCCAGCTTCATTTGTCGGTACTCTGGCTTCTGATTCTGAACAGAACTCACCAGGATTTCACATTTCTCCCCGCTTCCTAAACCAAGAAGTTCTGTTCTTCCCTGACATGCCTTCTCCACCACTGGATGTGCCTTTATCTCCTGTGTCAGGCCACCTTGATCTGCAGTCCCTTCCAGATGCCTGGCACCCCTCGTTTTCATCCTGGCAGACTGATCTCGAATGCCGTATTGATCTGTTGGATGAAATGGACCATCAGTTTTTCTTGAAGGCTCATGATATTGACTTGGCAGCACAGGGCCTTCTCGAATTAGTTGTTGCACTGTATTCTGGTCATCAGAACCTGACCCGTGAGCGTCGGGTTGAATTGGGGGTCAAGACTATGAACAATTCTTCCATCGCTTCTATGTTTTTCAAAAGCAATGTCACCTTCCACGTGTGAGTTTTTTGATCCTGAGTTTGCAATTCTGCGCATTCTCACTGTTTTCAGGGGTGAAGGAACTGGTGATGGAGTAGTTCAATCTGTGCTCGAGGCAGCAATTCAGAAGATGACCATGGATGCCAGGTTTTGGCGCTGTACACTGGATGAGGGGTACTACACGTTGACACCAAGATTGGACTCTACCCCACAGCGCCGAATCCAGATCAAGTCTTTCGCAACCCTCATTATGATAGCTATTTTCCATGGCATAAGCCCCGATCCAATTTCACCATTTCTTCTTTCCAGCATCCTTCAGGGTAATCACGTACTACAAGATCAGCAATTCATCGCAGCCGTGGCTCCTTTAACTGCAAGAATGTTTTCAGATTGGCCCACCGACAACTCACCTGTACCGGCCACAAGCACAAACCTGTCTTTGTTGGCAAACCTGAACATTGAGGTATTTGTTGAGAACGATGTGCTTTGTTTGAAACTTCTGACACCAGTATTGCTAGTACCAGGATGTCTCCGACTTTGAGGCCTCTCAGTTGCAGGCTCTCCGGTCACTTGTTTTCCATGATACTCTTGTTGGGAAACTGGAGGCTACTGAAGTTGCGGCATTCAATGAAGGACTGTTCGTCAAGATATCTGACAGTATTCCTGATGCATCCGCAGTACGTTCTATATCTTAACATTTTGATAATCGTCTGACGTGCATCATTCAGGCATTTAGAATGTCATCCGGAAGATTTCTGATGAAACAACTGTATTGTCGTCGTATCACGGAACCCAATCAAGTCCTGGAGCGGGTCATTTTCCCTCATATAGCTGACAATGCGTTTCTTCCCATTTTACATGCCGGCACACCAGAACTTGAAGAAAATGTACCTTATGATGGTCTTCGTCTACGCCTTTTGGCTGAGCGGTTCAAGAAACATTTCCAGCGCTATCTACATGGTTGTGGCCATCTTGACCTACCGGTCTATAACAGTCTGATCAACCAAGAACTACGAGGAGAGGCTAAGAAGGATCCTGGATTCCGGGCTTGTCAGTTTGCATCGCTCATGAGTGGATCCATTTTTCTGGCTTTACCTGCACGCGATATGGAGGTGTGTTGGTTATGGTGAATCATTGATGATTTCTATGACTCTTTATCTTCAGATCCGGTTTGTCAGGCGGTTTGCAAACAACCACACGAGGCCTGCTGATGCTCCAGCAGACTGGAAGGCAAGCAAGCCTTGTTACGTTTGTGA
Organism: Hygrocybe punicea; assembly: GCA_963556145.1. Classification (NCBI taxonomy): domain Eukaryota; kingdom Fungi; phylum Basidiomycota; class Agaricomycetes; order Agaricales; family Hygrophoraceae; genus Hygrocybe; species Hygrocybe punicea. The sequence continues at coordinate 46,158 of OY744464.1, forward strand.
CAATGCTGACAGCCAGTGATAACAGATCCCAGCGCAACCATTATGGTTCCATAGCTGCTTCTATTATGCGGATCTCCCAGTCACGCTTGGTCTGGTGGACAACCTCAATGCTCCTGTGCCTGACGAACCAACTGCCATTTCTGATTTCGACAGTTGGATTCATCAAGGCATATTCCCCATTGCACAGATCCTCAAGAGCGGTTCAGAGACTTTCAACAAAGTGTAGATGCCAATATTGTATTTCGTCAGTTAACTCTGATTTTACTAGATTTCTTTTACTGACTGGTTCTATGGTGCTAGTAAACCTGCCGAGCACATTCACACACCCGTAATGCATCATGTACCAATCATCAGCAAACCCTACAGAACTGTGTGGTGCTGCATCCACATCCGAGTCCTACACCCTTCAAAACACTGTATCCGACATTCTCTGACTGCGTTCGACCACCATACCCCCACCAATCACATACCATGTCCTTCACACTCACTGCATCACAACTACTGTTTCTATAGCGTTCACTCGTACATGCACCTCCTTCACAGAACCCGTATCACTGATCATTGACCTGTATGTATGTACAACAACCTAGACTTGTAAACATGCGAGCGGCAAGTAAGTTTTCACTATGAAATGCCAACGAGGTGCTTCAAAAACGAGTGAAAGGGTCTTAATATCCTTGTTCACTTCCCGCTCAATTTGCGTTGGCTCCGATTTGATGGATGATTTCACAATAGTCATTGTAAACGGCCAGCGTCTGGTACACAACGGTTGTATTGGGTCCCACCTATTCTACTCACTCCTCCTTGTTGTCTTGCACCTCCAGGTCCTCCACTTGCTCTCATTCCCACACAGGTAAGCACCTGCTCGTGTCACCATAGATGAATCAATGAACTCAACGAGCCACTCGCCGAGCTGGTTGTGGTTGTAGTCTAAAATGATGTCGGAAATGAAAGATTCAGCGGCACGAAATTGTTTTTAGACAGGAAAATTGAATCGTACCGTTGTCGTCGACACAGGAGAACCAGATTTCAGAGGGTAGGTGATCCCACTCGATGGACAGGTTGAAGAAGTCAGTGAATCTTCAAATGACCGCTGTTAGATTGGGATTTATAGGCAAGTGAAAACATACCGATCGGAATAAAACTACCTCAACTCTCAGCTTGATAATAGTCTTCCTTGCACAGTGGAGGCTCATCGTCTTCAGTGGATTACTGCATTACATGTATGTCAACAGATGTTTGGGCAACAGTGACATATACCATATATTTCCCATATGGATCGCCTTCGTCGTGAGCGACTCTCCACATCGCCCTTGTCGTCTTCGTTGCTGTGCGCTCAGTCCGCCACCGTTAGTTCTGCTGATTGAGGCCGTTGGTCGAAAATCTCGGGGGCGCTCCTGCTCGGTTTTGAGGGCGTGCAGGGGGGCGTGCTTGGCGCGAATCGTCGCCGTCGTTGTAGTAGTCCTCGTTCCCGTCGTTGTTGAATGTGAGTGTGGCGGAGGCGAGTTGGGGGGCGCGTTGGTGGTAGCAAAGGCAAGTGTCAATAATAATATATTCAGAGTATTAATAATAATTAAATATTTATTTGTCTCTGGAGTGTGAAATCACGGCTTGGAGTGTACAAAGTGGAAAGGGCAAGTGTTCAAAGTGAAAGTGGAGTGTGCAAAGTGAAAGCACAAGCGTACGAAGTAAAGAAGGAAGAGTGCGAAGCAAAACAGAAGTGTAAGAAGTTAAGGTGAAGTCGTGTGAATTGAATCTGTTGGAGTGCAAATGGAGTTGGTGTCGTGCAAAGATAATTGATGGTGTTTAAAGTTTATTCAGCAATTTCAAGGATAATCATTTTGTCCAACAAGGACCCTCATAGTGATCGGATGGTAGATTCCTTATCAGACACTCTGCCGATCAAATTACTTCTGAGAGCGGTATACAAGTCTTCACTTTGTTAAAGTCAGCAGAGATAGGCAGGCGATATAAATATATCTCACTCCACTTCACCGAGATGGGATATCATTTCAGATATAAGTTGAACAGCGCGAAAACGAACTGTCTTATCTTTTGCAGAGAAGCCTTGAAAGAGCCAAGTGAGAAGACGGGAAACAAAGTGAGAGGCGAGGGTATCGTTGTCTTCGTCAGAAATGCCATTGCATGGGGAGCAAGTATACAATTTGAGTTCGAAATAACCATTGAAACGTTCACAAACTTGACATACTCGCCGATAAACTTCACCGTGTGATCGGCCGTCGCAGAGCCCTTTTTTACCGCTAAGATTCGGCTAAGCTTCCCATGTCTCCTGTGTCTGGCAAGTCCAACTGTTTCACGTTAGCCGCATCTGAGTCCCACCTACGCAAGCCCGAAACGCAGTCATTGATGTCCTCAGTGCCTACTGAACTTTGGTGCATTGTTGACGATGATGCTACCGGCGCACCCTTCACAATCGATTTACCGGGAAATATCAACACGTTGGGTGTGAAGACACTCATCAGAGCACAGGGCATTGACATTGAGAATGCCAGGGATCTTATCCTTTGGAAGGTGAGGACAATCGTCCAAACGCGCTAACTCCATCTCACAACCTCTTGCTTATGACGTTCCACGTGCACTTTTATTATTTGCGCGATAGAGGCTGCGCGATCGCGCGAATTGGAACTGCGCGGTTTCACAAAGTACATGGACTTTGTTTTTTTGGCATTGCTGTGCGTCTGTGGGGCCATTTGGGGTGAATAGTACATTTAATTTATTTCTACCTGTATACTTAGAGTGTTTTAGTCAACTATTAGCTATATTTCAGCAAGCTTTGTGGGCACAAAGCAGCCTCGATGAGCATGACCGCTAATTTTGGATTTCCTATTTTGGGCAAGCTTTGTGATGTAGAGATTTGATTGCACGATCCGATCATTGGCCAGGCCATCACGATGACAACTCATATCAAATTTGATATCACATGATTGTTGCAACCAAAACAGGCAGCTTGTTGATTTCTTGCTCAGAGTTAGAGTCTGCTTCGTATTGCACAAAGCTTGCTGAAATTAGCTAATAGTTGACTAAAACACTCTAAGTATACAGGTAGAAATAAATTAAATGTATTATTCTCCCCAAATGGCCCCACAGACGCACAGCAATGCCAAAAAAACAAAGTCTGTGTACCTTGTGAAACCGCGTGGTTCCAATTCGCGTGATCGCGCAGCCTCTATCGCGCAAATAATAAAAGTGCACGTGGAACGTCATACTTGCTAGCTCAACGTCGCCGAACCTGTTGATCCTGATGACACCCTTCTTCACCGTATTCATCAGCGGGGCAAAGATCTAACCAAGTTCGCCACCAAGATGAGTGCAGCGGAGAAGGTTTTGCTGCATTTTTCGCAATCTCTTGTGGATCACCTGCACATATTCGTTCAGGTTCCGAAAGCTGGTGAGTCATATTCCATGGTGTCTTCTCTTCCGTAGTTGAATCTATCTTGTTACCGTTGCCCTATTTCCACTGCGTCAGCTTCTCGCAAGCGCGCTTATGATATCCCCTTAGCAGACGAGCACCCCACCCGCCTCGCGGCAGAAGAGACGGGTCGTGCAGCCAAGAAGCCACGGATAGGTGAATGCCTTTCCTTTAGAACCATGCTCAAGCTTTCTTGAGCTGATATATATTCCCAGATTCTTACATTGTGGATGATGGCCCTCGTTACGTGAATTTCGGTACAGCTTCTACGCTACTCTTTCCTTCATTGCCTTTAATAACGTTTTCAGGGTTTCGTCAACTTCACTATGATGGCTCCCCATCGGATCATTACTTGCGTTTCTATGAGCAGTTTTGGGGCGTTCCTCTACCCCAGAAGCACATTTCTCTCAAGGATTCGGTCGCTAATCCTGACGATGAAGAGAACGACGAGGAGAATGGGGGAGAGAATGATACCGATCTACTCCCCCTGACGCCGCCCCCGATCCTTGACGTCCCTTGGGCGAAACTTCTCATTCGTGCCGAATACCTTAGAGTCTATAAATGGGTTGAAGATATGTACAAAGTGGGCAAAATATATCGTCCGTCTGGAATTATTATCACAGGACAGCCTGGAATCGGTCAGTACTCTATCATCGATACGAGGACCCTGCTTTTTTTATACTCATTTGTGCATAGGAAAAACATTCTGGGCATACTACGCTCTTCGCCGACGTCTCGGGGAAAAGTCTGTTTCTATGTGGTTTCAAGGAACCCTGCTCTATCTCTTCTGTTCCAAAGGAGTCCTCATCGTCCCTGCCTCATTCGCCTTCAACAAATTTAACCCACGTATATGGACTATCATTGATTCTGCTCAATCACCCTCCGGGATACCGAGTGCTATGACCCATTTCCCGCCTGGTGTCTTCCCCATATACATCACCTCCCCTCGGTTAGAATGCTGGTCAGGGATGGCGCAGACATGGACGTCCCATCGGGTGATAATGAATCCTTGGACGAAGGCGGAGATCCAGTATGCGTAAGTATGTTCCTTTCATGACCCACTCATGCTGAGCTGTCTCTTCCACCACAGCATCGAGCTTTCAGATCTAGTGCCGAACGACGTGTTACAGAGATATGATCAATTAGGCCCCACCGCACGCTTCTGCTTTGAATTGTCTTCCGATGAAGTTGAATGCCACATCTCTGATCATGACGAATCACTCGGCAGAACTGATCCCGGTCTCCTCAGAGCGGTTTTCTTGAATGGTGCCAAATTGTCACTTGATACCTTCTCGCAGAAAATCTGCCTGATTCGGCGCATACGAGGAGATCCACTGGGTTATGGGCGCTTTACAACTGATCTCATCTCGCCTGCAGTTGAGCAACTGGTTGCACAGAGGCTTGAGCATTTCAGTGAAGATCAGCTATTGGATATGTGGACCAACTTTTCAAAATTTGGCGATGCTCGGGGAATGACTGGTTCGATATTTGAAGCTTTCGTCCGTCAGCATTTCAGAACGCGCATCAATCTAGACGCTACGCCAATGGTTCGGTCCAACCGTGCCAATTCCCACTGGCATGCTTCATTCAGCACCAAACGGCCTCAGACCGCCACCGTTCACGGAGTGGCACAGCAAGTTTTCTCTCTCCAGGTTGATGTTGGCAGCACATTCATCTATGATACCACCAATCTAAATATTCAACCAGGCGTCTACTACCTACCCCGAAGTGGCCAACAAGTCGCTCTTGACTCCTTTATATTAAGTGGAGGACATCTCTACGTGTTTCAATGCACTGGAGGCTGTGATCACAGCATGAAGGATGGCCTTGTTGACTTTCTTGCCTCTTGTGGTGGGCTACCTCCCCGCACAAACTGGCATTTTGTGTTCCATCAGTAAATGTGCACAAGGTCCGGGGTGGTCTGACTCGGTCTGGTGTTGTCTGGTCCAGACCCGCCAGACTCCCAGACCACGAAGACCCTTCAGTAGATTCCCCTCTGGACCAGATTGCCCAAGTTACTCCAAGACCTCCAAGACCTCCAGACCGTGCAAGGGACCTTCGGGTCAGACCTTCTGAGAAGACTGCTACCAGACCACTGGCAGTCATCGCACTGGCCAGACCATCTCAGACACTCAAAGGTAGGGAACATTGAATCATATATTCTTGCAGTAATTCTATCCCATGCACATTATAAAAAATAGAATGACCGGCGCTCACAACTCAACATTGTCCGATGCCAAACCCACTCACAGCTACCCGGGCCGTGACCCTCAGAAAGGGAGGGTATTCTAGTAGATTGCTATTAGACGACTGCTAGTATACATGTTGTAGATTGTGACTCACCTTCATTCCATGTCGGATATCATAGCACGTTCATCAGTTTCGTCAGTCAGATCTATGAATGTTTTGGTTTTGTTGATGTTGGAAGCAGCTTCGAGAATGCGTCCCCACGTTACTGGGCCAATCTTGGCGACGGAAGTCCCATAAGCCTTTGTCTGCTGATACCAGTTTGTTTCCGAGAACATATCCTTTCCTTTGTCGAGGCCCATAGTTGAAGTTCCAGTCCTCCAGAATTTGATTGCTTGCTCAGCCTAAAACCGTGATCAACCAATGTCGTTTGCACATGTATATCAAGGTACGTACCGCTGCGACAGACAACTTAAGGGCACCGCTAGGGGGGACTTGGGCAAGGAAATCGTTGGGAGCGTTTGCGGTGTCGGTTAGATGTGTTGAAAAGATCTTGAGAACAAGTGCCGATTGGAAGGCACCCGCTTTGTTCTGAAAGCGGTCTGTTAATAAAATGGTGTATAAATGTGTAGTAATAGCACCTTGGGATCTTCCCCTGCATACAGGAATGGGAGACCAGGTCCAAGTGCCCAATTGGCGTAATCGGCGCGCCATTTCTTATCTTTGGTGGAATCAGATGTCACCTTTTCGGCCTCAAAAATAGCAGCAACGTTGGAAATGCCCTTTTGAGAAAATTTCGCCCGCCAATCATAAAAACGTTGCATGGCCTAAAATACTCTTATTGTGAAAGATATTTTTAGTCAGGATAGATATACGCACCACAGAAAAGACAACGTCATTATGGGAAATTTTGCCGTAAGCGTTGCCAGGGTAGACAGTGTCAAAGCAGGCTTGCATCTCCGAGTGAATGCTGGGGCTATCTGTATCCCAGGGGTCGGTCAGGGTACCGAGAAATTTGCGCCAAAGGGGGGAGAACTCTTCACTCCAATGCGCCTTGATGTCAGCGGGCAGGTCATTTGCAGAGAATCGAGTGCGGCCAAGCTTCACACTAACGGTATCTGCCTCGAGTTTGATGGTGGGTGCATTCCGCGTGATTTTTGCAATGGACTTCTGAAGGTAAGATATCAAATTATAGCAGAAAAACATATGATCGTTGCCGTACCTTTATGTTTTTTGGCCCCAGGGTGGCTAGTTGCCCTGCACCTCCCTGGCCCCCACCCTCGTCGGAAAGGCCACCATATAAATCAGAAAACTTGCCACTGTGACCCACTTCAGAACCGCCTCCAGCATCAACGTGAGAACCTTTAAAGTTGGTTTTGTTCCATAATATGGCTGTGTCAGCATTCGTTTTGAATTGAGGTAAGAGTCCCGATGGGTGGGCCGGTTTCATTTTCTTTAAGGGGCTGGCATTCAGAGTAAGATTCGTCAAATAACGTTCAGATGAAAAAGGAGGGGATACTTGCTGTTGCACGTTCTCCACGTCCTCAAATTTCCTTTTTTGATCATCCCTTGTTGCCTTCATCAAACGTAAGGCTTCAATCGCGTCACGCACTATCCCTCGTGTCGGTTTCTTGTCCTTTTTGTTCTCAGATCTGACCTTTTCCGTTGCTCCCGTTCCTTTTTCTCCCACTATTTCACTTACGCTTTCTTTCAAGTCCAAGTCCATGTCGAAACTTTGAGCTTGGCTAGCACCCATATCTGGTATGTAGTCACGGTCAATCCATCCTTCATTATCGCGGTTGTCATCTAGAAGTGACTTTAGTACATTTTCTTTGATCAGAAGACCGGCACCAATTGCTTCACCTTCACTTTCCTCCTCAAGAACAGGTTCCCGTCGAGGCTTTGGCTGGCGGAGCACAACCTGGGATTCTTCCTCGCTGTCAAGTTCAACAATATCATTGCCATAGTTGAAGGCTAACAGTTCGTCAACTTCCTTCATGATTTCCGGTGTACTTTTCCTGACAGATGATTTTGGGCGTTCAGCAACATTAACCACAATTTTCCCTGACGGTGGCCGAGCCGCATCCCTTTTACGATTTTCTTCATCAGCCGCCATCCTATTTTCTAAATCTGCTATCTTTTTCAGCTTTTTATCTTTGGCAGCCGCAACTGCAACGGCCTTTTCCTCTTTTTTGGCAAGAGCTGCGGCTTTGTCGGCAAGGACTTGAGCTGAGGTTCTACGCGGTTTAGTCTGATTGGCAACTACCATTCCTGGGTGGAGGTTTGCTCCAGCACGTCGTGCACGATTGGTTGCAAGTGTACCGTCTGCGAAAACGTTACATGTTAGCTTTGGCTACCTTTCTTTTGCAGGCGAATTCACTTGGGTGAGTTCCTTGACTTTTTCCAGTGCTGCCATTGACAGTTGTTGTGCGTTTGGCAGGCATATTTTTTTGTCGGTTTTTTTTGGTAGTAGGTATGTGGTTCGAGTTCTGTTTTGTCCTTGTATTTCTGACTCTCAATTTGTGATCTCACGCCCTAGCGGACTTGTCATTGTCTCGTACATAATTTCATCCCGATTGCACTTTCCGTACAAATGTCGAATCAACCTCGTTCCCGTCTCTTCGAGTGCCATCTTGGCAAATGCAAGGGCCGAAATAAAACATTCAAAAACCGATCTGGTTATACACAACACAAGAACTCTGCACACCCTCTGTTTGCCCAGCGATCAATAGTGGAGGTGGAGGTGGTTGATGATGATGACCACGACGATCTTCCTTTCTTTGGCAACGACATGGATTTTGACTCTGCAGAAAATGATGGTATGGAGTATGATGCCTCGACTGCACCTCAAACTTCTTACACCCACGAGCACCCTATTCTGAATGGTAAGTCAGTTCAAACTCTTACTTAGTCCATGCTGTAATATTACAGCAATCATTCAGGGATGCCGTGTGATATCAATGGCACTTATATTGATCCCCAAACCCTCCCAACACCAATCGAAAAATCACCTTCCGACTTTTCACCCTACTCGTCTTGTTCCGAATTCCGGATTGCCGAATTCCTATTTAAGAGAAACCAGATGCCAGCTACAGAAATTGACGACCTCATGGATATGTGGGGAGATCACAGCGGTACAGCGCCATTTTCCAATCATAAAGATGTCTATAGCACAATCGACTCTATACCTATTGGCGATGCCCCATGGGAATCTTTTTTGGTCTTGTATTCAGGTGACCTTCCAAATGGAGTGGTGCCTCCTTGGATGACGACAGAGTATGAAGTCAGGCACCGGAATCCGAGCGTTGTTATCAAGAACCAACTTTCCAACCCCGACTTCAAGGACGAAATTAATTATACCCCATTTCAAGAATTTGCTGAGAATGGCGAGCGCCAATGGCAAAATCTAATGTCGGGCAATTGGGCATGGAGTCAGGCTGTGCGTATCCTTATAGGTTTTCTTATGCTGATTTGGGCATATTGCTGAATTAATATTTAGGATGTAATTGCCGAACAATCAGAGGATGTCCACGGTGGAATGTTTGTTCCAATAATCCTCGGTAGCGACAAGACAACTGTTTCTGTTGGCACGGGAAATACTGAATTTTACCTGTTATACGCATCGCTTGGGAATGTTCACAACAGCACACGATGAGCACATCGTAACGCTGTTTCAATTGTTGCATTCCTCGCTATCCCAAAGAGTAAGTGCTGTTATTGCAAAGTTGATGCCTATATTAAAGAAACCCTAGCCGATGCGCAATATAAGGATGATCCAGCCTTTCGAAAATTCCGGCGGCAGCTTTTTCACTCATCACTGGCTGCAATATTAGAGCCACTTCGTGCCGGGATGACAACACCGGAACTTGTAATGTGCCCTGATGGTCACTACCGTAGGGCAATCTATGGAATTGGTCCATACATCGCAGATTATCCCGAACAGGTTCTGCTTTCATGTATTGTTCAAGGTTGGTGTCCGAGGTATGTCAGTGTTGTAATCACCTCTTGCATAACGGCTGACTTATTTATCTTAAGATGTTCGGCACGAGCACATGATTTAGACTGCAATGCAGGGCTCCGTTCACAAGAACATACAGAAGCCCTCGCTGAATTGTTCGATCTTAAAATGTTGTGGGAAGACTATGGGATAGTTGGTGATGTCATTGTACGTACACCATTAACCTTGTGAGACATATGCTGAATTGATTACCAGCCATTCACAGCCTCTTTCCCAAGGGCAGATATACATGAACTTTTGACTTCCGATCTCTTACATCAGATCATAAAGGGTACTTTTAAGGACCATCTCGTTACTTGGGTTTACGACTACCTAAAAATAACACATGGTGAAGCCCGTGCTTCTGCAATTGTGGCAGACATTGATCGCTGGTATGTGATATGATATACTTTTTATCTGCTTTTTTGAATCTGTTACTTTAGGATTGCTGCTGTTCCGTCATTTCCAGGCCTGAGGCGTTTTCCACAAGGTCGAGGTTTTAAACAATGGACAGGAGATGATTCAAAGGCGCTGATGAAGGTCTGCCTACCATTTTTTCCAGCTTCGGCAACTTCTGAGAGAAATTGAGTAGGTATACCTTCCCGCAATAGCTGGTCACGTACCGAGCCAAATGATTCGTGCAATTGCAGCATTTTTAGATTTTTGTTATCTTGTTCGACGTTCTGCACACACGGAATCCACCTTGGCAGCCATAGATGAAGCTTTGGCACGGTTCCATCGTGAACGCACTGTCTTTGAGATCCCAGGTCTTTGTCCCGATGGTATCTCATTACCCCGCCAACACTCTATGATACACTATCGGAAAGTTATTGAGCTCTTTGGGTCACCAAATGGACTGTGTTCTTCAATTACGGAATCTAAACATATCAAGGCCGTTAAGGAACTCTGGCGACGCTCCAGCCATTACAAAGCTTTGGGGCAAATTTTGCTCACAAATCAACGTATTGACAAGTTGGCTGCTCTATGTGCCGATTTTGCAGCACGAGGGATGCTAGGTCATCCTGAAGTCACAGCAATTGCCACTTCCGATGAGGCGGTAACGTCTGGTATTGCAGGTATCGATATTGATCGCCAGTTGGATGACGAAGATGCAAGTGCTGTGGCAGGCCCACGTACCCTTGCAGAAGTCACATTAGCAAAACGAAATGGTCTGTTATATTGTGTCTACTACGACCTGTAACTGAAAGTTGTGGTTGTAGCACCCAAGTCTCAATATCCTCGGCAACTTGCTGTTCTAGCAGAGCAATTAAATATTCCACAGTTTCCTGAACTTATACGCCGGTTTCTATATGACCAGTTGTACCCTGATGCACCAATGCCTGCTTCCAATGTCGATCTTAACCATTGCCCCACTTTGTGTACCCGCATTTATATTTGCCCCTCCGCCGTTGCCATGTTCTATGCACCTAGTGATCCATCTGGCATTGGTGGCATGTATTGTGAAAGAATTCGAGCAACGCCATCCTGGCATGGTGGTCCACCTCGAAATGACTGTGTCTTCTTGACAAAGGATTCCGAGGCAGAAGGAATGCGGGGATTACATGTTGTTCATATACGATTTTTTTTCAAATTCACTCATAACGCCGAGCAATATCCATGCGCATTGGTTCAGTGGTTCTCAACCACCAATGAACCATGTGAGGATACGACGATGTGGATTGTTCAACCAGATATTGACCACTATGGTCGGCCAGTGGAAACAGTCGTCCATGTGGACTGCATCGTCCGGGGAGCACTACTCATACCTGTCTACGGCTCGGAGTTCCTTCCGCCTCATGTCAATTTTTCAAATTCATTAGGCTTATTTAAAGCCTACTTCGTCAACAAGTATGCCGATCACCATGTGCATGAGATTGCCTTCTAGCATTCAACCTGATCCATCTCCTGCATTCCAACCTCCATGTCCTGCTTGACGATCATCCTTTTGCCTAGGCATCGCATCCTTCACTGAGGACTTCCGAAATGAGATTGCCATCATTGGACTGCAAGACGAGCGTGTTCTGGTGGAGGATGATTACCATGATTACCCCGACTTCGTGAAACTCTGCAAAGCCCCACACGGATATCCTGCAACAAGCCTGCAATGGCAGCCAGCCACGGCCTCCACTTACACATGGTCGCAGAAATCTCCAGCAACGGAGCAGCTCGCTACGACTGGGGGTGCATTGAGGGTCTGGGAGTACTCTAGTGATGCACCACCTCCGATTTCTGGGTATGTTGGACGGCAGTCGAGTTCCGGAGGACATAGCCTGACGCTGAAGACTTCGCTGTCTGGAGTATGTTCTTGTGTGCTCGACTGTGCCTTCATGACAATCTCAGCCTCTTCTTTGTAGCAATCAAAAGTGCAAAATCACTCTATGGGTGCTCCCTTGACAAACTTTTCGTGGAACGAGAAGGCACCCAGTCTAGTGGTGACATCATCAATCGATACGACATGCACCGTATGGAACATCGATACTGCAACCACCATCACGCAGCTCATCGCGCAGGATCGTGAGGTCTACGACGTTGCATGGCCTCCAGGATCCACCGACATTTTTGTATCAGTGGGAGCAGACGGAAGCTTACGAGCTTTCGATCTGCGCAGTTTAGAGCACTCCACAATTCTTTATGAAACCCCAGCACCAAAGAACGTAGCACCTGCCCCTTCCTCCTCACCCACAGGGTCAGCCCGCCCACCAACGTCACCACTTTTGCGCATTGCTTTCAACCCCGCGGACTCCAATTACATGTCTACTTTCCACATGGACGGCGCAGACATACAGATCCTGGACATGCGAAGTCCAGGTCAGCCTGTCATTGAACTCAGAGGTCACCACACGCAAATCAACACGTTGGGATGGGGCTCGGTGGAAAATCCTCTGCTGGCCACTGCAGGTAAGTTTTCACACCCTTAAATTCAGCGATGATGAACTGGGTTGCCGTAGGCGATGATTGTCAACTCCTACTCTGGGATCTGGCCCATTACACGCAAGCAGCAGCGTCGCCGCGGAGTGCAGGTTCTCGGCTAAACTCACCGCCGCCTGATGTCAAAAAGCACGTAGTTAATGATCCAGTCATGGCTTACACGGTGACCAGAGAGATTACGAACTTGGCATGGTCGCCGCAGATAGCGGGGTTGACAATGAACACAGGGAATTCGACTGCACCAGGTGAATGGGCCGCCATTGCCTTGGGAAAGTCGATCAAGGCTATATAGTTGGGGCTACTGAAGCATCTTCAGTGTCATCCACCCTCCGCCGTAGGGGCAGGCCCATTCATGCTCCGTCAGCTCTTACTTTTGGCTCTCGTTCATCCTCACACTCCAGGGACTTCTTTGATGCTGCTGCCGCATCTGAGTCCCCATTACCAAGCCCCATGTTCAAGAAAGCAGATGGTCAAACCGCCTATGCACGAAAGCATTCCCCGCTTGTACCAGCAGAGCTTAGATGCGACCCAAGCGGTGCTAACCTCCTTATCCCTCCGGAAGTGAAGCGAGTATGGGTGGTACATGGGCGGATCTATCGCGGGTGTGTATGACGAGCCTGCTCTGAGTATCACTTGCAGCTCATTTGGGATGTCCGAGTCCAGGTCATCCTCACTAGCAGGGCAATCGGACAAGGAGGACGGGTGTTGGCATAAGTGTTTGGAGAGTGATGCATCACTGGCAAGTTTCTTTTTCCGCGTGCCGGCACCATTACAAATGATGCATCTATACAGCTGTGGGCACAGGCAACATGATTCGGAGCTATCTATCACAACCCAGGGCCGCCGATTAGCTTGGACGTTTGGGAACTGGGCTGGGCGATAAGATGTTTGAGAAGTGCAAGCAGACTCGGAGTAAACTTGTCTGGGACATATCTGAGAGTGGTCTGTAATGACTTTGGCTATCAACACTTGCCTGGGATGTATCATAATTTTTTTAGTTCGTCTGGGGGTGGTCTGCAACCCACTTATATTTGTCAACTGTCTAAATTCATCTTGTTCGTCTGGGAGTAGCTTGAAATGTACTTATAATACTTCTAAAACTTGGGTGGTCTGAGAATGGTCCGGGATAGTTACATAAATCTTCCAGTCTAACCCAAACCTTTCCCAGACCCCTAAGTGACCCCAGACCTTTTGCAGATTTACTGATGTCCTGAGAGATCTGATGATTATACATTTATACAAATTGACTAGTACAGAAAGAATCAACAATTTCTAATCGACTCTGCTTACAGCCATTTGGATAATTGTTGGCAGTAACTCAGCTTTTTTCAATCAATTACAGCCATTTGCATGTATCTTGACAATTTTTGGAAAATTTTGAATTGATTAAACAATATGGACTTAGACTGTACTCAATCTTGTATCTCATGAAATACTGCATGGATTGAGATGGTTGTAGAGGGAAAGTTGTATTATTTTCTAACGGCTATCAGCTCCTGTAATTACTTTTGAACAATATTTAGTGTATGATGAGTTGTGGATGAAGTAAGAGGTGACCAAGTGTTTTTTAACACCCAGAATGATATTGTTAAATTATGGCATAAAATGAGCTCCGATGAAGGACATTGTAGGGAGAAAGTTGTTCATTTTTTCAAGGGCTAGAAGTACATATACCGTGTTTTTCTTTATTTCTGTTCTTTGACCCAACAGATATGATTCTTGTGATATTTTGATTCCAATGCAGACAAATGTAGTCCAGCTGTAATGTTGGCTCAAAGAACAGAAATAAAGAAAAACATGGTATATGTACTTCTAGCCCTTGAAAAAATGAACAACTTTCTCCCTACAATGTCCTTCATCGGAGCTCATTTGATGCCATAATGTGGCAATATCATTTTGAGTCTCAAAAAGCACTGGTCTACCCTTTGTTTCATCCATAACTCACCATAGATTAAATGTTGTCCAAATATAATTACAGGAGTTGATAGCCCTCAATAAATAGTACAACTTTCCCTCTATAACCATCTCAATCCATGCAGTACTTCATGAGATACAAAATAGAGCACTCAAATTTCTACCAAGTCCATATTTCTTAATTGATTGAAAAAAGCTGAGTTACTGCCAACAATTACCCAAACGGCTGTAAGGAGCACATGAAGATTAGCCAGATAATCAGAGCTTGCTCTCCAGCTTAGAGCCAGGAGAGAAACCAAGTCCATCAAAAAATGACATTTGTGGAGTACAATCAGTACAAAGTCTATAGAAGATGGGTTCTGATTGAGAAAGAAGATGGGAGGATGACATGAATATCAATAAGACAGAAAGAAAAATGAAAAGGGGTTACTGGTGGGAAAGCACCCAGTGTCCAAGTAGAGTCCAAGGAAAGTTAAGTCCACAAGAGAAACAAACTGCAGAATAGTCAGAGATTGAAAAAGTGTCAGATGGAGAAAGCAGGATGACCATGGATCAAGGCATGGAGAAGGATCGGGTTTTTATGAATGTAGATCTGGAAAGTGGAAGAAGACCATCTGCCTGCGGCTGGGATCCTGGGACTCTGCCCCAGAGTCTCGGACAACAAGGACAAGGATTACTAAGCATTTTGGACAAGGAATTTCCCTTGTCAGAACCTATCTTGGACAAGGACAAGGATTTTGGACAAGGAGTTGCCTCTTTGGGAACCTATGGACAAGGAATTTGGACAAGGACAAGGACAAGGACAAGGATTTTGGGCAAGGATTTTGGGCAAGGGCAAGGGCCAGGGCAAGGACCAGGACCAGGGCAAGGACAAGGGTTCTGGACAAGGATTCTGGGCAAGGGCAAGGGCAAGGGCAAGGGTTCTGGACAAGGATTCTGGACAAGGACAAGGACAAGGATCCTGGACAAGGACAAGAACCAGGCTAAGGGGGGGCAAGTATTTGAGTCATGTGGGGGGATCTTTGGGGGGCATTTGGACAAGCAGTTTAGACAAGGAGGGGGATCTTTGTGGGCAAGTATTTTAGACAAGGATAGTGATGGACAGGTCGGGTTCAGTCTGGTTCTCAGCCAAATTTGGCAAACCCTGGACCGAACCCTAGGTCCAGTTCTTCTTTTTGCCTGAACCTTGAACCTGACCTTCGGTTCTAGTTCAACCAGGTCTGGTTCTGGTTTGGACAACACTGAACCCTGGACCGAACCTCAAAAAGATCAAAATATGGCACCTTCTTTCATTGGTATATGGTGCTATGGCAAGACACAAGTATGCATATGTTTTCTGTTATCAATAATCTGATGCTAGTGTTCATTTCGAGATTCATGGCTACCTGTGTTCATCTCAAGCTTCCCTGGCACCTTCAACCTCCACGTCACTTTGCTCATCCTGCAGGTGGGCAGTGGCTTGGTCCACTGCAGCTGTATGACCGTTCCGGGAAGCACCTTTCAATATTTGCAAGCTCTTGAAGGTGCGTCCCATCAATCTATTGCGGCGTGTGGTGGCTGTGAGGCCACTGCTGGAGAATGCCCATTCCAAAGGAACAGCAGAACCTTGGATGGCCAGGTAATTGTCACTTTTCACTCCAACCACTCCATCTCCGACCACTCTGATCTCGTCACCGCTTCTGACCCTATGTCCAACAATGACGTCATTGCTTGGGTCCAGAACATTATTGATGACAATCAAAGACGATATCCTGATCCGTATGATTACCCTCATCATCCAATCACCGCCGACGAATCACCAACATCATACACTCTCATACATGCACTTAATAACACCGCGCAGCATAACCACCGGATCAGCTGTCTGTTGACACCAGACCTGCAATGCAGCCATTGGCCACCACATTGGCACCCCAAAACGCGTAGACCACGAAGAGAACCAAGACGCCGTTCATCTCGGAGCTCCGCCTCCTTGCAGCCACATATGACAAAGAAGCCTACCCTGAAGTCGCTGTAGTATATCAACCTGAATCCTTGTAGTCAGTAACCCCAAGTCTAGTTTAGCTACACTTACCCAGATCGCTACCCTGACTACCCAGATACTTCCTCCCCCTTTTCTATCTTTGAACTTGCTTACTTTATATATCTTCCTCTGTTTGGTTGATTGTTACCGGAGCTCGCAATTACAGCCGTTTGCATTGAATATGGCAGTAAATTGCATCAATTGAGAAAAGTGGACTTAGAAGAATTTTGAGTGCTCTGTTGTGTATCTCATGAAGTACTGCATGGATTAAGATGGTTATAGAGGGAAAGTTGTACCATTTCTTAAGGGCTATCTACTCCTGTAATTACATTTGGACAATATTTAGTGTATGGTGAGTTGTGGGTGAAATAGAAGGTAAACTGGTGTTTGTTGACATCCAAATTGATATTGTCAAATTATGGCATCAAATGAGCTCCTATGAACAAGATTGTAGGGAGAAAATTGTTCAGTTTTCCAAGGGCTAGAAGCTCATATACCATATTTTTCTTCATTTTTGTCCTTTCAGCCAATAATTATGAGTCCTATACTATTTCAAGCCCAATATGAATGAACATGGTAAAGATGTAAAATTGGCTGAAAGGACAAAAATGAAGAAAAATACGGTATATGAGCTTCTAGCTCTTGAAAAACTGAACAATTTTCTCCCTACAATCTTGTTCATAGGAGCTTATTTGATGCCACAATTTGACAATGTCATATTGGGTGTCAAAAATACTACATTACCTGTTTATTTCATCCACCACTCATCATATACTAAATATAGTCCAAATGTAATTACTGGAGCTGATAGCCCTTAGAAAATAGTACAACTTTCCCTCTGTAACCATGTCAATCTGTGCAGTATTTCATGAGATACAGGATTGAGCACAGAAAATTTGTCTAAGTCCATATTATTCTATTGATTCAAAAATTTTCAAAAAGTGCCATCATTTATGCAAACGGCTGTAAGACAGCGATCCATAACATAAAACTAGACTTCTTTCAACTCCCCTAACAATCATCCAAGACAACCTGGATCCTCAACGATACCGAACACTGGAATCAGACCTCGACGACAAATACCACCTGACACCTGAATTGCCGGATTCATCCGACGACGAATTCAACCAATGCATCGCAACAAGAACAACCTTCCATCCCTCGCGTTTCGCCTCGACATCATTTCCTTCTACAACAACAACTCCTTACCATCAAACTCTCATCCACACTGTTACATTTTTCAACTCCGCAACTCCGATTCCGACTCCGCTACCCACGATGACGATTCCACTTTACCATACCTTCCTTTTTCGTTCCCCTTTACCTTTTGTCTTCTTTTGGACATCATTGTTTATTCTTGTTCTTGTTCTCTTTTCATCCTTTCTTCTTCTAGAACAATCCAGACCGACCATGGACACATCCCCACGTTACCTTGCTGTACCCGAATAGTCTCCTTACCGACGGACATCATCGCTATTGTCTTTTCCCTCGCCCTGACATATTGTTGACTTCATCCCACGACAAACCGATTCACAATGGCTGTACTCCCGACACAGCTCATTACCGTAATTGTTATTGGCAGCATTGCCATCACCTTCCTGATCGGTTTCTACTTTGTTATGATCTATCTTTGGCATCGGCATCGAAACCCTTCCGCCATTGATACTTCTGACTTCCACCTCAACAATATCTCGACACGTAATTGACAATTGCCATTCCCGGATATATGGTTTCCACTTTTGTATTCTGTGCCTACCATTATCCTCCCTGACGATCCGACGACATTCCTCACCTGCACGCATGCCCTGGACAATCCTCGATCACGGGACATTTCACTGTTCTCTCTAATCCGACCATTGCCGAAGCACATTCTTTTGGACTTCGACCACAGACCATACGACTTCCCAAACAGTGAACCAACCCCTATCACATATTGTTCGCACGACACCGCTTCAATGCAGTACCCGACAACTTGTTCCCACAGCTTGTCACTCGTGCCATGACTCGAAACCTGGACCCACATTCATTTAACCTTTTCCATCTATAACCTTGATATCTCCCACACTCGTTTACAATGATACCCTTTCTTGGATGAATACCAACATCAAGTGGACCTTCTTGTTCCACAAATAGGACAAGACATCGCTCCTCGATACGTCATCAACACAGACATCATCATCCGGTACAGCTTGTGCTGTTCACATGTCTGACCTCGACTAGCCCACTGTCCTAGTTGGTTTTTTCCTTTATACATTCCTTCATTTTCTTTCATACCAACCTTGCCATTACATCCACACCACCTCAAGACACTCTCATCACCAACCCCACACTGGACGATACCCATCTTCGACCCGACCGTGCAACGCACTTGCCAGACTGCGCACTTGCCTGTTACAGCAAGTGTAGACCCCGAATAGGCAATTCTGCACATCACATGATCCGATGACAAATCATCCGAGTCATCCGGACCCCCTCTATTCCTCAATGACACCCGGGCCTCCAGTTGGATTGCGAGAACATTGACATGAGGACGCCTCATGTATGCCTCATGGTGAACACATGGTAGAGTTGGACATGTTATGGCTTCATGGTTGTATTTCTATTTACCTCCCCTCAAGACCAGTCACTATATATACTGTTCTTGTTGTTGGTTCGGACTTTTTCTTCTTTTCCTTTCTTTACGTTTAGTCTGGTTCTTGGGGCAGACCCCTTGTCTTGGGTAACCCCCACGGCTCGCAATGACATTAGACCTTGACCCCCCCCCACTTGTAGCAGTGTTGTCTTAGTTATAAGCAACAATGAAACTGCTCTTCTTTCCTCTGAAAACCGATCCCCAGTTAAGTTGATTGTTGCCGGAGCCCGCTGCAGAAGCGATCCGTAACACACACCACAACCACAACAATGTCTGGAACTGGTTCCACTGTTGCACCTGCAGCCCCTAGTGTTGCCGTAGTTCGGTTCCGAACCTAGCCGAACCCGGTTCAAACCCCGAACCGAACCCTAGGTTCAGTCTAAGTTCAGCCAAGTGCTGAACCGGACTGCGGGTTCAGTTCCGGGTTTCGAGGCCTGCCGGATTTTCTGAATGGCTCCAAACCGCGTCCAAACCGCGAACGCGGATATTTTCAAGGTATTTATTTCATTTGTTTTTCGTATTTCTTTACTTACTTTTTCGTGTTAAACGGTATCATGTGACCATTACACGAAGTTTCTTCACCAATGACAACAACTTGAACGCAAGGCCAATGAACGCGACACAATGTCGCGTTCATGGACACAGGTAAGTTTTATCATTTATCTTAACTTTACTAATATTATCTGTTACAGGAAACTCGACCGCGACCACATCACAAGCACACCACCGCCCCAACGCCAATGCGATGCCAATGGATGCGGGACAGCCGCAACACCACCACCACCACCACCACCACCACCACCACCACCACCACCGGCGGCGGCAACGGCAACGGCAATGGCAACGGCAACCAGGCAACGACAACGGCAACGGCCAGCAGCAGCAGCAACAGCGGATGCAGCAGCGCCGGCAGCAACGGCAGCAGCAGCAGTGGCAACGGCAAATGCCATCCAACATCACCACCAGTGGCGGCAACAACAATGGCAAGGACAACCACGACGGCCAGCAGCAGCAGCAACAGCGGCAGCGGCAACGGCAACAGCAGCAGCAGGAGCGCAGCAGTGGCAGCAGCACCGGCGACGGCAGCAGCAATGGCCACGACAGCAGCAGCAGCAGCAGCGCCAGATGGCTCCCCCGCAGCCCAACTACCTCGCGAAGTGCAGCGCCGTATCAATTGATACGTGCCTGCCATTCGCGAGGAGAACAGAGCTCATGGGGTGAGCCCATCTCGGTCCGGGGTTCAGACCGCGTCTGAACCCCGACCGAACGCGGACAGACGGTTTGATGCCGTCTGGCCGAAGTTCGGTTCGCGGTTCCGCCAAAAAGGGTCGGAACCGGACCGAACTGAACTTCGGCAACACTAGCAGCCCCGACGACTCTGAAATCTCATATTGCTCTGCCATCTAAATATGACGGAAACAAAGAAGGTTTCAAGACATTCCTCTGCAGCACCCAAATCTACATCCGGGCAAACAGTACCCATCTCGACTCGGATGAAAAGCAAATCCTTTTCGTCCTTTCCTATTTGCAAGGAGGACTCGCTGGGTGATGGGCAGACGAATACATTGACATCGCACTCGCACACAACCTGGTCCAATTTGGGTCAATAGACGATTTCATCACAGAATTCCGGCGACATTTTGAGAAACTGGACCAGAAGAAAGACGCGTTGACAAAACTCAACGAGTTACGACAGGGAAAGATGACAGCAGACGAATTTTGGATTGAGTTCAACACTCTCCGCCAAATGTCTGGCCTAACCGAAGCCGATAATCTTTCATACCTCGTCCAACTCATTGAATTACACATGAACAAACCCTTGATTGACCAGATCTACACCTTGTTGACCATTCCAACGACCATCGACGAATGGAGGGTACGGACCATGAGGCTTGACAAACAATGGCAATGCCATCAGGAACAAGTACGTTCCATGACCACAAATACCCCGAAACCGTGATACACCGTGACAACCACCATGACACAAACGACACCAATGCCAGCACGACCGCAATTCGAATCCATCCCTATAGATGTCGACACACAAAGGACTCAGCCGAGGCAACAAACATTTACACGTTTGACAGATGAACAACGCCTTGATTACATGAAAAAAGGAATTTGCTTCAAGTGTCAACAGCCGGGACATGTTTCCTGCAACTGTCTGGAGCAGAAAGGACAACAGCAAGTCCGATCTATGCAAACTACACCGCAGACCCCGAAACAACAACAGGATGATGGCAAAGATGCCAGGATTGCTGCGCTCATGGATGAGCTGGTGTTGAAGAAGAAGAAGCAAGAGGATTTTTAAAAAAGCGACGTGCGGCACAGGAGGCCATGATTGCTTGACTCGAGAAAGATGTAACAGTATACAAACAATTTACAGCCGTTTGCATAAAGCATGACAGTTGCCACATTTTTTTTGTTTATAAGAAAAACAAAGACTTAGTGAAATTTCAAGTGTGAAGTAGTGTATCTCATGAAATACTGAATGGATTGACATCATTGTAGAGGCAAATTTTATCTATTCTTCAAGGCCTTTTTAGCTGTGTTATTACATTTGAGCTGTGTCTAGTGTATGCTGAGTTATAAGCATAATAAGATAGAGTAGCAGCTGAACATTGAATGATAAATAGCTCTGTCAATACCTCTTGGATTGAGATACTTGTATGGAGTAAAATGTTCATTTTTTCAATGTGAATCTGCTCAAATACCAGGATTTTCAATGTTGAGCATTTTCTGAGTGCAAGTTAGAAATATTGCTAGATTTGAATGGCATCAAGACTATGGATTTAGAATCTGTAAGTATTGGAAATCCCGGTATTTGAGCAGATTCACATTGAAAAAATGGACATTTTACTCCATACAAGTATCTCAATCCAAGAGGTATTGACAGAGCTATTTATCATTCAATGTTCAGCTGCTACTCTATCTTATTATGCTTATAACTCAGCATACACTAGACACAGCTCAAATGTAATAACACACCTGAAATAGCCTTGAAGAATAGATAAAATTTGCCTCTACAATGATGTCAATCCATTCAGTATTTCATGAGATACACTACTTCACACTTGAAATTTCACTAAGTCTTTGTTTTTCTTATAAACAAAAAAAATGTGGCAACTGTCATGCTTTATGCAAACGGCTGTAATACTGTTTTCACTAAACTCAAAGACTTCCAAAATGACTTACACCGAAATCAGGACCCAGAGCCAAAAGAGGAATGCAACACGTGGCAAGATACCCATGTTTCAGACGACGAAGAAAAGATATATGAAACGCAAGACAACGAATGAACTTGTACCAACCGATGTGATCACAGTCATCACGAAGAATGAAAGACAATGATAGAATCAGAATTCAATGCCGCAGAAACAATCATTGCCATACGAAACACAACTATGGGTTATGCCCTTGATTTACTCAATGATTACGACATTCATGGCCAATGGATGGAGAAGATTTCACCCAGCTTAGTTCTTTCACTCAATCGTCGACCAATCGATGAAGAAATTTGATGGCTTGTACAGGAAATGCCACAGAATTCTCCACATGAACCACGAATACTTGAACAAGTCAGGGCTGTGACACGAAAAGACTCTGAATTACGGATGGCTCTCTTAGTTCATGGCTTTGTCACTGTCCCACAGGATGGTCATCAGTACCCAATGACTGGTCTTATCGATTGTGGATGTACGATTTGCGCTATCGATGCCAGTTACATCAAGGCTCATAACATTCCGATGAAACCATATCTTAACCCATTCAATTCATATATGAGTGATGGAATACAACCGAAAACAGGACAAATCATGGAATATTGTGAACTTCGATTATGCTTGGGAGATCATCAAGAACTTCTCCGTTTTGCTGTCACAACATTAGCAAAAATGGACATTTTCCTTGGTTATGACTGGTTGAAGAAACATAATCCAGAAATAGATTGGCGTGAAAACGAAATCAAATTTTCATGATGTCTTTCTGGTTGCGGAGAACCTTCTACGATACGATCAATGGAATTCAATACCGTCATCTGGGAACGTCCCCTTTGGTTCGACGAAATCATGCAAGAAACAATGGAACCTGCACATTTCCATTCCTTCATGACAAAGTCCACAGAACTTGCAATTAAAGCACAAGAACAACAGAAAGAAAAGACATTCGAAGAATTGGTCCCAGAAGTGTACCACAAATATTGCGATGTTTTCGAACCGTCTGGTTTTGATGAACTTCCTGCACGGAAACCATGGGATCATGCTATCACATTGAAACCTGATGCACCGGATCATCATGATTGTAAACTCTATCCGTTATCACCTATCGAATGACAAGACCTCGATAAATTCCTTGACGAAAATCTGAAGACAGGATGAATACAACCATCGAAATCGCCATACGCCTCTCCTTTCTTTTTTGTTTCCAAGAAAGACACCGCTGAACGATGACCAATACAAGATTACCGTTGGTTGAATTCCTGGACCATTGATGATAAATATCCCCTTCCATTGATCAATGACATCATCAACCAACTAGCAGATGCAAAATTTATCACTAAATTGGACATCCGATGGGGATTCAACAATGTCCGAATCAAGGAAGGTGATGAACATAAAGCTGCTGTCTTGACACTGAAAGGATTATTCGAACCAACCGTCATGTTCTTCGGGTTGAAGAATTCACCACCAACATTCCAATGGTTGATGAACCATGTTTTCTGATATGAGATATGAGAAGGTTGGCTATTGGTATACATGGATGATATTCTGATCTTTTCAAAATCACTCGAAAAAAACCAGAAACAGACAAAACAGATCTTGAAAATCTTCCATGAAAACGATCTGTTCTTGAAGCTGAAGAAATGTACGTTCGACAAGGAAAAAGTCGATTATCTTGGCCTCGTTGTCGGACAAGGACAAGTACAAATGGATCCAATCAAGACTAATGCCACTACCAATTGGCCAACACCGGCAAACAAAACAGAATTACAACGATTCATTGGTTTCCTCAATTTCTACTGACGTTTCATTGAAAATTTCTCTCAAATTGCAGCTCCTTTACATCGATTAACGGGTAACAAAAAATGGGAATGGACCGAAGAACAACAGAACGCATTCGAGTGATTGAAAATGATCATCACAACCGATCCAATCCTTGTTTTACCTGTACCAGACAAAAAGTTCATCCTTGAGTGTGACACATCGGACTTCGCAATCAGTGCCATCTTATCACAAGAACAACCCGACAGTCTTTTCTGCCCTCTTGCATATATGTCAACGACAATGACCCCAGCAGAACGAAATTACCAGATCTTTGACAAGGAATTGCTCACAATCATCCGATGTTTCGAAGAGTGGCAACAATTCCTCCTTGGCACGAACAAACAAATCAACATTTTTACCAACCATCATAATCTTGAATATTATCGCAAACCACAAGATCTCATTCGATGACAAGCACGATGGATCGCCTTCTTACAGGATTATAATTTTTGTCTCCTGTACCAAAAAGGATCACAAAACAAAAAAGCCGATCTTCTTTCTCGACGCATTGATCACAAACCGACAGATATCGACAATAAAGGTATGATTGGTTTACTGGATTCGCTATTCGTAGCACCAGAACAAGCCATTCAACAAATCCTACATTCTTCATCCTCGTACGACAACATCATTTTGCTTCATCACAATAATCCGACTGCAGGACATCCCGGATGCGACAAAACAATCGAATTGATTTCACGAACAACAACATGGCCAACCATCTGTGACGACGTTGAACGATTCATTGCTGGTTGTATAGAATGCCAGCAAAACAAACCATGACGAGGGAAACAATCAGGTCAACTTTTCCCACATGAAGTACCACCGTATAATTGGCACACCATTTTCGTCGACATGATTGGTCCTTTACCTGAATCACATGGCTTCGATGCCATTCTTGTTGTTGTCGACAAACAATCGAAACATCCAATTTTCGTTGCCACAAATACAACATTGACGTCCAAAGGATGGGCACAATTATTCCGCGATCATGTCTTTAAATGTTTTGGCATGCCACATTTTGTTGTCTCTGATCACAGTTCTGTTTTTGTCTCTCGTTTCATCACGGAATTGTATTTGTTAATTGGCATTGAAGGAAAACCAACAACAGCCTATCATCCACAGGCAGATGGCCAGACCGAACGAATGAATCAGGAATTGGAAAATTTCCTTCGTTATTTCACAAACTATCGACAAGATGATTGGAGTGAATGGCTTGCACTCACAGAGTTTGCATTAGCCAATCGCGAATCATCTGCCATCAAAACTTCTCCCTTCTTCGCCACTCAGGGACAACATCCATGGACTGGTCTTGACATTGATACACACACCTATATCAAATGAAGCTGTCAGCGACTTCATTACATGGATGAAAGCCGTACAAAAGAAAATTGGCGAAATCGCAGATGTTACCAGACAAACAATGAAGGATAGGTATGATAACCATGTCAAAGACATCCTTTTCCCCCCTGGTGACAAAGTCTGGCTGAATGGCAAAAATTTAACCACAGATCAACCAAGCAAGAAATTGGACAATCAACGATCCGGCCCATTCACGATCCTCGCAAAAGTCGGATCCTCTTCCTATAAATTAAAACTACTGAAGGCCTGGAAAATATTTCCCATCTTCAATGTCACTCTCCTTTCCCCCTTTCCCCCTCCCACCACCACAATACAACAAAAATACCATCTTCGCCCTCCTCCTGACATTATTGATAATGATGACCATTATGAAATAGAAGTAATCCTTGATTCCCGTATTCGCCGCAATAAATTATATTACACAGGGTGCACAGTAGCATACCATGTCACACAGTATCTTGAAAGTACTTGACAAGTATACTAAATATCATTACCATAACATTCAACATGGTATTGTAACAGTATTCAGACATAAACTACAATACTTGTGCCCAAATTCATCTGAAGGTATGAAGGCAAATGAGACTTATACCTTTTCAATAACATCAAGCCTTTTGTTTCACTACTTTTACTGTATCTACAGCAAAGTACTGTATAGTTCAGATAGAATACTTGCAGCCTAAGATGAATCAAAGTATTAAACCAGTAAGGAAGTTGGGCCACTTTTACTATTAGGATACCTTTTGAATCCTATCAAGATACAGTGTGAAATAGTATAGTACTGTTGCCATATTGTGGATTTAAGATACTGTGTCAATACTTTTAAGATACTTTTATTATAATAAAAGTACTGAAACAGTATCTTAAAAGTATTGACACAGTATCTTAAATCCACAATATGGCAACAGTACTATACTATTTCACACTGTATCTTGAAAGGATTCAAAAGGTATCCTAGTAGTGAAAGTGGCACAACTTCCTTACTAGTTTAATACTTTGATTCATCTTAGGCTGCAAGTATTCTATCTGAACTATACAGTACTTTGCTGTAGATACAGTAAAAGTAGTGAAACAAAAGGCTTGATGTTATTGAAAAGGTATAAGTCTCATTTGCCTTCATACCTTCAGATGAATTTGGGCACAAGTATTGTAGTTTATGTCTGAATACTGTTACAATACCATGTTGAATGTTATGGTAATGATATTTAGTATACTTGTCAAGTACTTTCAAGATACTGTGTGACATGGTATGCTACTGCGCACCCTGTGTTACCTCATACATTGGCTTGACTACCCTCGCAACGAAGATTCCTGGATCCCCGCTGCCAACACCGCGTATTGCCAGGATCTCGTTGATGATTTCCACAAATCTCATCCTCGTGCTCCTTCTTCTTCTTCTCTTCACTCTTTATTTACATTATCCCCTTCTATTATTCCCCCTTTTTCTTCCTCTGCCATTTTACTTGCTATTTACCCACATAATGCTGCTCTCATCCTTGACAGTTCAAAAAACCATGAATTCCGAAAATACCTCTTCCCTCCCGGTGTCACACATGCTTACCTTTATGAAACCGCCCCCATCAACGCCATTATGTCCATCATCGAAATCTCTTCTCCCATCATCGCCCCTGCTCAAATCGCCAATGCCGCTGGTTTTGGTAACCTCGATTTCAACACTCATAAAAAATCCTGTCCCTACGCTTTCCCTATCTCTCATTGTTATCGCCTTCCCTCACCTATCCCCTCCACTGCCCTTTCCCACAAATACGATATCACCACCCCTCACTGTTTCTCCCTCCTTCCTTCCTCGTTTATCCATGACCACCCTGTTAACCGCGATCACCTTGTGTATTGATTTTGCCTACCCTAATCTTTCTTCTTTATATACCGTCCTCCTTTCCTTTTTTCCTCCATTGCTCCTTGTCTCTTTATCCCCATGTCTGCCTCTGCTGTCTTTCTCCCTTCCTCCCCTTATTACCATCTTCTTCCTCCTCGTTTTTGTGTTCCTCATTCGAAGCGCCGCTTCTGTGACCGCGATGTCCATTTCACCATCAACTTCCTTCCCCCTTCTTCTTTTGGCTCTGTACACCCCACGTCGTCCATCGCCCATCTTGGCATCGATCTTTTCTTTACCCCTCCCACCTTCTACTGTATGTGTCCCATTGGGCCTCCCTCTCCTGCTGTTCCCCTGACTGTTCCTGTTTGGTTCTCCGATAACCCCATCAATCCCTACCGCAAGTTCATTGACTGCACCGCTGTGTATGACTCCATTGTCCTTCCGGTTAATCGGGATGATTCCCCTTGTTCCAGGGGTATTGTCACTTTTCACTCTGACCACTCCATCTCCGACCACTCCGATCTTGTCACCGCTTCCGACCCTATGTCCAACAATGACGTCATTGCTTGGGTCCAGAACATTATTGATGACAATCAAAGACGATATCTTGATCCGTATGATTACCCTCATCATCCAATCACCACCGACGAATCACCAACATCATACACTCTCATACATGCACTTAATAACACCGCACAGCATAACCACCGGATCAGCTGTCTGTTGACACCAGACCTGCAATGCAGCCATTGGCCACCACATTGGCACCCCAAAACGCGTAGACCACGAAGAGAACCAAGACGCCGTTCATCTCGGAGCTCCGCCTCCTTGCAGCCACATATGACAAAGAAGCCTACCCTGAAGTCGCTGTAGTATATCAACCTGAATCCTTGTAGTCAGTAACCCCAAGTCTAGTTTAGCTACACTTACCCAGATCGCTACCCTGACTACCCAGATACTTCCTCCCCCTTTTCTATCTTTGAACTTGCTTACTCTATACATCTTCCTCTGTTTGGTTGATTGTTACCGGAGCTTGCAATTAAGACAGCAATCCATAACAGTAATCCCAAGCCATTCAGGCAAGGGTTGGATACTGAGTAGCATGCTGCTATTGTAAAAGTTATTACAACCTGATGACATATATGTGACATGACTTACACCCCACCAAGAGACAACATTTTCAACATGTTCTAAAGGAGTGGTGATGTACATCTTGAGCTCATCGTGGGGTCCCATCTTCACTTGGTCAGCAGTTTGTTGGGCTTGAACAGCTGCTCTCATCCATGAGTGACCATACTGGTGGGTGCTGGAGCTCACTGAAAAGACATCAGAGTCAGTCATGGGCATCACAGTGATCCCCATGTTGGCATGTTCATAGGTTCTTGTGGTTGGACATAATATGTGTCAAACTACATTCCAGGCTTTGTCAGGTATGCTGCGGTGTTGCCTTGACCAGCTTTTGGGTTTTCAGTGTTTTTGGAATAACACTGAAAACCCAAAAGCTGGTCAAGGCAACACTATGCCACGCCATTCAGGAGTATACACAGCCACATACCACTTTCTCAAAAGATTGTAATCCCATTTTGAAATATTTTGTATCCTACTTCCCTTCCACGTATGCTAGTTTGATGTTCAAATCAAGTGCTGCAGCAGAAAGGACATCATAAGCAAACATATTTAGCAAGCCAATACACTCACCGAGACAGATAAAATAAGCGTTGGTCTCATCAACTTTCTGGTACCACTTGTGCAAGTTCTCCAATCCAGCTTCAATTTGAGCCTGCAACACCTGGAACTTCTCATTGCTGGCCATGTTCTCCCAAGCTTCCTGGAGGAACTCCAGGACAGGTATTGTGTGCCACACTGTGGGGAACCTCGAACTGGAAAATGTCTGCTGCACGTTGGCAGGTTCCTGGACAACATGGGTTGAGGGCATACGTCATGAGTTAAGGTGTGAGATTGTACCTGAAGGACTTCATGCATTAACTCCAGTTTCTCCCAATCACTTCTATACAGGTGGAAATCGGTGTAAGACTTGTTTTGGAGGTTGGGAATGTTGTCGCTATCATTGGCAAGTTGTAAAAATCGGTTGACACCCTTGTTTAGAAGTTGTCAGTTAGCCAATTCGGTGATGGCAAAAAATACACGTACAGGTTTGAGCCTGATGATTCTATCCAAAAAATCATATGGATCATACATGGATGCTAATCGAGTGTGGATCCACCTGACGAGCTCCAAGAGAGGCGTGTCCACCTCACGGCAAGACTGCTTGAAGAATTCCAGAGCCTGAGGTGACTTGTGTATCTAGTCATTTATGAAGTCAGGACTGTGATGTAGTGCACTAAACATGTATGACCTGTGTGACCAGGGCTAATGCATTTCCAAGTGATTCGCTGGTTTCCAATACATCATTCTCACCATCTTCGTCACCCCCTTGACAGAACACATGTTCCTGGCCAGCTAGTAACACCCAATCACTTGTACTAGGGGTTATTTGACCATCAGATTGCAATGGAATCATCTCCTGGACCCTTTTATGAATGTATTCTTGAGATATGCCCATGTGCTCCTCATACCCCCCTGCCATAGCACAGGTTCCTGGCCAGCTAGCAACCTCAAATCACTTGTCCTGGGGGCTATTTGATCACCAAATTCCATTGAAATGATCTCCCGGATACTTTGGTGAATGCATTCTTGAGATATGCCAATGTGCTCCTCATACCACTTTCTACCTCTTGTTTGCACTGTAGCTCCAAAACTGGTCCACCAATTTTGTTCAAAATTTGCATATGACATCTCATGGGTTATATGATGACTCTAAACCATCCCACCAAGTCAGATTTTTGTGCAAATTTTCCAATGCATTGCTACCAGGCTGTATAATAACACGTGCTTACAATGAGGTATGGGTTATGATTGTCTTTGTTTGTTTATTTCCATAAATGGTAACACTTACAGGATATTTTAATTGTTAATGGTTAAAATAATCTTAGCCTTCTTAGATCACTGGTTGTGATGGTGAGATGTCTATACAAAGAATATTAGATATTCTTAGAACTATTTGTCTTTGGTACAGTAAAGATCATTCTTGTTCAATCTTCGGGTAACATTGGTTGCTGTGATTTATGGTCATGGAAACTATTGTTGATACTGCGAAGATCATTTGGGTATGATCTTCGCGTTACTATGGGATTTATTTGTTACAACTATGTTCAATATATTTGTGAAGATTGTATGTGAACAATCTTCACAGCGATGTCAGATGATTAGCTGATGTGGTTGATCTGTGGTTGATGGTGACTTGACATTGTACTTTCCCACATTTTAGGACCACATTTTCTAAATCTGTTATAACATCCATGTATTTGTTTCATTTGTCTATGTTTTCATTGTGGTTAGTTCTGTTTATTGACCTTACATATTTTGCGGTTATGATTTGGTCCAATAATTGCTGAGTTACTTAGGTAGATTTGATGTTTGCATTAATTTTGTTGTATCCTTACATAGTTAGTTATGTACTGGTTTTCCAGAAATCACTAGATATCAATGATATTCTAGCATTGTTTCAAATATGTCATTCATCCTATTGTTTTACAATATTGGTTGTCATGTATGAATACCATCTTTGAAATATAGGGGTTTGACATGCATTTTTTCTGTTTGCGTACACATTTGACATTGCATTTTCTGAATTTGCTAGGTATTTCTAGCTCTAGAGTGGACAGAGTCAGGAATTTACTACTATCAATCATTGGGATAACTGTCCCAAATACACGAGGAACTTTGTGTGGGACCCAGTTATACACCCCAAATTAACAATGGCTATAGCAAGCACTTTGGAATTGCCACTCCCCAAGGTGCCTGATAATGAGCTACTCAATGCCACAGCCAATGAAACTATTCAGGGAAACCCTGACCTTTTTCGCATTGTAACACCAATTAAAGTTGACGTCTTTGAGTCTTATCTTACTATGCACCCAAACCAGCCCTTCATCCTTTCAGTTTGCCATGCGTTGCATGAAGGATTCTGGCCTTGGGCACAGACCACAAACTCCATGTTCCCCATCACCCACGATAATTCCTTCCATCCAATCAGAGACCCCGACCATCACGCCTTCCTGTTACTGAAACGTGATGCTGAAATAGCACTGGGACAAATTTTGCCTCCTTTCAGCAAGGATCTTCTCCCAGGCATGCACAGTATGCCCCTTGGTATCGTCTTGAAACCACACTCCACAGACTTGCGCTTGGTCATTGACCAAAGTGCTGAACCTTATCCACAAAACTCTCTCATCCCAAAAGAAGATCGCTTCGTTTGTATGAACAATCTCCATCACCTCAGTCACACCCTTCACCAGGTACACATAAACCACCCAGACCACAAACTGGTTGTCTTCAAGTCTGATGTCTCTTGAGCATACCATCTGATGCCTATGGCACCCCTTTGACAAATCAGGCAGATCATGACCTCCAATGACAATCACTGCATTAATCGTTGCAACCATTTTGGTAACAGTGCTGGTGGTAGTGTCTACGCAAGTTTTGATTGTTTGGTTACTTGGATTGTGATCTACATCCTGTTTTTGGTAGATCTTTTCACTTATGTCGATAACAATTTCTCTTGGGACTTCGCTGATAACCTCACATGGTATGAACCCTATCACCAACCCATGCCAGCAAAACAAACCTGTCTCCTTGAACTCTGGGACAAACTTGGCATACCACACGCCCAGCACAAACAGCAGTGGGGGTCAAAATTATCCATGATTGGCTTTACCGTCGACCCAAACGCTATGACGATTGCTATGGACTCCAACTGCCGCATGGAACTTATCACAGCCATCCATTGCTTCGCTTCCTTAGGGCAATGTCACCCTCTTCGTGATTTCCAGAAGATGGCTGGATGGGTCAATTGGCACCTGAATGTCTACCCTTTGTTGCGCCCTGGCTGGCAAATCCTCACCTCACAAGCCCCAATAGCACTATGAGCAAGGAACTCCACTGGATCGCGGACAAAATCGAATGCTCTGATGGTATCCACATTTTAAATTCCACCACCTGGTCCACCAATGAAGCTGACATCTCCTTTTACTCTGACACCTGTCTGACCAGGCTTGGATTCTGGTCACCGCTCCTTGGCACTGGCCATAAACACGCCATTGCTCACAACAACACCAGCAATATTTTCTATCTCAAAGCGCTCTCTGTCCTGTCTGCCTTCATGCATGTCTCACTGTATGTTCAACCCTTGCCTCAATGTGTCACAGTGTACTGCGACAACACAAATACTGTCGACATGTTTAACACTCTCCATGCCACACCTGAATATAACACAATCCTTATCGCTGCTGTCAGACTCTGTCTAATGCATCACTTCACCTTCTGCATGCATTTCCTTCCTGGTACCTTCAATGACATCGCAGATGCCTCATCCCGTGATTGTGATGACATCGCCCTCTCTCTCTGGCCACGCTTGTCTATTGGCCTTTTTGAACCCCCTCATGTGCTGCTGTGGGCAGTACGATGTTGATGACCACCAAAAGATCAACCAGGCAGCCTTCACGGCAACCCTAGTTGATCAAAAAGCTCAGGCACAAGTGTGCCATTGTCATCTGTTGTGCTATTGAGCCTGCTACTGCTGCAGCATAGTCTTCTGTGTTGGAGTCAGTCAGAGGGTCCCTCAGGATCGCAAGAGGGAGGAGGCTGCTTGAAGGCTAAGATGGATCTGTCTACTACATCCCAAAGGCTACTAACTACAATGAACCATGGGAACTCTATCACGTGACTGTCCAGGCACAACTACTACAGTGTTACATTCATATATTACCTTTTGCGCCTCCCACAACCTCCCCACCATGCCCACTCCTAACTCTCTCAGTTTCTTCATCGTTTACATGTCCCACCATATCAAACCACAGTCCGTCAATAACTACCTTTCAGGCATATGCAATCAACTCGAGCCCTTCTACCCCAATGTCCGCACCTCTCATCAGCATCCTCTTGTCATGAAGACTTTAGTGGGGTGCAAGAAACTCCGTGTAACCAGCACCAATAGGAAGCGATGCTTGATGTGATCCAAACTGGACTCAATCACCTCCAATTCCCTTCACTTCGCTTCCCATGACAACTGCCTTTTCACTGCTATGATGACCATTGGTTTCCATTGGCCTCCTTTGACTCAGAGAATTGGTATGGTCTGACTCCCTGCATTTACAAGACTACTGTAAAGTTATCCTACGACACACCATCCATCTTGTCGCTGCCACCTTCGACTTTTACTTGCCTGGGCACAAAGCCGATCGCTTTTTCGAAGGCAGCAAGATTCTCATTCACACTCACAATTCCCCACATGACCCCCTTGCCATTTTTCTTCTTTATCTTCATTCTCACAACTCCCTCTTTCCCAGCCATCCTGAACTTTTCTTGCATTCCAACGGCTCCATCCATACTTGTTCCTGGTTTTTAAGCTGCCTGCAAAAATATTTCATCGACCCTTCCCTTGGTGGCCACTCTCTTCGTTCCAGTGGTGCCACTGACCTTGTGAATGCCGGCATGCCTCCATAACTTGATTCAGAGCATCAGCCGCTGGGCCTCCGACACTTGGCAGCTTTACATCCGTCAACACCCCATGTTACAGGCCGCACTACTATTTGCCCATCGTTGACTGCTTGGCTGCTTGCCATCGCATTTCCTGCTCACCACTTCCATCCATTTTTGACCAAACCAAAAAAATAAAAAATAAAAAATGATAGCCTCTTATGGTTCCACAGCCTCCTGTCTTTCTGATTACTTTGTATTACCTCATTCTTATAATATTTCTACTTCAGCCTGGGTCCAGCTTCTAAATTCAGAGCTGGACTGCAGACACCTTACTGCACTTAAAAGACAAACTGAGTAAGTGTGATTAGTTGAGGGTTAAATATTGAAACTCCTGATGTGTTAATCAAACTAAAAATACGGGGTTTTCCTGTTCCGCCCCAAGTTTTTGATGGTTGCCCAAGATAAGGTGCCCTCTTTCGGCTTCGCTAAGAAAAACCATCTTCCTAGTCTTCCACGTCTGACAGGAAAACTCCTTCCTGATCCTCAGACTGGACTTGTACACCGCTGAGTTCAGGACAATCAATCCAATGATAGCAATTTGCGCCTCGACTCCAGAACGGTTTCATTTTTCGGAGAGCGGCGATGGAAGCATCATCTCCCCGAGCATGTTCTCCCAGAAAATCACGAGAGCGCAGTAAAAGCGCAAAACTTGCCCTTTGCTCTTCGAGGATTCCTCGGTACACAGTCGGGGAACAACCATAGGCTTTGATGCTGTAACGTGGATGGCCAGGACGACCTGATTTCGCGATGACAACTTTAGACGGGGTACTGATTATAGTTTGAGTGAATCTTTTCATAGGCGTCGTGAGTTGTGCCGCTGGGCTGTGAGCAGGTTTTTTGGATGCGATATTTTGCGTAGTAGCAGGGTTCCTCTGCGAGGATGAGCTTGTGGTTTTCGTGACTGCATTTTCACGTATTGAGGTTTGCACACCAATCTCCATAATTAGAGTGATGTAGGGACGTGAATCCGGGTGAGGTTCGGGCTTGTGATTTGGACAGCCTGAGCAGTTTGCCTTGGGGAAGAAGCCAACGTCTTTCTCGTCGATGAAGTAGTTTCCTCCGTGCTTGCGCCGCTTAAATTGCACAAGAATACCCGACATAACCCACTCGCAGAGTTTTTTGTCCCAAAGATGTACGGGAAGCACACAATCAAGTGTTGGTTGCCCACTGCGGCATGTAATAACCATGCTCCTCATGAACGCTGCCCAGGCGGAGTACGTCGTCGTACCACTGTCATCCGCCATTTTCCCGAAGTGTGTGAAGCGTATTTTCGCACCCTGAAAGGCCTCCCGGAGTTTCTGAGGTTGGAGATCAACGTTTGGGCCTTGGTTACGATTGTCGGGTTGGGAATCAAGGATCGTCGTCGCGTGGGGTTCGGCAAACAGCATTTCTATGAAGGTGGTCAAGAGACATCCAGCGCTATAATTGATACTGTCCTGAGCAGTAAGGTGCTCATGTCGTACGGCGCGCCGGTAGGCATCCCATATGAGTGCACGCCCTGCGAGTTCACCCATCTCGCCATAATTCAGCAGCCCGGATGTGATATTCTCGTTGACAATCTCGAGGAACGCGTTCGGCTTTTGCTCGGTCCAGGACGCAAGTTGTCTGCAAGCAGCTTCTGCTATGATAGGCTCCGACGGATACCCCGATCGCAGGTACACAAGGTCTTTCGGGACGGAAAAGGCAGTCCGCATATGGCTTGCAACCAAGGAGGCCTCCGTCAATTGAACGTTTTCTCGCCGGACTTCGAAATCTAGCATCAAAATGCAGTCCACCACAGCCAATTTCGCCTTGGGTGACACCGCAGGAAACTGGATTTTGATATCGTGCGTGCCCAAAAGCTTCGCCTGCGCGAGTTCCATAACCTGAAGGCAAACAGAATCTTTTTTCAATCCGGCAGCCTGTATCATGGTCCAAAACCTACATGGGAGTCAGACAGAAGGAAAAACTTTGGGAAGGAAGGTACAGTTACACTCACAACGGCCTCCCAAATCGAGCTAAGTACTCTACGCTGGTAGTCTCTGCGAGAGACATTGTTTCCGGCCTGATCAGCATATCAGGGTAGCAGTCAAAGGGCGTCTCGGTAATCGGAGCATGAATCGTTGCTCGACCTTCGCGGATGCGAGCCGACCTGGCGAGGTTTCGAGGCGTGGCAAATTCGGCCAAGTCACTATTTGTGGAGAGGAATATGGCAAACACAGGGAACTTCAAAAAAACATTTATGACGGAGCATAAGACATCATATAATGTCTTCTGGGTTTCGTTTTGTGGTTTGTGTGGCGTCAATGAATGAGCTTCATCGAAATATATGACCATTTCAATTGTGTATTCGGGTTTTCCGCTATACGACGCTCGCAGCTGCTTCAAAAGTCTTCCCAATTCACCCCTGGCTCGATTTTCCAGGGCAGTTTGCTCGACCTCATATATATTTTGATCTCTACTAGTAGACTGACGGGGGTTATCGGTCTGCACCGATCATGAGACCCGTTTCTATGACATGCTTCTTCACGCACCTTTGTAAAAATGTCTTTCCCAGTGTCGTTGGCCACACGAGAATAAAGTTCCTGACGAATCTCAACTAGTTGCGTCGACCACCAAGCCGCGAACATACGGGAATTCTCAAACGTTGGTTTATGTTTCTCCAGTTCGCTTCGAATACCTTCAAACAAGGATATGAAAAATCGAAGGTACATATTGGTGACCCCGTTCAGGTCAAGAACGCGAGTGAGACAGTTGCGGATGGTATCGTCAGCCGGTGGAAAGGCGAGATCTATTGGAAGATTAAGTCTCGCAAGACGAAATTAAGTCAATGAACAACTCACCTCGATCATCAAGGGCGGGTCGAAGGTTGAATGGAATAGTGAAAACTAACTTTGCTTGTTCGTGCACCATACGTGACTTGCCATAGCCGGAGCTCTGTATGATGGAAATTTGATTTCCGTAGAGTTCCGCTTTATTCAAGGCACAAATGTTGTTGAGCATCAGGACGTGAAGATCGCCGATATAGAGGTTATCCCACGCTCTGCCGAGCACTGCATCGCACAGATATGTTAGGCAACTCGACTTCTCCGAAGAGGGATTCCAATACCTTGTTCTAGACCAGAATAATCTTATCATCAAGGAATTTTCAAAAGTATGTCAATGCTCACTTGTGACCTCTCTGTCTGCGGTGGGTGGCAGACTCCTACGAGAGACACTGGGAGCATCCGGCCAGAGAAGGTCTGTGTAGTGTTGAGCCTCGGAGCTCAACGTTAACAAGTTATGGTACGGCAAACACACCTATTCGTCGTACTTCCTTGAACGACCCTGCTTGCCACGCGTTCCTTAGTACCCTCGCGATGGAGGGTTCCCGATGAAGCAGTTGCTCGGCTTCGTCCGTTGAGAACGTTATTAGTCTGTTGTCCGCGGCGGTGATGATGAAGAGAATTGTAGGCAAATCAGGTTCCTCATTGAATTTCCGGAATGCGCTAAATGCTTTCTCGATCTTCGCATCGAGTAGCTTGTGATCGTCATCGGTGAAGCCATCGCGCTCCTGCGATACCTTTCTAAGGGCAGGAGTGGTGGAAGGTTCGGCGGGGGCATGTATATCGCCAACAGACAAGCGTGAAAAGTCGTTGGATATTGCGTCCATGATAGTTGATGCCAGTACTAGTGCCACGTGATCTTGGGCAAGACGAAGGATTTTGGGCTCGATACTGATGTCTGTTGAGGAAAAAATAATAAATAAATAAATAAATAAATAAAATAAAATTGAATTGGATAAAATCAGTATCTGTACATCAGTAAATAACAATTGATAGTCAACATCCCAGCAAGGCTTATTGGGTCTCTTTGAGTCCCTACCATTGCAGACACTCTTGCCACAATCCCTATACTGATCCAAACACAACCTTACCTCCTTTCTTCCCTTACATGATTCCTTTCCACATTTTTTGCATGTTTGCATCTT
Source organism: Hygrocybe punicea (assembly GCA_963556145.1). Classification (NCBI taxonomy): domain Eukaryota; kingdom Fungi; phylum Basidiomycota; class Agaricomycetes; order Agaricales; family Hygrophoraceae; genus Hygrocybe; species Hygrocybe punicea. The sequence goes on from OY744464.1 coordinate 84,059, forward strand.
CCTTTTTTGGGATTTGGCTGTGCTGCGGTAGGAAGGGAAGCCAAATCTCTGCTTGTGTGATAGGGAGTTGAGTTGGCTGTGAATTTGTTGGGAGACAGACATGGCTTGGTGTTGTGGCAACACTGAGTGAGAGGATAAGTTTCCAGTTGCACTATCAGCAGAAATTTCCAGAAGTCCTTTTCCAACAACATGCTGTCTGAGTGGTTGCTGTGGGGCATTTGGAACCTCCAGAACATGACATGGATCAAGAATTGCAGTGTGAAGTGATGCATGAGCATCTGAGGACGTTGAGATGGAATCTGAGGGATTGTCAAATATTAATGCTTGTCTTCCACTCTCTATAGTAGGTGTTGAGCTGTTCTGTCAGCTGATAGGCAGTGTCAGTATCATACAATGAGGTCATGAATGCAGAAATGCAGACACACCTTATATGATATATGCTGATTCATACAAGGGGGTGTCGGAATGCGAATCCCGAACCTAGGGGGGGGGGTCAGCTGGCTGCCCGAATAATTTTTTTGGACTCCAGGTTTTGCTGCGAAAGTGGCAGGCTAATTACTTTATTCATGCCTAAGAAGTAATAATAGAAGCATTGTAGATGTCCCATGAAGTAATACGAACGCAAAATTATTTCTTCGAGCTGGTGCACTTTTATAATCAGCCACAATGGCTAAGAAAAAAAGGTATGTAGTGATGAAATATTTACAAACAACAAAAAGTTAAACCAAAGACATTACCGCTAGTTCTCTCAGAAGCACATAGCTCCCATTTGGCCCTGTGGTAAGTAATATTATCTTATCATCATCTAGGGCTAATCTTGCCAGCCATTTATTCAGCAATGCCTGTTCGGAAAGCCAAGGCTCCACCAGGCTCATACCAGGGGCAGATAAGGAAACCGAGGATGATATAGATCATGACTCACAAGTGGCAGGACCAAGTGCCGTCGAAATTAGTTTCTATTGATGTATGCTACGTGCTAGTTGTGGCTTTGTACGTGTAGTTTTGTTCAGGCAGCTGTGTGGTAGGTATCACATGTGGATATTTTGCCTTATTTAGAAGGAGGGGGGGGGTCAATGGACCCTGTAAAAAAAAATATGAGTGTATATCGGAAATTCGCATTCCAACACCCCCTTGCATTCATATCTGCATGAAATTTCATACCCATACTGCTTCACTCCAGTTAGTGAATAGTGTGGGTACAAGGACTGAGCCCAGGGGTTTGTGTATATCTTTATAAGTTGCTAGGCTGAGGCCTTAGAATTTTTATTGGATATAAATGGTATACTAGACTATAACCCCAGGTATCAGGGGTACACTTTTCCACAAAAATGAATGCAAGGGTTTGCAAAATGCCCAGGGGTACAGTTTTTCTGTGGCTTTTTTGGCTTTTTTGTACCCGTGATAGAATCCTGCATCCATTTTCATTAAAATTTGTACCCCTGATAACTGAGATTACAGCCTAGTATATGTTTTAGATTCACAAAAAAAATCTATGGCTTTATCCCAACAATTCATAAAGATATCACAAAACCCATAAGCACCACCATTTGTACCCCCGTCATTCACTAACTCCAGTTTGGCTGGGCAGTGGAGTTGAAGGTGAGATTGGTGAACATCAGCTGCCTGCTCCTCCAGATTGTGAACAGGCAGGATTGCTTTTCGAGTTCCTTGTAATTTGGCAAGGAAATGGTGAGGTTGCTTGGCATCTATGTAGTCAACATGCCACATCGTAAAAGCTGATGAGCAAGCTGTAGTATATTGACTTTGACATAAGGGCAGCTTCATATTTCATATTTTAAAAATATCTACTACTTCAAAGAGATTAGACTACATCTCTGCTCAAGAAAAATCAAATACCAAAACTTAGTATTCTGCTCGAAGTAATTCACAGTGCTGGCAAGGCAGGATACAGAAGTTAGAATACAGCAGCACAACTGGAAGGTGAAGAAGAGTCATAAATGGTTAATTTTGGGATGGGTAAGTCAAAAAAGCATATTTTGGTGTGGCATTTTTCTCCAAATGACCAGAAACTTCATTTTTCTTCATTAAATAAAGTACTGAAAACTTGTTGTATACTTAAAATCAGACATTTTACAACACTTGGCTAAGGAATAAGTAGAATAACAATTTACAAGGCTCTAGTGCCAAAGAAAGTGCAGATTTAAATAAATCTATTAATATTGACTCTATTTCTGCCTAAAAAGCCTTGACATTGCAGTGTCATTTGTAGTGTAACATGCCAACAGCATCTGACAATTTTTCTGGCATTTATTTAGTTGGGCATTGCAGCAAAACAATGAAAACAATGCCTGCATCACCAAAAGCAGCACCTGAGTTGCTTAGTCATCGCTTAGTCAGTATCAGTATCAGTATCCGCAACAGACATCAGTATCGAGCCGGATTTTGGACATATGGCGAAGTTGCCCAGGACCCCGGATTGTCCGGCTAAATGTTAGATCCGATTTTACCCAAATTCTGAAAATTCTGTCCGGACACAAAATCGCCTCGCCAGCCATTTCGTGTCTGGATGGGGGATCTAGCCTATCTCAACCTAAAAATTTTGTCCGGATGCCGGATATGACATAGTAAAAAGCAAGAAAAATTCCAAAAAAAAGGCAGAAAAATTCCGCCCACTACATATCCACGACCTACGTGTTTCCCAATAACAAGAGACCATCCCCACAACAATCTAGTCCATTTCCTCATCCTGATCATGGCTGCGCTTCAAAAAGCCTTTGATGGCCTTAGCCAATGTTGTCTGGCTTTTCTGTAAAGTCTTGAATAGATTTGTGTCATGTTCTGCAAGTTCTAATCCAGTTTGATTGAAAGAGGGCGAGGAAGACAGCAGAAAGATGAAGGATATGGGTGATAAGAGTGCAAATTGTTTCGTTTGAAAGATGGCTGTGGTCTCTGTGATTGAGCGGAATTGTCGACCGTACATGTGCTCAAAGAGTTGAACCAGCTGCCACATTTGTGCTTTCTGTGACCGCCATGTGCTTGCCATTTTTCATGATGATAGTTGTCACAAATTGCTATATATGGTATTATACATATACAGGTACTTCCACATCGGGGGTGTTGGCCAGCCTTGGATGTCTGGATGAGGTTACGGCATTTCTGTAAACCAGGGAGCCATGTCTGGACAAAGATCTAGGTATAACCGCATTTTTGGTGTTCCATGTCTGGATTAGGATCTAGCATTTTGGCCAAAATCCCAAAAATATGTCCGGATGCTGATCTATCCTCGGTGCGGACAATCCGGGGTCCTAGTTGCCCTCGCGTTCGCGACGTTCGAGTTTTGGTCCCATGCGTCGGGACAATGCCAAGCGTTCCGCATCGACTTCTCCCAAAGGGAATCCGAGTCGCAGTGTTAAACGTCTTCGCATTGCCACCGATCTATGGTCGGAGGAGCAGCATCGGCGACAAGATGAACAAGTCCAGCAGCTTCTCTTAGGAAACCCCGCACATATAACCCGAGCGACGAAACTCACATGGCCTGGGTCCTGAAATTTGTCTGGGATGTTGCTGCGGATGGCCCACATTCCAAGTTGTTTCATGTGCCAGTTGAAAACGATTACTACATCGATGCCCTTGGAGACGACCCAGATCTTATGAAACTCGTTGGAGATTCCTATACGAGTAGTTCTTACAAACATGTCCGTTGTCTCGGTACGTCCATTTGCTCACTTGTTCTAAATCAATAATTCTAAGCACCATTCTAGAGCTACTCCGGAAGGCATCCGCAACAACAACGACCCTAAATCACGTCCTGCCAACATACGGACAGGAGAGAGGTGCGACTTTTACTAAATATTTATTGTCTTGGTTTAAAATATTCACATGTCTTCAGCCGTTCAACAATCTTGGGAACGCGAGTTTTCCGGCGGGGCAGCGCAAGCTCTTGGGAGACACATTGAGGACCACTATAACCGCAAAAATGAACGCACATATGCTCATTATGCGGCCATCGTGCAATCCTCTGGCATGGGAAAATCGAGGACAGTAGATGAGCTCTGAAAACAACACTTTGTGATACCAATCAACCTCAGAGGCCCTCATTCTACCGGTAACTTTCATGCTTGAACTCTGCTGTTCGCACAATAGCGAACCGCTTATGCTACTTTACTTTCAGGTTATCCTCCTGCTGATGACGAAGTCCGGGATTTTTTGGCTGCTGACGGTACGCAGGTCGAGGTATACGGCCAACAATGCGTCTTCCTGGAGGCATTGTTTGACCATACCTTGGAAACGCTTGGGAAAGATTTTTCAGGCTTCGATGACGACGAAATCGCTCCTCAGTTCAGGATGAAGATGACGTAAGGTCAATCTTTCAAAGGGCCAAATCCCTTTCGGTTGAAATTCTATCATACCCGAATTGAAAGGTTTTGTACTTCAGCAAAAGCATGTGTGGATACTCAGTTGATGGTTGTCTTAGATTAAAGGGAGAATTAGTGGCTCTGTGTGCTTGAGCCTACAACCATTGTTGTTATAAAAATTTATTTGCCATTTCCAGTTTTCAACCATTTGCCAAGTGTGGAAAACAAGGAGCTGTGATTCTGGTACATTCTGGGCCAGCTATAGAGTACTAACAGATTGTCTGCTCAGCTACAAAGTCCTCTACAGATGGCTGGCCAAGCTATACAGACCTCCGTAGAAGTTGTGCCAAGCTAGGTAGTGCTATAAACCCTAAGACCTTGCTATGGCTGCTTTAGGTGCTATGATAGCTATGGACTTGCTATATAAGGCTGCATAGCAGACCCTGGTTTTGCTGATGAATGACTGAAAAATTTTGATTTTGAGCTCGCAAAACAAATTCTGTACTTCAACCAACCCCAAAAGAGACCTGCCCTCACAATACTGCAACTCGCAATCCAATAGTGAAATATTACTTTGATCCTTGACCTAGGGGCGATGTCAGACATCAGCTGTTGTCAGGCAAGACATTTAAAAAATACCTTTACTCCATCTCGGAGATCATTGCATGTTCATCATCGACATCAACCATCATTGCATCCACATTGGCAAGCCTAACATTTCCAATCATACAAGCACCATTGAGTATCCTTCCCCAAGTTATTGGACCAATCTTTGCCACATAGATGCCATAGGCTGTTGTTTGCTTATACCAGTTGCTCTCTAAGAACATATCAGCTGTCTTAGTACCCAGTATTTTTGTTCCAGTTACCCAGGGTGTCAAAGCACACTCAGCCTAAATACTTGTGCATTAAGCAGCGAACAAAACCACAGATGGAATAATTACCACTGCCATGGCCAATGACAGTGCACCACAGGGTTTAGCATCCATCAAAAATTCTTTTGGTGCCCCTACAGTGTCGGCAATATGTGTGGAGAAGATTTTGAGGGGGAGCGGTGACAGATAAGCATCTGATTTAATCTGTGGGTTGCCTATCAGTGAGATGTACATGTGAATGGAATTTTCATACCTTTGGATCACCCTTCGCAAACATGAATGGTAGGCCTGGTCCGAGAGCATGTGTAGCATATTTTGCACACCACCTTTAGATGCAATATCTTGCTCCTCGAAATACGCAGCAACTGTGTTAATGCCTTTAACAGTGAATTTGCCCCTCCAGTCATAAAAACGTTGCATGGCCTACAAATTGTTAGCACTCGTGGCATGGCAACTTACATAGAAAAATCAGAGTTGATAATGCACCACAAAGTGGATGATGTCATTTGGCTGGATCTTACCATGCATACTGGCTGGATACACTGCATCAAAGCAGACTTGTAATTCTATTGCAATACTTGCATTGTCAGTATCCCAGGGGTCATTGAGTGTGCCAAGATAGTTGTGCCAGAGCAAAACAAATTTGTCAGCCCAATGTGCTTTGATGTTGGCTGGAAGATCATTTGTGGAGAATTGTGTGCAGCTCAGGATGGATTGGACAAGACCATCTTCTGCCTTGACCTTGATTGGAGGTGCATTCAGAGTAATTTTGGTGACAGACTGAAGTTGTGAAATTGTATAATCAGAGCCACAAATCAGAGAAATGGCATACCTGAATGTTTTTAGATGCCTTTAGAAGGGGTTGCGCTGCAGCCTCTTTGCTTTCATCTTCATCTGAAAGACCACCATACAGATCAGCAAATCTGGTGTTGGTTTGAATTGTGGGTTTGGTCTGCACCATAGTCACAACTCCTTGGCCATTGGGGAGTACTTTTTTCTACAGGGTCGGTACCTTCACATCTGTTTTGAATCTAGGGAGAAGTCCTCCTAGATGCGCTGGCTTCAGTTGCTTTGCAGCACTAGTACTAGAAGATTGATTTAAAGATCATCATCACATGGAATACAAAACTTGAAGATGATGGGGAAACCTACTTTTCAAGTTTGTTATCGACCTTTCTTTTGTGGACATGGCGAACTCTGGTTTGGGCTGTGGTTACACATTCAGCTTCAATTGCCAAACGGTCAATGTCTCATGTAACCTTCTTACCTTTCTCTCTCATGACGACCTCAACATTCAGAGCAGTTGGTGCAGGGGGATTTGTTACGGATCGCTTCTGCAGTGGGCTCCGGCAACAATCAACTTAACAGGGGATCAGCTTCCAGAGGGGAGAACAGCAGCTTTCATTGTTGCTTACAGCTAAGACAACACTGCTAAGAAGGGGGGGTCAAGGTCTAATGTCATTGCGAGCTGTGGGGGTTACCCAAAACAAGATGAGTCTGCCCCAAGAACCAGACTAAACGTAAGGAAAGGAAAAGAAGAAAAAGTCCGAACCAACAACAAGAACAGTACATATAGTGGCTGGTCTTGAGGGGAGGTAAATAGGAATACAACCATGAAGCCACAACATGTCCAACTCCACCATGTGTTCACCATGAGGCATACATGAGGCGTCCTCATGTCAATGTTCTCACGATCCAACTGGAGGCCTGGGTGTCGTTGAGGATAGAAGAGGTCCGGATGACTCGGATGATTTGTCATCAGATCATGTGACATGCAGAATTGCCAATTCGGGGTCTACACTTGCTGTAACGGGCAAGTGCGCAGTTTGGCAAGTGCACTGCATGGTCGGGTCAAAGATGGGTATTGTCTAGTGTGGGGTTGGTGATGAGAGTGTCTTGAGGTGGTGTGGATGTAGTGGCAAGGTCGGCATGAAAGAAAACAAAGGAATGTGTGGAAGGAAAACCAACTAGGACGGTGGGCTAGTCAAGGTCAGACATGTGAACAGCACAAGCTGTACCGGATGATGATGTCTGTGTTGATGACGTATCGAGGAGCGATGTCTTGTCCTGTTTGTGGAACAAGAAGGTCCACTTGATGTCGGTATTCATCCAAGAAAGGGTATCATTGTAAACGAGTGTGGGAGGTATCGAGATTATAGATGGAAAAGGATAAATGAATGTGGGTCCAGGTTTCGAGTCATGGGCACAGGTGACAAGCTGTGGGAACAAGTCGTCGGGTACTGCAATGAAGCGATGTCGTGTGAACAATATGCAATAGGGGTTGGTTCACTGTTTGGGGAAGTCGTATGGTCTGTGGTCGAAGTCCAAAAGAATGTGCTTCGGCAATGGTCGGATTAGAGGGAACAGTGAAATGTCCTGTGATCAAGGATTGTTCAGGGCATGCATGCAGGTGAGGAATGTCGTCGGATTGTCAGGGAGGATAATGGTAGGCACAGGGTATGAATATGGAAACCATATATCCGGGAATGGCAATTGTCAATTACGTGTCGAGATATTGTTGAGGTGGAAGTCAGAAGTATCAATGGCGGAAGGGTTTCGATGCTGATGCCAAAGATAGATCATAACAAAGTAGAAACCGATCAGGAAGGTGATGGCAATGCTGCCAATAACAATTACGGTAATGAGCTGTGTCGGAAGTACAGCCATTGTGAATCGGTTTGTTGTGGGATGAAGTCAACAATATGTCAGGGCGAGGGAAAAGACAATAGCGATGATGTCCGTCGGCAAGGAGACTATTCGGGTACAGCAAGGTAACATGGGGATGTGTCCATGGTCAGTCTGGATTGTTCTAGAAGAAGAAAGGAAGAAAAGAGAACAAGGACAAGAATAAACAACAATGTCCAAAAGAAGACAAAAGGTGAAGGGGAACGAAAAAGGAAGGTATGGTAAAGTGGAATCGTCATCGTGGGTAGTGGAGTCGGAATCGGAGTTGCGGAGTTGAAAAATGTAACAGGATTCGTGGGGTTGACTCTCACAATGCCATGTTGGCAGTTGGCTGGTAATCCAAAGTTTCTGCTGGTAGACATGATTAATTGCAGTCTGCAACCAACCTATACAATGTACCATCATTTGATGCCACAGCGTCGTCAACCTGGTCACTTTTCTCTTCTTCCTCTGGCCTGAAGCTTTTCGGCTTTGGCTTGTAGAATAAAAGTGGTGACTCTTCTTGGCTATCAAGCTCAAAACTGTATGTGCTGCTTTCAGTATCGCTATTGTTGAGAGGCATATTGATCTCTGACGATAATCCTCCCCTTTTGCCAGATCCTGCATGGTCCGCATCTGCATTGGCAGCTGGCCCCATACATTTCACAAGATTGACTGTGATTTTCCCAGCCGGCAGCTGAGCTGCCTCAGCTTTGTTTTGCACTTCAGTGAGTAACATATTATCTTCAAGGTTAGCAATTCTTTTCAAGCTGGCCTTCCTGGATGCGGCAGCATCCGCTGCCCTTTGAGCTTTCTTGGCAAGAGCGACAGCTTTGTCTGCAGCAACCTGTGCTGAAGTTCTCCATGGTTTGATTACCTTCACATCCAGCAGCCATGGATGGAGATTTGCCTTGGTATGACATGGACGGTTGGTAAGTGGCTCCACATTTTCATATTCAAAAATCATTCTGGTTACACCCAGCACAAGAATTCTGCTCATCCCCCATCACCCTGGTCTCATATACCTGTTCATCTGAGCCGCATACCGGATAATTTTGTTGAACCTGATATTACTTTCAATTATGATACTGGGGATGATAATATGGTGAGTAGTCATGGGCAAGGTGCTCAAATTAAATGGCATCCAATCCTCAATGGTGTGTTCCATGACTTCATGTATTAAAAAATAATTAAGTGATATTCAGGTGTTCCATGCGATAAAAATGGAAGTACCCCTCCCACCACAGTTGAACAATGTCCAACCGATCTTTCACCATATAAATCTCGGTCCGAGTTTGAGATTGCTGATTTTCTTGAGCAGCGAAACCAGATGCCTGGATCACAAATTGACGATCTTATGGACTTGTGGGCTGCTGAAAGCCGTACAGCACCCTTTGAAAGTCACCAAGGTCTCTATGATATCATCAACTCCACAACTCTGGGCGATGCACCATGGAATTCATTTTCTGTCTCATACTCTGGTGACCTCCCTAATGGTGAAATTCCTACGTGGATGACTTGCGAATACGAAGTGTGGCATCACAACCCACATACTATTATATGCAACCAACTGGCCAATGCAGACTTCAAGGATGGCATTGACTATGCACCTCTTCAAGAATTCCAGGAAAATGGTAAACAGAGGTGGACCAATCTTATGATGGGCAACTGGGCTTGGAACTGGCAGTATGTTGCCTCCCCATTCAACCAATCATTGAGCACTAAAATCAATGGTTAGAATATAATTGTGGAAGAATCTAATGACACCCATGGTGGGATGTTTGTTCTGGTCATCTTGGGTAGCAACAAGACTACAGTTTCAGTTGGCACTGGGAACAATATGTTCTATCCATTATACACTTCTGTTGGAAATGTCCATAACAATGTCCGTTGCTGTCATTGTAATGCCATTGCCATTATTGGATTTCTTGCTATCCCCAAAAGTTGGTGATCTATTCTCACCATGGTACAGTTGCTGAATTAAGTATTTCATAGCTGACAGGAAACATGCAGACGATCCAGATTTCCAGAAGTTTGGGTGTCAACTTTTTCACTCATCCCTGGTGGCAATAATTAAACCATTTCATGTGGGGATGACCACCCCAGAAGTCACACTCTGTCCTGATGGACATTTTCGATGTGTGATATATGGGATAGGGCCATATATAGCTGATTATCCAGAGCAGGTGCTCCTATCATGTGTTGTTCAGGGCTGGTGTCCTCAGTATTTAGGTTCCTCATTAACAGTAAATTTTACTACTTATCTTATCTCAAGGTGCACAGCAAAGCCTGAGAATCTGGATGGCCATGCAGGTCCTCAATCCCAAGAGCACTCAGAGGCTCTCCTTGATGAATTTAATCTAAAAATGTTGTGGGAGGATTATTGCATAGTTAACGATGTTATAGTATGTTTTTGAGTATTCAAAGCTTCATATTTCCTTACTTATCATTATCAGCCATTCACTTCAACCTTCCCATGTGCTGACATACATGAGCTCCTGACATCAGATCTTTTACACCAATTAATAAAGGGCACATTTAAGGATCACCTCGTCACCTGGGTTGAACAATACCTACACAATGTGCATGGTAAGAGTGGTGCAGCAGCCATTTTGGCTGACATTGACCGTGGGTGAGCATTTCGCGATACTCTGTTGCATATATTCTAATATCAACTCTGATTCAGGATTGCTGTTGTTCCATCATTCCCTGGCCTACGGCGCTTCCCAGAAGGTCACGGCTTCAAGCAGTGGACTGGAGATGATTCAAAAGCACTTATGAAGGTATAAAATCCCTGTTCTGTTGTCATAACTATTTAATGCTTTTTCTTAGGTCTACCTACCTGCAATTGCCAGCCATGTACCTCCTCAAATGGTCTGTGCTTTGGCAGCATTTCTGGACTTTTGCTACCTTGCATGATGCTCTATGCATACTGAATCTACACTAGATGCTATGGATGAAGTGCTCACCTGATTCCACCATGGTTGGGTGATCTTTGAGCATGAGGGTGAATGTGCCGAAAATATTTCCCTCCCACGACAGCACTCATTGGTCCATTTCTGAAGAGTCATTGAGCTTTTTGGCTCACTAAATGGACTCTGTTCCTCAATAACAGAATGCAGGCACTGCTCAGTCATCAAAAAACCATGGCGGTGCTCAAATCACTACAAGGCGCTTGGTCAAATGTTACTGACTAATCAATGGCTTGACAAATTGGCAGCATCTTGTGTTGACTTTGTGGCGTGAGGGATGCTCACTCAACTGTACCTACCTGATCACCCAGTGGTTGAGCTTATCAATCCTGTGGATATTCAACCTGATGAGCTAGATGCAGGTCCTGTTGATGGTCCATGAATTCCTGCTGTAGTAAGGTTAGCAGTACATGCAGGTATATAGGTTCCATTGGTTTTTATGGTGTCATGACTAATAATGATTATTCTCCATAGCTGCCAAGTCCCAGTTTCCATGCCAGCTGCATGCCCTTGCAGAACAGCTCTCAGTTCCAGAGCTCCCTGAACTCATGCACTGTTTTCTCTATGACCAATTGCGACCTAATGCAATATTATCTGGGTCTGATGTTCACCTTGAACAATGCCCTCCTCTCCATGGTCATGTTCATGCTGTCCCTTCAGCTGTTGCCACTCTCTATGCACCCAGCAACCCACCTAGGATTGAAGGCATGTACTGTGAAAGAATCCAAGCCACACCATGCTGGCATGGGGGTCCACCCTGAAATGATTGTGTTTTTGTCTCAAAGGAAGTAGAGGATGTAGGAATGTGGGGTTTGCATGTCACACGTGTGCAATTCTTCTTCAGGTTTACACATGAAGGCAAATAATATCCATGTGCTTTAATCCAGTGGTCTTTGCCAGTTGGTTGTAGCATATTTATTAACATAATATGCTCAGAATGATCCCAATGAGTTCGCAAAGTTGATATGGGGAGGGAGTAGCTCTTCACCATAGACAGGAATGAGGTGTGCTCCCTGAACAATGGCATCTCCATGAATGACAGCTTGCTCAGGTTGGCCATTGGGATCAAGACAAGGCTCGACAATCCACATCCTGGTATCTTGATCACCATGCAAATAAGATAGCATTTTGATTCGACATCTGCCTGCACCAGGATCTGGCCCTGGCATGCCAACTGCAACACCAACCCAGCCATCTTACTGGCCACAATGATCCCCACTAGTGATAGCATGTGAAATTCCCTGCCAACACCCCATCTCCATCCACACCCAAATCTAGCACCATCAGTTGCAATGCTAGTGCAGGCCCTTCCACCAGCCACAACAGCTCCCACTAACATGCTCAATTCTCCACTGGCACACCTATCTCTACCCACACCTGAATCTGGCACCATGGAGCAACTCTCACCGGCTCCAACAACCCTCACTGGAACATTCAGTTCCCAACTGACAAACCCATCTCCACCTGTGCCAAAATTGGGCACCATCTTGCTGATTACAATGTCAGCACAGGACCGTTTGCCAGCCACAATGCCACCTTCCTGCTCTGGCACATCTGATACAATACCAACATGCCCTACATCTGAGACCAGCATGATCCTGCCAATTGCAATGATGGCCCTTTCACTGTCAGCTACTCCTTGTCCATCTAGATCATCAGCCCTACAATGGCCTATCCTGACAGGCTACTGCCTCCTTGTCATCTTCATTATGATTGGGTATGGCACTGCCAAGGCTATTCTTGCCTCACACAGCAAGACACTTATGCCGCAGACCATGGAATGGGTGATTGAAATCATTGTTGCCCTTGTGTGAGCAGGCCTTTTACCTTTTACCTTTTCTAACTCATAAGCTCGCTCTTTCAGTTTATTATACTTGGGTTGGTTTGAAAACCTCCATAATTCTGGGTTATTTGGTCAGTTTTTCTTCCAGCAAGACTACGTGCAGGACATTGGAATGGTCATTAGATGTAAGATAGACCTCATCCACAAACAGTTACATCACGTGAAACGGTGTGACAATGAAGTAAAACCTCTGTAGATGTTACGGATCGCTGTTCTTATGGCAGACTCCGGCAACAACAAACCAAACGAGGATGTTTAACGATTAAAAGCGAGTACAAACAATAACAAAGAGAATGGGGGGAGTCTGGGTTTCTGGTAGCGGTCGGGGGAAGAGTGACTAGACTAAACTTAAAGACCACTGACTATGAATGTCCATGATTATATACTAGGTGAACGACTTCAGGGTCGGCTTTTTCATCATGCGTGGTTGCGGGGAGGATAAGCTCCGAGATGAATGGCATCTTGATCTACTTCGTGGTCTATGCATTTTGGGGTACCATTGTGGTGGCCAACGGCTATGTTGCAGGTCTGGTGTCAACAGACAGCTGATCCGGTGGTTGTGTTGTGTGGTATTGTTAAGTGCGTGTATGAGTGTGTGTGACAGTGGTGTATTGGCGGTGATAGGACGATGAGGATAATTGTATGGATTGGGATATCACCGTTGGAGTGGTACCGAGGTACCACTCCGGGGGCTCACGCAGGACTCGAGGGAAAGGTCGACTGGATAGGAAGGATGGACTGACTACTACATCTGGAAGGCTACTGACTAGGTCAAACCGTGGGAACCTGATCACGTGACTGACCAGGCACAACTACTACAAGTGCCCCTCCTCCTCATGGTGACGTCCTCGTCACCATACCGCTACTAAAAGAAAACAAAAAGCAAAACAAAACTGACCAAGAAAAAAACTCTCCAGTCACGACTCCCAGTCCCTCACGATGCCCCGGGCCTTACACGTGAGGCGGGACCGTATCGTCCTCCAAGATCGTTGGGGGTGGTAGATGACCAAACTGTAACTCTGCTCTGCTCCTCCATCCTCGAATGCCTCTGGGACTCACATCGCAGGGTAGGATAAAAACGTTCAAAACCATAAGTTCTTGTAGCCCAGGGTGTGAGTTCTTGTGATCCGAAAATAGACTGGGTGGTTCGTGCGAAAGTAAATAGGTACGGTGCTGTCGAGCAGTGATGGTTCGTAGATAGGTCGAATATCCAATAAATGTCGAGGGTGGGGAAAGGGGATAGGACGGGACAAGGTACGGTGTAAACGGGGGAAAGGGAAAGCATACGGGTGCATTGGGCCATGCGGTGGCATCGGGGATTCTCGATGAGGGGACTAGCGCTGGGGTGCTAAGTGGTCGCGGCGGTGACTCGTTTGGGTCCCTACGGGTCGGGGAAGTCGCCAGGGTCGAGAACGAGGTTGCGGGGAGCTGAACGAGGGCTCGAGGAGCCGGGTATGGTGCAAGAATCCGGCCGAGAGATGGTGACGTGGCGGAACGCGGTGGGGGTCTGGGAACGGTGGGCACGGTGGTATTGGATCGAGGTGGGGTGCTCCGGGATGGTGAACGAGTGGGCCGCGAGCTTCGTGAGTCGATCCGGGGCTGGGTATGTTGGCAGAATGGGGCCGCGCGATGGTGACGTGGCGCCTGGCCCAGGTGTCTGGAAACGACGGCGGGGGCTCGTTTGGCGCAATGGAGGGGGATGGGGGGTCCTGGCCGGTGGAACGAGGGCACGGGAGGTCGAATGGGTCCGTGTGAGGCTGGGGTACACGAAAGAACGGGGGGGCGCGACGGATCCGTGGTGTGACCAAAAACGGCGGTGGGGGCTCGTTCGGGGCGTTAGCGAGACGCAGGGTGCTCTGGGGGGTGGGCCGCGAGATTGGTGAGCTGGTCTGGGGCCGGTTGTGCTGGCAGAACGGGGCCGCGCGATGGTGACGTGGCGCGTGGCTCGGGTGTCCGAAAACGACGGTGGGGGTTCGTTTGGCACAATGGAGGGGAACGGGGGGTCCTGGCCGGTGGGACGAGTGTGCGGGGAGTCGAATGGGTCCGTGTAGGGGTGGGGGTGACGAGAAACGGGGGGTCTAACAATGGTGACGTGGCAGATCCATGGGGCGACCAAAAGGTGCGGGGCGGTTCGTTTGAGACGACGAGGCGCGACGGGGGGTTCTGGCAGATGAGCCAAGGGTGCGGGGAGTCGAACGCGTGCATTTTGGGTCCGGGGTGCATGAAAAAAACGGGGTCCGCGCGGCGGCGATGCGATTTTCGTTGGGTTGTCCAAAACTCGCAGTAGCGGGCCATGTGGGATCCTGATGGGGAACGCGGGGCTCCGGAACGTCGAACGAAGTTGCGGGGGGTCGTGTGGACATAGCTGGGTCTAGGGAAAGTGAAAATTTGGGGGGTGGTGAGGCCGGAAAAAGTTGTCTCGCGAGAAAAAATGTAAGAAGTGGGAAAACCATGAGAAAAAGAGAAGCGTGGGTCGAAGAACACTCTCATCACCACGTTGGAGTGGTACCGAGGTACCACTCCGGGGGCTCACGCAGGACTCGAGGGAAAGGTCGACTGGATAGGAAGGATGGACTGACTACTACATCTGGAAGGCTACTGACTAGGTCAAACCGTGGGAACCTGATCACGTGACTGACCAGGCACAACTACTACACCGTTGATTGTCGTCAATGATGTTCTGGACCCATGTTATGATATTATTGTTGGATGAAGAGTCAGAAGCGGGGTCGGAAGCGGGGGTCAGATTGGGGTGAAAAGTAACAATACCCCCGGAACAAGGGGAATCGTCCCGATTAACCGGAGGGAAAACGGAGTCATACACAGCGGCACAGTCGATGAATTTGCGGTAAGGATCAATGTGATCATTTGTAAACCAAACAGGAACAGTTGGGGGGACAGCAGGAAGGGGAGGCCCAATGGGATGCGTAGAGTAGAAGGTACGGGGAGCGAAGAAGAGGTCGACACCGAGATGGGCGATGTATGTCGTGGGGTGAATGGAGCCAAAAGAAGAAGGGCGCATGAGGTCGACGGCGAAGTGGACATTGCGGTCACAGAGGCAGCGTTTCGAGCGAGGAATGCAAAAACGAGGAAGAAGAAGATGGTAATACGGGGACGAAGGGAGAATGACAGTGGAGGCAGACATGGGGGTAAAGAGGTAAGGAACACGAAAGGGAAAGTGGAAAAAGAGTAGTATATAAAGGAGAAAGATTAGGGTAGGCAAAATCAAAACCGGGGTTAACAGGGTAATCGTGGATGAATGAGGAAGGGAGGAGGGAGAAGCGATGAGGGGTTGTGATATCATAAATATGTGAAAGGGTGGCGGAGGGGATAGGCAAAGGGAGGCGATAACAATGGGTGATGGGGAAAGCGTAGGGACAGGATTTTTTACAGGTGTTGAAGTCGAGGTTGCCAATGCCAGTGGTATTGGTGATTTGGGCAGGAGCGACAACAGCGGAGGAGACTTCGATGATGGAAGTAATGGCATCAATGGGGGCAGTTTCATAAAGGTAAGCGTGTGTGATGCCAGGAGGGAAGAGGTATTCACGGAATTCGTGGTTTTTTGAACCGTCGAGGATAAGGGCAGCGTTATGTGGATAGATAGCGAGTAAAATGGCAGAAGAAGAAAAAGGAAGAGTAACAGAAGGGGGAAGAGTGAAAAGAGAATGAAGAGATAAAGAAGAAGGAGCGTGGGGATGCAGTTTATGGAAATCGTCGACGAGATCCTGGCAATATGTGGTTTCAGTAGCAGGGATCCAGGAATCTTTGTTGCAGGGATAATCGAGCCAATGTACTAAATAATATAATTTGTTATGTCAAATGCAGGAATCGAGGATATGTTCTATTTCGTAATGGTCATCATTATCGATGATTTCGGGAGGAGGTCGAAGATGGTATTTTTGTTGAATGGGGGAAGAAGGGGGTTGGAATGGGGAAAGGAGGGCAACATTAAATACGGGGAAGATCTTCCAGGTTTTTGGTAGTTTCAATTTATACGACGATGGTGAATAGACCGAATTTTTGATTGTCGAGTTTTTTGCTTGGACGATCTGTGGTTAAGTTTTTTCCATTCAGCCAGACTTTGTCACCAGGGGAAAAGACGATGTTTTTGACATGACTGTCGTACTTATCCTTCATTGTTTGTTTTGTGACATCTGTGATTGTACCGATCTTTTGTTGTATAGTTTTCATTCACGTAATGAAGTCATGGACAGCTTCATTTGCGATGGGAGTATGTGTATCGAGATTGAGACCGGTCCATGGGTGTTGTCCTTGTGTGGCGAAGAAAGGGGAAGTTTTGGTTGCGGATGATTCTCGATTGGCCAAAGCAAACTCTGCGAGGGCAAGCCATTCATGCCAATCATCTTGTTGGTAATTGGTGAAAAAGCGAAGGAAGATTTCGAATTCTTGATTCATCCATTCCGTTTGTCCATCAGCATGTGGATGGTATGCTGTCGTGGGTCATCCTTTGATACCGATCAAGGAATATAATTCAGTGATGAAACGTGAAATGAAAACAGAACCACGATCGGAGATGACGAAATGTGGCATGCCAAAGCATTTGAAAACATGATCACGGAACAATCGTGCCCATCCTTCTGATGTCAACGTCATGTTCGTAGCAATGAAGATGGGATGCTTTGATCATTTATCGACAACAACCAAAATGGCATCAAAGCCAGGTGATTCTGGTAGGGGGCCAATCATGTCAACAGAAATTGTATGCCAATTATATGGTGGCATGTTGTGAGGGAAGAGTTGTCCGAGTTGTTTTCCACGTCATGGTTTGTTTTGTTGGCATTCGGTGCAACCACTGATATATCGTTCAACATCTTCCCGAATGGTTGGCCATGTCGATGTTCGTGAAATCAATTCAATTGTTTTGTCATGACCTGGATGGCCTGCGATGGGATTGTCATGGTGTAAGGAAATAATGTTATCATTTGTGGAAGATGTATGGAGTATTTGCTGAATTGATTGTTCTGGTGGAATAAAGAGTGAATCAGGGAGACCAATCATACCTTTGTTATCCATTTCTTTTGGTTTATGATCAATTCGACGTGAAAGGAGATCGGCTTTCTTGTTTTGTGAGCCTTTGCAATATAAGAAACGGAAGTTATAATCCTGTAGAAATGCAATCCAATGAGCTTGTCGTCAGGTGAGATCTTGTGGTTTTCGATAATATTCCAAATTACGATGGTCGGTGAAGACGTCGATTTGTTCTTTTGCTCCAAGGAGGAACTGTCGCCATTCCTCGAAACTTCATATGATTGCAAGTAGTTCTTTGTCGAAGACTTGGTAATTTTGTTCAGCTGGTGTCATCGTGGTTGACATATAAGCCACAGGGTGGAAAAGACCGTTGGGTTGTTCTTGGGACAAGATAGCACTGATTGCATAATCTGATGCATCGCATTCGATGATAAACTTTTTGTCAGGGACGGGTAAGACGAGAATCGGTTCGGCCGTTATAATTGTCTTGAGCCGATCGAATGCATTTTGTTGTTCTTCTGTCCAATCCCATTTTGCTTTTCCTGTCAATTTATGTAACGGACTTGCGATCTGTGAGAAGTTTTCAACAAAACGGTGATAAAAGTTCAAAAAACCAATAAATCATTGTAATTTGGTTTGATTTGTTGGGACGGGCCAATCAGTTATAGCATTGGTTTTGATTGGATCCATTTGGACTTGCCCATGTCCGACAATGAGTCCGAGGTAATCGACTTTTTTTTTATCGAACGTACATTTCTTCGGTTTTAGAAACAGGTTGTTTTCACGGAAGATTTTCAGTACTTGTTTCGTTCGCTTCTGGTTTTCCTCGAGGGACTTTGAGAAGATCAGGATATCATCCATATAGACCAACAACCATCCTTCACGTATTTCGTACCGGAAAACGTGGTTCATCAATCGCTGGAACATTGGTGGTGAATTCTTCAGACCAAAGAACATAACCATCGATTCAAACAACCCTTTTGGTATCAAGAAGGCAGCTTTATGTTCATCGCCTTCCTTGATACGGATGTTGTTAAACCCCCATCGTACGTCAAGTTTTGTGAAATATTTGGCATTAGCTAATTGATTGATGATGTCGTTGATCAGTGGTAATGGGTATTTGTCGTCAACCGTCCATGAGTTTAACCAACGATAATCTTGTATTGGTCGTTGTTCAGTGGCATCCTTCTTCAATACAAAGAAAAAAGGAGAAGCATAGGGTGACTTCAATGGTTGGATCTGTCCTGTCTTCAGGTTTTCATCGAGGAATTTGTCAAGATCTTGTTTTTCGATTGGTGATAATGGATATAGCTTGCAATCATGATGGTCTGGTGCATTTGGTTTTAGAGTAATGGCATGATCCCATGGTTTTTGTGCTGGCAATTCATTGAAACCAGATGGTTTGAAAACATCTCGGTATTCATGGTATGTCTCAGGAACCAACTCTTCAAATGTCTTTTCCTTCTGTTGTTCTTGTGCCTTTATTGCAAGTTCTGTCGACTTCGTCATGAATGAACGAAAGTGTACCAGGTCCATTATTTCTTCCATTACTTGGTCAAACCAAAGAGGTCATTCCCAAACTACAGTATTGAATTTGGTCGATCGTATTGTTGATGGCTTGCCACAACCAGAAAGACATCGTGAGAACTTGATTTCATTTTCGCGCCAATCAATTTCTGGGTTATGTTTCTTGAGCCAATCATACCCGAGGAAAATGTCCATTTTTGCTAATGTTGTGGCTGTGAAACGAAGTAATTCTTGATGGTCTCTGAGACGCATCTGTAATTCACAATATTCTGTGATTTGTCCTGTTTTCGGTTGTGGTCCGTCACTCATATAGGAATGGAATGGGTTTAGGTATGGTTTCATCAGGATATTATGTGCTTTGACGTAACCAATATCGATGGCACAGATGGTACAGCCACAATCAATCAAACTCGTCATGGGGTATTGTCGTCCGTCCTGCATGACGGAAACAAAGCTGTGGACCAATAATGCCATGCGGAGTTCAGAATCTTTCTTTGTCACGGCTCTGATTGGTTCCAATGTCCGTGGTTCGTGTGGTGAATCTTGTGGCATATTTTGTACTAACCACTGTACTGCTTCATTGATTGGCCGTCGATTGTGTGAAAGGACCAACCCTGGTGAAATCTTTTCTGTCCATTATCCATGGATGTCAAAGTCATGCAGAAGATCGAGAACGTAACCCATTGTGGTTGAGTGAATGGTGATGATTGTTTCCATTGCATTGAATTCCGATTCGATTGCTGTCTTTCTGTCTTCATTGTCTGTAACATGGGTATCTTGCCACGTGTTACTTTCCTCTTTCGGCTCTGGTTCCATTGTTTGTTTCAGGTCATTGCGGAGGACTTTGAGTTTGGTGAATAGGTTGTTGAATTGTTTACATATGAGTACATCATTCTCGAGTCGTGCGATTGTGGCCTCCTGCATTTCACGTCGCTTTCTTAAAAACCCTCTTGCTTCAACTTCAATGCTGCGATTTGGGCGTCCTTGCCATCATCTTCTTGTTGTTTTGCTGTCTGTGGCATTGTCTGCATTGAACGAATCTGTTGTCATCCTTGCTGTTCTGGACAGTTGCGTGAAACATGTCCAGGTTGTTGGCATTTGAAACAAATTCCCTTTTTCATATACTCTTGTCATTGTTCGTCCGTCAGGCATGTAAACGTTTGTTGTCTCGGTTGGGTTCATCAAGTGTCAACGTCCATCGGTACAGATTCCGACTGAGGACGAGGTGTCAATGTCTGAGGGCAAGGAGTTGTTGTTGTGGATGTTGCAACAAGATTGTATCATGTTTTCATTGTCATTAAATTCATAGACCATATCTGGTCCTGGCGACGTCGCTATTGTTGGTTGAGTTTGACTGTTTGCTCTCACCATTCCTCAACGGTGGTTGGGATGGTCATGCCCGTATAGATCTGGTCAATCAAGGGCTTGTTCATGTGCAATTCGATGAGTTGAATAAGATAACTCTCGTTCAGGATTTCACCGAGGCCAGCAATTTGGCGGAGAGTATCAAACTCGATCCAGAATTCATCGTCTGTCATTTTTCCCTGACGTAAGTCATTCAACTTCATCAATGTGTCTTTCTTCTGGTCCGGTTTCTCGAAATGTCGTTTGAACTCTTTGATGAAGTTGTCCATGCTTCCGAAGTTGACGGGGGAGTGCTGTAGGGCAATGTCGACATACTCATCTGCCCATCGTCCAGCGAGTCCTCCTTGCAAATAAGAAAAGATGAAGAGGATCTGTTTTTCTTCTGAATCAAAAGTGGTCGCATTGGCTCAGATGTAGATGAATGCTCCTCGGATGAACATTTTGAACCCTTCTTTGTTTCCATCGTACTTAGCCAGTGGAGCAATATGAGATTTTGGAGGTGACGGGGCCGCGGGTGATGTAGTGGTGGTGTCTTGGGTTTTGTGGGTTTCACCAGATGTTTCACCTGACATTCTTGTTTGTGATTGAGTTTGATAGTAAGAAGTAGTTGTTGGAGCAGAAAATGATGACGAGGGGAAAGGTGCGGAGCAGAAGGTGGTCTGTGTTGCGACATAATGGTCAAAGTCGTCGTCAGAGGAATCTGACGTTTCGGGTGCAAGATGATACTCGTCGTCTTGGTCTGAGTCTGGGGTTCGGTATCGTTGAGGTTCCAGGATGTCTTGGTTTGGTGTCGAGGGAGTAGAGAAAGTTTAGTCTTATGTTACGGATCGCTGTTCTTATGGCGGACTCCGGCAACAACAAACCAAATGAGGATGTTTAATGATTAAAAGCGAGTACAAATAATAACAAAGAGAATGGGGGGAGTCTGGGTTTCTGGTAGCGGTCGGGGGAAGAGTGACTAGACTAAACTTAAAGACTACTGACTACGAATGTCCATGATTATATACTAGGTGAACGACTTCAGGGTCGGCTTCTTTGTCATGCGTGGTTGCGGGGAGGATAAGCTCTGAGATGAACAGCATCTTGATCTACTTCATGGTCTATGCGTTTTGGGGTACCATCATGGTGGCCAACGGCTGTGTTGCAGGTCTGGTGTCAACAGACAGCTGATCTGGTGGTTGTGTTGTGCGGTATTGTTAAGTGCGTGTATGAGTGTGTGTGACAATGGTGTATTGGCGGTGATAGGACGATGAGGATAATTGTATGGATTGGGATATCACCGTTGATTGTCGTCAATGATGTTCTGGACCCATGTTATGATATTATTGTTGGATGAAGAGTCAGAAGCGGGGTCGGAAGTGGGGGTCAGATCAGGGTGAAAAGTAACAGTAGATAACTTTTGGAGATGTTTAAAAAAAATCTGTTCCAGTGGAAGGAGGAGATAGATATTTGGTCTAACCCATCAACCGCTGTGACACCTCCATAACATACACCAATTGGTTAGACCAAATATCTATCTCCTCCTTCAAACTATTGAAAATTCAACTTTTGAATACACAGATCCCTCTAGAACCACTCTCTGAACATTTCACTGGAACAGATTTTTTTAAAACATCTCCAAAAGTTATCTACAGAGGTTTTACTTCGTTGTCACACCATTTCATGTGATGTAACTGTTTGTGGATGAGGTCTATCTTAGTCTCAATATGAGTATGGTTAATTAGTATCTAGCTTATCTTAGCCATCAGTTATATATGGTCTGATGTGTCTGGAGGGTCTGGGATTGTTGGAAAATAACTTTGGAGTGAAATTGTTCTGGGCCAGACCTCTCCAGACCGGCCCAGATGAAAAAGTCTCTCAGGACCTTTTGTCAATTTGCTGATGCTCTGCAGGAAATGATGTCGCATCAGTGTTCTGTGATATGAAAGCACTTAGCTCATCCCATATGGTGTTTCACATGAACTTTTATTAGTATCACACCCACAGGTGATGCACGATGCACAACTTATCCAGTAGAACAAGGAGCTAAAGAGCAATGTCAAAATATATCTACTCCATCAGAAGATTTACATAATCTTAAATAAGCTTTCAGCTTACTCATGCAACTTTTGCTTTTATCCTAGTGCATTTCTGTGCTTATCTATGCTTTGCACTGTCTTTATCCTTTTCAATCCAGCTTATGCTTATGGGCAGTAGTGAGGTGTCAAAATGCTATTTCGTGACTATGATGGTCTATATATTTGTTAATGTAGTAGGAATAGAATGCACTCAGAATGTGATGAAAAGTAAAATGCCGTGGCAAAGGCTTGTTACCAAAGACCAGCATCAAGTGTGCCCCATGCAGAATGGTGTCTGTGTGGATTACTGATGTCACTCACCACCCACTGGCCATATCCAGCTTCACGATCCACATCCCAGTGATATCACAAGGCTGGTGATCAGATGGAACAAACCACTCCACAAGCACGCAAGGATAAACTATGTCCAAGAAGGTAAAATCAAAAAAGTGACACACACTTGCGACGTCTAGCCCTTGGAATCCATCTTGTTCCTGGTCCTTGACTATGAACACTGTATCATATCTGGCTGGGCCTTTGTACCATGAACTTGTCAACTGAATTCTTTTACGGTGCATACCACCAATGCCACAAACATCACTTGGTGCATGATAAATGGACACCACTGAGTGATAAACATGCACTCGCCCTGAGAACATCAGGCAGTCATGAATAGAGACATCAGCTCCAGGAATAATGGCATCTGGATTAATTGTGTCATAAAGAAACTGCCTGATATAGTCTTGAAAGCGTGGCTGATGGATATGCTGCATAAGGTTCATTAGATTACCTGGGTAACCTTGTGCTGTTGACATTAGACAGTAAATAGATGTGACTTGGACTGAAACATACCAGGTGTTCTTGCAAGTATAACCTCACCCTCGAACATATCATGGTCCACAGGGCCAGCATCATCCTCTGCATCACACTCATCTAATGGTACTGGCTCATGGATGGGGATGCCATCAGCCAGGGTGGGTGTGCACCCAGCAAGATTGATCTGTGTTCTGGTGGTCGGACCTCAGAGCATCCCACAATTGATAAAATTGACCTTGGATGCTGTGAGCTTGTCGAGTCTTTGATTGATAAGCAATATTTGACCAAGGGCTTTCCATCAGCTTGAATGTCGCCATGGTTTCTTAACAGCCTGGATATAGAAAAGTTCATGGGGTGGACTCTGCAGGAGCTCATTAAGCTTGGGAACCAATTCTGGCCAATCATTCTCGAAATGTCAGCACACTGCCAGCTTGACAGCTTTTGCTGTGCAATACGCAGGTGCCTTCACAACCCCTTCCTTGTCCAGTTTATACCCAACAATTGCTGCAGACAACTCCAGAAGACTGCATTTAAAAATGTACGAGGAACTGATCCAGTGTTCTTCCATTAAGACAATGAAATGCTCCGCAAACCATATTTGGAAATGTCTATATCTGCACTGGGCAATATTTTGTTTCTCGCGAATTTTGGCCGACATAGTGTGGTTGTAGAACGTCCTGTTAATGATATCAGCAAGCTCAATAAGATTTCCTACCATCACCACATCGAGGAAGCCATCTGCAGTTGCAATATCAGGGATATGAGACCTTGTGAAAGCAGTTGCTGTGGAGTTAATATTTAGCATTGGCGTGAAACATTGTCCGGAGTAGCTCACTCGATGATTCATGGTTTCCCATGAAGTACTCAATCCACATGGTGAGAAGTCGGCGTAGAAATGTCCGCATCAAATTGTGCTCCACATTTGTGATGGTATGACCCATCACGAATGTATGGATAATGCCAAAACAGGTATCCCATATAGTCGACGTCGCATAGAGATGACGCCCATTGACAATGGAGTGCTCCACACCTAGGATGTAATGCGGGGTGCATAGCCTCATGTAACTGTGTGTCTCAGCAACACATCCAAGTCATTACAGATATATCGCCACTTACAGCACCGAACCCTTCGTGAGCAGTAATCCTTCCACTTCCCACAACCCTTTCCCGCTATCTCTGCTTGGCTCCCACTCCTGAGGATAGGCCCTGTTGGTGGCAAGATTTCCAGCTTTGCGATCCCATTCCCCATCCCTGCGAGGCCTCATGATGACCCAGTACTTTGCGCCAGTCCTGACAATAGCCACTGTGCCAAAGCCATCATCGTCTACATGTGTCCAAGACATAGCACGAGCAGTGGCCACCATTCCCCAAGCCAAGTCATCATTCAATGGCCGCTCATGGATAAATCCCCGTCGGCCCCGGGTTTCATGCCAAGCAACCTCGGATGATGCAAGCGACCTTTGCCAAAATAGACCGGTAAATTATATGGTCCATTTTCGAAATCCGGTCACTCACCGAAACTTTGGAGGTGGGTCCGATGTTATATGACCCATGGGAAGGTCAAGGAAGTTGAAAACCCTTTCATTGTCATGGTCAACCATAACCTGATACAACGTTTCCAATGTGCCAGGTTTTTTCATGTCCCGCATGTCAGGAACTAATCGCAATTCTGCAACTAACCAGATGCCAGTCAGTATGCATGCCTAAACAGCAACAGAAACTTACCTTGCACTGAACGAATTGTGGACAAAGACCCCAATGACTCCAAACCTTCTCTATCAAACTCCACCGTCTCTACAGGGGAATTGAGCACAAGGATGTGACGATAACAAAATATCCCTTGAATTGTGGCAGCAGCCATCGACTTGAAGGTGTTCCATTCCACCACAAATACGCACGATGCTCGAGGATCGTATGTTGGTTCTCGTGCACTGGGCAACCGATGTGGAGGAAGCCCATCAATGTTAGTGGATTGGACTGGTTCATATGTCTCCCGCAACAATGCATGTTCCACTTTTGCCTGTATCAAGAATAGTCAATGACGAACCGGTACAAAACATCAAACATCAACGCACAACCACAGATGGTGAATAGTGCACATGCTGAACGGGTTCGTGGAGGGGGTTGCCATCATACATGGTGAGATTAACACCCTCTGCTGCTCTCTTTTTTGAATCATGAGTGGGTTGTTAGCATGTTATTGAACAACAGGACACAAACCATGGGAACTGGACGGCTGAGTAAATTGGGTTCCCCATAATCCTGTCAAAATATTTGGTCTTGACAAATGACATACATCTTCTCAAATCACTCACATCTCCGGTAAGGTCGATTATGATGTTAACTTTCTCTGGTGCTTTCTTGTAGTCATCCTCATCCTCATCCTCAAGATTAACATGTTTCTTTGACTTGGGATGACTTCTTGTTGACCTGTGAGTTTTTCTAACTGACTTTCCCGGCGCAACCACGATTTGTTCTTCTAACCGCTTCGCCTTGCCCTTTGCGGAATCACTGACCTGGCCAATTAATTTCGCCTGGCTCCTGGTCAACATAGCTAAGCCCTGTCCAGCTGTTTCGGCCTCCTTCGATTTTTCACTCCCCGTCTTCCTGGTAATTTTCAAAAGAAGTGGTTGGTCACTGCTGGACAGAGGCTGTCCATCTGCCGAATTCTCTTTCTCAGCCTTGTTTTCCTGAAGTCCTTTGGCATCCGCTGATTCATCTGGCTTCGATTCAACCGTTAGCTGACTTGTGGAGTTGGCAAGATCCTTCACTTGGGCATCTTTGGACAACTTCCAGTGTGAGTCCTGGTGATAAATTATATATAGAAGCATAGGATAATCTCACCATCAAAACTAAACCAACTGAGGTCTTGCTCAACTTCCTGGAAACTTTCTTCCAACAGATCGTATTCGTGGAGGAACACATTCAACTCCTCCATTGCTGAAGATCCTAAACATATTCTTGTAATGGCCCTCCAAAGGGCCCTCTTGGTTGCAGCAAGGAATGGTGGCCAGGCATTACCCAAGGCAAACGTGACCTATTTATTGTTAGTTACTTAGTGATCTCCATCAGCATAGGTTATGGACTTACTGCCATGAGAGATGGCTGTGTGTGAATCTTGTGATTGAAGCGTCATGGGAGAAGAGTCAGGATGGGCGAGAGGGTGAGGCTCAGGTGAAACAGGTTTCTCATCCACTCATACATCAATCCTCCAAAAGCCTTTGTGGTGAGGGAGTTGACAAACGAGTCTTGCAATGGTAGATCGACGCTCTTTGCTTTCCTAGAAATATAAATATTTATTTGCATATTAAGCTTTATGCGTTTGTGATATAACTCCAACCTCTGTAATGCTTCCACCCACGTTGTGAACTCACAATCAACGTAAGAGTTGCCCTGTTTGCATATTGTTCAACATAATTTTTGTCCAAGATTCTTTGCATACCTGACCAAACCAAGCAATAGCGTATGCCAGAAGCTCCATATTGAGCAGGATCTGGTTGATTTCCGAAGATTCAAGGTTGGAGGATGCACGGTAAAGCATCCAGAGGCTCATTTCTACCTCTTTTTGGGCTGGTGTCAAGTTTTCTGGGAGGGTGACAGCAAAGACCGGGATGCTGTCCATGCTGGACAGCAATTTCTGTTGCAGAGCCACAGCTAACCAAACACCGTCCACATCTTGGGCATGTTCAGTGATCATTATATGTTTGCATATGGTACGAAGTTTCGTGATCGGCTTGCTCCAGTCTTTGAGGCTTTTGTAGAGCTGCAAGATGGTCACAAAACGTCTTGTTGATGTGAATAGTGAACTCGCCTTGGTGAACTTTTCGCTCATCTCTGGTTTTGCAGACCGCCCAATTAATTTGAAACTTGGATGATGGGGCAAACCAACAGTATCCATGAGCTTATCTAGCAACGTATAGCGAAGGATTGAGTGTGCCGATAACAGGAGGTCATTTCAGTAAGAGTTATTCCACCTCGCCACATCACGCATTGCAGAGCCATCAGCAGACAGGTATTCTTGAACACCTGTTGTTGGACTCGAGAGTTCCCCCAAGGGATTCGCATGATCCAATTGCTTTGCTAGGGCCTAACAGAAAATTAGTGTCCTTGTATCATTGTGGAACTGGATGCACCATGATTGCTATGGTGGATGGTGTGTTGCCTAGGGCGGTGTGATTGCCAATCAGTGTTACGATTGCCTTCTCGAGTGAATCTTCAGAGAGTGGCGTGCCATTGACCCAAGGGAAATCCTGGAACATGTTCTGGCTGCGGAAATGACTACCGGATATCCCAGAATGATGCAGGGAGCCAGATGAGGGTTTAGAGGTGCTAGAAGATGCTGACATGGGTAAAATATAGAATTTCAGAACAGTTCCAGAGGGAGGCTAGGCACAGTGATAATGAGCAGAAGATGACGCGTCACTGTTTATGGTGATCACGTGTTGGAGTGGCTAACGTTACCGCCATGACTGGTCACAAGTGTGAGGTCACATCTGGGTGCCCAGACGTGACATCACAAGTGTGATGTCACGCCAAGTGATCTCGTGTTTGAGACAATTTTTGTGACATGCCTAAAAACATGCTTCTCTGATGCTTCCCATCCTCTTTTCAATGTCAGGACACCGCAAGCACCACAAAGTGAAGCACGGAACATCTTGGTCCATGTTTGCATGTTCTAACCCTAACCTAAGGAGACAGTCCCAGTTCAGTCCAGCAACAGTTCCCACTGGTATTTGCTCATCGTTATCAATCCTGGGGGTTGTCTTTCTGAAAACAAGCTTGATGGATTGCACACGTACATTTCAACTTCCAGTTCAAATGTTTCCTGCTTACTGTTGACTTAGCATAACCTGTGTTCTGGATTCCCTACTGCTAGGTGATCATGAAGATGATGTTTCATGACTGCATGAGTGGCTTGCATCCGTTGCAAAGCACACTCGGAAGGTCAGACAGCTGGCACACATAACAACAATCACACCAAGGGTTAACCGTTTCCACCTCAGTTGGTTGACAAATTGACAAGCATCGTTTTAGGTACCCAAACAACCTAACTTTGTTGACTGCGGTATTTATTTGATTCACTTCCTTCGCATCTTCCTCGAAAACCCTGAACGCATGATGGAAAAAATCATGAAGCATGGCACCACAGAAGGAGACTTTGCGAATGAGGATTGGCAACACACTGTTCGAAATTGGGTTGATGGGAACGCGTTGGTCTCAGAGGATGATCCTGGTCCACCTGGTGAAGTCGAATTGTTGACAGGTTGGCATGAAACCAAAGTTATTGTCTCTGACTCTGATAGTCAATCGGATTAGTAAGGTTTTACTTGGAGATGGAGGTTGCGGTTCCCAAATACTACTGTTTTTGAAAGGATAACATTCGACAAATATATGGAGGGTTGAATAAGCGACCATGGAGAATAAATCCAACCCCAACAATAAACCCAACTTATCTTCGAGGATCACCTCCTAACCAACTTGAGATGAATTCCGCTTCGTCTGGGGCTGGTTAGAGTCAATCATAGGCTAATTAAAGTACGAAGACTGTGACTTACCTAAGCTGTTATCCTCGTGCAGGCTTATATGTCCGATGCCGGGGCTTGATAGAGCATCGCCGACTTGATTCCGGTTTATGTCTCCTGCAGCCCCAGTGAAGGCAGAGCCAAGCGATGAGTTTGCATCCAAATTGTCACGCTGTTGGCTGAAGTATTCACCCAGGGCTTGCGTGATTTCTCCCGCTATCCCTCATCAAAGCCACACAAACACGCCACATTGTCATGCCTGGGCACAACCTCCTGGCTTGTTGTCGCCTGGTTCCCGTTCTCCTTCTCCTTGTCCATTGGTTTCTCCACCGCCAACCCTCCCCCATGAGCTGAAATCTCGTGCTCATGCTTGCGTTCCTGCTCTGTGGAGACAGCTGAGTCTCCCTCATCCTCCGAATCCTCCACCATTTGACGTGACCTCTTGGAAGACACTCCTGTCTTTCCCTTCTTGCCCTTCTTTTCCTTCCCTAAGCCCTCCTCCGAATCCTCTATTATGGGGCGTTTCCTCTTACCCTCCTCCTTCTTCTTCCCCTTCCCTGTCCCTTTCCCATCCCAACTCCCCCTCCCCCTCCCCCTCCCCCTCCCCCTCCCCTTCCCCTTCCCCTTCCCTGTCCCTGTCCCTGTCCCTGTCCCCTTCCCTTCCCCCCTCCCCTTGCCCTGGTCTGTGTTTGTTTCCTCCAAATGCCCGAGTTCCTTTAGTGTTTTCTGCATGTATTCATCAAAGTTGAAGTGACTAATTCCGAATCTCATGTCAGGCAGTTCATCCAGGCACACCAACTTTGCAAAAACTTCCTCACTAAGGACTGTATATAATCTCATTTAATACAACGAGCCCAACCAATGCAGCTAAATTCTCACCAAAAGAATCAGCGTCCTTGAAAGGATCCAGGTCAAACCTGGCCTTGTTGTCTCGACTCCTGAGGTCTTTTTTGGTCGCCTGGTGGAGTTCAAAGCGATCTTTGATGATCCATTCGTCAAAAACCGGAATTCTTGTGGTTTGGTTGTACGATTCTTGGTCCACGTCTTGTACTTCGTCCCATATTTTATCCTTGACGTCCTCCAGGTATATAATGTACTTCGAATTGAACTCCAGTACCTCGCCAATGGTTGCAATCAGCATGCTGGATGCTTCATGGCCGTCTTCCAGCCAACGCTTCAGCCATGAGTATACCTCTTGATGGTACACAGATGTATAATTTAGCTGATTCCAAAACCGCTTGTATTGCTTTGGCAACATGGTTATCAAAGCTTCAGCCTCCTTCAGCGAGTTGTCCCAGGTCCGCGTACTGTAGACATGGGTCAAGCCATTTTGCGTATTAAAGTGGCCGTCAAATTCACGTAAGCGCATGACGTCCAGGAGTTCGGCATCAGTAGGTTTAGATTTAGGCCAGTTTAATTTGAGTGTTCTTGGTGACATGGTGGAGTGTGCCGGTGTGGTTGTGTTTTATGGTTCAAATCAATGAAAGGTTCAATGGAAAAAGGCGGTTATATCACGTGATCATGTGTTAAGCGAGAGTTAGGTTACAAACGAGAGTTAAGTTGCCGTACTCTTGCAAATTATAACTTAGGACAGTGTGGAACATTATGTGAACCAGAAGAGTGAGCATGTAAAAGGACAGAATGGAGGTCAAGACAACACCAACAAATGGCACAAAGTATTTAAAGTCGTGTCGTGAAAGAAACTGCTGGAGTATGTAGAGGAGACTGGCTCGGACTTAAACAATGAGTTTTGAATTACTTATCTGGATGGATGTGCGGAAATCTAGGGGAGACCACACTCTTGCTGCCAAGCCTCTTTTTGACTCTCAATGATGATATCAAGCCTTCTGATCACTACTCATATGGAGAATTGTTGTGCACACTATGTTACTTACAAACGGAGGGTGCTGTAAATCCATATGACTTGTGATTAAACAATGTACATCACAATGCAAAATCCGTTTAAACACATGTTGTTTAAACACACATTCATGAAGATTCCATTTATTCTCTCTGCTCCAATCAGCATGTTTAAACATGCAGGTTTAAACCATTTACACAGATTTAAATGCTTAAACAGACATTCTCTGTGCTCCAATCCATGTGTTTAAACATACAGGTTTAAATATACAGGTTTAAACCATCAGCAGAAATTCAGATGATTAAACAGACATTATCCAATGTACTGTTTAAACCGTTAAAACATCAACTCTAGATAATATCACCTTCCAAGGACTTTGTAAATGATATCAGGTCCTCGGCGCGCATAGCAGCTACATAATCAGACAAATGGCCCTCAGTCAATCTTACATGCATATATCCAGCCTCGTCAAGTTTCTTCTTGCAGTCATTCTCCATTCGTCCATACATGTCCGCCTTTTGCCTTGCATAAGCAACATGGCCATCCGAAAAACCTGTCCACAAGACTGAGAGCTGGGACCAAGCTTGTGTCATCCTCTTGAAGCTCCTTATAACTCTTAGAAACTCTGCAAGTTTTTGCTCGACCTGTTCCTGCCACCGTTGCATTTCGGCTTCTGCACGAAACCACTGCACACGGTCACCTGTGTGTTGAAGCAAATTTATGAGTAACCACCTTACGTTTTGTAACAGCCTTACCTTCAGCCTCCCACTCCACCATCTCTTTCGCTGACATTTTACCCCAACCCCCCATGTGCCAAAGCCATCCTTCCTTTCCCTCTTGTGCTGTCGGAACTACTGTCATATTAAGCATACACTTTGAAAGAATAAATACGTCCATACTGGTGGTACCACTGATAAGGTTTCCATCTTGTTTCCTAGCTGTAGTCTTTGCTATTATGGTTGAGCATTACCAAATGCTATACTGATGAAATTGTCATTCATTACCTTTATTTCGTCGACTCATTTGTGTCCCACTAACTGAAATAAGATGTGTGAGCAATGCCCAACAAGAAACAATGACATCGGCAACACTCACTTGGCAACAGTTCCATCTCTCCTTGATTGGATACTTGGCTATCCACATGCACCCCGTGCAGGGTTAGATCACCCGTACTGGCCATTTGTCCATGCATCTGCCACAGCTTGCCATCTGTCCGACGTGAATCACCCAAACCACGGCCGCGCTGTCTTGACTTCATGAAAGTGTCCTCGATGGTGAGAGGAGGAAACGGTGACTCGGGATCATTGCTGTCAACAGCCCCAAGCAATATCAGAGCAAGGCGGGCAGATGCATAAGTTTCCATATGATGATCTCGTCGACTCTGGGCATCTCTAATATAAGATCCTGACTTGGTGTTTTCAGCCTGTCCACGTGCATTCTTGCGTTTCCGATCCTGGATTGCCGTCAAGGTCTTGACTGCAGATTGTATTGCACGTAGCGCATCATATGCTTCGCCTTCTCGCAACTTTGCCTCTTCGATACCAAGCACTATGGCCTCGACGGTCTGTTGCTCTTCATGCTTGAAATCTGACGGTAGGAAGAGCTTCTCGTGTTCAACCTCACATGAACGTTGTCGAGCCACTGCATCTCCAGCCTTGGGCATCAGAAGTCTCTGATCATCACGCCATTTCATGATGCGCAGTCGCAACTTCCCTCGCCGAGTGCCAATCTCCTTTTCAAGTGACGCAAGGTGGTGTTCACGATCCTCCGCAACTGTTGCTCTCAGTTTTCGTCTAAATACAAATTATCAGCAGTCAAGCGAAACACCACTGAAACGTTCAGACTCACTGTGCATCCTGAATTCGAAGACCCTCATTAAGAAAGGCAGCGATGGAACCTTGGGGAATGTCAGTGTCCGAGAACTTGGACTCCTGTGCAAGCATATGCTGATAAATTGCTGCCTGAGAAGGCACTACAGTATATGTGAGTTTGTGAGTTCCAAGTGCTATCAATGTTACGAAAGACTCACCCTTTGACTTGCAATGTCTGTATACACTCTCCATCTCTTTCCCCTTTTGCCTGGGCTTACGATCCATTTGATCCCATGCGTCTCGCTGTTCTGCATATAAAATACATAGCCCTCGAAAATGATCACGCTTTCGAATGTATAATGCTTTAGCAAGGTTGAGGTCGTGTAACAAAGTGGACACTATTGCCACCAGTCAATGAAGGTAATGTTAAAGTTCGTGAGCCACTCACCCATTTTCATTGTCTTGAGCCAGTTCCAATCGCCGTGGTGGTCGATCAATGTGTCTTGGCGATGGCCATTGTTCATTTGTCTGACATGAGGACCAAGTTGATTTGCTTCAGGCCAGTAGTGTTCAGCTGTCTCCCCGTGAAAATGGCCAACACAGGGCATATATGCGGTTGCAAAGGTGTAGAGACACGTCTCTTTGTGCCCCTGGACATGAAGGGCTGGAACTGACCACCGCATCCTACGCACAAGAGGTGCCATATCTGGAAAGAACTTCTCAAATCGTTTGATGACGTGGACCGAGTATGAGCAGTTGCTGTCGTAGGAGCAGATATGGTCAACGTCTGCCTCCTCATCCTGAAGGTTGATGTCTGTTTCCTCCGGTGAAGACCGTTGACGAGCGCCATGTGCAAGCACAAAGTCAGTATTCGCAAATCTGTTCATAATGTAGGGTAGCGAGTGGAGGAATCGTAGTGAGACACTGCCACATACCTTTCACCAAATTGCATGTAAACTGACGACCAGATGAAGACGTGACTGCATTGACAATTCACTGTCCCAGTGATATCCATATTCTTGAATTTCTTCTTATCTTGTTTGTTGACGGCTTTCAGATATGTACATGTTGATTTCTTAACGCCATGTAACCTAATCAATAAAGAGTTGCATGTTCATATTGTATAATGGTCTAACCTCCTCCGACTTTGGGACATTCCTTAAGTATTCCTTGTAGAGATCGTCCTTTGGGAAATACGCATTTCCCTGAAAAAGCGATATGTCATCAGGATCACTGTTCTTCTTCATCTTGTTGCACTGGAAGTTGCCGTCAAGGGTCTTCTGTGATTGGTTGAGATGCCTGTGGCATCTCCTATCAGCAAACATATTCGTCAACACTGCAGTGGGTCCCACCTAAGCTCAAATGGCGTTGGTTTCCATCCCTGCTCAGTATTGAAACCCGGCTCTGGGCATGCTGGGCAGTGCACGATAAGGTTTCCCGGTCTACGATGTGGTAGCACACGATCGATGCCATGGGCTTGTCCAAGACGCTTGTGAAGGGTGAGCCACCGCCAAACTCGGACAACACGGAGGAAATTCGCATAAGGATCCTGGAGAATAGCATGAGACGCGAATATAATAATGTCTTTAAACGCACTGGTACGTCTGCTGTAAACGCATTGTCCGTCAGGCGCCTGAGAGCTCCAAAGTAATCGTAGGCTGCCTTTTTCGATTCTAGATTGTGAAGATGGAACTCTTGGAGAACCTTGAATGTGAAGGCAGTCTTCGTGTCGCGAGTAGTTGCAGGAAATAGCCGAGCCCGCATGAGCTGCTCAACCTTCGTACTAGCCCCAAGGCAGCCACAGACAGCCAGTCGTGTGGCGTGAATGCCATTAGTGTCAACAACAGTGAAGAGAATATTGCTCTTGGGGTTGGGGCAACGAGCTCCGTTGTGACCAAGGTATATGGTGAAACCCAACGATGAGATATCATGGCGAATGAAAAAGCCCCGTTCAGCATCCCAAACTTCAGCCCAATGGAACGGCAAGTTCTGGTGCGCTTGAATAAAACAATCTGTGCACGATGCACAGTACTGTGTACAATCGTGGCATTGTGTTGTTCGGACGCCATTGTTGCATGAGCAAAGCGAACCAACTTGGGGATCCGCCTCAAATTCGATGATAAGCCATAGAAAATTGTCAAAGTGCCCATCAAAGTCCTCCAGGAGCCGTGAATTCTAGTAGTAGAGTTGTAGTTATACTTTTAAGCGCTAACATACAGAACAAACCTGTGTCTGCTTTCTAGGCAGGTCATCTTTGTCATCCATCAGGTCAGGCTGGTGGCTGGCATCATCGGTGATCAGGGGAGAGAGCGTAGTGATCCCCGTGGTACTCGAATCGGATCTGTGTGTCGTGGTGCGTACTTCCATACCAGAATCTCCAACGGTCCGAAAGTGTGCTTTATGGACGTGTGGGTTTCTAATTCTTGCAGCCTGCCGGGAAAATTGCAGTTCCTCTTCTTCCACAGAAGCTCTCCGTTTTCGGCTCATGTCTCTGGGCCTAATATTGAGAATGATGAGTATGGAACAAACACCACCCCAGTCAATCACGGATACGCACTAGGGATGGGCAATCAAGTGAGGTGACTGAAATCAATGGGTTGAGAGTACGATGCAAAACGAGGAACAATAGACTCAACAGTATGTGGCTTGAGGTGGGTAAACGGCGATCCTTAGATAACATGGCCACGGCAGTGCAGAAGAAATGACGCAAAGTCCAATCTCTTGTGAGAGGGAGCAACAGACGCAAAGTCTAAGTCACCGCCAACCAGGATGACGCGAAGTCTACTTCCTGAGTGTGCATAAGGAATACAATGTCCACAGCTTTGTCACCTGGCGAGGTTTGTATTGCCCTCCCAACCTCGAGGGGTGGACAGCCATGTCCATTGACATGGGTCTGGCCCTCCCGAGGTAATGAGTGCACACCCAAACTTGCCATTTTCCCTGTTACGGTTGTTCGGGAGGGCGCGCGACGGAGGTCATACGGTTCCTGTGGTTGCTGGTGCTCCTTCCCGATTCTGATGATCCAGGGCAAGACCCGGAAGGCGAGGTCAAGGGTGTCGAAGTGGAGAGTCTCACACGTTTGCGATGAGACGATGACGGCGCATACGTTGACGAACCAGAGTTGCCCGATGCGCGAGAGGCTGTTTTGCGGAGTCAGTGAGTGGAATGTTTAACGGTTGATGTAATAGAATACAAATAGCGTTGGTGGTTCGAAACAAGTAGAGTCGCAGGACGACTACAATGGGGTTGCGAGTGGACGAAGGAGAGGGCTTAAGGGTACAGGGAGCGTGTAGAGTTGTATTGTAGCGACGCATACCGATGATCGCGCAAAGACGAGTTCTAGAATGAAGTGTTCGTCAGTAGTGAATGGATATATAGATAGAAATGAGACGACACGAAGTCTAATCTCCAGCAGAGCCAGCAACTGACGCAGAGTCTAAGTTGCTGCCGTGGCCCATCCAGATTGACGCAAAGTCTAGATCCAGGATGTGCCAGTGCACGAGAATGAGTTTGACACTTACCAGCGACGGTTGGCTCCTCTGAGTCGAAGACATAGTGAGTGACTACAAATGCTACATGACCGAATCCGGATTACAAATTCTGTATAAGCCTTTTTTCGTCAACAAATCAGCCTGTCGACTTCTACGTTTCCATTCAAGTAACAGTAAGTCATACCCGTCTTATCCCAGTCTTCATACCCAGAACTAGACTCTGTGTCATTCTGGTGGAGTTGAGACTTTGACTTTGCGTCGGTCTCGACTCACAGCGAGAGATTTGACTCTGCGTCGTCTCTTGCACGTACCTCGCAAAGCTGTTCAACATAACTCACAATCATTATTCTAGGTTGCCTTGTGGTTCACCAGTACGCCACGTCCCGCGGCATCCAGTGCAAGACAAGTTTCGAGGTGGTAGTTTAACGGTTAGTCCTTTTATTTCATCCAACTTTGTGCAATCCCGGAATTCGACTATGCGTCGTTCCAGCAAAGTAGGGACTTTGACTTTGCGTCAGTCTTTACTCACCGCGAGAGATTAGACTTTGCGTCGTCTCTAACCCTCTTCCTTGAATATTAGAGTGACTGCTGTCTCAGATTCTGCCGTTAAGTTCATTGGTCCTCAATGTCCATCGATCCGCTGGAACTCCTTCAACAACGCCGACCTAATGGTACAGGTTGTGTCTATGACAAGAGCTTATACTTATTCATATCATCCTACAGAACCTATAGGCCCATTTGATGCTCGTGTTGCTGCAATCATAGATGGTTTCCAGCCCGGAGTAAATGACACGATAATCACATCACCCAACATGGACATCATCTATAAGCCTCCGTTAGGTAGATGCCTGGTTCGTTTAAGAAATGATTGCCGCTACGCAGACGACGATTACATGTTATGGCCGCAACCTTTTATGGAGGAATATTGCTGGTTGCCCGTTATTCCTCGCTGTCCCGAGGATCCTGCTGATCCACTTTCGATCATGTGGTGGAATCCCACTGCTGCTGACTTTATCCCGACAAGTCGGCAATTTGTAGAGGGTCTTGGTAAGCTTGAAATCTCAAAGGCGGTGAAGTTGCGGGTTGTGTGTGAGGCTCTTTTTGCAAGGATTATGGATTACCAAAAATCAGGCGGAAATAATCCCGTTGTGCTGAATCTCCAAGTTGCTTTGCGCCACTCAATATGTCGTTTGGAATCTCTCACGACGTTTTACAAGGAGATGGTGTTTGGTGTCACTGAAACTCAACGTTGGTACCTGGAACTAGTCGCTGTCGTGGACTATATCACGATTTTCAAGCCACGAATGGAAGGCAGTCTCCCGAAAGCCGAGCGTGTGGCTTTTGTGGTTGGCGCATTCACCGAGAACCCGCAATATGTTCAGGCCGCCTTCGATGCTGGTATTCCTGTGTGGTTCATGCGACCTCTTCAAACTTTATCTTTGGGCGTGAACATTATGTCTGTTACTACCCTTCGATCTCCCGAAGATTTTCTCACAATGACCGATTGGACCGAGAGCCCATCATTCCCTGTCATTCACAATGGGTCAAACAACGTTGAAAAGGTCAGGCAAATCCACAATTACGCCCGCACACGCTTCCAGTACCCAGACCCTTTCGCTGTCATCGACGATCCATTTCTTGTAGGAGGGAGTGTACCAACAGTTACAGCGACGGTACCAATGGCTGAGCTCGAACGCCCTCGCACGGTTAATGGAGAGAGTGTACCGATGGTTACTGAGAGAGTATCAGTGGCCGAGCCCGAACACCCTCGCACCATTAAGGTCACCAAGAAAGCTCGGAAACAGTGCAGTGCCATTAGTTCAGGTATATTATCAAGTCTCTTCATGTATCAATGCTTATCGCTTCCTGCAGTGGGAACCAAGAAATCTAATTCTAGCTGGAAGCCCGTTCAAGCCAAGTTTCGAGACCCTGACAGTGACCTCATCCCTCCGTCAATCTTCACATGGGCCAATGCCCTTCTCCACGTTAATACCGAACCTTCTCGACTGAAGGCTCTGTGTAAGAGTAATCCACACGATGGACACTTTGTTTTCCCTGATCCCAGGCTCTTGGTGGGCCCGAACACCGAGGCAAGGCAAGCCTTGTACCTCGTCAATTGGTTGGACCAGCGCCAACTATGGATATCTCGCGTATCTCGTGCAGACTCTGCTGCTCGAGCTTTGTCAAATCAAGAGTGGCGCGACTGTCTATCAGGTCTATGTTCAGAGCGTAACAAACAAATGACCTCGACTCGGGCTAGCCAACGCCGTGCCGACATCATCACACTGATCGGCCATTTGTACAAGGGGTCCGGTTTGGTTGCAGACATGCCCCGTACCCAAATCTTTTGGAAAGAGCAACAACTGATGGCGCCTGACGGGATGTTGCCTGATCGCAGGATTGTCCAAGAGGTGCTGTGGGAGCTGTATGAGCTTAACTTTCGTTTCGAATTCCTGGCCCTGGATGGCCGAGCCCATAAACCCAGAATGCCCTCAGGGATCGAACAAGAACCAGAGTTTAGCACCCGCCAATACGAACTTATGGCATGCTTCATGGCATCCAACTCTGGTGACCCCAGTTTCCTCGTAACTCAGATCCCTTCGACGAACGGTGGTCTCGCTGCGGACGACTGGCGTGAGCGTCTCCAATATCTTTTGGCGATGCACAAGGTAATGAGAACTTGGGATTGCCAACCACCAGATGGGTTTGAGCTTGGGTTTGGAGCCGTTGATACTTTCACAGAGCCAAGCGTCTCATTGCTTGAAGAAGCGATTGCCACTTTCTACACACAGACTTTTTTTGATTACTTTGGACGTGCGGCCACTATTCCTCACAAACTCCCGTTTTAACTTTTAGCTGATGCCATTGTTTCTCCCCATCTTCGTGTAATGTTCTCGTCTCGTAATGTGACTATTCATGACTTCTCATGTGTGGCATGTGAATTGTCTGCTCACGGTCATCTTTCACCACAATGGTTTGCAACTAACGAAGATGAAATGAACTGATGTCTATCTTCGTCTGCAGAACTGCCTGTAAGTAATATTATTTGCTTCGTGACATCATCTACTGATTCAAGGTACATTTGCTGTCACATTACAGAGGGAACAATAACAGTTACAACAGTGCATGCAATGTCTGAAGGAGGTTTAAACAAGCGGTGTGGCTTTCTTCGATGAGTGGCCTTCACATTGACTTCAAGGTCAGTTCATATAAAGGTTCTGAATCGTTCCTGTTTCATCAAATCCACACCATCCTTTCGTTACTATGGTCGGACGCAGATCACAGTTTACTCCTGCTCAGGACGCATATATTAACAGCTACATGCAAGCATTCGAGGCCAAGGTGTACGAGCTTGATCCTGACTTGAAAGGAATGAAGGGTGCTTCCTTAACAAGGTGGAAGCAGGACACTGCGGAAACTATCAAGTCGTCATCTCTGTTTCAAGACCAACTGCTTTGCGAAGGGGATGTGACTCTGATGACCTGGACCATGGTATGTCAATTCACGTCATGATTCAGGGGATTGATTGGTTCTTCAGCGAATCATCCGCAAGTTCACAAACCGCTTCAGCACTATGAAACGAAAAAGCCAGTCCACGTCAAACACTCATGGAGATCAATTTTTTATCAATCTCTCCTCAAGTGTTACTGGGCGCCAGCTCTATGAACAAGAACGAAAGAACGAGATCAATACTGAGGCTGCGAAACTTCGAAAGGATGCTGATACTGATGGGGGGCATGCAGGGTTTTACCAAGTCGTTTTGAAGGAGATGTGGGAGGACGAGGAGGATCAGCAGGCATATGAGAAAAGGGCTGAGGAAGTTGAAAGTGATATTCCTCGGTGTGCATTTCTTGATCTTTCCTATGGCTATGATTTAACATGACCGGGTCACCTTAGAAATCAGAAAGAGTTTATGAAAGCAGCATGGTTTGCCCTCAAGACGCTCTGCCAGAATGGTAAGCTTGGCCCTGCTGAGATGATGCTGTTCTTCGCATTCCGTGATGAACATGGCGATCTCGATAGTGGTGTGTAAGTGCACCAACCGGCCCTCTGTAGTGCCACACCTAATAAAATGACAGAGTCAATGCCCATTCAGTCCATAACAAGCTTGATATGAGATCCCAGCTCAAAGACTTCACAGAGCATTTCGAAACGCCATGGTTTCAGTATGCCGAAAGGGTCCTCCCTCGTGAGTTGCTGCATGAACTTGGACACGCTATGTTGCCTTAATCAATTCACCAGGACCCAGCATCAAGAGTGATGACTCCACAGACCTTCAAATTCCTCGTAACTCTGCAGGAATACCTTTGTTCCCTGCTGTCGAGTTCAACAAGATGATTTTGGGCGATATTCGTGCCATTCTGGAAAAATACTTCAGCACATTGTGGTGTAAGTCAGTCCAGTACAGCCTTCTGCTGGATTATTTCGAGTGATTACACCTAGGTCATACCTGGCCAGCCGATCAGCATTTTGCTGCAATACCTTGGGCTGATATTTCCGTTAACCCTTCCGACTATTATGATGTGCAAAGTTTCATCGTCCCAGTCAAACTGCAAGCGCCAGAGCTTATGTCACTTGCCCACATTATCATTCTCTCGGAGTATCTTGCTTCGACAGCTTCCAGAGACACTGATGAACAACCATTTATGTTCCTGCAGAAGGCTGAGATTCTTAGATGCATTGGTGACCATCAGGCTGACATTG
The DNA here is from genome assembly GCA_963556145.1 of Hygrocybe punicea. Lineage (NCBI taxonomy): Eukaryota > Fungi > Basidiomycota > Agaricomycetes > Agaricales > Hygrophoraceae > Hygrocybe > Hygrocybe punicea. The sequence continues at coordinate 124,872 of OY744464.1, forward strand.
AAGCGCAGCACACAGCTGGTGATGAAGAAGACAGCGACGATGATGACACAGAACTTGGGGCCATTGCTGCTGGAGTGCACGTCCCACTTGTGCATGAGTTGCAGCGCAAGGACACGACAAGTGAGGCACCGGTGACAAGTGTCAGTGAGGCAGAGGATGGTGAAAATGCAGAGGAGAAAGTGGTAAGTGAGAACAATACTACAGAGAGGGTGCTGATGCAGAATTGCAGCATGAGAATGCCACAAGTGAGGCTGCGGGGACAAGTGTTGGTGAGGCAGGGAACAGCAAAAACGCAGGGGAGAAAGTGGCAATAAGTGAGAGCCCTACTGCCAAGGAGACACTGAGCAACGGCAAGGGTGGACAGGTAGGACATAATTCGGAGGAGATTGAATGCGAAAGCAAGAAGTCGAAGACACAGAGAGGCAGGACAACTGGCGGCATTCTTTTCAGTACACGAAGGACATGGTCTTGCGTTGCTGAGAACTCACGAAAGACACGATCTTCTGTTGCCGAGAACTCACGAAAGACACGATCTTCTGTTGCCGAGAACTCACAGAAAACACAGTCTTCTGTCGCTGAGAACTCACAGAAGACACGGAGCGCTCATGGTACAAGTGATGGGACTGTGACTCGTGGGACAAAGCGCAAAGCGGCAGGGATTCAGGAAAATCTAGAGTACGCTATCTCCTCCTTTTCCTGCAGCAGCAGCAGAAAAACTGAACTACGGGTTGTTTAGGGGTAGGCCAAGCAGCAAACGTGCGAATACACAAAATAAACGCAAGACGAGACACTGTATGCTTTAATCCTGTGTGGCATTAACCTGCTAACTTTCCAATTGTGCAGGTGGCTAGGATTGTGTTTCATCCGATTCAACAATGTTTAATCTGCTCAATGTATTTAATTTAAATCACTTCAACCATGTGTGTTTAATCCACTGAGCTCTGAATTTCGGATTCCATTAAATCCAAGTTTCATTACCCACTACTTAAATTACTCCTGTTTAAACACGTAAAATTAGCTGTCTGTTTAAACAAAGTTCTGTTTAAACTTGATTTGCATTATAAAGTACATTGCTTAAGCAAGACTCCTAGGGAGGCTGCCTGACCACCATTACCATGTCCCTTCAACCAAGGCACTATTTCCTTCAAAAAGGCTTTGCTGACAGATTCCTACCCAAGGAGTTTCAGCAGTGATTCAGATGAAAAGAGGTTTCATTACCTTTGTTTTGGAATCAGCCCTGATGGACTTGATTTTATCCAAACAGTCGCGTTCATGGCTAGCCCACAATGCATTTCAAGTCTCAAAAAATGACAGTAACTCATCCATTGTCTTCTAGAAACAATCCAACCTGATAAAAATAATTCACAAGAGGAATTGAACAAATGAGGGCTTACACCACGAGATCCATTATCTTTAGTCAAGTTTGCCAATCGTTCCAATGAATGGGCCAAACCATCCAGGAAAACAATTGAAGCTTCTTGTTGTTGATGGGTGGATGTTTTGCTTGTGTCAATTCCAGCAGATTTAGCGTGATCTCCCTTCCTGGGACTGACTACGATGGTAGTTTTCAAGGTGTAAGTCTTCTTCTTCCCACCAGATTTAGGGGTTCCAATTGGGGCAGATTTCTGCTGTTTCTTCCACTTGGCAAACAAGGTATCTTCCTCGTCAGAGGAAGACACAACATGAGCTTCTTTTCTTTGAAAACTGGCCATTAAAGTTTCTTCTTCCGAGGAAGATGCACTAACCCTCCCCACTGCAATGGCTGGTGAGGAATCCCTAAAATTACAGACCAACCAATGATGAAATGTTTATGCTCCAAGCGAAAAATATAACACACTCTGATAAATCTTGAGGCACATACGGAGGAGTCCTGAGGCATGTTTTGGAATTAGTTTAACAGTGATTAAAGATCCACTTACCTGTCTTTATACACCATCCTCTTGCTGGTTACCTCAACCTCCAACCTTTCTGTAGCATCTATATTCAGCCCAGTAAGACATATTTAGATTAGTTATCTCATGTGAAACGTATTTATAGCACCTGGAATTGGCCCCACAACAGCTGTCTGCAAATAATCCTTACTGTTATCATAAAATCACAAAAATCAAACAACACAAGTAAGCTCTCCAGAGTCCAAATTTTGCAAGTACACTTACTTACCTTAAACGGTTTTGATTGTCATCATATGGCCACAAATCTTCCAAGTCATCATTTGCTTGGTTTAAATTAGATTGATCACTTGAAAAAATGATTATGACAGAGGAAGCTTCAACACAATACCCAAGCTTACATTTCATCATTGTCTGATGATGTCACAGAATTATGAACCACTATTTCAAGCTCAGTCAACTGTGAGTCCAGACTGTAACAACCAATGAGGATAACGAAGCATTACTGATTGCACAACCTACCAGTTCGATGACTCCGTGCAATTGGTAGCATCAATTGTCTCAGAACAGCAATGAACAGCCAAATCCCCATCAGAACCATGATACTATTTCTCACAAGACTTGCCTTGAGTGTGATGTACGAAATTCCAACAAAAAACAACTTACCAGAACATTGTCTTGAATTCTGGGTAGTGTGTTGATGGCGGATCCTTCCATCATTGGTTTGGGAATAATCATTCTTGCAACAAAGTTAAATAACTCCATCGACTTGAATGAGAATGTTACATACAAATCTGCTTTCTTAAATATTGTATTTGTTCTTCCTCTCATCTTCTCTCTAAGATCTATGTGAGGAATTGATAAACCAGATGATCCCTTGGGTTTAGATTGAACCGGTGATACTACATATGCTTGATGAGAGAACAATCCATTATAAATGAGAATCTGTAACACTGACCAGAAGATATACTCTGATCGGGGTTGGCATTCTGTTGGCATCATTGGTTACACAGGGAATGTTGCCCAGAAAGAAAAAACTGACAGAGCTGACTAAATTTTCACAGCAATCTGTCTGTCGGGATGATCCTGGCCAATAATCACTATGGTCCTGGATGCTATGTGTGTTCTCTGATGCCACGTCTGACTGTCAGAGGATACATCATTAAAGAAGTAACCACCCAAACCAAACTTGGAGGTCATACCGGTGACTGAGAAATGTTTTGGATGGGCTGATTGCCAAGATGGTGTACTTGTTGGTGGAGTGAGCTGGACCCCTGGTTAAAATTGAGTCAGGGAGGTCAGGAAGATCAGATGAGGCCAATTTACCTGGCTGTCTAAGCTTTCACCGTCACCTCTGAAGCCTACTAAATCAGGACAATCACCACCATCAGTCTGTTTGCAACATCCAGAAGTTAGGTCAGGCCAGACAGCTAGGCTGACTGGGATCACCGAAGCCGAGTCTAACAGGGCCTGGGAAAATTCATTCATGAAAAAAGCCTAAATGTAATGGTTCATAGCATACCAGGGATGGGAGATTCTCTTTAACCACGAGTGAGCCAGCATCACATGGAACATCTTGAACGATCATTTCATGATGGCTTTCGACAGCCGATTTAGATGGTCCACCTAACCCCTTGGATTTAATCCCGATATCTGTTAATAGGCCGATCATATATTTATCGAAGTCAAAGTGCTGAATGCCCAATCGTGCGCAGTTAAAGTTCTGAGCCAGGTCAGAGGGAGCCAACATCTCCGGAAATACATTCTTATAATCTGCCACATTGGTTAGGAATTATTTTGACAAGTTAGTGTCACTTGCCAAATTCTTTTCCATCCTTGAATGGATCCAATTTGAAACGATTCAAGCTTGTTGGAGATGCCAGTACCTTTTTAGTGGCGCGATGCAAATCCCACTGGTCCTTTACAATCCACTCATCCAAAATATGGATACGCGTTTCACCAGTCCAAGTTGTCGTTGCCTCATTCTTTAGTACTTGTTTGACCAAGTCTTGAACTTTGGTCGAATAGACGATCCATTTGATGTGAGTTTCTACTGCCTTGCGTAACAGCTGATAACCTCGGGTTTTGCCTTCAAGCCATCCGCTGAGCCACCTATAAGCCTCTTGATAATAAATGATAATAAAGTTTAGCTGATCCCAGAAACGCTGGTAATGTCCAGGAAGTGCAGTGGATGACTTGTCCGATATTCTTCCGGTTTCAGTATCCCAAGCGGTGGTCACATAAATTGGGATAGAGTTGGAAGCAGATGTTGCTGTGAGAATGCCATTGCCCTCATGGAACCTGAGGGCAGCATCACATTCAGCCTTTGTAGGCATTGACCGAGGCCATTTCAGGAGGAATTGTTGGTGAGATCGCATGAGATCTTGCGCCAGATTAGGCAGACTGACATTACCTAAGGTGGATTAGGTTATATAAGGAGTTGATGGAAGTCGCAACATGGATTCGAGCTCACTTTTAACAACACAGATGAGCGTTAAGAGCTACGAGAGCAATTGAAGTAAATCGGCCAGTCGGTCAGTGAACTTTGCCATAGTATGATGAGGCGTTCGACTCACAGCTCCCAGGATCGCAGCCAGTCCTGTGCTCTATCAAGAGTGGTGTAATGTGATGATGGTGGTGGAGGAACAGGAGCCGATGGAGGTGGATAACATAGGTGATAATAGGTTGTGGTCAGCCATGATGGCCATCTCCACTAAGCGGACCCAGTCGGTCAAGTGGGCAGTAAGTAGCTCCTGATTTTCCCAGTTCTAATGTCAACCCGTGCAACCTTCCAGGTGCATTGATTCAACAGCGATGTTAACTGGCAACAGAACCAATGGGAATTGGACAAGGAACTCGTGGCTGCATTACCTGCAGCTGAAAGTGGGGGGAGCTCGAGCTTTGATAGTTGTTGGGGATATTTGATAAAGGGTTGGGTTGCGGCTAAAAGTTTGAGTGACGCAGAGGATGAAGTCACCTGGAAGACAGAGGTTTGGCAGAATGTCTTCTCATCATAACCGATGACAGATCGGGGTTGTGCTGATTGGGCGACAGAGTGAGTAACCGTAAGCGCAACTAAGCTCCAAAAATCACCTAACTCAATGAGCCTAGCATTGATGACCTGAAACTTCCCAATGGTGTTTTTGGCTGTGGCATCTCCAACTCTCCAGCCCACTTGGCAGGTGCCTATCAGAGACCAGACCTCTTGATGCGAAACTTGCTGGATGGTTCGCCAGAGTTCCAAGTCCCAGCAGCTTCGGTGGCGATGAAAAGACAGTGCTTTTCGGACCTCTTGCTCGAGGGGAAAACTGTGGATCTACTTGTGGTGGCTAATAATCAGGCCAGCATTGCAGCCACTTCATGCTGCTACCACCGTATATCCCTGGGCACAGAAAATCCTTGGGTTGTGTTTGCGGGAATGAATGGTAGCAACATCAAATTCTACGCAATGAAGGGTTCCTGAGTTGAAGAGGGAAAATGGTGCTTGACTTACCGTATGTTGCAAGGCATGGAGTTCAGTTTGAAGAGGTTTGGGGACTGTCTCTCAATGTTTGCTCTCAGCGATGCCATGAGGTTGCAAGCGACTGAAGCTTGGACAGATTTCCAAGAAATGTTGAGGGCTGCTCTGAACCGAGAGCAAAGGCCGGTTAAATGGTGGCTAGAGGATTTGAGAATGACCACTTCGGCGACAAAGAGGAGCAGCAAAATCAGTGGCCGCCACTGGGACAGCCAGTGCCATGGGACTACTGCATCACAGGCCAGCAGTGAGAAACGCAGTCACCAACAGCGAAATGTGGGCAGTCAGCCAAGCTCCATACATGGCAGTGGCGCAGTCGCTGGTCCTGCACCGGCAACAAGGAACCGATTGGACATCATCGAGTGGTTGAGGTCAGTGCCGGTTGAGCCTGCAGTCAGTCTTGAGGTTGGGCCTGGCAATGGTGCGTTACTTCCAACAGTAGACAACATGCTGGAGGCTGGAGTTAGGCCAAGAAAACTTAGAAGGCTGTGGGGGCTTGGAGTTACCTGGCTCACGTCAATGAGGGCGAAGTGTGGGTTATTGGTAAGCTTTAAATCCCTGTCACTTGGTTATAATTAGGGTACTGAGCGTCCATATGGATTTTGTCTGAAATTTCCATGTTTCATGCCTGTCTGTAACTATCTGTATCTGCACAGTAGTACTGTAGTTTGTTGAACACATCATGTTGGTGCTGTGTTTATTGAGACTGGGTTAGATGACTTAGGTTCAGCTTAATATTTTTTACTACTCGGAGTCTCCATATAACCTAGCCATCGTTCGTACTGTACTCTCGTGAATTATAACAATTTGTCAGGTAACTGAGGTCAATTGTATTGTTATCTACTGGAAAAACACGTCACGGTAAGCCAAAATTGTTATGTTTCAACCCATGTCATGGGGCCGTCACCGTGAACTGGCGGAAGGACAGCACCCCAGCCTCCCTAGGAGTCTTGCTTAAGCAATGTACTTTATAATGCAAATCAAGTTTAAACAGAACTTTGTTTAAACAGACAGCTAATTTTACGTGTTTAAACAGGAGTAATTTAAGTAGTGGGTAATGAAACTTGGATTTAATGGAATCCGAAATTCAGAGCTCAGTGGATTAAACACACATGGTTGAAGTGATTTAAATTAAATACATTGAGCAGATTAAACATTGTTGAATCGGATGAAACACAATCCTAGCCACCTGCACAATTGGAAAGTTAGCAGGTTAATGCCACACAGGATTAAAGCATACAGTGTCTCGTCTTGCGTTTATTTTGTGTATTCGCACGTTTGCTGCTTGGCCTACCCCTAAACAACCCGTAGTTCAGTTTTTCTGCTGCTGCTGCAGGAAAAGGAGGAGATAGCGTACTCTAGATTTTCCTGAATCCCTGCCGCTTTGCGCTTTGTCCCACGAGTCACAGTCCCATCACTTGTACCATGAGCGCTCCGTGTCTTCTGTGAGTTCTCAGCGACAGAAGACTGTGTTTTCTGTGAGTTCTCGGCAACAGAAGATCGTGTCTTTCGTGAGTTCTCGGCAACAGAAGATCGTGTCTTTCGTGAGTTCTCAGCAACGCAAGACCATGTCCTTCGTGTACTGAAAAGAATGCCGCCAGTTGTCCTGCCTCTCTGTGTCTTCGACTTCTTGCTTTCGCATTCAATCTCCTCCGAATTATGTCCTACCTGTCCACCCTTGCCGTTGCTCAGTGTCTCCTTGGCAGTAGGGCTCTCACTTATTGCCACTTTCTCCCCTGCGTTTTTGCTGTTCCCTGCCTCACCAACACTTGTCCCCGCAGCCTCACTTGTGGCATTCTCATGCTGCAATTCTGCATCAGCACCCTCTCTGTAGTATTGTTCTCACTTACCACTTTCTCCTCTGCATTTTCACCATCCTCTGCCTCACTGACACTTGTCACCGGTGCCTCACTTGTCGTGTCCTTGCGCTGCAACTCATGCACAAGTGGGACGTGCACTCCAGCAGCAATGGCCCCAAGTTCTGTGTCATCATCGTCGCTGTCTTCTTCATCACCAGCTGTGTGCTGCGCTTCAATGTCAGCCTGATGGTCACCAATGCATCTAAGAATCTCAGCCTTCTGCAGGAACATAAATGGTTGTTCATCAGTGTCTCTGGAAGCTGTCGAAGCAAGATACTCCGAGAGAATGATAATGTGGGCAAGTGACATAAGCTCTGGCGCTTGCAGTTTGACTGGGACGATGAAACTTTGCACATCATAATAGTCGGAAGGGTTAACGGAAATATCAGCCCAAGGTATTGCAGCAAAATGCTGATCGGCTGGCCAGGTATGACCTAGGTGTAATCACTCGAAATAATCCAGCAGAAGGCTGTACTGGACTGACTTACACCACAATGTGCTGAAGTATTTTTCCAGAATGGCACGAATATCGCCCAAAATCATCTTGTTGAACTCGACAGCAGGGAACAAAGGTATTCCTGCAGAGTTACGAGGAATTTGAAGGTCTGTGGAGTCATCACTCTTGATGCTGGGTCCTGGTGAATTGATTAAGGCAACATAGCGTGTCCAAGTTCATGCAGCAACTCACGAGGGAGGACCCTTTCGGCATACTGAAACCATGGCGTTTCGAAATGCTCTGTGAAGTCTTTGAGCTGGGATCTCATATCAAGCTTGTTATGGACTGAATGGGCATTGACTCTGTCATTTTATTAGGTGTGGCACTACAGAGGGCCGGTTGGTGCACTTACACACCACTATCGAGATCGCCATGTTCATCACGGAATGCGAAGAACAGCATCATCTCAGCAGGGCCAAGCTTACCATTCTGGCAGAGCGTCTTGAGGGCAAACCATGCTGCTTTCATAAACTCTTTCTGATTTCTAAGGTGACCCGGTCATGTTAAATCATAGCCATAGGAAAGATCAAGAAATGCACACCGAGGAATATCACTTTCAACTTCCTCAGCCCTTTTCTCATATGCCTGCTGATCCTCCTCGTCCTCCCACATCTCCTTCAAAACGACTTGGTAAAACCCTGCATGCCCCCCATCAGTATCAGCATCCTTTCGAAGTTTCGCAGCCTCAGTATTGATCTCGTTCTTTCGTTCTTGTTCATAGAGCTGGCGCCCAGTAACACTTGAGGAGAGATTGATAAAAAATTGATCTCCATGAGTGTTTGACGTGGACTGGCTTTTTCGTTTCATAGTGCTGAAGCGGTTTGTGAACTTGCGGATGATTCGCTGAAGAACCAATCAATCCCCTGAATCATGACGTGAATTGACATACCATGGTCCAGGTCATCAGAGTCACATCCCCTTCGCAAAGCAGTTGGTCTTGAAACAGAGATGACGACTTGATAGTTTCCGCAGTGTCCTGCTTCCACCTTGTTAAGGAAGCACCCTTCATTCCTTTCAAGTCAGGATCAAGCTCGTACACCTTGGCCTCGAATGCTTGCATGTAGCTGTTAATATATGCGTCCTGAGCAGGAGTAAACTGTGATCTGCGTCCGACCATAGTAACGAAAGGATGGTGTGGATTTGATGAAACAGGAACGATTCAGAACCTTTATATGAACTGACCTTGAAGTCAATGTGAAGGCCACTCATCGAAGAAAGCCACACCGCTTGTTTAAACCTCCTTCAGACATTGCATGCACTGTTGTAACTGTTATTGTTCCCTCTGTAATGTGACAGCAAATGTACCTTGAATCAGTAGATGATGTCACGAAGCAAATAATATTACTTACAGGCAGTTCTGCAGACGAAGATAGACATCAGTTCATTTCATCTTCGTTAGTTGCAAACCATTGTGGTGAAAGATGACCGTGAGCAGACAATTCACATGCCACACATGAGAAGTCATGAATAGTCACATTACGAGACGAGAACATTACACGAAGATGGGGAGAAACAATGGCATCAGCTAAAAGTTAAAACGGGAGTTTGTGAGGAATAGTGGCCGCACGTCCAAAGTAATCAAAAAAAGTCTGTGTGTAGAAAGTGGCAATCGCTTCTTCAAGCAATGAGACGCTTGGCTCTGTGAAAGTATCAACGGCTCCAAACCCAAGCTCAAACCCATCTGGTGGTTGGCAATCCCAAGTTCTCATTACCTTGTGCATCGCCAAAAGATATTGGAGACGCTCACGCCAGTCGTCCGCAGCGAGACCACCGTTCGTCGAAGGGATCTGAGTTACGAGGAAACTGGGGTCACCAGAGTTGGATGCCATGAAGCATGCCATAAGTTCGTATTGGCGGGTGCTAAACTCTGGTTCTTGTTCGATCCCTGAGGGCATTCTGGGTTTATGGGCTCGGCCATCCAGGGCCAGGAATTCGAAACGAAAGTTAAGCTCATACAGCTCCCACAGCACCTCTTGGACAATCCTGCGATCAGGCAACATCCCGTCAGGCGCCATCAGTTGTTGCTCTTTCCAAAAGATTTGGGTACGGGGCATGTCTGCAACCAAACCGGACCCCTTGTACAAATGGCCGATCAGTGTGATGATGTCGGCACGGCGTTGGCTAGCCCGAGTCGAGGTCATTTGTTTGTTACGCTCTGAACATAGACCTGATAGACAGTCGCGCCACTCTTGATTTGACAAAGCTCGAGCAGCAGAGTCTGCACGAGATACGCGAGATATCCATAGTTGGCGCTGGTCCAACCAATTGACGAGGTACAAGGCTTGCCTTGCCTCGGTGTTCGGGCCCACCAAGAGCCTGGGATCAGGGAAAACAAAGTGTCCATCGTGTGGATTACTCTTACACAGAGCCTTCAGTCGAGAAGGTTCGGTATTAACGTGGAGAAGGGCATTGGCCCATGTGAAGATTGACGGAGGGATGAGGTCACTGTCAGGGTCTCGAAACTTGGCTTGAACGGGCTTCCAGCTAGAATTAGATTTCTTGGTTCCCACTGCAGGAAGCGATAAGCATTGATACATGAAGAGACTTGATAATATACCTGAACTAATGGCACTGCACTGTTTCCGAGCTTTCTTGGTGACCTTAATGGTGCGAGGGTGTTCGGGCTCGGCCACTGATACTCTCTCAGTAACCATCGGTACACTCTCTCCATTAACCGTGCGAGGGCGTTCGAGCTCAGCCATTGGTACCGTCGCTGTAACTGTTGGTACACTCCCTCCTACAAGAAATGGATCGTCGATGACAGCGAAAGGGTCTGGGTACTGGAAGCGTGTGCGGGCGTAATTGTGGATTTGCCTGACCTTTTCAACGTTGTTTGACCCATTGTGAATGACAGGGAATGATGGGCTCTCGGTCCAATCGGTCATTGTGAGAAAATCTTTGGGAGATCGAAGGGTAGTAACAGACATAATGTTCACGCCCAAAGATAAAGTTTGAAGAGGTCGCATGAACCACACAGGAATACCAGCATCGAAGGCGGCCTGAACATATTGCGGGTTCTCGGTGAATGCGCCAACCACAAAAGCCACACGCTCGGCTTTCGGGAGACTGCCTTCCATTCGTGGCTTGAAAATCGTGATATAGTCCACGACAGCGACTAGTTCCAGGTACCAACGTTGAGTTTCAGTGACACCAAACACCATCTCCTTGTAAAACGTCGTGAGAGATTCCAAACGACATATTGAGTGGCGCAAAGCAACTTGGAGATTCAGCACAACGGGATTATTTCCGCCTGATTTTTGGTAATCCATAATCCTTGCAAAAAGAGCCTCACACACAACCCGCAACTTCACCGCCTTTGAGATTTCAAGCTTACCAAGACCCTCTACAAATTGCCGACTTGTCGGGATAAAGTCAGCAGCAGTGGGATTCCACCACATGATCGAAAGTGGATCAGCAGGATCCTCGGGACAGCGAGGAATAACGGGCAACCAGCAATATTCCTCCATAAAAGGTTGCGGCCATAACATGTAATCGTCGTCTGCGTAGCGGCAATCATTTCTTAAACGAACCAGGCATCTACCTAACGGAGGCTTATAGATGATGTCCATGTTGGGTGATGTGATTATCGTGTCATTTACTCCGGGCTGGAAACCATCTATGATTGCAGCAACACGAGCATCAAATGGGCCTATAGGTTCTGTAGGATGATATGAATAAGTATAAGCTCTTGTCATAGACACAACCTGTACCATTAGGTCGGCGTTGTTGAAGGAGTTCCAGCGGATCGATGGACATTGAGGACCAATGAACTTAACGGCAGAATCTGAGACAGCAGTCACTCTAATATTCAAGGAAGAGGGTTAGAGACGACGCAAAGTCTAATCTCTCGCGGTGAGTAAAGACTGACGCAAAGTCAAAGTCCCTACTTTGCTGGAACGACGCATAGTCGAATTCCGGGATTGCACAAAGTTGGATGAAATAAAAGGACTAACCGTTAAACTACCACCTCGAAACTTGTCTTGCACTGGATGCCGCAGGACGTGGCGTACTGGTGAACCACAAGGCAACCTAGAATAATGATTGTGAGTTATGTTGAACAGCTTTGCGAGGTACGTGCAAGAGACGACGCAGAGTCAAATCTCTCGCTGTGAGTCGAGACCGACGCAAAGTCAAAGTCTCAACTCCACCAGAATGACACAGAGTCTAGTTCTGGGTATGAAGACTGGGATAAGACGGGTATGACTTACTGTTACTTGAATGGAAACGTAGAAGTCGACAGGCTGATTTGTTGACGAAAAAAGGCTTATACAGAATTTGTAATCCGGATTCGGTCATGTAGCATTTGTAGTCACTCACTATGTCTTCGACTCAGAGGAGCCAACCGTCGCTGGTAAGTGTCAAACTCATTCTCGTGCACTGGCACATCCTGGATCTAGACTTTGCGTCAATCTGGATGGGCCACGGCAGCAACTTAGACTCTGCGTCAGTTGCTGGCTCTGCTGGAGATTAGACTTCGTGTCGTCTCATTTCTATCTATATATCCATTCACTACTGACGAACACTTCATTCTAGAACTCGTCTTTGCGCGATCATCGGTATGCGTCGCTACAATACAACTCTACACGCTCCCTGTACCCTTAAGCCCTCTCCTTCGTCCACTCGCAACCCCATTGTAGTCGTCCTGCGACTCTACTTGTTTCGAACCACCAACGCTATTTGTATTCTATTACATCAACCGTTAAACATTCCACTCACTGACTCCGCAAAACAGCCTCTCGCGCATCGGGCAACTCTGGTTCGTCAACGTATGCGCCGTCATCGTCTCATCGCAAACGTGTGAGACTCTCCACTTCGACACCCTTGACCTCGCCTTCCGGGTCTTGCCCTGGATCATCAGAATCGGGAAGGAGCACCAGCAACCACAGGAACCGTATGACCTCCGTCGCGCGCCCTCCCGAACAACCGTAACAGGGAAAATGGCAAGTTTGGGTGTGCACTCATTACCTCGGGAGGGCCAGACCCATGTCAATGGACATGGCTGTCCACCCCTCGAGGTTGGGAGGGCAATACAAACCTCGCCAGGTGACAAAGCTGTGGACATTGTATTCCTTATGCACACTCAGGAAGTAGACTTCGCGTCATCCTGGTTGGCGGTGACTTAGACTTTGCGTCTGTTGCTCCCTCTCACAAGAGATTGGACTTTGCGTCATTTCTTCTGCACTGCCGTGGCCATGTTATCTAAGGATCGCCGTTTACCCACCTCAAGCCACATACTGTTGAGTCTATTGTTCCTCGTTTTGCATCGTACTCTCAACCCATTGATTTCAGTCACCTCACTTGATTGCCCATCCCTAGTGCGTATCCGTGATTGACTGGGGTGGTGTTTGTTCCATACTCATCATTCTCAATATTAGGCCCAGAGACATGAGCCGAAAACGGAGAGCTTCTGTGGAAGAAGAGGAACTGCAATTTTCCCGGCAGGCTGCAAGAATTAGAAACCCACACGTCCATAAAGCACACTTTCGGACCGTTGGAGATTCTGGTATGGAAGTACGCACCACGACACACAGATCCGATTCGAGTACCACGGGGATCACTACGCTCTCTCCCCTGATCACCGATGATGCCAGCCACCAGCCTGACCTGATGGATGACAAAGATGACCTGCCTAGAAAGCAGACACAGGTTTGTTCTGTATGTTAGCGCTTAAAAGTATAACTACAACTCTACTACTAGAATTCACGGCTCCTGGAGGACTTTGATGGGCACTTTGACAATTTTCTATGGCTTATCATCGAATTTGAGGCGGATCCCCAAGTTGGTTCGCTTTGCTCATGCAACAATGGCGTCCGAACAACACAATGCCACGATTGTACACAGTACTGTGCATCGTGCACAGATTGTTTTATTCAAGCGCACCAGAACTTGCCGTTCCATTGGGCTGAAGTTTGGGATGCTGAACGGGGCTTTTTCATTCGCCATGATATCTCATCGTTGGGTTTCACCATATACCTTGGTCACAACGGAGCTCGTTGCCCCAACCCCAAGAGCAATATTCTCTTCACTGTTGTTGACACTAATGGCATTCACGCCACACGACTGGCTGTCTGTGGCTGCCTTGGGGCTAGTACGAAGGTTGAGCAGCTCATGCGGGCTCGGCTATTTCCTGCAACTACTCGCGACACGAAGACTGCCTTCACATTCAAGGTTCTCCAAGAGTTCCATCTTCACAATCTAGAATCGAAAAAGGCAGCCTACGATTACTTTGGAGCTCTCAGGCGCCTGACGGACAATGCGTTTACAGCAGACGTACCAGTGCGTTTAAAGACATTATTATATTCGCGTCTCATGCTATTCTCCAGGATCCTTATGCGAATTTCCTCCGTGTTGTCCGAGTTTGGCGGTGGCTCACCCTTCACAAGCGTCTTGGACAAGCCCATGGCATCGATCGTGTGCTACCACATCGTAGACCGGGAAACCTTATCGTGCACTGCCCAGCATGCCCAGAGCCGGGTTTCAATACTGAGCAGGGATGGAAACCAACGCCATTTGAGCTTAGGTGGGACCCACTGCAGTGTTGACGAATATGTTTGCTGATAGGAGATGCCACAGGCATCTCAACCAATCACAGAAGACCCTTGACGGCAACTTCCAGTGCAACAAGATGAAGAAGAACAGTGATCCTGATGACATATCGCTTTTTCAGGGAAATGCGTATTTCCCAAAGGACGATCTCTACAAGGAATACTTAAGGAATGTCCCAAAGTCGGAGGAGGTTAGACCATTATACAATATGAACATGCAACTCTTTATTGATTAGGTTACATGGCGTTAAGAAATCAACATGTACATATCTGAAAGCCGTCAACAAACAAGATAAGAAGAAATTCAAGAATATGGATATCACTGGGACAGTGAATTGTCAATGCAGTCACGTCTTCATCTGGTCGTCAGTTTACATGCAATTTGGTGAAAGGTATGTGGCAGTGTCTCACTACGATTCCTCCACTCGCTACCCTACATTATGAACAGATTTGCGAATACTGACTTTGTGCTTGCACATGGCGCTCGTCAACGGTCTTCACCGGAGGAAACAGACATCAACCTTCAGGATGAGGAGGCAGACGTTGACCATATCTGCTCCTACGACAGCAACTGCTCATACTCGGTCCACGTCATCAAACGATTTGAGAAGTTCTTTCCAGATATGGCACCTCTTGTGCGTAGGATGCGGTGGTCAGTTCCAGCCCTTCATGTCCAGGGGCACAAAGAGACGTGTCTCTACACCTTTGCAACCGCATATATGCCCTGTGTTGGCCATTTTCACGGGGAGACAGCTGAACACTACTGGCCTGAAGCAAATCAACTTGGTCCTCATGTCAGACAAATGAACAATGGCCATCGCCAAGACACATTGATCGACCACCACGGCGATTGGAACTGGCTCAAGACAATGAAAATGGGTGAGTGGCTCACGAACTTTAACATTACCTTCATTGACTGGTGGCAATAGTGTCCACTTTGTTACACGACCTCAACCTTGCTAAAGCATTATACATTCGAAAGCGTGATCATTTTCGAGGGCTATGTATTTTATATGCAGAACAGCGAGACGCATGGGATCAAATGGATCGTAAGCCCAGGCAAAAGGGGAAAGAGATGGAGAGTGTATACAGACATTGCAAGTCAAAGGGTGAGTCTTTCGTAACATTGATAGCACTTGGAACTCACAAACTCACATATACTGTAGTGCCTTCTCAGGCAGCAATTTATCAGCATATGCTTGCACAGGAGTCCAAGTTCTCGGACACTGACATTCCCCAAGGTTCCATCGCTGCCTTTCTTAATGAGGGTCTTCGAATTCAGGATGCACAGTGAGTCTGAACGTTTCAGTGGTGTTTCGCTTGACTGCTGATAATTTGTATTTAGACGAAAACTGAGAGCAACAGTTGCGGAGGATCGTGAACACCACCTTGCGTCACTTGAAAAGGAGATTGGCACTCGGCGAGGGAAGTTGCGACTGCGCATCATGAAATGGCGTGATGATCAGAGACTTCTGATGCCCAAGGCTGGAGATGCAGTGGCTCGACAACGTTCATGTGAGGTTGAACACGAGAAGCTCTTCCTACCGTCAGATTTCAAGCATGAAGAGCAACAGACCGTCGAGGCCATAGCGCTTGGTATCGAAGAGGCAAAGTTGCGAGAAGGCGAAGCATATGATGCGCTACGTGCAATACAATCTGCAGTCAAGACCTTGACGGCAATCCAGGATCGGAAACGCAAGAATGCACGTGGACAGGCTGAAAACACCAAGTCAGGATCTTATATTAGAGATGCCCAGAGTCGACGAGATCATCATATGGAAACTTATGCATCTGCCCGCCTTGCTCTGATATTGCTTGGGGCTGTTGACAGCAATGATCCCGAGTCACCGTTTCCTCCTCTCACCATCGAGGACACTTTCATGAAGTCAAGACAGCGCGGCCGTGGTTTGGGTGATTCACGTCGGACAGATGGCAAGCTGTGGCAGATGCATGGACAAATGGCCAGTACGGGTGATCTAACCCTGCACGGGGTGCATGTGGATAGCCAAGTATCCAATCAAGGAGAGATGGAACTGTTGCCAAGTGAGTGTTGCCGATGTCATTGTTTCTTGTTGGGCATTGCTCACACATCTTATTTCAGTTAGTGGGACACAAATGAGTCGACGAAATAAAGGTAATGAATGACAATTTCATCAGTATAGCATTTGGTAATGCTCAACCATAATAGCAAAGACTACAGCTAGGAAACAAGATGGAAACCTTATCAGTGGTACCACCAGTATGGACGTATTTATTCTTTCAAAGTGTATGCTTAATATGACAGTAGTTCCGACAGCACAAGAGGGAAAGGAAGGATGGCTTTGGCACATGGGGGGTTGGGGTAAAATGTCAGCGAAAGAGATGGTGGAGTGGGAGGCTGAAGGTAAGGCTGTTACAAAACGTAAGGTGGTTACTCATAAATTTGCTTCAACACACAGGTGACCGTGTGCAGTGGTTTCGTGCAGAAGCCGAAATGCAACGGTGGCAGGAACAGGTCGAGCAAAAACTTGCAGAGTTTCTAAGAGTTATAAGGAGCTTCAAGAGGATGACACAAGCTTGGTCCCAGCTCTCAGTCTTGTGGACAGGTTCTTCGGATGGCCATGTTGCTTATGCAAGGCAAAAGGCGGACATGTATGGACGAATGGAGAATGACTGCAAGAAGAAACTTGACGAGGCTGGATATATGCATGTAAGATTGACTGAGGGCCATTTGTCTGATTATGTAGCTGCTATGCGCGCCGAGGACCTGATATCATTTACAAAGTCCTTGGAAGGTGATATTATCTAGAGTTGATGTTTTAACGGTTTAAACAGTACATTGGATAATGTCTGTTTAATCATCTGAATTTCTGCTGATGGTTTAAACCTGTATATTTAAACCTGTATGTTTAAACACATGGATTGGAGCACAGAGAATGTCTGTTTAAGCATTTAAATCTGTGTAAATGGTTTAAACCTGCATGTTTAAACATGCTGATTGGAGCAGAGAGAATAAATGGAATCTTCATGAATGTGTGTTTAAACAACATGTGTTTAAACGGATTTTGCATTGTGATGTACATTGTTTAATCACAAGTCATATGGATTTACGCCAGAGGGATGGGCAGAATGGTGTCTTTGGTGGCATCGACAGGAGAGCTTGGTGGTGTGGTATCAGACAATGAATCTGTTAGCATGGAACTAGAAGATGTAGATATGCTGACAGAACTTCCTTCTTGTGTAGCAAGTTGAGGGACTTTGAAATGCCTCTTGTTACCAGGAGGTGCATGAAAACCCATCTGGGCACGCTTCTGTGGTAGGTGCATATACTTGTCAGTGTCACCTAAGACCGCCGTTTCGCTTGTGTTCGTTCGTTCCTCCATCTTTGGCACCTTCTCTTTCATGACGTGTTTGCTGTACCAACCGGGGTAATTAATGGTGGCAAGATGCTCCACACAGGGTGCGCAGTAGCATACCATGTCACACAGTATCTTGAAAGTACTTGACAAGTATACTAAATATCATTACCATAACATTCAACATGGTATTGTAACAGTATTCAGACATAAACTACAATACTTGTGCTCAAATTCATCTGAAGGTATGAAGGCAAATGAGACTTATACCTTTTCAATAACATCAAGCCTTTTGTTTCACTACTTTTACTGTATCTACAGCAAAGTACTGTATAGTTCAGATAGAATACTTGCAGCCTAAGATGAATCAAAGTATTAAACTAGTAAGGAAGTTGTGCCACTTTCACTACTAGGATACCTTTTGAATCCTTTCAAGATACAGTGTGAAATAGTATAGTACTGTTGCCATATTGTGGATCTAAGATACTGTGTCAATACTTTTAAGATACTGTTTCAGTACTTTTATTATAATAAAAGTATCTTAAAAGTATTGACACAGTATCTTAAATCCACAATATGGCAACAGTACTATACTATTTCACACTGTATCTTGATAGGATTCAAAAGGTATCCTAATAGTAAAAGTGGCCCAACTTCCTTACTGGTTTAATACTTTGATTCATCTTAGGCTGCAAGTATTCTATCCAAACTATACAGTACTTTGCTGTAAATACAGTAAAAGTAGTGAAACAAAAGGCTTGATGTTATTGAAAAGGTATAAGTCTCATTTGCCTTCATACCTTCAGATGAATTTGAGCACAAGTATTGTAGTTTATGTCTGAATACTGTTACAATACCATGTTGAATGTTATGGTAATGATATTTAGTATACTTGTCAAGTGCTTTCAAGATACTGTGTGACATGGTATGCTACTGTGCACCCTGTGCCAGCTTCCAATGGTTCTCGCAATATCACAGTTCCAATATGCACTTGTACATTTCCATGCGGTGTCATGATCCAAACAGGATTCGGATCAAAACATAGTAATATGCTGTCACTAGTCACCATCCCTACAGCACACATCACATTACAAGGACCATTCATACTGGAATGCCCCCATCTGCATATGGAGTAGAAAGGAATACCCTTATCTGCATATAGGACACACAGGAAATCCTTATCTGCACATAGGACATACATGAAACCCTTATCTATACAAGGGACATGCAAGGAAACCCTTATCTACAGAAGGGACATGCAAGAAAACCCTTATCTATGCAGAAGAAATGAAGGAATACCCTTATCTTAACTGATAAGGCCCCCAAAAACATCTTATCAGAGGCCAAAGAAGCACAAGAAGCACAGCCACATCCTTATCTCCAATCATAGAGATAACACATGCCACCCATCATTCCCTGATCAAGAAGCACATCACATTTCATATCAATTGATCAAATACAGCCCAGCCCAGATCTTATCTTTTTCTTAACTGATAAGGATACACACATGGCATGGCATCAATTGATCAAGAAGCACAGCCTCAGGAAGATGATTCTAGAAGCATAGCCTGGCACAGCCCTTGCCTTTGATTCACACACCCAAGATTGGACCAGCAACATGACTCACTCCCATCAAATGTGACTCATTGGTCTATCCATGACAAATTATGACCCTTATGACATACTCATGACCCCCCATGACTCATTATGACCACCCATGACTAATTATGACTATTTCTGACTCATTATGCCCCCTCCTTTGATTATAATTCCTATGTGACTCATTAATTGACTCTGTATGAGTCACAAACCCATGCCTTCCTTTCTTATGACTCCTTATGAGTCATAACCCCCCCATGCCTTTCATCATTATGACTCCTTATGAGTCATAAACCTATGCCTCTCCTCTATATGACTCCCTATGAGTCATATCCTATGCTCTCCATTTCATATACCATTCTATGACTCAGTATGACTCCTGCTGTAGAATAGGTATATATAGAGCCCAGTTTCTGCTGGAGATGGCTCAGTCACCTAATCTGACAGGCCCAGTCACAGGACAGTCCCTCTCCCAGATTCTGATTCACCCCATCTGTATTTGTTTGTATTACCTACTTTGGTAGTAGCTAGTACCCAAATACCAATTGCAGTTCAAGTCATCATTCATTTGTTTAAGGATATCAATCTCAGATTTATTGATACTCCCTTATTACTTGTTTGATATATTTTCTTTGTGTTCTGTCATGTAGTACAGTCACATTCATCTTCTTTCAAGTTCTATTGATCATCACCAAAGATATCCCAGTACTTTATTCTGCACTAGTAGCCAATGTGCATTTGAAGCTTCGGAATAAAGTCCGATATCTTGATTATCAATTCTACTTGCCTATTGTTCAGTTCATTCATTCTGTACATAGTATTTTGTCACACCTCCCTGTTGTCTGACATCTACTGTTACATTGCCCATTGCCCATCATCTACCACCCATCGTCCATAATCTATCGCTCATCTCTGTTGTACCTCTGCCCATTGTATACTTGCTACTTGTATACTTGACTGTTGTACACTTGTTCATCTTACACTGTTCATACTTGCTTGAGTTATTATCCACTTATACTCTTGCATACCTCTTGTCACTCAAAGTCTTTACCTTTAGTAGGGAAGACCTCACTGTTCACTCATCCTCTATAAGTCATACATCTGACTTATATTATTGTCAAGTATTTGTTGTATCTTTCAAAGCTAACCTTTGATAGGATTCACACCACAACCCCACCACCCAACAGGAATAACCCAGAGTTATAGAAGAGCTAAATCCTTGTTCCCAAAGGACAACAAGGTAATTTCCCGATCAACAACGCACTCCGGAAACCCTTGGTGTGGATTTGTTCAAACACTTCCCACGCAAAACAGCGGAAGAAATTGCTTGCTGTTGCCATACCTTTATGGTGTCCATTAGTGGACTTCAGTGTTGATAAAATGATTTTACACAAACATACCTTTGCCCCACATCACTGGGGCCATGTTTCTGTCGTGAAGCTCAGCTCAGAGCTCTCTCATCTGGAACATCGTGTTTGAGATTCAGTATCCGTTCACAGTGAGTCCATTCTCGTCTTCGACAAACCCACAAGAGACATTTTCCCCTGTAGCAATTCGAGATCTGCCCCGGGTACTGACCTTGTTGTTGACTTTCATGACAGTCTGGCTTTTTGCTCCAATCCAGTCTTGCTTATGCCACAATCTGACTTTAGGGTATTCTTGTTGATCTAGAGGGGTCAACAGTGACTCCGAGCTGAGTTTGGGGCTGCCGGATGAGCGAATCGTGTCTGTCACAGTTTTCATTGTCTCTCTGTAGCAATGTGTTAGCATAACTATCCTGATAGGTATACAACATACCAGGAGAAATCCAATTGTGATTTCAAGTGCATGTGGTCATAAAAAAGATCTCGGTAGGATGGATTGTGAAGTAGAGTGTCGTGATCAAGGTCCTCAATGATCATTTGTTGCAATGGATAATGTGAGCCAGGCTGGATTTGCTGTAAGTGTATGGGTTTTTTTGTCATTGATTGTATCAAATGGCAAATATATGCATACCATTTGTGAAGTCATTCCAATATTACCTACACTCCATGGATCTGAAACATGTCTATGCATTGTTTTATTTGTTGTAGCGACTTTGTGTGTACTCATTTCATTGTATGTGGGAAAGTAGAGGTTTTGATCTGAAGGCGACAAGATGCTTGCTGGTAGTTCTGGGGAATCATCAAGAAAGAGTGAGTTCTGCTCTGACAAGCCTGACTGAGAGAAAGATGGATAAACATAGGGATTGTTGGTGCCACTTGGCATGGTCGTAGTATGAGACCAAGAGGTAGTAGACATGTCATGCTTGTAACCACTAAGTCAGTCACTGCTAACTTGGCCAGTCACCTAACCACCTCTATGGCATTACCCACTGACCATGTACTTCATCTTCATGTTGACAACATCACACACGAATTCAAAAAATACAGCCTAGAATTTGATGTGAAGTATCCATGAACTATAGTCAGTCTGATTGCACCTTTCCACCAAAAGTGACTGACCTCTATCTAGACACTTGTTATCGCAATCCATGCTGCCGAGGATGTAATTCCCAAGCGTGAGGATGTCAATATTCTGAAACATGAAGATGCTGATATCAAACTGTTTAATTGCAAAGTCTTGATTTTGTCACGAATGTCAACTTGGAAGAAGTATTGTACCTCTCCATAATGCAACATATTGTCTAGCAAGAACTAAGTCCATGGAAATGTTAGTAGAATAACATGGACGCATAAGATGGATGTACCCGGATGTTCCATGACATATGCACATTCTCAAGAAGTCTCTGTTTCTCTTTCCTGGCAGACCATACAATTTGTCCAGTGGGAAGTCGAAGGCAGGCCCATCAGAATAGCCTGGGATTCCATCCCTCTACATCCTGTCCTGTTTGCTCATGTATATATGCACAAACAGCTGCAGCTGCAGGTCCCTGCCATGTTTTCATGTGCTCATCTTTCGCACGTAGAAGTACATAGCTGTTGCCAAGATCTTCTGAGCTGCAGGGGTTCTTTTCTTTTTTTTTGGAGTGCCGGTATCATGGCTTTGAGGGTGTTAACTTAAGCATGGCAAAGTCCACGTTGGGCCAAGTTGGAGTATGGCTTTGATGGTTGCTTCATTTCTTCTGTAAGGTTTCCTATCGTCCTAACCATCATCCACTGCATGTGGTAACAACCGGGTCCAAGCTGCAGTACTTGGGATGTGAGATGGAGCAGTGCATGCACAGCAGGTTGGCAGAAGTGAATCCATTCAGGTGTGCATTGGTAATATAGTTCTTCGAACTCTTGCACAAATTGGATCATAAGTGCATGCGCCTGTTGAAGTACTTCACATGTGATCATACGTTGATGAAGGATTCGAAGACCAGACACGAGCTTGCAAAAGTTCTGGTAGTAGAGGTTAGGAAGTATGCCATAAAGTAAACCTGGCCCGAGAACGAAGATGTACATGAGAAATTCCCAAGCTTTGTATCCACTGGAAATTTTTTCAGAGGGGTTGCAGGGAGGGACATCAAATGATCCAGGCAAGTATGATATTGATTTGGCAATGGTTGCTCCATGACATGTCCATGTATCATCTTGTAAGACAGCCCAATCTCACGTTAACTTGTCATCCAGTGCTTTGCAAGCTATAGTTCCATGCCAAAGTGAGAGGAGGAGGTCAGTGATGTTCAATGCAATGAGGTACATAAGGTCAGCAGGAAAACACAAGGGAGGGTTTATCATGCAGTATAATGGGAGTCCGCTGAAGATACTTGGCTTGACAATGCCAGTCTCCTTGCGGCGTGCAATGAATTGAGCCATATTTGCAGAGGCAATGAGGTGGTTGACATTGTGAAAGTATTCATCTGGTGGTCGCATGGGCATCTGATGGCAATTGTAGTTGTTGTGGTCACTACCTTCGAGGATATAGTAACTGGGTTTGAGATGAGCTGGATAATATGTGTTATCACTTTTTAACCGACGTCCCTTGATGAGGCAATAGATCCTGCAGGAGTTGTAGCCCTGGTGGCCAGTCAGCCCACTCATGTGAGAGGTGCCAGGGCCATCAGCTGCACCAAACACAAAATACAGATAGGAAATGTGAACTGCCCCATCATGTGCATCCCATATGCAGAAACCTTCTTGCTGGAGGGCAGAAAGATGGTGAAGGGTGGGAAAAGAAATGAGTTGAAGTTTTTTGGTGCATTGGGACCTGGAATTAATCCTCTGGGTTCGACAACATCCGTTTTGTACCTGCCATCAGGAGCTAAGTCAAGTATGGCCCAAATGTAGATCCAACAGTCTGACGTCTTTTCTCAAATCTTTGTGTGCCATTGATCGAGAAGAGGAGCGTGGTGTCATGGTCACCAATGCAGCCCTCATGGAAAGCATTGAGATATTCAGAACTGGAAAGAAAATCTTCATAACTATCAAGTTGTTGGGTAATGGGGTCTAGATGAGCTAAAATTTCATGTGTGTGGGTTGCTCCATATCGCATAGCTTCTGTGGTTTCAGGACTGTGCCACAGAGCTTGCAGCTGGGGGCAAAGGGGAATTGTGAGGAAGGCTTTGACAGGTTGGCAGATCTTGCCATTACTGGCCTTGTACTGGATAGGATCACACTGCAGCGTTCCACACATGGGACAATGGGTCAAGTCCACCAGAGGGCCTGTGAAGCCTACTTGCACATATCATGGAATAGTGGTACAACTCTGGTCAACTCGTGAATCTTGCATTTGATGTGATTGAGGGAAAGAAAATCACAATCAGGAAAACATTCCGAAATGGCATCACCAACTTTGGTGTAAACGTCTTCAGACCCTTTCATGGTAGCTAAGAATATTTTGATTGCAAGGGTGAGGTCAGGGTCATCAACGTCAGGTGGGCCTTCAACAGGATTGCACAGCCAATGAATGGTGTCAGGGTCAAGCCCACCATTATCAAGCATAGCGGAATGAACTAAAGCAATGTACACAAGCATGAGATTGATGTTGTCAAGGGGGTCTTGGTTGAATTCATGCTCTGGTGGGGGATCTGGCAGGTGACCTTCAGCTGGAATGCCATCAGGATCTGCATCTAGAACACCATTGGGTTCTGCATTCTGAACGGCATCAAGATCCCAAAGACTTCCGGGATCAACCACTTGGTCGAGAGGGTCATTTTACAGACATGGATTCAGCACTCAGAGAGGTTTATTTGCAAGCAACATACAGTATTGTCCTCATCCTCATCAGATACATCCATGTCAACTTGCACTTGCTGCACTGGGAGAGGGTTGGCGTAGAGGTCTTCAATTTCATTGTCAGGTGCGAGGGTGTCATCAGGAGCCACCCTGGCATCAAGAGTGCAATCCTGTTCATCATCAGAGACTACTTGGTCGTGATCAACTGGGTGAGCTAGGTGGACAGGTCCTGGGTCAAGATTGTGCTGGCAAAGGTAATTATCAAGGGCAGTGCGAATCGCGGTGTGGCGGTACTGTGTGTGTGCATAAAATGTCCTTTGGGAAACTTTTTGGAGTTCTACACAGTATGGTGCACAATTGCAGAAGTATTCCTGTTCGTGAGACATTGAAGTTGAAAATGACTTGGAAAGAAAGTATGATAGAATGATGATGGTGGGGAGAAAGTACTTTGAAAATGGAAACTTAGAGCAAGACTTAGAGGCAAGCGGAAGCGGATTCCCTTCATTGGCATTTTCGATCATTTACAAATAGATATAAAAGGAATTATATTATGTAAAAATATCTCAAAATATGGACTTTCTAAATAATTTTACGTACTATAACTTCTATCAAAATATTATTCAAGAATTTAAATAGATATCTGCACTCTCACTGGAAGTTCGTCCATTCAGATGTTTTAAAAAACATTGCAATTTCCATTTGAAAACATTTCGATCCATTGCAATCATTCTATTTAGTTCTACTGCTCGTTGCCCATTTCCGCCCCCACCACCGCCCCTGCCCCGCTGCCCTGGCTCCCACTGCTCTAACTCCCATCCACTGCCCTGGCTCCCATCTGCTGCCGCTGCTGCCCCACCACACGGAATCTTCAAGCCGTCACCGCCGCTTTCGCTGCCGTGGCTGCCTTCACTTTCACTTCCTTTATATCCTGCTTGATCTTGGCACTCTTCAGCGTGTAGACCTGTCATACATAGTTGCGATAGTGAGTGCAGAGAATAGACCTTGTTGCCATTGCACTCGCCTCCTTTTGGTCATCCTCAAGCCTCTCCCACATGATGTCGAACTCGGCCTTAGTTACCTCGTTCTTGGCACACTAGTCCTTTGCAAACAGGTTCCTGATCAAAAGGCTTTAGTATATAAAAGGAAGGTTGGAGGAAACTTACTTCAGATTTACGGCTTGCGTCCCTTTGAAAAGTTTCTTCTTTCCCTTGCTCGTTGATGCACTGGCACTGGCAGCCCCTTCTTTGATGCATGTAGTGGTCACGGACTGAGCAGAATAGTGATGCTGAAGTTCGGTTCGGAACCAAACCAAACCTGGTTTGAACCGTTAACCGAACCGCTGGTTAAGTTTGCGGTTCTGGCACTGACATGCGGTTCAAACCGCGTTCAAACGCGGTTCAAACCGCGAACCGTAATGTATAGTTACCTACGTAGATACTCATTTACTTAATTTTTCACATTTTTTTCTATGCAGTCGCGTGAACTTAGGTCATGTGACCTTAAACATACTCGCGCGCAACTTCAAGTTCGACTCAACACTAACGTTACTCAACAACCACGGTGAGTAATGACTTTATTTCATATTTTACTGACATTTTATTACATAGAACAGCCCCCCGTGGCCCACCTTGACCGCATAAAGAAGGCGCCCGCAGTCAACTCCACCCAACAACCTCCCTCGCGTTCCAATGCGAGTCAGAGTGAATCGATGGCAGCAGCGGCAGCAGCAGCAACGGCAGTGGCAACACCACATACCACCACCCCGACGACGACGACGACGGCCAAATGACGACGATGACGGCCAAATGATGACGACGACAACGGCCAAATGACGACGACGACGATGGCCAAATGACCACAACAACAGCAGCAGCGGCAGCGGCAGCGGCAACAGCAGCAGCAGCGGCAGTGGCAACAGCAGCAGCAGCGGCAGCGGCAGCGGCAACAGCAGCAGCAGCGGCAGCGGCAGCGGCAACAGCAGCAGCAGCGGCAACAGCAGCAGCAGCGGCAGTGGCAGCGGCAACAGCAGCAGCAGCAGCAGCAGCAGCAGAGCAACACCGGTGGCAGCAGCCAGGTACGTCCCCCAAATCCAGTCCCAACGACATCGGCTAACGAGGGGAATGGACGAGGTGACGACGAAGACCCACCTCACGAACACGCCCTAGCCGCGTCAATTGACGTGCGGACGCCCATAGGAAGTCCCCAGCCCCATCCAACCTCGCAAAAACAGACGGAGCGTGTCAATTGACGCGTCCCCGTTCTTCGTGAGGTAGGTAGCACGCGCGGATGCCCATGGGAAGTGCCTGGCCCCAACCCAACCTGGCAAAAACAGACGGAGCCCACCCATCTACCTCGTGAGGGTGACAGCCGCATCAATTGACACGTGTCTGGCCCGCGCAAGGTATTTGGAGGTGGGTTCGCGGTTCGAACTGCGTTTGAACGCAGACCGAACGCCGTGAAACCGTTCGACATGGTTCCGGTTCAGGTTTGGCATTTTGCTGAACCGAACCATCGGTTCCAGTTCCGGTTTTTCAAAAATAGCGAAAAACCGGACCGAACCGAACTTCGGCAACACTAGAGCAGAAGCACTAAATAGACAGCATATGACGATATGTATGCAGATAGAGAGAGAGAACTCACAATGGGTCAACAACAGCCACGGCTCCAATCGTAGTCGCTGCTCGACCTGCCAGGACTTGTTGCATGGAGTCTTCAGGGCCGTCACGGTTTTGAGCTTCCGACAGTTCCTGTGGACCTTCTGGGTTCGGTTCTGTGGAGAATGTCAACATGTACGATGGGAGACTTCTCGGTCTCCATACCTTGTATGTCCAGCGTCACGGGTGACTTGGGGAGTCCTGTCATGGTGGCAGAGGTGTCTGCCAGTGGCTCAGGCGGTAGGTCAGGCAGTAGGTCAATAGGGAGCATAGAGGGGGTATTGATAGGCGTAGGAGAGGAGCTGGTAGGTGGTGTAGGTATTTGCTCTAATTCAATGTTGGCCTTCTTTACTAGTTGTGGGACTTTCAATTTCTTCTTCGCGGTTGCTGTGAGTATCGTAGAGACACGCTTCTGTGGTAGATGCATGTAGGCGTCATTTTCTTCGACCTTCGTGGCTCGACTGTCATTGCTGTTGCCATCGTCGTCACCTAAAATAAACTTGCCATACCAACCAGGGTGATTGAGTGTAGCAATAGTGTCGAGCTTCCAGTGGTCTTCACAGAGGCGGAGTTCACCAGCAAAATTGTATATCTGTATTCGCACAAAGTTACGGAAACTAGAGGTGCCTTTTCCTCATGTCGGCGGCGCAAGGCCTTTGGCGTGACACTCACGCCAAATCTCCTGAAGTCGATTCATGATTGCAGAGAGTCAATAGCCGTCAACTTCGCAACCATGCTCGTCTTCAATATACCTGCATTTGACATCGATTCCAGCCACACGTCTCTTCTTGCTTTTCATTCCAGCCATGTTGTTGACAACGGTTATTGACGTAGCGGCAGTTTTGTTATCATTCCACTCACTCTTGCACCAGTATTTGACATTGGGGTAGCACTTCCAGTCCAAGGGTGCTAACAGCTCACGAATGTTGGAGCTGCCGCTGGATATTGGCATGTTAAGGGTGGGTTGGAATCTGGCATTGTTTTCAGGGCAACTGGTTTGCATCATTGATTGTATCATTTCCCTGTCGCTGTATTAATAGCAGATATATACAATAAATGAAACATACTGGGAGTAGTCTAATTGTGATTTTAAACGGATGTTTTCGTGAAAAAGACCTTGGTAAAGTGGATTGCAAATAAGGGTATTATGGTCAAGTTTCTTGACAACTGCGGATTGTGTTCCGTGCTGGGATTGGTGTAGTTTGCTCAAGAGGGTCAGCGACATGAATATATGCGTACCATTTGGATTTCTGGCCTAAAATTCCACCTGTTGAGACTGCTTTGATGATTGTTCTGTGAGGTTCGAAGAGGTCCATGAGCTTTTGCATGATGAAGGGGAGGTCCTAGTGCTGGCAAAAAATTCTGCATTTCAGGCGAAAAAGTGAGCAGAGACTTGGATAATTCAGGAGAATTTTCAAGATCAGACTCATAGTGACTTCTTGGAGTAGAGGGGAAAATGTATGTGTTGTTGGTGCTGTTCGCCATCATGGTAGCAGACGAAGAGGCAAGGAAGCATGACATCACAGCCAAAGTCACTAAGTCCATACCACCATGAATATGCTGGCTGATCGTGTCATTACCCTCTTCGTCGATGCCTTCACTGCGGACTGGACTAAATATACTGTTCAATTTGATGCAGGGGATCTGGGCCCCATGGTAAGCTCATCCCTCTGATTTTATCCGGAAAATAAACATGATGATGCCCAGATGCTTGTGCTTCATATCCGTGATGCCCCAATGGCTGTAAGCGAAAAGGAAACTACCAAGGAGGAGATGGAGGGAAAAGTACCTAAGCAAGAGGAGGGGGATCTTGGAAGCTACACAACTGCACACCCCTCGATCGTCCTCGCACGCCATGCAGTCCCTGGCTGTCGAACTCAGGGATTTGTACCTACCATTACATGTGCTTCAAATTATTCCGGAATATCCTCCTCCTCAATACCACCAAGAGTTGTTACCTCGAGTCTGATCTTCTCACCGACAAAATATTTCTCTTGGTCGAAAGGAAAAGGAACCATCGCAACAGTGGAATGAATGTTCTTGATATCAATCACTCTCAAATCCTCTGCACCTTGGTACTGACAAGCCCAAATAGTTTCATATGTGTTATAAAGTAGTGTGAGGTTTGGTGGCGAATAGTTGGAGACGAGAGCAAGCGTTTGCGTCTCGTTATTGATAGTTGC
Organism: Hygrocybe punicea; assembly: GCA_963556145.1. Classification (NCBI taxonomy): domain Eukaryota; kingdom Fungi; phylum Basidiomycota; class Agaricomycetes; order Agaricales; family Hygrophoraceae; genus Hygrocybe; species Hygrocybe punicea. Next base: position 154,090 of record OY744464.1, read on the forward strand.
TTGAAAAAAGAACTGTACTTCGCCATAGAATACAGTGCCGTCAACTGCATACTTCAGCAGGATGTCAGTGCCAAGTAATTTAAAAATTCACGATGACTTACACGAATATTGCATGACATGCGAACCTGTTCCAACGATTTCATCTTCTTCTTCCACGATGAACGAGCAATTTGACCTGTGGGAAGTCTTGAATGGGCCCAACGACAAACTCGAGGATTCCAGTTTGTAACATCCTCACCAGTGTGTTGGTGCATGTAGTTACACACAGCAGCAGTGGCTGGTCCTTGTAGAGTTCGCATTCGCTCGTCCTTTGCATGCAGCAAAATATAACCATCTCTGAGATCCTGTGATCCACGGGGGTTCTTGGGAGTCTTCTCTAGTTCGGGTATCATCGCCTTGAGGGCGTTGACTTGAGTCCGGCGGTATCCACACTGAGAGAGATTGGCGAAAGGATCAGATGGTTGTTTCATTTCTTCAGTAAGGTTTCCAATTGTCCACTCCATCATCCATTGTGTGTAATAACATAACAGTCCAAGAACATGAACAAGAGGTGCGAGATGGAGCAGGATGTGGAGGACAGGTCGACAAAAGTGGATGCGTTCCAGTTTGCATTGGTAATATATTTCCTCAAATTCTCGGACAAAGTCAACCATAAGTCCATGCACTCGAACGAGCTCTTCTTTTGTAATCCTGCATTGATGGAGGATGCGAATCGCTCAGACAAGCTTGCAGAAATTCATGAAGTAAGGGTTAGGAAGGGTGCCATACAGGAGACCTGGGCTTAAGACGAATATATACATCAAGTACTCCCAGGCCTTGTATCCGCTAGAAATCTTCTCGGTGGGATTGCGTGGTGGCCTGTCAAAGGATCCAGGAAGGTATGGTGTTGCTTCAGCAACCAATTTACCATGCTGTTCCCATATGTCGCCTTGTAGCATGGCCCACTGCCAAGTCACTTTGTTGTCAGGGTCCTTGACAGGCATTTTTCCACGCCAAAGGTCGAGCATGAGGTCAGTGAGGTTGAGTGCGACGATATGCATGATATCAGGAGCAAAACATACAGGAATGCGGATCATTCGAGGTGTGGGAAGCCCACTGAAAATGCTGGGTTTGCTGATGCCAGTCATACGCCGGCGATCTGTGTATTGCGCCATATTCCTAGAAGTGATGAGGAATTTGAGATTTTCGATGTAGTCACCGGGTGCTCGCGCAGGTAATTGCTGAAATGGATAATCGTCATGATCACTCCCTTCGAGTACATAATTATGGGGCTTGAGATGAGTGGTGTACTGTATTTATCACTCCCCCAGGAATCCACATGGAATCCACCTTCAGTCCACCTTCAGTCCACATTGTCTGCCTCCAGTCCACCTCCAGTCTGCCTCCAGTCCACCTTCAGTCCACCTTTAGTCCTACCAAAATTCGTCCACCCCCAGTCCACTCCAGGTGGACTCCACATGGAGTCCGCATGTAGGACTGGACTCATGGTGGACTATTGGTGGACTTTGTCTGGACTTTTGATGGACTGATAAATGATTTTCAGGATAAAGCTTCCACATGGATTCCACATGGACTCCACATGGACAAGACATGGACTATGCAAGAACAGATTCAAGATGGACTCCATGTGGACTCCATGTGGACTCCATGTGGACTCCATGTGGACTCCATGTGGACTTTTCATGGACTGATGAATGATGATCATAACGAAGTAACTATTATGTATTTCATGGGTTCATGACATAAACTAGACATGAAAGCATCATAAACAGAAATCAACATTTTAGCATACTTTTTATGAAGGAATCCAGTTGAAATTCAGTTAGAAACCTTATACAAATTTCTAAACTGCCAGCTTTCATTGACCATTTTGTAATTTACTAACCCAATTTTGTAGATAATGCAATTCTAAAACTGCCAGGGGTCTTAGAAGTCACAAGAGCATATTATTTATTTTAGGTAATATTTTCCCACGCTCCATATTTTGTAACTCTCAAGTCTATGCAAAACTCATGGTCCCCTATCTGTTGTATTTATCATAGTCATATCAAATACCAGTATTATTATATCAGTTCTTGTAATTAGAAGTGCTCAATTCTGAAGAAAGGTTGCATGACTTGTCATGCAACCTTAAGTATGCACAGTCTGTGACTGTGCATATTACTGTTACAAGCCACTAAATTATGTAATATTTCATATTAGTGAATATTGTCACAAGCAGTATTCTATTATTTAGAAACATTTTTATCATCATACAATTGTATGATATATGGAATGTCGAAAATAGTTGGTTTCAACACTCACTCAGTTCAAGCCCTCACAATTTGTTCAAGATGATACATATATAAAGACAACATCTGAACTGCATATTTCCTGTTAATGAAAAACCTATGATGCAATTGCTAGCCTTCTCTGTCAATGTCAATTCCATCATCAATGTCACTATCATCATCACCATCAGAATCTATTTCCTCTCTCCTCTTCTGCTTTTCTGTCTGCCTTTTGATCACTTGCTCTGTATGAAGAAACAGCATTGTATGCAAAAACCAGTTAAAGTTGCCCACAGTCATTCTTTTCAGAATGGTCTGAAATCCTCCTACCCATGCATTCAACTGCTCACATGCCTATACAATGTGTTTCAGTATCAGCTGAGTAAATGATTGAAATAGAACTTACTTGAGTATTAAATGCACATTTATAATGAGGGTTCCCATGCCTATCATGTTCAACCATGACAAGATTTTGTTGAGAAACATTCAGGGGAGCAGGATTGCACCATGTTCAACACAGATAGTCTGATATATGATGATTGATATAATGATAGGAATCCACAATGTTGCTTTCCATTTGTTCCAACTCCCACTAGTAATGGCCATGTGGAGGACCATGCAGGCTTTGTCAATGCAAACATAGTCTGGTCATATTTCAGAAGTTAGATAGATCTTCAAGATATTTGGTCTTGAGATAATTCAGGCACAAGCCAGGACCCAATTATCTAGAGACCAAATAGCCTAACATTCTGCCCTCACAATAAAAGCCATAGATATTGGTCTAAAAATCCTAAATATTTGAATCATTTTCTATTTTCTGTACATGCTCACAATAATGAAAACAATAATGGCATATTTTCTGTGTGCACTATTTCTGTATGAATGGGTGACTTCCCATAGCATTTAAATAATCTAAAAACATAGATTATCCCATATGCAGTACTCTGATTGACAAAGCCAAGCGGCCACTAAGACCCCAGAAAAAACTTCAAGCTCCATTGTCCTGAAATGGTGGAATAAACCCAAAATCTGGAAGGGGGGGTAACCCCCCCTTTCTAGATTAAACTTATTTCTGCACTAATTTTGGAGATCCGCCCCACTCAGAACAACCCGATTGTGCCTTTGCCAAGTCTCGGCATGTCAAATTCTAACGTCTCAACCAGATTCAACTGACACTGAACAAATTAGGCCAGCAGCAAGAAGCTGACTCAGCTAGGGGTTCCAGCTCCGACTGGCACCCCGTTTATGTTGAAAACATATTTAAATGCTGCGGGAAGTCACCCAATACCACTTTTAGATAATATTATTTTCTGCAATATTTTCACAATTGAGATAAGAACACAAATAGTTTCAAAATGTGACTGGATATCTGCATCTTATTTGATTGCACTTCATCCATCTCCTGTGTGAGTTGCTACCTTTTTCACTCCCAGGCCATATTTTGTTCAGATGGTCTGATTACAGCTGCCATACAATAGTCAGTCTTGACAGCCCCTCTTTGGCAAGTTTTTCAGGAAATTTCACACATTTTTAGTTTTCTGTAACTACATCCACAAGAATTCTCTTACTATTCCAAAATTACCTAAATAATTATTACTGAAGGAGGGGGTTGAGAAGATAAGGTGGGGAGAGGAGGAAGGAAGGGCAAGGGGAAAGCAGGAGAGGGGGGAGTGAGAGTGAGGGGAAGGGGAAAGTGGGAGGGACGGGGAAAGTGGGAGGGACGGGGAAAGTGGGAGGGACGGGGAAAGTGGGAGGGACGGGGAAAGTGGGAGGGACGGGGAAAGTGGGAGGGACGGGGAAAGTGGGAGGGACGGGGATGTGAGAAGGGAGGGGGAAGCGGGGAGCCAGAGCGAGGGGGAAACGGGGGAGCCAGAGGAGGGGAGCCAGAGAGGGAGAGGAGGGGAGCCAGAGGGGAGAGGGAGAGGAGGAGAGAGGGAGAGGGTGGGAGGGAGAGGGGAGAGGGTGGGGAGGAGAGGAGAGGGTGGGAGGGAGAGGAGAGAGGAGAGGCGGGAGGGAGAGGGGAGAGGGAGAGGGTGGTGGTCCGTCCTCCTCGGTTGCTGCTGCCGCTTGTTGCTGTCATTGCCGTTGTCATTGCCGTTGATGCTGCTGTTACCGCTGCTGCTGTTACTGTTGTTGTTGTCGTCCCCGTAGCTACTTAGAATACAATATTCTAACAATTGTCAAAAAATGACTGAATAATTAGCAAAAAAACTCATGAAGCGGCGGGGGTGGGTGGACCACCCTCCGCCGCATCCGGTTCTTGCATGCATTGCTGCTGCTGCCGCCATGGTCGCTGCTGCTGTTGCGCTGGCATTGCCATTGGGGTCCGACCTCCTTTCTGGGTGCAGGGCATTTGGATGCAGGGGGTCCTCATTTGGCGTTGGCGTTGACGTGGACTGTGGGACAAGATTAGAAGAAAAGAATCAAAACAAAACAAAAATCCATACCTGGGACAGCGGGAGTGGGCGCGCCACCATCCCGCTGCGTCCGTTTTACTGCCTTCGTTCCTGTCTCCTCCCCGTTTGGTCGCATCGCGGTCGTCTGGGGGTCATTGCTGGCCATTGGGTGTCCCTCGCCGTCTATGCCACTTTGGCCGTGTCCTCTTCGTTGTGGATGTTGAGGGCACATGGGCGTGGGTGTGGGCGTTGTAGGTAATAGTCAGTAACACAATATAAAAACAAAAACATCAACAAAAAAACATACTGATGGGGGGTGGGCACATCACCACCCCCTCCATAGCTGCCTGTGTTCGTCCGGGTCATGAAGTTGCTGTTGTTGCTGTTGCCGTTGGCGTCCCTGTTCCTGTTCCTGTTCCCGTTCCTGTTCCTGTTCCTGTTCCCATTCCCGTTCCTGTTCCTGTTCCTGTTCCCATTCCCGTTCCCGTTCCCCAGGTCTCGGTCCCATTTGCGTTGCCGTTCTGGCGTGGACGTGGACGGGGGCGTGGGCATGCTTCATGAAGTTGGCGGGCGTCGAGCGTGGGTGTTTGGAGTTGGGTGTTGGTTGGGCGTGTTTGCACAGTCGCGCCTTTGTTGATGACCATGTGATGTGTTGGTGCTGTACGCTACAATAAATATGTAAATACATGTATGAAGAAATAAATAAAGAGATAAATATATTGTGGACAGGGTGAGAACTGAGCAATCCTGGTGAAGAGAAGCAAAGGTTGTGTAGACAAGTGGTTATAGCTCCGTGCTTGTTGTAGTCTTGGGTTCAATCCCAGGAAGTGGCACTTTTTATTTAAATAACAACTACAAATCATAAACCTACTGGGAAGGAAAAATTCACCCAGACTCCACATGGATTCCTCATGGACTTCAATTAGGTGGAGTCCTGATTCTCCATCAAAAGTCCTCCGGAGTTCACTATGTGGACTGGACTTTAGGTCCACATGGACTTTAGGTGGACTTTAGGTGGATGGAAAAATGTCAATTTGGCTGTGAGTCCACATAAAGTCCACCTTCAGTCCACCTAAAGTCCACTAATAGTCCGGATGCAGTCCACCTATAGTCCACCAAGAGTCCACATGGACTTTAGGTGGATCCCCAGCTTAGTGACAAGTGCTCGTGGTGTAGTACATATTGTCATTATAAAATCGGTGCCCTTTCATCGGACAATAAGTCCGGCATCCATGGTAGCCTTGGTGGCCGGCTAGACCACTCATGTGCGTAGCACTGGGACCATCAGCAGCGCCAATGTCAAAAAAGGGCTGGGAGATGTGAGTAGTTTCATCATATGCATCCCATATACAGAAACCTTCACGTTGGAGAGCCGAGAGGTGATGGAGGCTAGGACACAAGAAGGAATCGAAGTTTTGTGGAGGACGTGGTCCAGGAATAAATGCTCCAATGGGCACGGCATTCATCTTGTACCTGGCATCAGGAGCGATATCGTAGATACCCCAAATAGAGATCCAACAATGAGAGAGCTTATTGCAAAAAAGTTGCGCGCCATCAAGGGAAAACATCAGAGCCATGTCATGGTCACCGATTTGACCCTCCGAGTATGCCTGGAGATACTCAGATCCAGAAAGAAAATCTTCATATTCATCAACTACTCCATTGTTCGCTCGTATCTTGTCGAGGAGTTCACGAGTGTGGGTCGATTGATACCGCATGGCCTCTGCGCTCTTTCTGCTTCGCCACATGGCTTGCAGCTGCAGGCCAAGGGGGATGGTGAGGAACATTTTTTGTGGTATTTTTGTCTCTCCATTGCTGGCATTGTATGGGATTAGGTCATAGCGAAATTCGCCACATTTGGGGCAATGTGTGAGCTCAGCGAAGGGACCTGTATAGCCGATACAGGAATTATCACACATCTCATTTATGAGCGGTAAGATTCCGGTGAACTCGGTGATTTTGCTCCTGAGATGATCAATAGATAGGAAATCACATTCAGAAAAACGTTTGGAGATGGCCTGACCAACATCTGCATATGTATCTTGAGAAGCTTTGGTCGTTGCCAGATATATCTTTATTGCGAGCAAGAGATCAGGGTCGTCAGTGTCTGGTGGACCTTCAGGTGGATGTCAGAGTCGATGGATGGTGTCGTCATCACGACCACCATTGTCAAGAGTTGCCGAATTGATCAGATTGATAAAAGCAAGTGAAATATTGATATCGTTGAGTGTAGCAGGCTGGAAAATCAGATCTGGGTTGTCCTGGGGAGGTTGTGGGACATCAATGGGAGGTTGTTGGACGTCAATGGCAGGATCTACCAGACTGCCAGGATCGAATGTGGAGGTCTGCATCAAAAAATGCTCTCAAATAGAGCAATATGGGTATTTGAGGGAAACTCACTGCTCTTTCCACTGCATCGTCATCACCTACTACAACCATGTCACCCTCCTGGTCGGCTGGTGGTAAGGCCGGTAATGGATCAACGTAAAGATCATCGAGATGTTCAGGGTGTGCAGCCTCGAGCTGAGGTGGTGGTACGGGTATGGCATCGGCATAAAAGTTGTCAAAGTCATCTCGCTGTAAGTCCTGCACGTCCTCGTTATCAATGTCAGCTAACCCAGGTCCTGGGTCAACATTTTGCTCAGCAAGGAAATCATCAAGAGCAGAGCGGATGCGATCTCGACGATGGGATGCATGGGCGAAGTAGGTTCGTCTGGAGACACGTCGGGGGGGCTGACAGTATTGCAGACAATCACAAACGTAGATATTATCGGCACACATAACTTCACAAAATTAGCTTGATAAACCAATGAACACTTGAATTTACTTAAAGGACATACTTTGACTTGAGCAAGATATCAAGGATTGAGGATACCGAGCATCGATAAAGCCATGATCAAAATATTTTATCATATTTAAATGGAAATAAAATAAAATAAAATAACTAATTGGATCCTAAAGGATGGGGTTTTCACTGGGGTTGAACGTTGAAGATCGGCCCTTATGCAATAGTTAGACTTTTCGGACTTTTCTGACTTTCCTGACTTTTCAACAATGCTTTATCACTTCATATACTTTTGACTTTTCGGATGTACACATAAAGTCAAATAAGTCAAATAAGTCAAAAAGCTTTTTGTGAATTTCCTGATGACATCTATTACATCAGATTCCGAGAAACCCTTTTCCCAGAGAGCTAGAGCGAGTTCCTTTACTTGAGCTGAGATCTGGCAATTCACCATTACAGCACAAGTGACGTTGGAGATGATAGAGGGAGCAGATGATAGCGCACAGATATCAGTGTTTTACAAAACTACCTAATTAGGAACAGCCGAAAGAAAAACAAATGGCTTTGTCATTATTTATGGGATCGCCATAGTCTCGTCCCAGACGTTCTTGCCAGTGAGGCCAGGGGATACCGAAGCGAGAGATGTGTGGAAAATTTTAAACTCCACTTCGGTATCCCCCGCCTCAGACCTTCGCTGGCAAGAATGTCGGAAATGAGACTAGGATCGCCGGTAAGCCCAAAGAACTTGAATGCAGATCTGAATGTAACAATAGGGACATCAGCACCTTAGCTCTTCATAGGTAATGAAGCAACCCAAATCCCAAATTGTACCTTCAAGTTCACTGACCAGTGATCCATCAGTATGTCGCTTTGTCGTCCCGCTACACCACACAGTTGACCGAGATTTACAGTTATCAGGGGCAAAATTCTCACAACAAAGGTTGCTCTTCCTTGCGCATGACCTGCGCACATTCCAGAATTGCTCAGCTGTAGAAATGTGCCTCCAAACATCTATTTCCCGACATCACATCAGACCTCCTTACCTAACTGTGGAAGAAGCAGCTGCAGCCCTCAATGTACCCTTGCATCAATACCGATCTGTGCATCGGGGGCATACGTGTGACGATTTCTGCCCCATCCTCTTGGGAACATTCCTGGACCAGGAGGTTGGTGAGATCGTTTGTCATCGAAAGAAAAGCTATGAGAATTGCCAAGCTGCCCCTGACTTCATGATTTGCACATCACACAACCTGGCGCCCATTGTGCAAACTGCGATTGGCCTTGATAGAGGATTTAAGTCATCCGAGGAGTTCAAAGCTGGCTATAAGAAATGGGAAAAAGAACTTGCGAAACTGTCGCTCAAGAGATGAGATTCCATGTCGAGTTGGACACTCATCACAGCCATTTCGGGAGATGTTGAACCCCTCATACATATGCTCCTTGCATAGTACTACGAGCCTTTGTCTTGAAACAAGCCAGGACAACATTGCTACACTCTATTATTAATAAAATTAAATGCAAAATAGCTCATTTAGCTTTTGGTTGAAGGGCTAAAATTCTGAAATCCCCACTGTGTGTTGTCTCCAACATTGCCTGTGGCATTTTGACCTTCTGAACTATGCCCTGGCCAGTGCACATCGTTGAGAAATTTGATACCGTCACACCACTTGGCGAGGTCAATGAGACCGAATACTGTACTGTTTCGATTGGAGCTTCATGAGATCCCAGCGTGACATGTGACCTGGTATGGAAACCGAGAGTGATCAGCCTCAAATCCAGATCTTTGATTCTCCGAAGCTGACTAATGACACCCGACCCCCCGAGAACCATAGCAAGTATATTAGGTAATTGTCTATTACAATCCATAGACAAGCAAATGGTGTGATTAATTTAAGTGACGAGTATACATAGGTACAGGAATGACTATAGGCAAGTGTAGGAGGGGGTTAGAAGCATGGGAGGCGCCCGTCTGCTTGCGTGAGGCAGAAAGGGTAGCTGGAACAGTGAGCAAATGCAGAAGGAGAGTAACACCGACGCTATCCAGCCACTCCACTCTCGCCACCACACATCGGCTGTCGTGGCCATCGTTGTCATTGTCGTTGTCGTTGTCGTTGTCGTTGTCGTTGTCGTTGTCGATGTTGATGTCCTCATGTGCTGCTGCCTCCGCTGTACCTGCTGCCACTGTCGTCCACCACCACAGCCACCATCCGCCATCTTCTTCATTCGCCGCCACCGCCCATCGCTGCCTCCGTCGTCTTTGTCGTCTTTGTCGGTTGTCGGTCAGTAGCGAAACCCACAGGGTGTGTGGGTGCACGCACCTGGTTGTCATTCCATATTCGTGCCTTCGGGCCATGGTTTTCGTCGTAGACATGGGCCAATCAGTTAGGTGTCATCGGCATTATCGTCAGAGCAGGGTGTGAGGAAAGGCAGGGGGATCTGCTCCGCCATCTGCTCCTCGACCCGCTCATGTCGGACTTCCTCCTCGTTGGTTGTGCTGTCAATGCTGACCGAACGTTCGCGCGATCGCAGATCAGCCGTCCTGGGTTCGTTTCAGTAAGTGCATCAATTGTAATTACCTGAGTTCCTTCCATCCCCTGGCGAAACCCGCAGTATCACGGGTAAGGGTAGCGGTTGGGGCGCAAGGGTGTAGGGCAGTGCGAGAGGTGCAGCGAGATCACGGAATGGCACGGGATGTGTAGGGTCGGCGCAGACGACGGGGAGCATGAACTCGGCGGTGCACTGGCAGGAAACGAGACCGGCAGGTCATGCGTGATGAAGCCATGCCTGCACAAAAAAATCAACACAAGCCTCGTCGTCAGTTACTCCCAAAAGATCCCACCTGAAGTAATCTGAAGTCTTTCATATCTTTGCAGCGCCTGACGAGAACATCCGAGCACCAATGGAGCTATATTTTCAACTCGGTTTATCGGATGTGAAGCTTGTAGAACATCTCAAAGACCACTATGATATTAATCAATATGGGCTAAGGTTTGAATCCTTGACTCGGATTGCAAACTAATATGATGCACTTAATTCACTTTTCTGTTCTGACAGTGTAATAACTATTCGACGACTCAGAAAACAGTGGGGCCTCCAGTCCACACGCCAGCAAAAGCACACAGCCGAAACGATTTTCGAAACAGTCAGAGATATCCGGCAGCGATTTCCTTTTCATGGTGCCGAATCCATCCGCAAAAGTTTGAGGGAACTTCACAAAGATCGTGTTCCCAGGTGTGTCGTCATTCCTATCAGAACACTTTATCTGTTAATAAAATGAAACTCAGGGAGGTGATCAGAGAACTTCTAAAAGCAGTGGAGCCTAAGGAGGTTGAGAATCGTCTTCATCGCCATCTGAAATGAAGACGATTTTGGGCCGCCGGGGTCAATGATGTATGGCCTCAAGATCAGCACGATAAGTGGGGACGTTTTGGTCTCTGGTTACATGCAGGGTTGGAAGCGTTCTCAGGCGAGATAAACTGGATCAAAATATGGTGGACCAACAAGAATCCAACACTTATCACAAGCTATTACCTGGAGACCTGTTGGAGAATTGGTGGTGGGTGATTCTTTTCTACGTTTCTGAGTCAATTTGACTTCTGGTTACCTGTAAGGTGTACCTGTCATAACACAGAGTGATCCTGGGCTTGAGAATACTGGTACCGCCAATTCACACACTATGATCCGCCACCGGCTCGATCCCAGTCTTGCTGACACACTACAGCACCGCTATGCAAAGGGTCACAATAACATTTTATCAGAAATCAAGTGGTCTGTGTTCCGCCGTGATTTCTCTCCTGGCTTTGAAGACATCCTCGAAGAAGGGGTTCACAATGGGTGGTACGACGTGAATGATGTTCTTGAAAAGTAATCTATTATTGCCTTCAGATATTGTCTATTCTGACTATTTCTACTGTCATGTAGCCTAGTCTTCCGTTGGCTTGCAATTCCTTGGCTTCAAGCTGAGATCAACGATTGGGTTAGCTTCAAGAATAGAACGGCTCCTCATGCCGACAAAAACAAGATCCTACCCCACGGCATTCCATCCCTTATCAGGGCCAAACCACATCAATTCGATGCGCTTGATTTCAAAGTATTGTACCGCAATTATTCCATTGATACCTGTTTTCACACAGTGAAATAGATACCTGTGCCGCCCGAGCTATTCGATGAGGCCGAATCCCTCTATGCACCTCCTGACCATCCAGTTTTCGAGCTGGTGCCTCCCCTGTTTCATGAGCGTGCCAGTAAATTGTATGCGGCGATTGGCGATCCTGTGGTATCTTCGAAGTCATTTTGGGCAACGTATCACCAACTACTGCAAGCCTTCCACGAGAATGGAGAAGCGGCCGAACTTGGTCCTGTCCTAACTGCTCACCTCGAAACCGTGAGTCATCTTGAGCAGGAAAAGATGGAGCTTTTACCGAACATGAAGCCATTCCGCAATGGTGGCAATGTAGTTGGACCAAAAAGACATAAGTACATCGGTGGCTTGGTCAGTCTGCCCACTCAAGGTCTTCGGCTTCATGGTGCTCGGATCTTGTCAGATGAACAAGAGGAGTCGGAATTGGATGGAGAAGTTGAACCCGAATATGCTCATTTTACCACTGATGAAGACGACGACGAAGGTGATGATGGTGATACATAGTTCAGTTCATGTGATATATATCTTGATAACATGTGGCCTCGTCAATGGCAGACAATGAGGAAAATTCAAAATTAAACTGACAAGATGACAATTTGACATCACACAAAATTTCCAAATAAACCGACAAGATGACAATTTGATTATTACAACACAAAAAAAGGAATCTATCATAGGCCGGCTCCTGTTACTGTCGGCCAATGTTGCTGCTTTGTGTAGAGAATTGCATTGGAATTGTACCATCAATTTGATGAGTTTCCGTCACATTCTCGAAGAGTGGTGTTCTGTGACTAGCTTGAGAGGCGGCTGACGGAAGAGCTCTGCTAGACGAGGCTGAAAGAGTGGAGAGGCAAAAAAATGCACAGAACACATTGCAGGTATGTTCAATGGTGAACCTGTCATGCGTGGATGCAAGATTTCCGTCAGCAAAGTTCTGCCCGGTCTCACTGTACAGTTGAAAAACAGTCATTAAGTTGCACAAATAAGAAGTGCTGTCGAGCACCTACGCTGCAGTAATGATTTGTGGATCAGTGAGCAGATGTTTTCCACCTGAAGGTCATGCAATTGTGAGGGGAAATCTCCGAAGAGCATACACGCACGTACCCTGAAAATCTCCCACAAATGCCAAGCTCTTCGTTTTCGAGTACTGTACGTGTTGACAAAATGCCATGAACTCAGCTCTATGCGCAATATTCTTGTCGCCATGGAAGAACGGTTCAGCCAAGCCATTTCCGATGTATTTGACAAATTTGCCATCAACCGCTTCATCAATCATCTCCTCAATCATGTAGATATCGCGGTTGCCAGCATCAACAACAGCAAGGGCTGTTTTGACGAACCGCATGTCCAGAATCTCGAATGGGGGTTTGCCAAGCAATTGACACTGTTCATCGATGAAATCATACACCAAATCCATCAATGCTGAAGCCCAGCGCAGACAGTTGATCTCGGAGCTAAGTTTGGTTATTTGCGTTGCGTTATCGAAGGTGAGATGGATTCCTGATGCTTTACATCGATACCAGCACTGCTTGATGCATATCTGGGCTGAGGGTCCCAAACGGAAACTGTTGGTATGGCCAAATGTCGCTTTCTTGAAGCCACCGTATTTTGCTGATGCATTTGGGTTGAAAATCAACATAACGTGGACAGGATTCTTGCAGTCTTCGATGGCATGGAATGGCCGTGCATCAGAGACTAGATTGGTGAATGAGATAGCCGAGGTCAGGTACATTGTGCACGAAATGGAGATGGTATTCACTGCAGTAACTTAGAGCATGGAAAGGAAACATATATTTGAAGACATACTGAGTGATTTCACGACTTTTTTGGATGGAGCTTTTTGAGCTTGGAGTGCTCGTCGGACTGCACTGGCACTTGGTGAGTTTGGTGCTATAGCTGGCCGCTTACAACTGACACCAGTCAATGATGTGCCAGTGGGACTCTTCGGCTATCGCAAACTTGACATTAGAGACTTCTAAGTCTATTGGCGCTGAAATATCTCACTGAAAGTTGTCGCTTTCGAAGGCCAGACGGCTTAGAATGTTGATTTCCATCATCCTGTCCTTGGTCGTGTGGGCATAATGCTGACTGATGGTTGCTACCCAGGGGGGTGGAAGGAATGTGATGCTATGCCAGCAGTTGATGTATTTAGTTATTGCCCATTGTCACATAAGATTTACAGAACAAACCTGAGTTGCCACGTCACGGTCAACTGTCTCAAGTTCCTCGAGACACAATAAAATTTCTTGGTATTTCTCATGCTCCAGCTCAAGATATACTTCGACGCCTTTTCCAGCATGAAATTGAACATGCCTCGCCTTTCCTTTTGCTATGAAGAACTTCTGCGCGATCGCATCAACATCTGGGACCCCCAGAAGTGGTATCATCTCGACCCAATCCTTGCTGCGAAGTCGGACATCATCTATGGAGATAACAACATCCTTTGACCACTTCAGGAAGAGAGGACGAAGTGTCAGGAATGTGACATTCTTGAGGTCGTGAACTCCAATATGAACGGGGACATTGTTGATAGTTTCAGAAATGTTCTATGCAAACCGTTAGCAGAATAAGGACAAAACAAAACTGGACAGACTTGCGGATACTATGGATGGATTTTTATAACCAGGCTTCAGTAACATCATCGTTGCTTTGACAATTACTAGCTCATGGTTGTTGGATGCATAGGCACGTTTTGCAAAATAGTCCCGCATCTCGTCATACTTTTGGTGGGCTTCTTGGTATCCTGGGCATGCCGAACCTTGGACAAAAAAATCCGGTATATTCATGCTTGGTGCAAGTTGACCTGGCATGAATATTATTGGGCCACTGGTCGGCTGTTGCCCATTGTTCCGTTTAGGCCAAGGCTGTCGCAGTATGGTATTATTTTGCTCCTGGTCAGCAAAAGCGGCCGGTACTGGTGGGGGAAGCATCTGACGGTTAGGTAATTGACGGTTTTGTCCAATTGCTGGGGTCGGCCCAATGCGTGTAGGATGGGAGGTTCCTATAAATAAGAGTTGAGAATGGCACACTTGGATATATGGACTGAGAACCTTCTCGTTGTGCTGCAGCGACATCTTTATGTATTTTACTGTGTTTTGCGCTGTCACTGGTATCTGAGTGTACCTTCAGTTATTATTAATCTGAACATGTAGGTTGCTTGTAACGTACCTTGTGCACGTCGAAGTGACTCAGTTTTCTGAACATGGTAGCGGTGACAACCACTACAAAGGTGTTTACCCGGCCTACTGGGAATTTTGTCATGCATGTAGAATAGTTGTGTGCCTCCTGGAAAAGAAAGCTTGCACCGCTGGCATACAACCGGTTCATCACCTCCAGTGGTGAAATTGGCCACTTGGTTGGTTGACATCTTTGCGTGCTGAGGAAAAGCTTAAAATTTTGATTCTTCTTCCTACACTCGGAGTTTGTATACTATGAACAACAATATTGCTTCAGCACTGTACGGGGTCATTGCTGGCGGCTGAGGGATAATGGCTCGGCATCCCCTCGATTTGGACCTGCCAACATCAGCAAAACAGCTGTCAACGATACAGGTCTGCCACGTGCTGTGCAGACGTCTATAGAGTCATAGTGTCATAGAGTACTTCTTTGTATGTCTAAATCTATATAGTGCCCCGCAACATCTATGCAAGTCTATGCAGTCCGCTGTCTCACCTGTATAGACCTGTATAGACCTGTCACCTATCTGTATAGCACTACATAACTGCATCCAGAATGCAACAACACCACTTATTTTATATTTTATATTCCAATATTTTCATCATCATATAAAAGAAAAGCAAAAACAATTATATTGATCTAGGATAAACACCTACATGATCACGATGGCGTGGGTTAGTATATAATAATTAAAACTCTCCCGTCATCATTTCCATCTTGTCAATCTCCATCGTCGGCATCGTCATTGTCGTCGTCGTCGTCGTCATCGTCGTCCTTCGTCGTCGTCGTCATCTCCGTCTGTCGTCCTCACCATGGTTGTCCCATTCCATTCCTGTCCCCATCGTGTTCGCCGTCTTCGTCATTCCTGTCGTCTTCGTGATCTCTGTCTTCCTCATCCCCATTCCCGTCCTTGCGGTTACAGTTGCGGACCCATTGTTTGCCTCCTCGGTGCTGGCCGGCAAGGGCAGCAGGATGTGCCAGTAGTCAGTAGATGATATTATATGAATGTAAAAAAACTCACAGTAGCATGGGTGGTTCACCCATGCCCGCTGCGACTCTCGTCGACTTGCGCCGTTGTCCTTCATCGTCGGGCCCGTCTTGGTCGTTGCGCTGCACTAGATTGAGCCAGCATGGGCTGGCGGGCATTTGGATGCGCAGCGTTGTTGGTTGGCAGGGCGCCGGCACTGTGAAACAACATGTGTAAGTAAAAACAGAAGTAAAAACTAAAAATAAAACCATCTTTGCAGCAGGTGGTGCACCAACCACCGAGTTCGATGCCAGCAGGCGAAATTGTTCGCGTTTTGCTGCTGATCTGTATGGAAACAGGGTGACCGCCCTCTCGGCCTACAATCAACAGCAAAATATCAGTGTGTCGTTGCAAGAGAATGAGGAGGCAGACTTACCCATGAGATAAGTTGCTGCCTTTGCTCAGCCGTTCGAGTATCCCTTGAACGCTCCGTTGGGAGCGCATGGAGGACCTTGCCATTCTTGTCGGGGATGCCGTGGCCAAGAAGGGCCTCACGGCGCCAAGTCGACTGCTTGCTTTGAGATTTTTAACACCGGGCCTTGGCCCTCTATGCGCCCAGCGTGCACCGGGAATTAAACTACATGCAAGTGCGGGTGAGCTTGATGGAAAGCATAGATGTCACTCGATTGAGAAAAACGCACCTGTCCCATTCATTTCGGTCAGCGCTGAAGGCCTGCAGGCGCTGCTGCAGGGTGACTACATTTCCCGAGATCGGGAGCTTGAAGTCACTGCGTCCGGGTCCAGATCGTCAAAGTCCAGACTAGCCATGGCCTCCGCCAACTTGACTGTGCTCTCCAGTGCCATCATCCCCCGACTCATGGTATTGTCGTCGTCGTCGGGGTACTGCGACTTGTCGTCGTCATCATCGCGATCGAACGAGTAGCCCATGTACGAGTTGCGTCCGAGCGGGTCGTCCTCGATGATAGCGGGGCCGCGGGGCTTCTCAGCCACCAGCCCCACATTTTGTTTCTGCCTCGCTTGGGCGCTAAAGTCCGAGAACCGATCCAGAACGTCCCGCATCTCTTTGTCATCATGCACACTCCCGCCATCGCCATCGCCATCCTCCTCGTGCAATCCACGGGACCTCCAAACATGGGGGCGGCTATTGTCACTCTGTGGCACACTCAAGGTATGTTCTCCAGCACTGTCGGTATGGTACAGGTCTTGATACCGCTTCATGTGCAGGCGCGCTTCGAGGTCTTCGGGGCTCACACCAACACTCTGCTGGTGTAGCGGAAAAGAAGACAACACCGCGGGGGCAAGGAGCGGACGTGTTGGGAAGGGTAATTCGTGGCCCCGTAAACTGGGGGCTCTAGACACGGTTGTAGTGGAGGGCGGCAAGGGATCATTTTTTTGAATTAGGGGTAGGGACGGCTTCCTGGTAGGTGTGAGAAGGAATGGCGAGGCGATATTTAGCTGACGGGAGGGAAACGATGGCGGGCGTCTTTGTGATAGGGTGGTGGGCAAGTGCGTCCTCAGCGGGCTGGAACGTGACTGCGGCGATGCAGTTCTCAACGGTCTGGTAAACAATCCCGGTTCAAGATTTCTGGTCGGGCTGCTCTGGTTCGACAGCGGCGAGCGGCCTCGAGAAGGCTCCCTCGGTGTAAGTGGGGGCGGAAGGGGACCACTCGGGGGCGGACTGGGTGGAGGGAGATCATAGTACCCGAGAACAGACAGCCCGGGAGATGGGACTAGATAATCGGACGATGGGATGATCGTCCATGACGGCGATGGCGAGCGGTTCTGGGGAGCTGTGATGGCGGGTGCGATGGAAAGCGGATACGGGACGCGTCGCTGTGGAGATGGCGGCCGAGTCAGGGGGAGAGAGATTGTGGGCTTGGTGCCCACGCTCTCGGAGGTAGATGCCGTGTGGATTTCGCTGTGTCCGCTCGATGAGCCACTGGGGCAGGCACAGGCAGAGAAGCTTTGCTGCTGTCAATGCTGGTGACTGTCGTCAAGGGTGGCTGTCGAGTGGGGAGTCAGCACTAGTCAGCCCTTGAAAGCGAGTAGGAAAATGAACTGTACCAAACACGGACAAATGCTGGACTTGAGAATAATTTCACCAACAAGATTTACTTAGTTGCGGCTATATAGTACGAAATACCTAGTGACTGTGTAGGACTAGGTAGGACTGCAAAACCCCCAAAGTACCTGTGTAGAAGGAGAGGTTGTCTATCCTCTGCTACATAGAGTGACAGGCATTCTATCCAGATCTATACAACACTATACAAATCAGGGTTGTCTATAAGCATCTATGGATTACTATAGTTTTGACAGGTATCTATATCACTCTATACCAAAATGACTGTTTTGCTGATGAATGCTCGATTTGGACCTGATCACTCTCGGTTTCCATACCTGGCCTACCTTTGCTTCATGACGTGGCTCAGCTTCGATTTTACCTCCTCCTTGGCTTCAATTTCTCCTCCTCCCCTGTCACTTTGAGGCCAACTTTGATGTTGGTATCATAGTGGATAATCATCCTGCCCAGTTTCAGCACGTTCCGCCCCTTTAAAGGTGTCTTAAAATTTTTCAATCCATTTTTGAACTCAGCCGATTGAGTATGGCCAGCACGCCATTGCAAATAGTGTTGCCACCGCTCCGCTCAGCTCGGCTCCCGCT
This sequence comes from Hygrocybe punicea, assembly GCA_963556145.1. Taxonomy (NCBI): domain Eukaryota; kingdom Fungi; phylum Basidiomycota; class Agaricomycetes; order Agaricales; family Hygrophoraceae; genus Hygrocybe; species Hygrocybe punicea. The sequence continues at coordinate 172,508 of OY744464.1, forward strand.
CCGCTTCTGTGGCTTTTGCCAAATCCGTCAAGCCAAGCCACGTTGAGCCGCTTGAAACCGCTCAAGCCACAGCTTTCAGCCACATTTCAAGATTTTATGTAGGAACCCTTCAAAGGCTCATAGAATATAGTTTAACTAGGTTCCTTATAACTATTAGTGGCTTTCCAGCTTATTTTAAACCAGCCTGCCTGCAGTTATAAGGTGTGCACCGTTGCTGAGGCTGATTCCCCAGATGAGTTCATAGATCTGTCACACCTGTGACCATTTGTGATCCTGTCACCGTTTCTTGCTCAGGTGTCCTGCGAGCCCAATCATGCTTATATAGTGCTAGAAATTTTATCTATCACAGGGTGCACAGTAGCATACCATGTCACACAGTATCTTGAAAGGACTTGACAAGTATACTAAATATCATTACCAGAATTTTCAGCATGGTATTGTAACAGTATTCAGATATAAACTACAATACTTGTGCTCAAATTCATGTGAAAGTATGAAGGAAAATGAGACTTATACCTTTTCAATAACATCAAGCCTTTTGTTTCACTACTTTTACTGTATTTACAGCAAAGTGCTGTATAGTTTGGATAGAATACTTGCAGCCTAAGATGAATCAAAGTATTAAACCAGTAAGGAAGTTGGGGCACTTTTACTATTAGGATACCTTTTGAATCCTATCAAGATACAGGATGAAATAGTATAGTACTGTTGCCATATTTTGGATTTAAGATACTTTGTCAATACTTTCAAGATACTGTTTGAATACATTTAAGATACTGTGTCAATACTTTTAAGATACTATTTCAATACTTTTAAGGTACTCTTTCAATGCATCTAAGATACTGTTTCAATATCCTTAAAGAACTTTGAAAAATAGTATAGTACTGCTTCAATACTGTTCAGATACTTTGCAAAATGGTATTGGACAGTTATTTAATGCTAAAACCCAGGGAAATATGGGGCTGGGAATTAGGATTCTGAAGTTCTGGGAATTCTGAGAATTGGAATTGCAATACTGGGAATGCTAGGAATGGGCATTTCAAAGTGCAGGCTTTGGGATTCTGAGAATTGTAATTCCAAGTGTTTGAGAAGTTTGGAAAGTAGAATTCTGAAATTGTGGGAGATTAGGGATTTGGAATTCAACAATTATGAGAATTGAAATCCTGGAAATGTGCATATTAATGAAAATTCCAAGAATGGGAATCCAAATGCAGGAAATTGGGAATCCAGATTCAGGAGATTGGGAATCCAGATGCGGGGAATTGGGAATCCATTCCATACAATTCCGTGCAATTCCTCGGTCCACGAGTGGCTCAGCAGTATTTGTGTCGACTGCAGCAAGCTCAAAAGACAATTCCGTGCAAATTCCAACCAATTCCAAACAATTCCGTGCAATTCCTCGGTGCACGAGTGGCTCAGCAGTATTTGTGTTGACTGCAGCAAGCTCAAAAGACAATTCCGTGCAAATTCCAACCAATTCCCAACAATTCCATGCAATTCCTTGCTCTCCGAGTGGCTCAGCTGTATTTGTGATGTGTCCTGTGAGCTGTTTTGCGTGGGAAGTGTTTGAACAAATCCACACCAAGGGTTTCCGGAGTGCGTCGTTGATCGTGAAATTACCTTGTTGTCCTTTAGGAACAAGGATTTAGCTCTTTAATAACTCTGGGGTATTCCTGTTGGGTGGTTGGGTTGTGGTGTGAATCCTATCAAAGGTTAGCTTTGAGGGATACAACAAATACTTAACAATAATATAAGTCAGATGTATGACTTATAGAGGATGAGTGAACAATGAGGTCTTCCCTACTGAAGGTAAAGACTTTGAGTGACAAGAGGTATGCAAGAGTATAAGCGGATAATAACTCAAGCAAGTATGAACAGTGTAAGATGAACAAGTGTACAACAGTCAAGTATACAAGTAGCAAGTATACAATGAGCAGAGGTACAACAGAGATGAGCGATAGATTATGGACGATGGGTGGTAGATGATGGGCGATGGGCAATGTAACAGTAGATGTCAGACAAAAGGGAGGTGTGACAAAATACTATGTACAGAATGAATGAACTGAACAATAGGCAAGTAGAATTGATAATCAAGATATCGGACTTTATTCCGAAGCTTCAAATGCACATTGGCTACTAGTGCAGAATAAAGTACTGGGATATCTTTGGTGATGATCAATAGAACTTGAAAGAAGATGAATGTGACTGTACTACGTGACAGAACACAAAGAATATGTATCAAACAAGTAATAAGGGAGTATCAATAAATCTGAGATTGATATCCTTAAACAAATGAATGATGACTTGAACTGCAATTGGTATTTGGGTACTAGCTACTACCAAAGTAGGTAATACAAACAAATACAGATGGGGTGAATCAGAATCTGGGAGAGGGACTGTCCTGTGACTGAGCCTGTCAGATTAGGTGACTGAGCCATCTCCAGCAGAAACTGGGCTCTATATATACCTATTCTACAGCAGGAGTCATACTGAGTCATAGAATGGTATATGAAATGGAGAGCATAGGATATGACTCATAGGGAGTCATATAGAGGAGAGGCATAGGTTTATGACTCATAAGGAGTCATAATGATGAAAGGCATGGGGGGGTTATGACTCATAAGGAGTCATAAGAAAGGAAGGCATGGGTTTGTGACTCATACAGAGTCAATTAATGAGTCACATAGGAATTATAATCAAAGGAGGGGGCATAATGAGTCAGAAATAGTCATAATTAGTCATGGGTGGTCATAATGAGTCATGGGGGGTCATGAGTATGTCATAAGGGTCATAATTTGTCATGGATAGACCAATGAGTCACATTTGATGGGAGTGAGTCATGTTGCTGGTCCAATCTTGGGTGTGTGAATCAAAGGCAAGGGCTGTGCCAGGCTATGCTTCTAGAATCATCTTCCTGAGGCTGTGCTTCTTGATCAATTGATGCCATGCCATGTGTGTATCCTTATCAGTTAAGAAAAAGATAAGATCTGGGCTGGGCTGTATTTGATCAATTGATATGAAATGTGATGTGCTTCTTGATCAGGGAATGATGGGTGGCATGTGTTATCTCTATGATTGGAGATAAGGATGTGGCTGTGCTTCTTGTGCTTCTCTGGCCTCTGATAAGATGTTTTGGGGGCCTTATCAGTTAAGATAAGGGTATTCCTTCATTTCTTCTGCATAGATAAGGGTTTTCGTGCATGTCCCTTCTGTAGATAAGGGTTTCCTTGCATGTCCCTTGTATAGATAAGGGTTTCATGTATGTGCTATGTGCAGATAAGGATTTGTTGTGTGTCCTATATGCAGATAAGGGTATTCCTTTCTACTCCATATGCAGATGGGGGCATTCCAGTATGAATGGTCCTTGTAATGTGATGTGTGCTGTAGGGATGGTGACTAGTGACAGCATATTACTATGTTTTGATCAGAATCCTGTTTGGATCATGACAGAGCTCAAAAGACAATTCCGTGCAAATTCCAACCAATTCCAAACAATTCCGTGCAATTCCTTGGTCCACGAGTGGCTCAGCAGTATTTGTGATGTGTCCTGTGAGCTCAAAAGACAATTCCGTGCAAATTCCAACCAATTCCAAACAATTCCGTGCAATTCCTCGGTCCACGAGTGGCTCAGCAGTATTTGCGTTGACTGCAGCAAGCTCAAAAGACAATTCCGTGCAAATTCCAACCAATTCCCAACAATTCCATGCAATTCCTCGGTCCACGAGTGGCTCGGCTGTATTTGTGATGTGTCCTGTGAGCTCAAAAGACAATTCCGTGCAAATTCCAACCAATTCCAAACAATTCCGTGCAATTCCTCGGTCCACGAGTGGCTCAACAGTATTTGTGTTGACTGCAGCAAGCTCAAAAGACAATTCCGTGCAAATTCCAACCAATTCCAAACAATTCCGTGCAATTCCTCGGTCCACGAGTGGCTCAGCAGTATTTGTGTTGACTGCAGCAAGCTCAAAAGACAATTCCGTGCAGATTCCAACCAATTCCAAACAATTCCGTGCAATTCCTCGGTCCACGAGTGGCTCAGCAGTATTTGTGTTGACTGCAGCAAGCTCAAAAGACAATTCCGTGCAAATTCCAACCAATTTGAAACAATTCCGTGCAATTCCTCGGTCCACGAGTGGCTCAGCAGTATTTGTGTTGACTGCAGCAAGCTCAAAAGACAATTCCGTGCAAATTCCAACCAATTTGAAACAATTCCGTGCAATTCCTCGGTCCACGAGTGGCTCAGCAGTATTTGTGTTGACTGCAGCAAGCTCAAAAGACAATTCCGTGCAGATTCCAACCAATTCCAAACAATTCCGTGCAATTCCTCGGTCCACGAGTGGCTCAGCAGTATTTGTGTTGACTGCAGCAAGCTCAAAAGACAATTCCGTGCAAATTCCAACCAATTCGAAAGAATTCCGTGCAATTCCTCGGTCCACGAGTGGCTCAGCAGTATTTGTGTTGACTGCAGCAAGCTCAAAAGACAATTCCGTGCAGATTCCAACCAATTCCAAACAATTCCGTGCAATTCCTCGGTCCACGAGTGGCTCAGCAGTATTTGTGTTGACTGCAGCAAGCTCAAAAGACAATTCCGTGCAAATTCCAACCAATTCGAAAGAATTCCGTGCAATTCCTCGGTCCACGAGTGGCTCAGCAGTATTTGTGTTGACTGCAGCAAGCTCAAAAGACAATTCCGTGCAGATTCCAACCAATTCCAAACAATTCCGTGCAATTCCTTGGTCCACGAGTGGCTCAGCAGTATTTGTGTTGACTGCAGCAAGCTCAAAAGACAATTCCGTGCAAATTCCAACCAATTCCAAACAATTCCGTGCAATTCCTCGGTCCACGAGTGGCTCAGCAGTATTTGTGTTGACTGCAGCAAGCTCAAAAGACAATTCCGTGCAAATTCCAACCAATTCGAAACAATTCCGTGCAATTCCTCGGTCCACGAGTGGCTCAGCAGTATTTGTGTTGACTGCAGCAAGCTCAAAAGACAATTCCATGCAAATTCCAACCAATTCGAAAGAATTCCGTGCAATTCCTCGGTCCACGAGTGGCTCAGCAGTATTTGTGTTGACTGCAGCAAGCTCAAAAGACAATTCCGTGCAGATTCCAACCAATTCCAAACAATTCCGTGCAATTCCTCAGTCCACGAGTGGCTCGGCTGTATTTGTGTTGACTGCAGCAAGCTCAAAAGACAATTCCGTGCAAATTCCAACCAATTCCAAACAATTCCGTGCAATTCCTCGGTCCACGAGTGGCTCAGCAGTATTTGTGTTGACTGCAGCAAGCTCAAAAGACAATTCCGTGCAGATTCCAACCAATTCCAAACAATTCCGTGCAATTCCTCGGTCCACGAGTGGCTCAGCAGTATTTGTGTTGACTGCAGCAAGCTCAAAAGACAATTCCGTGCAAATTCCAACCAATTTGAAACAATTCCGTGCAATTCCTCGGTCCACGAGTGGCTCAGCAGTATTTGTGTTGACTGCAGCAAGCTCAAAAGACAATTCCGTGCAGATTCCAACCAATTCCAAACAATTCCGTGCAATTCCTCGGTCCACGAGTGGCTCAGCAGTATTTGTGTTGACTGCAGCAAGCTCAAAAGACAATTCCGTGCAAATTCCAACCAATTCGAAAGAATTCCGTGCAATTCCTCGGTCCACGAGTGGCTCAGCAGTATTTGTGTTGACTGCAGCAAGCTCAAAAGACAATTCCGTGCAGATTCCAACCAATTCCAAACAATTCCGTGCAATTCCTCGGTCCACGAGTGGCTCAGCAGTATTTGTGTTGACTGCAGCAAGCTCAAAAGACAATTCCGTGCAAATTCCAACCAATTCGAAAGAATTCCGTGCAATTCCTCGGTCCACGAGTGGCTCAGCAGTATTTGTGTTGACTGCAGCAAGCTCAAAAGACAATTCCGTGCAGATTCCAACCAATTCCAAACAATTCCGTGCAATTCCTTGGTCCACGAGTGGCTCAGCAGTATTTGTGTTGACTGCAGCAAGCTCAAAAGACAATTCCGTGCAAATTCCAACCAATTCCAAACAATTCCGTGCAATTCCTCGGTCCACGAGTGGCTCAGCAGTATTTGTGTTGACTGCAGCAAGCTCAAAAGACAATTCCGTGCAAATTCCAACCAATTCGAAACAATTCCGTGCAATTCCTCGGTCCACGAGTGGCTCAGCAGTATTTGTGTTGACTGCAGCAAGCTCAAAAGACAATTCCATGCAAATTCCAACCAATTCCAAACAATTCCGTGCAATTCCTCAGTCCACGAGTGGCTCGGCTGTATTTGTGATGTGTCCTGTGAGCTCAGAAGACAATTCCGTGCAAATTCCAACCAATTCGAAACAATTCCGTGCAATTCCTCGGTCCACGAGTGGCTCGGCTGTATTTGTGATGTGTCCTGTGAGCTCAGAAGACAATTCCGTGCAAATTCCAACCAATTCCAAACAATTCCGTGCAATTCCTCGGTCCACGAGTGGCTCAGCAGTATTTGTGTTGACTGCAGCAAGCTCAAAAGACAATTCCGTGCAAATTCCAACCAATTCCAAACAATTCCGTGCAATTCCTCGGTCCACGAGTGGCTCAGCAGTATTTGTGTTGACTGCAGCAAGCTCAAAAGACAATTCCGTGCAAATTCCAACCAATTCGAAACAATTCCGTGCAATTCCTCGGTCCACGAGTGGCTCGGCTGTATTTGTGATGTGTCCTGTGAGCTCAGAAGACAATTCCGTGCAAATTCCAACCAATTCCAAACAATTCCGTGCAATTCCTCGGTCCACGAGTGGCTCAGCAGTATTTGTGTTGACTGCAGCAAGCTCAAAAGACAATTCCGTGCAAATTCCAACCAATTCGAAACAATTCCGTGCAATTCCTCGGTCCACGAGTGGCTCAGCAGTATTTGTGTTGACTGCAGCAAGCTCAAAAGACAATTCCGTGCAAATTCCAACCAATTCCAAACAATTCCGTGCAATTCCTCGGTCCACGAGTGGCTCAGCAGTATTTGTGTTGACTGCAGCAAGCTCAAAAGACAATTCCATGCAAATTCCAACCAATTCCAAACAATTCCGTGCAATTCCTCGGTCCACGAGTGGCTCAGCAGTATTTGTGTTGACTGCAGCAAGCTCAAAAGACAATTCCGTGCAAATTCCAACCAATTCCCAACAATTCCATGCAATTCCTCGGTCCACGAGTGGCTCAGCAGTATTTGTGTTGACTGCAGCAAGCTCAAAAGACAATTCCGTGCAGATTCCAACCAATTCCAAACAATTCCGTGCAATTCCTTGGTCCACGAGTGGCTCAGCAGTATTTGTGTTGACTGCAGCAAGCTCAAAAGACAATTCCGTGCAAATTCCAACCAATTCCAAACAATTCCGTGCAATTCCTCGGTCCACGAGTGGCTCAGCAGTATTTGTGTTGACTGCAGCAAGCTCAAAAGACAATTCCGTGCAGATTCCAACCAATTCCAAACAATTCCGTGCAATTCCTCGGTCCACGAGTGGCTCAGCAGTATTTGTGTTGACTGCAGCAAGCTCAAAAGACAATTCCGTGCAAATTCCAACCAATTCGAAAGAATTCCGTGCAATTCCTCGGTCCACGAGTGGCTCAGCAGTATTTGTGTTGACTGCAGCAAGCTCAAAAGACAATTCCATGCAAATTCCAACCAATTCCAAACAATTCCGTGCAATTCCTCGGTCCACGAGTGGCTCAGCAGTATTTGTGTTGACTGCAGCAAGCTCAAAAGACAATTCCGTGCAAATTCCAACCAATTCGAAAGAATTCCGTGCAATTCCTCGGTCCACGAGTGGCTCAGCAGTCTTTGTGTTGACTGCAGCAAGCTCAAAAGACAATTCCGTGCAAATTCCAACCAATTCCAAACAATTCCGTGCAATTCCTCGGTCCACGAGTGGCTCAGCAGTATTTGTGTTGACTGCAGCAAGCTCAAAAGACAATTCCGTGCAAATTCCAACCAATTCGAAACAATTCCGTGCAATTCCTCGGTCCACGAGTGGCTCAGCAGTATTTGTGTTGACTGCAGCAAGCTCAAAAGACAATTCCATGCAAATTCCAACCAATTCCAAACAATTCCGTGCAATTCCTCGGTCCACGAGTGGCTCAGCAGTATTTGTGTTGACTGCAGCAAGCTCAAAAGACAATTCCGTGCAAATTCCAACCAATTCGAAACAATTCCGTGCAATTCCTCGGTCCACGAGTGGCTCAGCAGTATTTGTGTTGACTGCAGCAAGCTCAAAAGACAATTCCGTGCAAATTCCAACCAATTCGAAACAATTCCGTGCAATTCTTCGGTCCACGAGTGGCTCAGCAGTATTTGTGTTGACTGCAGCAAGCTCAAAAGACAATTCCGTGCAAATTCCAACCAATTCCCAACAATTCCATGCAATTCCTCGGTCCACGAGTGGCTCGGCTGTATTTGTGATGTGTCCTGTGAGCTCAAAAGACAATTCCGTGCAAATTCCAACCAATTCCCAACAATTCCATGCAATTCCTCGGTCCACGAGTGGCTCGGCTGTATTTGTGTTGACTGCAGCAAGCTCAAAAGACAATTCCGTGCAAATTCCAACCAATTCCAAACAATTCCGTGCAATTCCTCGGTCCACGAGTGGCTCAGCAGTATTTGTGTTGACTGCAGCAAGCTCAAAAGACAATTCCGTGCAGATTCCAACCAATTCCAAACAATTCCGTGCAATTCCTCGGTCCACGAGTGGCTCAGCAGTATTTGTGTTGACTGCAGCAAGCTCAAAAGACAATTCCGTGCAAATTCCAACCAATTCCAAACAATTCCGTGCAATTCCTCGGTCCACGAGTGGCTCAGCAGTATTTGTGTTGACTGCAGCAAGCTCAAAAGACAATTCCGTGCAAATTCCAACCAATTCGAAACAATTCCGTGCAATTCCTCGGTCCACGAGTGGCTCAGCAGTATTTGTGTTGACTGCAGCAAGCTCAAAAGACAATTCCGTGCAAATTCCAACCAATTCGAAACAATTCCGTGCAATTCTTCGGTCCACGAGTGGCTCAGCAGTATTTGTGTTGACTGCAGCAAGCTCAAAAGACAATTCCGTGCAAATTCCAACCAATTCGAAACAATTCCGTGCAATTCCTCGGTCCACGAGTGGCTCAGCAGTATTTGTGTTGACTGCAGCAAGCTCAAAAGACAATTCCGTGCAGATTCCAACCAATTCCAAACAATTCCGTGCAATTCCTCGGTCCACGAGTGGCTCAGCAGTATTTGTGTTGACTGCAGCAAGCTCAAAAGACAATTCCGTGCAAATTCCAACCAATTCCAAACAATTCCGTGCAATTCCTCGGTCCACGAGTGGCTCAGCAGTATTTGTGTTGACTGCAGCAAGCTCAAAAGACAATTCCGTGCAAATTCCAACCAATTCCAAACAATTCCGTGCAATTCCTCGGTCCACGAGTGGCTCAGCAGTATTTGTGTTGACTGCAGCAAGCTCAAAAGACAATTCCGTGCAAATTCCAACCAATTCGAAACAATTCCGTGCAATTCCTCGGTCCACAAGTGGCTCAGCAGTATTTGTGTTGACTGCAGCAAGCTCAAAAGACAATTCCGTGCAAATTCCAACCAATTCCAAACAATTCCGTGCAATTCCTCAGTCCACGAGTGGCTCGGCTGTATTTGTGATGTGTCCTGTGAGCTCAGAAGACAATTCCGTGCAAATTCCAACCAATTCGAAACAATTCCGTGCAATTCCTCGGTCCACGAGTGGCTCGGCTGTATTTGTGATGTGTCCTGTGAGCTCAGAAGACAATTCCGTGCAAATTCCAACCAATTCCAAACAATTCCGTGCAATTCCTCGGTCCACGAGTGGCTCAGCAGTATTTGTGTTGACTGCAGCAAGCTCAAAAGACAATTCCGTGCAAATTCCAACCAATTCCCAACAATTCCATGCAATTCCTCGGTCCACGAGTTGCTCGGCTGTATTTGTGATGTGTCCTGTGAGCTCAAAAGACAATTCCGTGCAAATTCCAACCAATTCGAAACAATTCCGTGCAATTCCTCGGTCCACGAGTGGCTCAGCAGTATTTGTGTTGACTGCAGCAAGCTCAAAAGACAATTCCGTGCAAATTCCCACCAATTCGAAACAATTCCGTGCAATTCCTCGGTCCACGAGTGACTCAGCAGTATTTGTGTTGACTGCAGCAAGCTCAAAAGACAATTCCGTGCAAATTCCAACCAATTCCAAACAATTCCGTGCAATTCCTCAGTCCACGAGTGGCTCGGCTGTATTTGTGATGTGTCCTGTGAGCTCAGAAGACAATTCCGTGCAAATTCCAACCAATTCCAAACAATTCCGTGCAATTCCTCGGTCCACGAGTGGCTCAGCAGTATTTGTGTTGACTGCAGCAAGCTCAAAAGACAATTCCGTGCAAATTCCCACCAATTCGAAACAATTCCGTGCAATTCCTCGGTCCACGAGTGACTCAGCAGTATTTTTGTTGACTGCAGCAAGCACAAAAGACAATTCCGTGCAAATTCCAACCAATTCCCAACAATTCCATGCAATTCCTCGGTCCACGAGTGGCTCAGCAGTATTGGTGTCGACTGCAGCAAGCACAAAAGACAATTCCGTGCAAATTCCAACCAATTCCCAACAATTCCATGCAATTCCTCGGTCCACGAGTTGCTCGGCTGTATTTGTGATGTGTCCTGTGAGCTCAAAAGACAATTCCGTGCAAATTCCAACCAATTCGAAACAATTCCGTGCAATTCCTCGGTCCACGAGTGGCTCAGCAGTATTTGTGTTGACTGCAGCAAGCTCAAAAGACAATTCCGTGCAAATTCCCACCAATTCGAAACAATTCCGTGCAATTCCTCGGTCCACGAGTGACTCAGCAGTATTTGTGTTGACTGCAGCAAGCTCAAAAGACAATTCCGTGCAAATTCCAACCAATTCCAAACAATTCCGTGCAATTCCTCAGTCCACGAGTGGCTCGGCTGTATTTGTGATGTGTCCTGTGAGCTCAGAAGACAATTCCGTGCAAATTCCAACCAATTCCAAACAATTCCGTGCAATTCCTCGGTCCACGAGTGGCTCAGCAGTATTTGTGTTGACTGCAGCAAGCTCAAAAGACAATTCCGTGCAAATTCCCACCAATTCGAAACAATTCCGTGCAATTCCTCGGTCCACGAGTGACTCAGCAGTATTTGTGTTGACTGCAGCAAGCACAAAAGACAATTCCGTGCAAATTCCAACCAATTCCCAACAATTCCATGCAATTCCTCGGTCCACGAGTGGCTCAGCAGTATTGGTGTCGACTGCAGCAAGCACAAAAGACAATTCCGTGCAAATTCCAACCAATTCCCAACAATTCCATGCAATTCCTCGGTCCACGAGTGGCTCGGCTGTATTTGTGATGTGTCCTGTGAGCTCAAAAGACAATTCCGTGCAAATTCCAACCAATTCCAAACAATTCCGTGCAATTCCTCGGTCCACGAGTGGCTCAGCAGTATTTGTGTTGACTGCAGCAAGCACAAAAGACAATTCCGTGCAAATTCCAACCAATTCCCAACAATTCCATGCAATTCCTCGGTCCACGAGTGGCTCGGCTGTATTTGTGATGTGTCCTGTGAGCTCAAAAGACAATTCCGTGCAAATTCCAACCAATTCCAAACAATTCCGTGCAATTCCTCGGTCCACGAGTGGCTCAGCAGTATTTGTGTTGACTGCAGCAAGCACAAAAGACAATTCCGTGCAAATTCCAACCAATTCCCAACAATTCCATGCAATTCCTCGGTCCACGAGTGGCTCGGCTGTATTTGTGATGTGTCCTGTGAGCTCAAAAGACAATTCCGTGCAAATTCCAACCAATTCCCCACAATTCCATGCAATTCCTCGGTCCACGAGTGGCTCGGCTGTATTTGTGATGTGTCCTGTGAGCTCAAAAGACAATTCCGTGCAAATTCCAACCAATTCCCAACAATTCCATGCAATTCCTCGGTCCACGAGTGGCTCAGCAGTATTTGTGTCGACTGCAGCAAGCTCAAAAGACAATTCCGTGCAAATTCCAACCAATTCCCAACAATTCCATGCAATTCCTCGGTCCACGAGTGGCTCAGCAGTATTTGTGTCGACTGCAGCAAGCTCAAAAGACAATTCCGTGCAAATTCCAACCAATTCCCAACAATTCCATGCAATTCCTCGGTCCACGAGTGGCTCGGCTGTATTTGTGATGTGTCCTGTGAGCTCAAAAGACAATTCCGTGCAAATTCCAACCAATTCCCAACAATTCCATGCAATTCTTCGGTCCACGAGTGGCTCAGCTGTATTTGTGTCGACTGCAGCAAGCTCAAAAGACAATTCCGTGCAAATTCCAACCAATTCCCAACAATTCCATGCAATTCTTCGGTCCACGAGTGGCTCAGCAGTATTTGTCTCGACTGCAGTGAGCTCAGAAGACAATTCCGTGCAAATTCCAACCAATTCCAAACAATTCCGTGCAATTCCTCGGTCCACGAGTGGCTCAGCAGTATTTGTGTTGACTGCAGCAAGCACAAAAGACAATTCCGTGCAAATTCCAACCAATTCCCAACAATTCCATGCAATTCCTCGGTCCACGAGTGGCTCGGCTGTATTTGTGATGTGTCCTGTGAGCTCAAAAGACAATTCCGTGCAAATTCCAACCAATTCCCCACAATTCCATGCAATTCCTCGGTCCACGAGTGGCTCGGCTGTATTTGTGATGTGTCCTGTGAGCTCAAAAGACAATTCCGTGCAAATTCCAACCAATTCCAAACAATTCCGTGCAATTCCTCGGTCCACGAGTGGCTCAGCAGTATTTGTGTTGACTGCAGCAAGCACAAAAGACAATTCCGTGCAAATTCCAACCAATTCCCAACAATTCCATGCAATTCCTCGGTCCACGAGTGGCTCGGCTGTATTTGTGATGTGTCCTGTGAGCTCAAAAGACAATTCCGTGCAAATTCCAACCAATTCCCCACAATTCCATGCAATTCCTCGGTCCACGAGTGGCTCGGCTGTATTTGTGATGTGTCCTGTGAGCTCAAAAGACAATTCCGTGCAAATTCCAACCAATTCCAAACAATTCCGTGCAATTCCTCGGTCCACGAGTGGCTCAGCAGTATTTGTGTTGACTGCAGCAAGCACAAAAGACAATTCCGTGCAAATTCCAACCAATTCCCAACAATTCCATGCAATTCCTCGGTCCACGAGTGGCTCGGCTGTATTTGTGATGTGTCCTGTGAGCTCAAAAGACAATTCCGTGCAAATTCCAACCAATTCCAAACAATTCCGTGCAATTCCTCGGTCCACGAGTGGCTCAGCAGTATTTGTGTTGACTGCAGCAAGCACAAAAGACAATTCCGTGCAAATTCCAACCAATTCCCAACAATTCCATGCAATTCCTCGGTCCACGAGTGGCTCGGCTGTATTTGTGATGTGTCCTGTGAGCTCAAAAGACAATTCCGTGCAAATTCCAACCAATTCCCCACAATTCCATGCAATTCCTCGGTCCACGAGTGGCTCGGCTGTATTTGTGATGTGTCCTGTGAGCTCAAAAGACAATTCCGTGCAAATTCCAACCAATTCCAAACAATTCCGTGCAATTCCTCGGTCCACGAGTGGCTCAGCAGTATTTGTGTTGACTGCAGCAAGCACAAAAGACAATTCCGTGCAAATTCCAACCAATTCCCAACAATTCCATGCAATTCCTCGGTCCACGAGTGGCTCGGCTGTATTTGTGATGTGTCCTGTGAGCTCAAAAGACAATTCCGTGCAAATTCCAACCAATTCCAAACAATTCCGTGCAATTCCTCGGTCCACGAGTGGCTCAGCAGTATTTGTGTTGACTGCAGCAAGCACAAAAGACAATTCCGTGCAAATTCCAACCAATTCCCAACAATTCCATGCAATTCCTCGGTCCACGAGTGGCTCGGCTGTATTTGTGATGTGTCCTGTGAGCTCAAAAGACAATTCCGTGCAAATTCCAACCAATTCCCCACAATTCCATGCAATTCCTCGGTCCACGAGTGGCTCGGCTGTATTTGTGATGTGTCCTGTGAGCTCAAAAGACAATTCCGTGCAAATTCCAACCAATTCCCAACAATTCCATGCAATTCCTCGGTCCACGAGTGGCTCAGCAGTATTTGTGATGTGTCCTGTGAGCTCAAAAGACAATTCCGTGCAAATTCCAACCAATTCCAAACAATTCCGTGCAATTCCTCGGTCCACGAGTGGCTCAGCAGTATTTGTGTTGACTGCAGCAAGCACAAAAGACAATTCCGTGCAAATTCCAACCAATTCCCAACAATTCCATGCAATTCCTCGGTCCACGAGTGGCTCGGCTGTATTTGTGATGTGTCCTGTGAGCTCAAAAGACAATTCCGTGCAAATTCCAACCAATTCCCCACAATTCCATGCAATTCCTCGGTCCACGAGTGGCTCGGCTGTATTTGTGATGTGTCCTGTGAGCTCAAAAGACAATTCCGTGCAAATTCCAACCAATTCCCAACAATTCCATGCAATTCCTCGGTCCACGAGTGGCTCGGCTGTATTTGTGATGTGTCCTGTGAGCTCAAAAGACAATTCCGTGCAAATTCCAACCAATTCCAAACAATTCCGTGCAATTCCTCGGTCCACGAGTGGCTCAGCAGTATTTGTGTTGACTGCAGCAAGCACAAAAGACAATTCCGTGCAAATTCCAACCAATTCCCAACAATTCCATGCAATTCCTCGGTCCACGAGTGGCTCGGCTGTATTTGTGATGTGTCCTGTGAGCTCAAAAGACAATTCCGTGCAAATTCCAACCAATTCCAAACAATTCCGTGCAATTCCTCGGTCCACGAGTGGCTCAGCAGTATTTGTGTTGACTGCAGCAAGCACAAAAGACAATTCCGTGCAAATTCCAACCAATTCCCAACAATTCCATGCAATTCCTCGGTCCACGAGTGGCTCGGCTGTATTTGTGATGTGTCCTGTGAGCTCAAAAGACAATTCCGTGCAAATTCCAACCAATTCCCCACAATTCCATGCAATTCCTCGGTCCACGAGTGGCTCGGCTGTATTTGTGATGTGTCCTGTGAGCTCAAAAGACAATTCCGTGCAAATTCCAACCAATTCCCAACAATTCCATGCAATTCCTCGGTCCACGAGTGGCTCGGCTGTATTTGTGATGTGTCCTGTGAGCTCAAAAGACAATTCCGTGCAAATTCCAACCAATTCCAAACAATTCCGTGCAATTCCTCGGTCCACGAGTGGCTCAGCAGTATTTGTGTTGACTGCAGCAAGCACAAAAGACAATTCCGTGCAAATTCCAACCAATTCCCAACAATTCCATGCAATTCCTCGGTCCACGAGTGGCTCGGCTGTATTTGTGATGTGTCCTGTGAGCTCAAAAGACAATTCCGTGCAAATTCCAACCAATTCCAAACAATTCCGTGCAATTCCTCGGTCCACGAGTGGCTCAGCAGTATTTGTGTTGACTGCAGCAAGCACAAAAGACAATTCCGTGCAAATTCCAACCAATTCCCAACAATTCCATGCAATTCCTCGGTCCACGAGTGGCTCGGCTGTATTTGTGATGTGTCCTGTGAGCTCAAAAGACAATTCCGTGCAAATTCCAACCAATTCCAAACAATTCCGTGCAATTCCTCGGTCCACGAGTGGCTCGGCTGTATTTGTGATGTGTCCTGTGAGCTCAAAAGACAATTCCGTGCAAATTCCAACCAATTCCCCACAATTCCATGCAATTCCTCGGTCCACGAGTGGCTCGGCTGTATTTGTGATGTGTCCTGTGAGCTCAAAAGACAATTCCGTGCAAATTCCAACCAATTCCCAACAATTCCATGCAATTCCTCGGTCCACGAGTGGCTCAGCAGTATTTGTGATGTGTCCTGTGAGCTCAAAAGACAATTCCGTGCAAATTCCAACCAATTCCAAACAATTCCGTGCAATTCCTCGGTCCACGAGTGGCTCAGCAGTATTTGTGTTGACTGCAGCAAGCACAAAAGACAATTCCGTGCAAATTCCAACCAATTCCCAACAATTCCATGCAATTCCTCGGTCCACGAGTGGCTCGGCTGTATTTGTGATGTGTCCTGTGAGCTCAAAAGACAATTCCGTGCAAATTCCAACCAATTCCCCACAATTCCATGCAATTCCTCGGTCCACGAGTGGCTCGGCTGTATTTGTGATGTGTCCTGTGAGCTCAAAAGACAATTCCGTGCAAATTCCAACCAATTCCCAACAATTCCATGCAATTCCTCGGTCCACGAGTGGCTCGGCTGTATTTGTGATGTGTCCTGTGAGCTCAAAAGACAATTCCGTGCAAATTCCAACCAATTCCAAACAATTCCGTGCAATTCCTCGGTCCACGAGTGGCTCAGCAGTATTTGTGTTGACTGCAGCAAGCACAAAAGACAATTCCGTGCAAATTCCAACCAATTCCCAACAATTCCATGCAATTCCTCGGTCCACGAGTGGCTCGGCTGTATTTGTGATGTGTCCTGTGAGCTCAAAAGACAATTCCGTGCAAATTCCAACCAATTCCAAACAATTCCGTGCAATTCCTCGGTCCACGAGTGGCTCAGCAGTATTTGTGTTGACTGCAGCAAGCACAAAAGACAATTCCGTGCAAATTCCAACCAATTCCCAACAATTCCATGCAATTCCTCGGTCCACGAGTGGCTCGGCTGTATTTGTGATGTGTCCTGTGAGCTCAAAAGACAATTCCGTGCAAATTCCAACCAATTCCCCACAATTCCATGCAATTCCTCGGTCCACGAGTGGCTCGGCTGTATTTGTGATGTGTCCTGTGAGCTCAAAAGACAATTCCGTGCAAATTCCAACCAATTCCCAACAATTCCATGCAATTCCTCGGTCCACGAGTGGCTCGGCTGTATTTGTGATGTGTCCTGTGAGCTCAAAAGACAATTCCGTGCAAATTCCAACCAATTCCAAACAATTCCGTGCAATTCCTCGGTCCACGAGTGGCTCAGCAGTATTTGTGTTGACTGCAGCAAGCACAAAAGACAATTCCGTGCAAATTCCAACCAATTCCCAACAATTCCATGCAATTCCTCGGTCCACGAGTGGCTCGGCTGTATTTGTGATGTGTCCTGTGAGCTCAAAAGACAATTCCGTGCAAATTCCAACCAATTCCAAACAATTCCGTGCAATTCCTCGGTCCACGAGTGGCTCAGCAGTATTTGTGTTGACTGCAGCAAGCACAAAAGACAATTCCGTGCAAATTCCAACCAATTCCCAACAATTCCATGCAATTCCTCGGTCCACGAGTGGCTCGGCTGTATTTGTGATGTGTCCTGTGAGCTCAAAAGACAATTCCGTGCAAATTCCAACCAATTCCCCACAATTCCATGCAATTCCTCGGTCCACGAGTGGCTCGGCTGTATTTGTGATGTGTCCTGTGAGCTCAAAAGACAATTCCGTGCAAATTCCAACCAATTCCCAACAATTCCATGCAATTCCTCGGTCCACGAGTGGCTCAGCAGTATTTGTGTCGACTGCAGCAAGCTCAAAAGACAATTCCGTGCAAATTCCAACCAATTCCCAACAATTCCATGCAATTCCTCGGTCCACGAGTGGCTCAGCAGTATTTGTGTCGACTGCAGCAAGCTCAAAAGACAATTCCGTGCAAATTCCAACCAATTCCCAACAATTCCATGCAATTCCTCGCACCACGAGTGGCTCAGCAGTATTTGTGTCGACTGCAGCAAGCTCAAAAAACAATTCCGTGCAAATTCCAACCAATTCCCAACAATTCCATGCAATTCTTCGGTCCACGAGTGGCTCAGCAGTATTTGTGATGTGTCCTGTGAGCTCAAAAGACAATTCCGTGCAAATTCCAACCAATTCCCCACAATTCCATGCAATTCCTCGGTCCACGAGTGGCTCGGCTGTATTTGTGATGTGTCCTGTGAGCTCAAAAGACAATTCCGTGCAAATTCCAACCAATTCCCCACAATTCCATGCAATTCCTCGGTCCACGAGTGGCTCGGCTGTATTTGTGATGTGTCCTGTGAGCTCAAAAGACAATTCCGTGCAAATTCCAACCAATTCCCAACAATTCCATGCAATTCCTCGGTCCACGAGTGGCTCAGCAGTATTTGTGTCGACTGCAGCAAGCTCAAAAGACAATTCCGTGCAAATTCCAACCAATTCCCAACAATTCCATGCAATTCCTCGCACCACGAGTGGCTCAGCAGTATTTGTGTCGACTGCAGCAAGCTCAAAAAACAATTCCGTGCAAATTCCAACCAATTCCCAACAATTCCATGCAATTCTTCGGTCCACGAGTGGCTCAGCTGTATTTGTGATGTGTCCTGTGAGCTCAAAAGACAATTCCGTGCAAATTCCAACCAATTCCCAACAATTCCATGCAATTCTTCGGTCCACGAGTGGCTCAGCTGTATTTGTGTCGACTGCAGCAAGCTCAAAAGACAATTCCGTGCAAATTCCAACCAATTCCCAACAATTCCATGCAATTCTTCGGTCCACGAGTGGCTCAGCTGTATTTGTGTCGACTGCAGCAAGCTCAAAAGACAATTCCGTGCAAATTCCAACCAATTCCCAACAATTCCATGCAATTCTTCGGTCCACGAGTGGCTCAGCAGTATTTGTCTCGACTGCAGTGAGCTCAGAAGACAATTCCGTGCAAATTCCAACCAATTCCCAACAATTCCATGCAATTCCTCGGTCCACGAGTGGCTCAGCAGTATTTGTGTTGACTGCAGCAAGCACAAAAGACAATTCCGTGCAAATTCCAACCAATTCCCAACAATTCCATGCAATTCCTCGGTCCACGAGTGGCTCGGCTGTATTTGTGATGTGTCCTGTGAGCTCAAAAGACAATTCCGTGCAAATTCCAACCAATTCCAAACAATTCCGTGCAATTCCTCGGTCCACGAGTGGCTCAGCAGTATTTGTGTTGACTGCAGCAAGCACAAAAGACAATTCCGTGCAAATTCCAACCAATTCCCAACAATTCCATGCAATTCCTCGGTCCACGAGTGGCTCGGCTGTATTTGTGATGTGTCCTGTGAGCTCAAAAGACAATTCCGTGCAAATTCCAACCAATTCCCCACAATTCCATGCAATTCCTCGGTCCACGAGTGGCTCGGCTGTATTTGTGATGTGTCCTGTGAGCTCAAAAGACAATTCCGTGCAAATTCCAACCAATTCCCAACAATTCCATGCAATTCCTCGGTCCACGAGTGGCTCAGCAGTATTTGTGTCGACTGCAGCAAGCTCAAAAGACAATTCCGTGCAAATTCCAACCAATTCCCAACAATTCCATGCAATTCCTGGGTCCTCGAGTGGCTGAGCAGTATTCGTGATGAGTCGTGTGAGCTCAAAGGACAATTCCGTTCAAATTCCAACCAATTTCAAACAATTCCGTGCAATTCCTCGATCCACGAGTGGCTCGGCTGTATTTGTGATGTGTCCTGTGAGCTCAAAAGACAATTCCGTGCAAATTCCAACCAATTCCCAACAATTCCATGCAATTCTTCGGTCCACGAGTGGCTCAGCAGTATTTGTCTCGACTGCAGTGAGCTCAGAAGACAGATCGAGGAATTGCACGGAATTGTTTGGAATTGGTTGGAATTTGCATGGAATTCTCCTTTGAGCTCACAGGACACATCACAAATACTGCTGAGCCACTCGTGGATCGAGGAATTGCACGGAATTGTTTGAAATTGGTTGGAATTTGAACGGAATTGTCCTTTGAGCTCACACGACTCATCACGAATACTGCTCAGCCACTCGAGGACCCAGGAATTGCATGGAATTGTTTGGCATGGATTCCCAATTCCCCGCATCTGGATTCCCAATCTGCTGAATCTGGATTCCCAATTTCCTGCATTTGGATTCCCATTCTTGTAATTTGCATTAATATGCACATTTTCAGGATTTCAATTCTCATAATTGTTGAATTCCAAATCCCTAATCTCCCACAATTTCAGAATTCTACTTTCCAAACTTCTCAAACACTTGGAATTACAATTCTCAGAATCCCAAAGCCTGCACTTTGAAATGCCCATTCCTAGCATTCCCAGTATTGCAATTCCAATTCTCAGAATTCCCAGAACTTCAGAATCCTAATTCCCAGCCCCATATTTCCCTGGGTTTTAGTATCAAATAACTGTCCAATACCATTTTGCAAAGTATCTGAACAGTATTGAAGCAGTACTATACTATTCTTCAAAGTTCTTTAAGGATATTGAAACAGTATCTTAGATGCATTGAAAGAGTACCTTAAAAGTATTGAAATAGTATCTTAAAAGTATTGACAAAGTATCTTAAATCCAAAATATGGCAACAGTACTATACTATTTCATCCTGTATCTTGATAGGATTCAAAAGGTATCCTAATAGTAAAAGTGCCCCAACTTCCTTACTGGTTTAATACTTTGATTCATCTTAGGCTGCAAGTAATCTATCCAAACTATACAGCACTTTGCTGTAAATACAGTAAAAGTAGTGAAACAAAAGGCTTGATGTTATTGAAAAGGTATAAGTCTCATTTTCCTTCATACTTTCAGATGAATTTGAGCACAAGTATTGTAGTTTATATCTGAATACTGTTACAATACCATGCTGAAAGTTCTGGTAATGATATTTAGTATACTTGTCAAGTACTTTCAAGATACTGTGTGACATGGTATGCTACTGTGCACCCTGTGTATACAATGCCCAAAGTCTATGTATGAGATTTACAACATGTCCACACACGAACACAAGTTCAGAGTAGTGTTTCCTTTTTCCATTGGCTCGAGCTGTGGCTAGCAGCTCCAAGCAGGCTGCTAAAAAGTTGGCTCAGCTCCGCTCAATTTCAGCTCAGCTCCATCAGCTAGCCGCTTTCGAGCCAAGCGGCGGCAACACTAATTGCAAATGCCCAATATAGAGATTTTTGGCATCATTAGTATAGTGTTTTGAAGCATATAGCATTATATAACAGCTATAAATGTGTTTTTCCAATATAAATGTGTTCCAATATGTCACGATTTACACAAGTCAGCGCCTTCAGAGGGGGGCGTGACTGCGTGACGAAGCTCCGATCGAAACAGTACTACGGCCCTTACAATGGTCTTCTCCTGGAACTGTTTCCTGGACCACAGCATTTTATGATCATTCCCCAGTACAAACGCCCCACATATCCTCAATCTATCGATTTCACAACGATCTTCATCGTACGGCACCACAAAGATCCCGTTTTCTTCGTCGAGATCAAGCCATCGGGTCACATCAAAACGATCTCTGATCGTTCGGCGGCGGATCAGCAGATGAGAGAGAGGTTCGACGCTCTCACGGATCAACTAACCATCGCGACCTTGTATGGAGTCAGTGCTTTGGGGCCCAAACTCTGCGTTTATACCTATGACTCGCAGGCCGAAACCCTGGAGCCCGAAGGCATTGAGAGGGATACAAGAAGAGTTAACGACAGAGCACCTGCCGCCCGGTGGGCCCTCGATATTATGACGCTGGAAGGAGAGCAGCGACTGCGTGAGGTTGTAACCCACATAAAAGCCATGTGCGGTCAGTTGTGATGACTGTAAGTCAATTCATCCAAAGATTTCTTCCCTCAAATCCCTCAGATGTGTTCCTCAACCTTGCCATTCTTGTTCTATAGGGCAACTTGACCCTTGTGTCCACGATCACGTTTTCGTCAACTTGTCTTTATCATCTTTATTGGATGAACTCTCCCATGGCCGCATTTCCTTCGCACCAGGGTCATTCCTACCTATTTCACTACTAGTAATATTGTAAACAGCATCAGTGCATTGTCATCGGCCCCGTCCTCCAGCAGCATTTGGAACACAGACAGAGACTTGACTTCGGAGCAAGCACGCTTTTGCGTTGTGTTTTTCTGTCACACTTGCGCACAAAGACGGTTCGCTTTGAAATCCCAAGGAGTTCTGTTGCCGGAGGCCCCGCCGAATGAGGATCTGTCTTGGCTGCCGCCTCGTCGGAACTTCGCTTCTAATTGTTGTTTTGTTTTGGTGGACGACAACCAACGTCGAGAAGATTTTTCTAGCCCTGACGAAGCGCGTGTACGATTCATTGTCTATCCTGTGTTGATCGTATCAACAGTTCTAACAGTGACTCAAGGAAATCGTGGCCACTCCGATGGCGGCCAGTCCTTCATGGCACTACTTCACACAACTGGTGCGCACGAACTTTGTCGTTCCCTTATATAGGGATCGCTGGGTGCTAGCTGTGGATGCTCAGACACTATTATTTGCGGGGATGTTTACAATCGACCCTCGGCAGGGAAAAATCGGTCGTAGGGTTTTGGCGGGCTGAAAACAACGTGACTCACACCCAAAGCTATTATCCACGAAGTCTAAGGTACAGCGGGAAAAGCTCCTCAAGAATGCTCCGCACCTTGTAGGTCACACAGATCAGAAACGCCGGGAGCAAAGCGCGAGGCTCATAGTGGTACGATGGCGTTTGGAAGAGTCTGACTTGGGCGATTGGTTCCTCGTGTTTGATAACCTCAACCCCGAGTTTCTTCCTTAGGGGAACATCGACCTCGCAAAAGCCAGCGTGGAAAACATTCTGTTCACGTTGAGAAACATCTGGTCGCAGTAGACGTTACATTGGTAAAGCATCTTCACGTCCCTCCCTATTATTCTGGAAACAAGCCATAGGCTAAGCCACCATTATTATAGATCCACTGTAGGGCCTGATCATGTGCGGCAGGGCTCTCGAGGAGATGCCAATCTCCTGTGCGTTGAGCCCCTGCGCTTTCTATTACATTGATGAAGCTTAATTTGAGCTGCAGCGTTGTCACGGTCACGACTTCTCTCTTGCTGAAGTCCTGGAGGTAAATGTAAACTGGGTACTGTTGATACACGGGTTTGGACATTGTTGTCTGGCATACGAGAATCAATGCACAGATGAATAGGTGTGTGGGGGACATATTTTGTCGGCACTCACCTGAGTAGAATGTAAATGCAGCACTATGGGGTGATGGAGGACGGTTGAGGAAAAGTCATGCAAGTTGTGAAATGGTTCAAATAACGCACCTTGCTCCTGACAACCCACAGTTGCGTTTTGATGAAGAACGGCGAAGCTTTTTATAAGTACTTGTTTTCCATCTTGATCAGTGATCGTTCACAGGACCCGCTATATCCCGTGTTCAAGCTCCAACGAGAGTTACGAGACCGATTTCCATGAGGTGAACTATCTCCAATCGAGCTTAGCTTGGTAGCGGGGAATTCGACTCCTGGGAATTGACAATGACCTATCCGTGTCATGTCATGTCATGTCATTGTCAATCACCGTGTGAATCAATGACGCCGTTCAAGCTTTGAAGTTTCTTCTGGTTTGATACATGAAACCCACTGCTGTACGATACATTGATAGGTTGGTGAGCGTTTCGTTGCCAAGTTGGTTATATGTGTTAACATGTAATCTTCAGGTTTGAAGCTGAGTGCTGAACGCCGCTTCGACTCAGGTACTATCATTAAACGAAGCACATAACCAACAACGGCGACCTGAACCCTTGGTCTAGCACTCCACCAGGGTCTTTCCATGGCGAACACTTTCAATAACAAAAACAAGGAAGAAAAGAACGCTCTGATAGGCACGTTCCTCATGCGGTGTACCTTGTACTGTCTTCACACACTACAGGTAGCACGAGTTGACTCCCAGGTACCATCGATATCTCTGGTATGCCATGATAGTTTTGATTGATGTCGTTATCTGACACACCATCACACAAAGGTGGAGTGATATAAAGGCCGCTGATATGTTCGCTACCAAGGAAGTCGACTGTGAAGTATTCTCTGAGCAGCAAGGTGCGTAGCCCCCCCTTGATCGCGTTAGCCAGTTCACGAGTTACTCATCGATTATGTATAGCACGGACACCGCCAAATTTGCGTACGGACGTATCCTCTCAAACGCTCAAGGCTCCGCTCATAGGTAAGTATTTCTGAAATGTACTTTCACATTTGTTTCCACGTTCAGCGCGCTCTTGCCTTTCTTTCTAGGCATTAATGTCTGCCGCCTATCAACCGCACACCGTTCTTATTTATATTCAAAGTTTCACTGCCCGAGAGTTCTGCACCTTTCCTACGTTGCAAACCAAGATCGCCTTCATCGAGTACTTGGAAGCTGGAGGGGCTCAGAGTATGGGAGAATGGTATCTTAATCCGAATATTACCTTCCATCGGCAGGCCATTCAGTGGGCTCAGAGTAACGGCGGGATAGTATACGCAATGTACACTTGACTTCGGGTCCCCGCAATGTACCTGTAAATCCTTCCGTATTATTACCCTGGATTACACATAAATAATTAATCAACTTCAAAGTTCCACCTCCCAACTGTGTTCCCGTCGCCAAGCTCCTACATATATCAAACATCTTTTCAATGATGAACGGTAGAATAACTTTGAAACTACTTGCATTTCTTGTTGTAAAAAGATATCGTGTTTGGATTATTAGTTCACGAACCAAACCTCGAGGCAATCGGCCAGACCACAATGTTGTTGCCTCCGGGGCCGCGTTGTGCTAGGTTATAATATGCTCCATCGATGGATCCTTGCAGTAGTACTCGCCCATCTCATGTTGCTCTTCCTCCTGCCAATCCCCAGGCTATGCCATCTGCCAAAGGAGGCCGGCTGCAGTATAAGGTGAACTGAAGCGTCGATTCGGGACGAGACGGGCCAGAAGCTTGTTATGTACTAGTACGTTGCGGACCGAATACGTCACAATAAGCCCCACTACTGAGTTTTCCCAAAACACCCATCAAACGAAGTACAGTATACTCGGTGCAAAAAAAAAAGCGAAAATATCAAATACAATCAAATAAAAACATCATCAGCTCCATCTCCAACGGCATAGTCAACATCGGGGTATTCAGTTGGGACGCGGCCCTCGCTGTATACAATCTCGTCACCCCGAAGCTGGCGAAAGGGAAAGTCGTGCCGAGGGGATGTCCAGGTGAGGGCGGGAAGTGGCCCGAGTATGTCCCGCCCGAAGAGGGGGACAGTCGGAGTGCGTGTCCGGCGTTGAACGCGATGGCCAATCACGGTATGTAGTATGTGTTGTTGTACGCTCCTTCGAACGCCGCTTTATCGCCATCACCACCACTACCACTACGTACCACGCAAGGCATCCTCCCACACGATGGCCGCAACATCAGCTTCAAAGGCCTCAACGACAAGATCCGGTCTACATTCAACTTTGCGCCGACTTTTTGCTTCTTCGTACCCAACTTCAGCGCAGGGATGCTCCACAAGAGTTATTCCAAGGATACGTTCGATCTCGAAGACCTGAATCTGCACAACGGCATCGAACACGATGCGTCTCTCACCCGTGAGTTTCTTTGCTGCCTTTGCTAATTTTTTTTTTTTTTTTTCACCTTGGTTGGTTTTCAACCACTACCCCCCACCCACCGTCCAGGCGACGACGCCGCGCTGTAACCAGACCAAGGCAAGCCTGCTGTACACCTCGTCAAGGGCCTCCTGGCGTTCGCGACTGGAAAAGATGCAGACGGGAACCCCGTGCTCACCACCGCCGACCTCTCGCGCTACTCCGGTGCGCGCCGGGCCCAAGCCAAGGACACCAATGACCAGTTTTCGCTTAGTTTGTTCCACAAGGTATTTGGGAGCTCAAAGTGCGTTTCTTTTTTTTTTTTTTCGTAAATCCCCCCCCCCCAGCACATATCTAATTTATTTATTTCTCATTTCATATATTATTTAGCTCCTCCACCTTGCTCAAATTCTTCGGCGGCAAGATCGCAGACCTCGAAGCCCTTGTCATCGAAGAACGCTTCCGGGATGGGTGGGAGCCGACGGAGCGCTCACGTATGGGGCTGACCATGGCTGCGTTCAATCGGACGGTGTTTGCGGTTGAGTTTGGGATACCGAGCGATCCGGTGGTGTTGGGGAAGTTGGTTGGTGATGCGGAGGCGGCGCAGGCTGCTGGGACTGCGCCAACGGGTGATCGTGATCGTGATCGTGATGCTACTGGGGTTAGTACGGCTGTCGAGGCTGTTGGGAAGTGATGTGTGATCGTCGCGGTCATGCCATCTGAAAGGAATCTATGCGTTTATATGATAGTAAACCTTGTATATACACACATCTATGCTTTGTGGAATGCGGACCCATGTAATTACTACTGTCCGACAAACGGATATATGCGAGGTGCGGATATAGCTTTCGTTGAGAGGTTGGTGATATAAATGTAATGCATTACCGTCAAGCCTAAATTACAGACATATGTAAAGGCTAAAACCTCTCCAGCCCCAACCCTGTTTTCAAGCTTCAACCAACACATCACGAGAAGGTTCTCACGAGCAGGGCGACAACGCTGCTGCCATTCGTACCGTCAATGCCATTATTTCCAGGTCCCGTTGGACTGGTCCCCGGGATCGTGACATCGGGGCCGACTTTGGTGATGTGGTAGTTGAAAAACATGATTGTGAAGGTGAGGGCGAGGCCAGCGTGGAGGAGCGCGATAAGGACGACAAGGAGCCGGGTGGGCTTTGCTTCTGCCTGTGGGTCAATGGGAAGGGACGGGGGGAAGTACAAACATACAGAAGCGAGGAGGGGGTATACGTTAGCGACGAGGAAGTATCCGGACAGCAGACATGCGATCCCCACCAGGACCCATTGTACGATTGGGACAGGGATTACACAAAGGATCTATAATACTATCGTGTGAGGGTGTGGATGATGAGAGTGAATGAAATTGGCCACTCACAGAGACGGGTATCCAGACGAACTGGCCGTAACCCCAAACCGCCACCGCCTCGATGACCCTCCACTCGCCGACGCCCAGGTACCGCAGTGCAAGCCACAACAAGACGGGCAAGGCGAGTCCGTACGCATAGACGAGGGATACCGCGATGGACAGCAGCGTATTCTGCCGTCCCTGGTGCGGAGAGGTATACGGAGATGGAGGCAGCGAGGGAGGAAGAGAGGAAGAGGGTGAATATGAGGGTGGTGAGGGTCCAGAAGGGGCCGTAGAGGTCGGCGGCAGGGGTGAGGTGTGTGGAGAGGTATGAGGAGGATGTGGGGAGGAGAGTGGAGTAGCACCGTTTGAGGACCTATTTGGTGTCGAGGTCGAAGTAGGGTTGATAGTATTCGATTGTCCAGAATCCGGATGACCTGGAGATATCCTTTGAATATTTATCAGTGAATAAAATGTTGCCACAAAAACCCAAGCAATGATGTTCACCTCGGTCAGCGTTCCCGACGCCTGGCGACCGTCCTACATTTGAACGTGTTCCCGGAAGTTGTTCTGCAGCAGGATCTGCGCCAAGAAAGGCTTGAGAGGTTGTCTTCTAACAAACACAAAGAATGAGTGTAAATTAGAATTAAGTCTATGTACGAATTTGGCAAGTTGTGGCGCATCTGCCTCTCAGCTCGTGCCACTCCCACTTGCCACTCCAAAAGATCTTCCCTGCTCAATAGAGCAGATTATCTCTTTCATTTCTCTCCGAAAGTCACACACCAACTTCTCTGATGCCTCGACTTCTCTTCGACCCTGCCCAACTCCAGTGCCCGGACTATGCATCTCTCTTTTATGCCCCAACCCGAGCACCCTTTGTCAATGCCGCCACGACAGAGGCCCAAGCGGTACAACTGCTCACCAACGTCTGGACTGCAGGTAACGACCTAGAAAAGCAATTATGGCAAGATCAGCTACACAACGACGCGGCGGAGCAAGCAGAACAGTTTTTACAGGCCCAAGCAGCCGCGGAACAACACGCTCTCCTAGCCGCCCAAGAACGAGAGGACGTGCGAAAGGAAGAGATGAAGAAGAACAAGACCAAGTACATCCCCATCCCGAATCGGCCGATGCCCTCCATCACCCCCGTCTTCGCGTCCAACTACGCCACTAAAAAGATGGACAAAGGGCAATACGTCGAACTCTGGTACTACACTAATGAGGGCCTAGACGAGGCCATGCAAGCACACGCCACAGTCGACGACGATGCCATGGTGATGGCCCGGAAACCTGATGGCTCGACATCCTGGGTACCCGCTGCCGCTGCCAGAGACTCCAACAAGGCCCTCGACGACAGGGACATCAAATGGGAAGATTTCTGTCAAGCCGTCCCCCGGATGATCCTCGCCATGGAGGAGGCCGACTGGCCAGCCGATCGCGTGGCCATGCTTGCCTCCTTCTGGGGCAAGCTTCAGATCCATGAGATGCGGTCCTCCCGCGACCCCCTTGACCAGAAGGCCCTGCTCTTATACCAGGCTAGACAACGACGGCTATGGCACCTTGCCATCCCCTCACCCCGCGGCGCCTACAACATCTCCATAATAGATGAATCCGTCTTGCGTAAAACGAAAGAGGAGGTTTATTGGGAAGATCGGAAGCATAGAGACAATACCAGGGACTTCCGCGTGAGTCCCCCCTCTTTCCATCCAATGATAGATCACTTGCTGACTGTTGCCCCCCCCGATTTCCCTCTACCATTATCCATCTAAAATGACAACCTCCACCTTCCTTTGCATCGCGCATGCCTCCTCTTTGCTCCATGCATGCCTTCTCTTTGCTATATGCATGCCCCTTATTTGCTCCACGCATGCCACACACTTGCTCCACGCATGCCACACCCTTGCTCCATGCATGCTCTCCGCACCTGCACCCTACGCATCCACGCGCTCAGGCTGACCAGGACATTAGTTCAGCCCACAGCACCGCTGCCAACCCCTCCCCCTCCAGACGGAGCCGAGAGTACAAGCGGTTAACCGATGCTCGCAGGAGGTCTGGGTCTCCACCCCGGCCTCGCGACAGCCGAGGATGTCCGGAAAAGAAGTCGGATTTCGGGCAGGCGCAGGCAGTGGGGGCTACTCTGCCTGCGCCGTTGTAGATGCGGGTTCTTGGTGGCTTCGGAACTATATAAAGAAATAATATAAAGATCCTAACCAGAAGGTGTCAGCGTAGAAGTGACTGGATAAGTCAGTGTCGGGAATAGAAGTAAAAAGAAGGGAATGTTAGTAAAAGTAAAGCCGCCGCATAAAACTGGACTAATAACGACGAATCCGGTGATGAACGGAGTGAAAACGGACAAATAATAAAGAACCCGACGATGCCGACGATGTCGGGTATGGCGGGTCGGGTCGGGTCGGGTTGGAAACGATGAACGAATATACGGAAACAACGATAAAGATGACGAAGTGAACTATAAAAAGCTAAGGATCTACGTGGACGAGCATTTGAAGGGATTAAAAGGTGATTCTGACTAAAGGGAAACGGGGACTAATGGTATCTTATTTTGTACGGTCGTCGGGGACCGTTTTTATAGTACATGAGTGTGTAGCTACTTTCGGACATGTCTACTTCGGCCGATAGAAACTACAAAGAAACACTGGAATGGGGAAGTGGAAAGGGGGGTTGCAAAGCAACGAAGACAGGAAAGTGGAGGGGAAAACGAATATCCATGAAAAAGATTGGAAAAGTCCTACATATCTCCGAAAGGACGAGGGGATGCATAAATAAGGTAAATCCGAAGTCGGGGATTGAGTCCGAAGAGATCCATCTCCTGGAATTGGAACTCCGAGGCGTTTGAGGCTGACGGATTTAGCCCAAAAGCGGCCGTCACAAAGCGGCATGTGTCGGGTTACATCGGTCACGTCGGGTCACGTCACGTCGGGTTACGTCGGGTTACGTCGGGTTCGAATGCAAGTCGAATGGCGGCATTGGGTTGGTCCGGATTCGTGATATATCGATGATATGGACTCAGAGGGACGTCGACCCTCTACATCTCCAGGGTACTTTAAATAAAGACCATCCCTGGTCGATACTACGTGGACTTGGGACTCGGATGTGTGAGATGAGGCCGACGTGCTGGTCATGGAATTGGGCTCGACGGGACGAGGCGGGTTGTGGACAATGCAAAGGGGGAGAGCGGATGGTGACTAGCGGAACTCGATGGACGGTCGGAGGCTGAGAGCGGCGAATGGGGAACAAAATGGGTGAAGCCGGTGTCGAGGAAAGGGAAACAAAATACATAGAACCGGGGAAAAGGGAACTGAGCGGAAATGAAAAAAGAGATGGAAAGCTACAAAAACGGGACAAACGGGGAGTGGAAACGCAAAATAGATGAGAAAATAAATAAATGTTGGGTATCGGAAAGAGGGGACACGATAGAAATCAAGTCGGGATAAAACTAAACGTGAAATGGGATCGAGGGTGGGTGACAGAAATAACAAAGGCATGAGCGGAAACTCGTAGGGCATAAGCGGAAACAACATAAAGCGAAAGCGGATGACAAAAACGGTTGTAGTCGGGTCGGGTTAGGGTCGGCCGCTTCGGTGGCTGTGTCAACGGGTGGCGGAAACGGTGGCATCGGCTGTGGAAAGGCTTGGTGACATGGGCATAGAAATACGATGACGACGGTGAACATGATATGACGACGGCGGAGGTTCGATACGATATGACGACAACGGAGGTTCGATGGACGATGACGGAGGTTCGATGGACGACGGCGGAGGTTCGATACGATATGACGACAACGGAGGTTCGATGGACGATGGCGGAGGTTCGATAGATGATGGCGGAGGTTCGATAGACGATGGCGGAGGTTCGATATGTCAATACTAATATGGGGGCGATAATCAACGGCTGTGATATCAGCCTCATACTAGGCGGTTCAGCACCGGCTTGGACCCGTGGGGAAGCATTCTCCCCCATGGAACTGAAATATAAAGTCGGGTGGGTTGGGAATCGAAGCCGAGACAGGGAACGTTGTGTCTGGGTCGAAACGGTGGCGGAAATGGTGGGTCATGGAAAGCGGAGAGCGATGTCAATGGGTGGAATGCGGGTGCGTGAGTGGATGAGTCGGGTGCGTGGGGAATGAGTGAAGCGGTGCATTGGGTTCGTAAGCGGGTGCGGCGGGTTCGTAAGCGGGTGCGGCGGGTTCGTAAGCGGGTGCGGCGGGTTCGTAAACGGGTTCGCTGGGTGCGACGGATTCATAAGCGGGTGTGTCGAGTACGTCGGGTGTATTATGCGGGTGTCGGGCGTGTCAGGAACGAGTGTATTTCTTTTTATCTTTCTTTTATCTCTGACGTTTTTCTTTCTTTTTATTTATTTAATCTATTTATGTATATATTTCTTATGCCGATGGACGGTGAGGGGTTTTCGTAGGGTCGGGTTCGGTGGGTATGGGGGTGCGAAGGTGGTGGGTACGGGATGTGAAACCGGAACCGGAACCGGATGCCGCGGAATCGTTGGGAACGCGTCCGGGTTCGTAGTCGGCTGTGATGCGAGTCGCGGATCCGGAACCGGAAGCCGATGTAGCGGATTGGTCGAGAACGGGTGGTCGGGTGTGGGGACTAGACATGGGTGTCGGTTCTGCGGCGGGTTCGTACAGTGACGACGTTGGGCTCTGTTAGATCGCAGACGGGTGCGGCGGGTCACGGGCGTTCAGGCGTGCTTCAGGTGCCGTCGACACGTTTTTGGGACGTTCCTGGTGGTGGATCTGACAACGGAGGCGTTTTGACGGGCGGAGGGACTCGTCTTTGGGGCGACGGAGGCGACTGTGGGACTGCGTGGGGTCGAGGGAGCGGGGAACGTGTGGTCCGGTGTGGCGGTATGGCATAGGGCGACGTAGGGCGACGGAGGCGGATGACGTGGGCGGATAAGAGGGAACGTGGGATTGCGTGACGTGGATCGTGGTTTCGTGAGGTCGTTCGAGGATGGCGAGAGGTCGAGGAGGCAGCAACGGGTGGTCGATGTCGGGGGACGGAGGCGGATGACGTGGGCGGATGAGACGACGTGGACTGGGAGATAGATTGGAGGTGATACGGGTGGCGTTTCGTGTACTTTCGTGGCGGATATGCGTGGGGATTTGACAACGATGCGTCGGGTCGTGGAACGGGTTTGAGCGGCGTGTGGTCACGGTTTCGCGGGCGTAACCCAACGGGGGCTTTGTTTGGGCTCGCGAAGGGACTTGAAGGACGTCGTGGGGTTGGTCGAGGGCGTAGGTGGTCGAAGGGGAGTGGACGAGGACGGGGACGGCTGGGAAGTCGGGGTCGACGGGGAGTGACGTGGCAGCTTGCGTGGGACCACGAGGGACGGGGGCGGACGTGTTTGGGACAGTAGGGAGCCATGTCGAGGTGCGGAGGCGTGAACGTGGGTGTGGAAGGTGGTTGTACGCGGTGGTCGTTGGCGCTAGGTTGGCGAACGCGGCGGCACGAGGCGAGGTGGCATGATATGTCGTTGGGGGCTTGAACACAACGGGGACGGCTTGTACGGACTTGCGAGGGGCGATGTAGGATGCTGGGAACTGGTACGAGGCGGCGGTGGGTCCTACGAAGACGTGAGCGGCCGGGGACGTCGAGTAGGCGAGGGCACGACGTGGCGACGCGTGGGGCGTCGATAATGGCGAGGACGGCCTGTACTGGCTTTACGAACGACGGTGTGGGGCTCTGGGAGGCTGTACGAAGCGGCGGATGGTCCAACGAGGACGTGAGCGGCCGGGGATGTCGAGTACGGGGGCACGAGGAAGTATGACGTGGCAACGCGTGAGGCATCGATGACGGCGAGGAGTGGCTCGTGAGTGCTCGCAACTGGTGTCGTGGGGCTGTAGGGAGTGGTACGAGGCGACGTGGAGGTCCGACGAGGGCGTGAGCGGCCGTAGATCTCGACTTGGCTTGGGCACGAAGCAAGGTGACGTGGCGCATCGATAACGGCGAGGAGGACTCGTGAGAGCTCGCGAAGGGTGTTGTGAGGACTTGGGAAGCCATACGAGGCTGCGGAGGGGGACCAACGAGGGCGTGAGCGGCCGAAGATGTCGTATAAGCGGGGGCACAAGGAGGGATGACGTGGCAACGCGTGAGGGGTCGATGACGGCGAGGACGGCTCGTGAGGGCTTGCGAAGGGCGATGTGGGACTCTGGGAAGCGGTGCGAGGTGACGGGGTGTCCAACGAAGGCGTGAGCGGCCGGAGATGTCGACTTGGCTGGGGCACGAAGCCGGGTGACGTGGCACGGTGTGGGGCATCGATAACGGCGAAGATGGCTTGTGAGGCTCGCGAATGGCGTCGTGGGGCTGTAGCTCAGTGTTGAGGGCTCGAACGCGGGGGCTGCTCGCATGAACTCGTGAAGGGCGCTGACGTGGTTTTGCTGGTAACTTCGTGGGCTCAGACGATGGGGGGGTCTGTAAGGGCTTGTATCCGGTGACAAGTGCGAGTTCGTAGACGCGAGCGGCTGGGGGTACACAGGCTAAACCCGTTGCACGGAGATCCGTCTGTTCCAAGTTGTGAGTGACGCGTGAGTGCCGTTGGGCGAGTCGATGTTTTGGGGCTTTCCGGTCGCGGTTTTTCGACGGGTATCGGTGGGGATTGGGATTCCGAGCGTGTTGGAGGTCTATAAACGATTGTGGACGGTGGATGTGACGAAGTTCGAGTCGAAAACGAGAGTGTTGGATCGTGGCTGTGCAAGTTTCCTAAAGCGGTAAACGGCCGTTGGGTCGGCCGCGCAAGAGCGGGTTCGAAGTTGTACGTGATACTAGACAATCGTAGTCGTTAAAGAAGAGAAAATATTATGAGAATCAAACCCAAATGATAGTGTGGCAGTTGGCGATTGGATTGTCGAGGCATCGGATGTCGGATGTAAAGAGGTTGGGTAACGGGAGTCGGATGTGTAGAGTGCTGCAGCAAGGGTTATTTCGAGATGACGAAAGGAAAGTGTAGGGTTATGGAATGAATGAATGATGACACTGAATTATCCTCGCGGTGGGCTCCAGATGTAGATGCGGGTTCTTGGTGGCTTCGGAACTATATAAAGAAATAATATAAAGATCCTAACCAGAAGGTGTCAGCGTAGAAGTGACTGGATAAGTCAGTGTCGGGAATAGAAGTAAAAAGAAGGGAATGTTAGTAAAAGTAAAGCCGCCGCATAAAACTGGACTAATAACGACGAATCCGGTGATGAACGGAGTGAAAACGGACAAATAATAAAGAACCCGACGATGCCGACGATGTCGGGTATGGCGGGTCGGGTCGGGTCGGGTTGGAAACGATGAACGAATATACGGAAACAACGATAAAGATGACGAAGTGAACTATAAAAAGCTAAGGATCTACGTGGACGAGCATTTGAAGGGATTAAAAGGTGATTCTGACTAAAGGGAAACGGGGACTAATGGTATCTTATTTTGTACGGTCGTCGGGGACCGTTTTTATAGTACATGAGTGTGTAGCTACTTTCGGACATGTCTACTTCGGCCGATAGAAACTACAAAGAAACACTGGAATGGGGAAGTGGAAAGGGGGGTTGCAAAGCAACGAAGACAGGAAAGTGGAGGGGAAAACGAATATCCATGAAAAAGATTGGAAAAGTCCTACATATCTCCGAAAGGACGAGGGGATGCATAAATAAGGTAAATCCGAAGTCGGGGATTGAGTCCGAAGAGATCCATCTCCTGGAATTGGAACTCCGAGGCATTTGAGGCTGACGGATTTAGCCCAAAAGCGGCCGTCACAAAGCGGCATGTGTCGGGTTACATCGGTCACGTCGGGTCACGTCACGTCGGGTCACGTCGGGTCACGTCACGTCGGGTTACGTCGGGTTACGTCGGGTTCGAATGCAAGTCGAATGGCGGCATCGGGTTGGTCCGGATTCGTGATATATCGATGATACGGACTCAGAGGGACGTCGACCCTCTACACCGTATGCCTGGGTCGCAACCCCCACAGAATTGTGGAATGCGCCGCAACGCATACCTGGGATGGACTCCACCTCGCGCTCGCACAGCGCGTCAACAAGTCCCTCGTACTCCGCGATGGCCGCCCCATCTGTGTCGACTTCCAACGCGTGGCCGGCTGCACCAGCACCCGCCACGACAATCGTCACCTCTGCTCCGGATGTGGTCATACCACTCATGGCGCACAAGGCTGTCCTCGAGCGCAGAAGGCATCAAGCCCTCACTCCCTATAAACCGGATGCTTGGGAAGCGCTACTCCGTTCAAATAGCATCTGGCCTCGCTATGATCATCTCCCTCAAAGTATGCGATACGGTTTCAATCTTGAGATACCCACCATTTCACGCACCCAAGCCCCACCCAACAAAGACTCCATCATTGAACATAGCTCTGAATTCCAAAAAATCATATCCAAAGAGCTGTCCAAAGGCCGATACCTGGGACCCTTTTCTCAGTCAACTCTCGAGACGCTCATCGGCCCCTTCCAGACGGCCCCCTTTGGCATCATACCCAAACCAGGCCGACCGAATCACTTCCGCAACGTACAAAACTATTCATTCCCTCATAAGACCTCACCAAAATTCCCGAGTCCCTCTATCAACTCCCAGATCGACTCGGACCGCTTCCCCAGCACCTGGGGGACTTTCTCAATCGTCTCCTTACTCATCTCACGCCTTCCCCCCGGCTCTCAGGCAGCCACGAGAGACGTGGCAGAGGCATACCGGACGATCCCCCTGCACCCCTCCCAATGGCCAGGTGCCGTCGTCCGACTCGCTGCCGACAAATTCTGCATCGACACCGCCACCTGCTTCGGGGTTGCACCATCAGCCGGAGTGTATGGCTCCGTCAGCGATGCAGGCACCGAGCTATTCCGCTGCCATGGGATGGCACCTCTCTCCAAATGGGTCGACGACCACATCTTCTTCCGGATCCTTCGAGAACGCCTCCACGAATACAACACGCGCTGCAGAGACTGGCACGCCGACATTGCCCCCTGTGGCTGACATCACGATGGTGGGCGCCTCTGGTTTGGTGGCAGAGTTTTCCCCGATGGCACGCTGGAAGAATTCGACGAAGATTGCTCTTCCCCTTGCCTCGACTTATCATCGCACTCACCCCGCTCCTCTGAGGACCAACGCTTCGCCTACAACTTCGACGACATTGACCGTCTATCCGACCAGCTGGGTATCCCCTGGGAGAAATCCAAGGACCTGCCCTTCGCTTCAACCACGACATTCATTGGCCTGGATTAGAATCTGGAAACACTCATGGTCTCCCTTCCACCAAAGAAGAAGGCCAAATACCTCACGTCAATCCATGAATGGGAATGCTCGCCTACCCACATCCTCGGTGATGTACAAAAAATCTACGGAAAGCTCCTTCACGCATCCCTGGTGGTCCCTCCAGGCCGCGCCTACCTCACCGGCCTGGAGAACATGCTTGGCATCTACGGTGACCGTCCTCTCATGCCACGCCATGCTGACCAGTCGATCCGTGGAGACCTGCAATGGTGGCGTGCCAAGCTGGCCCAACCCTTCCTTGGCCGGACAATCCCAAGCCCTGTCCACCTCACAAACCTCGACGCCTTCTCAGATGCCAGTTCGGGCATTGGCATCGGAATCGTCGTTGCTGGCCGCTGGCGTGCTTGGCGCCTCATTCCAGGATGGAAGACCCTTGATGGTAAACGCGACATCGGCTGGGCAGAGGCCCTGGGATTCGAACTCCTCATTTGATCAGTCGCCCGGTCTGCGACAACTGGCCAGCATTTTGAATTATTCGGGGACAACATGGGAGTCGTTGAAGGCTGGCCAAATGGCCGCAGCAGGAATGCAGCCATCAACGACATCTTTAAACGCATCCACAACTTCATCGAGTCTTGTGACTCCATTATCTCGATCCATGCAACCTACATCCCCAGCAAATCCAACCCAGCTGATGGCCCCTCCTGGGGCATATATCCTCCGTACCACCTCCTCTTACCCCCCGTCGAAATACCCGCCGGTCTCGACCGGTTCATCATTGATGCGACCCTACCATATTCAGACACTGAGCTCAAGCTGCTCCGAGAGGGCCGATACCCCAAAGCAACCGCAAAACTCATTGCAAATTCTCTCAGGAATCCTGGTCCCCCACACAAACAGCCCACCGACTTTGAGACTGATATACGAGCCCTCCGAAGCCAATGGTCTGGTTGATCCACCCTTCAATCCCCCCCCGGCCCCAGTTCCTTCTAGGCCACAACCATATCGACTCGGATTGGCCCCTCTTGACTCACCGCTTCGTCCCCACTGCCTTGCCCGCGACCGTCTGCGGCTATGGGTACCAGCTCGAACACGTACGGCACATGATGCTAACGGACACACCCTCCACATCACTGACGCTGACCTAGACCGAATCCTAGAGGTCATCGGTGTATCCTGGGCTCAAGGCACTCGGGCTGGATACGGTGCAGGACTTCTCGCATTTCACCGGTTCTGTGATCTCCGCAGCATCCCTGAACCTCAACGATGTCCAGCCGGGCCTGTCCTAGTCCTCGCCTTCATCGCCAACTGCGCCGGAGCTTACTCCGGAAAGACGCTGGCTAATTATGTCTTCACTGTCCGTGCATGGCACATTCTCCATGGCCAGCCATGGTCCGCCAATCACCCAGAGATAAAAGCGGCCCTCGATGGCGCCATTTCCCTCACTCCCCCCACATCCATTCGTGCGAAGAGAGAACCCGTCACCACCGAATTCCTAGCAATGGCCAAGGATAAACTGGACCTAACGCTCCCTTTCGATGCCGCCTTCTATGCTTGCCTTACGACCGCCTTTTATTCCGTATCTCGGCTTGGTGAACTTACCGTTCCCACTTTAAAAGCCTTCAATCCTAACCTACATGTCAAACGCTCTGACATGACGTGGCGGAAAGATCGCAACAATCTCAAAGTATCAGTCTTCCACATCCCAGTCACCAAGACTTCATGAGAAGGTGAGGATATATACTGGTCGACACAACCAGGCCCATCGGATCCAGAGGCCGCCATCAATAACCACTTTGCCATCGACAACCCATCCCCAGCTGATCCTTTATTCGCATGGCGCCACCCTCAAGGACTCCGACCTCTCACGCGATCAGCTTTCATATCACGGCTGAAGGATATCAGCAAAGCACTGAAAATACCTCCCTTTCAGGGACATGGGATCCGTATTGGAGCCACACTTGAACTCCTACTACGAGGCGTTCCCTTCAAGGTGGTAAAAACCATTGGTCGCTGGACCTCCGGCGCATTCCTAACATACCTACGCCAACACGCAGTAGTCATGGCCCCATATATGCAGGGAACGCCAATCCTGGAACCCTTCCTCCGCTATGCAATGCCACCTCCCCGCTAAACTGTGAGTAACTCACCCATCTCCTAATCATTGGGAGTCCACTTCGCTTAACGCGTCGCTGGGCTCCTAACATCTGGGAGTCGCAGCTCATTCGACTTCTCGATTAGGACTGGACACTGTTTTCGAGTTTGAAAAAACCCCTTCCTGTTTTTTCCCCCAAAAACTGAGTTTCTCGCTATACCACAGATTTGTTTCTCGTAACCACTTCCGAAACAAATTCCTTCTGCCAGAAACTTTGCCTGCACGGACATAGAGTGTCAGAGAACAAGTTGTTCGAAGCCCGTAAAGACGTACATCTGAACTGGAGAGCTTCCGGACCCTCGTCGATACGCTGGGTTGGGTTCAGACGGTCGAGTCAGCGACTAAGTTTTGAAAAGAAAGAACGCGAATTCGTCTGCCTCGACTGAGACGCATGCCATTTCCGAGTCAATGCCTGATCGGCACTGTTTTACCAATGACAAACTCCGCCAACCGCTACCAGCTACCAAATGATTTCGTGATGCCACTGCTATGAAGGGTGGCATTGGACAAAATTAATAATTTTGTCGGGGAGGAATTTCTTCCCAAATTCCAATATTCCTTTGCAGTGACACATTTTCATTTGCAGTGACCTCCAAATTTTATTTCAAGTATTTTAAATTTGCTTGAAATTTATATATTTTGCAAGCATGCCATGAACTTCGTGATTGTGCTATTAACTGTCCATGTTAATCCCATAAAATTTGCCGTGGTGCTTGTGAATTTTGCCAGCAGATCTGTAAATTTTGCCAGCATGTCCAGCATATTTGCTAGCATGTCTGTGAACTTTGCAAGAGTATCCATGAATTTTGCCAGCGTATCCGTAAAATTTGTCAGTATGTCCACCATGTTTGCCAGTGTCTGTGAACTTTGCAAGCTTGTCCGTCAACTTTGCCAGCGTGTCTGTGAACTTTGCAAGCTTGTCCATCGACTTTGCAAGCTTGCCCGTCAACTTTGCAAGCATACTGTTTTGACACAAGTGTATTTGATTGTCGGAATTGTGTGGTTAAAATATGGATTCAGTGTTTTCTTCCAAGCCATACCTGTAACCCACTGTCCGGATTATTCTTCAACACCTTGACTATGCCATATGCTGCACCTGCCTCCACGCCCCCCACCAGCAGGGTACTCACTGCACCCCAGATATAATATCCTTTCACACCAACTCCAGCACCCGTCACCCACACTTTCACGGCACCGAACACCAGTAATACTGCACCTGTCAGCAAGCAAGAGTACAGTAACACTACATGTGTGCGCGGTGAAAAAGTACGTCATGCACGCTCATATCAAAAAGCACGCCACCACACTCTTGCGACACACACGCAACATGCTCGCGCATCCAAGCATCATCCAAATACGCCATATCTTGGTTGTCCAGCTGCATCGTACCTCCACCACTACCAGCACCATCGTACATGCGCAGGAAGAGTTGCGCTATGGTGGACTTGCCGGATCCTGAACCGCCAACGATGAACGTCGTCTCCCGCGCTGGTAAGAAGAGCGAGACGTCTTTGAGGACGGGGATGGACGGGTATGCGAAAGTGACGTTGTGCAGGGCGAGCTCGCCATCCATCCAGCGCTGCTACGCCCAAGACGATCCCGCCAAACATATTAATAGTCGACATATCAGTCGCCCTATTCGAGACCGCAACAATAAGACGAGACAGCAGGAACGAGAACACGGGAGTCATGGCACCATTGAGCAAACACGCAATGAGGCCGAGCAAGATGAGTGCCTTGCATGGAACGTCAAGTGAGCTAGAGTTTTTCCACAAAAAGGTGTTGTGGAATGGACGATGTCTCCTAGACGCTCCTTGATGTGCTGGTTATCCGCGAGGAGGTGTGGACTGTGAATAATGCTGGGAATATATATAACGATAAGAGAATGAAGGCCCCCCCCCCCCCCCCCGCACCCGAGTGGAGGATGACATACGGGGTTCTGTGGTAGTGGAAATGAGCTGGGAATTCTCATTGATGGATTCCTGACGGAATCTTTCAGCGGATTGACTCCAAGTAAGAACGGGATATGCTCACGGGGTGTCTTGTGTTGGCACGGAAGCAGTTGCAGCAGCAGAAGTTGAGGAACCAGGATGTGGTCGTTGTGGTTGTAGTAGCCCATCAGACAATGGTTTGTTTGGTCGCGGTTGGTCAACTTTTACTTCGATCTTCGATGTACCATTTACTGAAGGGTTTTCATGAATTTCTAATGAGGCAAGTCTTTTAGTAACACTCAGTAGTCCGGATCGCTCATTCTGGTGGACATAGGAAGGAGGAGTTTTTGATTATTATTATTGGTCTGGATGGAGCGGGCAAAACAGTTTGTCATTCTCAAATAGGTCTGTCCCCAAACGAAGAATCCCCTCCAGACACTCCTAGAGAAATTCAAGATGTTATATAATGATGCGCCTGGTCTTTCTCTGGATAAGATAGGGCCCACCGTTGGCCAGAACAGTGTGCCGAGTCTTGCCGCCATTGCTCTTGTGTGAACTGTTTCGTCTCTAACTTTGATGCCAAGTGGGAACGATCACACTGCCTTCGACCATCCTCAAATTCTGGGAGTTGGGTGGACTACAAGGCATCCAAAATATCTGGCCAAGGTGTTACGACGACTGCCACGCTGTAGCGTATGTGATTGACGCCGAGGACCGGGAAAGGCTCGGCGAGGGCTGGGAAGTGTTTGGTACGTGATTCCAATCTCCGTGTCTTATTCCATCGACATATGAACTGACATTATGCAAGGAACATAAGACTCGGTGTTCTCAGCACCTCAGATTCTCGGCATCCCATTGTTGCTGCTTACGAACAAACAAGATAGTCCGCAGAGCTTGTCTGCTGATGAGATCAGGCACGACTACGAGGAATGGCAGCAGCGTAAGCTGGAGAGTGCGCATAGAAGCTGTGGGTCATCTAATAATGCACATTCCCAAATGGAACGGATGGCCAGTCTGAATGTGATGGGCATTTCTGCCTTGGAAGGGTACGGGTCGACTTATTGCGCCTTTTATTTGTGCCGATATTGATGGATGCATCAAGGACTGGCGTTCATAGTATTATTAATTGACTGTTATCTTCAATAAATTGCTGAAAAGAGGAAATTGGTGTGCCATGTCCTGAAGCTGAGAGGAAAAAGTAGAGTGCAACTGTATTTCAACTACAAAATAAACATCTGCTGGCAAATCTGAAGTGCTCTACTCCAACAAAGACGGTAAGAAGCCATACTATGAGACACCAGGAATCCACCTTGGAACAGTTCCGAATTAAGAAAATCGATCTGTTCCTCCATCATCGGACAATTGGGTTCATCCACCTCCACACTGGAAAAATGCTCCGGAGCTTGACGTATGAATGGATTGTCAGCAACTTCGTCTTCTAGACCGGCTTGAAGGTTGTTTGCCTCGTCGTGATGTGTTCGGATTGGTGCATCATCCAATGCCTCCCAATCGACACCATATCCTGCCAAGTCCTCCTTGGTCAAAACCTCCTCTGCTGCAGCTAACTCGACACCTCGAGGACCTTGCTCAAGCATCCCAAAAAAGTACATGTCGCGGGGTGGGCGCTGGCGGTCGCCTCGCCTGCTCAGCGTGTGGTTGTTCCATGCGCCAATCCAATCCTCCACGTCCTTGTTGATGGCTGGGAGGAATAAGTGATGCAACAGCCAGATGTGCGAAAGGTTCTGAACGTCCAAACCGTCCCATAGCTCAAGCTCATGAAAAAACTTGTTCCACTTCCTGCCAAACCCTGAGGTGACATCGAACCAAAGGCGCTCAATCCGAATATTATGGACACTCCTGTATTGTCTTTGAGCAAATAGAAAGATAGCTATACAAACGACTTCACCTTCCCCATATGTATGATCCCCATGCAATCCTGCGTGTCTCCTCCATAAAAGCTGCTACAAGCAGGTTTTCGATGCCATGATTGCCGCGAACTCGGCTCGGAATACCATAGATTTTAATGATTTCCATGAATAAATTCAATACGGTCTGTGCACGGTTGTTGTTACTAGCACGTATACCAGTCACCAGGCGGGAGAATCCATCAATGAACCCATGGATGACAATTTTCCATCGAATAAGCCCTGTAGGAAAAGAAAATCAATTTAATTATGTCAATATGTACACCAGTACAGCAATTGTACCATGTTGCCCATCGTGATGCCACAAAGAGTTTGGTCCAGGAACTGAGTACACTTGTCGTTCTATTCTTCTCGCACCAAAAGAGGCTGCTGGTCACCCATGGACCCGCAAGTAGGATGCTTGCACCCATTCATGTGAAACGCGTAGCCCCAGATATTTGAGATGTCCATCTATCATCCTATGTCCAAAGTCAGGGAACGAGTTGATTATTTTAATTGTGACGGTATCGAGTGCATTGTCAGAGAGGTCAGACATGGCGGGGGTTGATGACATGTAAAATCGGTGGATTGCGCCATCTTCAGCTTCATAATCTACATATACGGCTGCGCCTGGCTCTACAAGGCCATATTCCAGCGCACGACGACGAACTGTCCTTGCAGATGTGTGAAAAACAGAAGCCAAACCTGTCGGCCCACGCATCTCAAGTCCTGTTGCCAGGACATCTGGATTAATCTCAATTTGTGGTCGACCTGGGCGTCCAGTTCGTACAGTACGAGTTGTTTGAAAATTTGGACCATCTGGAGGATCTGCTGATATCAACGCTGCCTGATCCAGATGGCTGATCATGGACTGCAAACTAGTGTCAATTATCAATCGGTTCTGAGGTGAGATGATAGTAGCATGCTTCAGAAAAGTAAGCCGAAAACAATGTCATTATTGGGCTTACAACATACCTCCTGCACTGCAGTCATCAAGCGCAGGCATTCATCTCGATTTTTGTTCAATCGTGTGGCATT
Organism: Hygrocybe punicea; assembly: GCA_963556145.1. NCBI lineage: Eukaryota > Fungi > Basidiomycota > Agaricomycetes > Agaricales > Hygrophoraceae > Hygrocybe > Hygrocybe punicea. The sequence goes on from OY744464.1 coordinate 215,462, forward strand.
GCCGACCTGTGTACGAAGGGCTGTATTGACTCGGTCACCTAGCGCTTCATATGCAGCCATGATAGTTTGCAGGGGCAACAAGTTCTCTACAGGATGGGCTGCCATCAAGTGACCAAGTAACTCAATGTCGGTGGGGATGGTGTTTGTACAGTAAGAAATTCTACACCCTTGCAAAGTTGGAGATGATGTGCAAAATAAATTCAAACCATGTGTAAAATAAATCACACCTGTGCAAAGTTTTCAGGACTGCGTGCAAAATAAATTCACAGCCTTGCAAAGTTTTTGAGATGACGTTCAAAATAAATTGACACCTCTGCAAAGTTTTCAGGACTGTGTGCAAAATAAATTCACACCCTTGCAAAGTTATTTGTTGCGTTGCAAAGTTGGCACATTGTCAGAAAAGCTGATTGCTTGGTGTCAAAGTTCTTAATACCTGGGTAAAGCTGGCAAAGTGTTAAATCCTGAGTATTTTGTCGTGATATTCCTTTCTTTGGCAGATATCTGATATATTTTGTATTTGACATATTTATTTTGTATTCATATGGTGTGCGAAGATAAAGTGATACTACACTGGTGTTCGATTGGTCATCCCAAATCAGCCATGTGACCTGAGAGGCTGAGGCGGGCCAGATCCAGCCATGCTGCGATACAAAAAAGGCAGCGTCTGTCCGATATCCAGGGTTTGCCACACGGCATCGACGTGAAAGTTCTATGTAGATTTGATATAGAACTTTATAGACCACCAAATCAGGAAACGTGATTATTGCACAATTTCTGGTACTATATACAGGCCAGCTACACCAAATCTCCTCCTGCTCTGGCGGCACTCAGCCCATCATCCTCTGTGTTAAAAGAAGTCAATCAGTGTAGAAGAGTAAAGGAAAATAGTAAAAGGGGATGTACTTGCCATTCTTTATCCTGGTAGTGTAGAGGAATGGCGGAGAGACGACGTGGTTGAGAATAAGTTGAACATGGCGAAGGTTCAAAAATTGGGCTCGGAGTTGTGACGGAGTTTGAATATATCACCTTGTTTCGCCAAGTCCTTCCACAATTTTCGCTAAGTCCTTCCGTGACATCAAATATACATGGAATCGATGTTGACCCGACATTGAGCTGTCAGTGATCGGTCCAGCCCAAGATTTGGCGCTGGGCCATACTTAAATTTGATCAAAATTATATAAGTAAAGAAGTCGATCTGTGATGACCATGAATACAATGTCATTTTCATCACCTTCTATCCACTGCCGAATTTAGATTGGGTTTGCAGCGGGATCAGAAATAAATTTCATCTATTTCTAGCGCTGCCTTTTTTAGGTCCCAGGGACGCTGTGAGCCAAACGGCGGTGTAAGCTAACATAAACAATAAAGTCCAGTCAGACCCGTCATACACTGCCACAGTCTACCGGTGCTTCCGCGATAATCATGTCCAGGAAGAACCTTTTTCACACTTACGCGGACTCGATGAGTAGGCATGGTTATGGTTATGCCCTTTATGAACCAACCTCTTCAACGATCGTGAAGCCCGGTGTTTGCGGGTACCTCGATGAAAGTGGTTGCTGGAACCCGATTGTAGACCTAACCGACAAAGACTCCCTGCAGGAAAAAGGTTTCGGGCCTATTGGAAACTTGGAAAGGATGCCCGATTCAACGCGATCATGGGGTCCGAAGATCTCTGAATCTGTAACGTGGAAGCGTTATGATTTGAAGTCTGGCATGTCGTACGCCTTTTTTTTTGCATTACCTGAATTTACGACTAACACCTCTCCTTTTCAGGATCAGAGCGGCTGGCATTCCCGCTGAAGCTACAGTTCAATACGAATACTCGACTTCCCAAAACTTTGGCGCCATTTTGCTCTGCTCAAAACCAGTCACCCGAGAAGGCTTCTATCACAGAGGAGTTTTCAGTAAATGGGCAAAGGAGAATGCAAAAAATATTCTATATCGGTATCCGGATGTGGAGAAGCACGGATTCTTCATTGTCACGACCACTTTCTCGACGCCAATGGCGTCATTGAACGTTTGGAACGATGCAAACGCCAAGATTGTCGTTGGGTTCAAAACGAGTTTTGTTGACGTTTTTGAGACTGCTCCTGCTTCGGAATGGTATTCTGCTGACTTGGTGAATGGATGGAATCATTGTGAAGCCGAGGTGGGTTAAAATGCTTACTTGGAGGGATCATGCTTGAATTGCCCATATAGGAAAACGAGAGGCAAGTTGTGTTTTTTGGAGGTGTCAGGTTTGGGTACCGCAAATGGACTGGCAATGTAAGTGACCGTGATGGATTCATCTGTTTTCTCGACATGTAACATTAATTCTTGTCAATTTAAAGCGTATGCTGAAGGAGATACCCCAAAATGAATGGCAATTTCGTTCTGGGAAGGAGGAAACCAGCTTTACTATTCATGACCCAGACCGGGGATCATACGAAGTCGATTCTATTACTATAGGAGATGATTTCAAGAAAGAGGACGAAGATCATGATGAAGACGAAGATTAGAGACTTATGGAGGCATGAGGTAATATTCATCGAGATATCCTGTTACGATACAAACCGAATATCATTACAACTAACACCATCAAACGATTCCGCAATATCCTAAGCACCAGAATGAATATACGCTCCCCAAAGTATTGCATCCACACCTCTATCCCTCAACTTTTGGACAGAAGAGTGGAGAACTATCGCCGAGCAGTCAAAATCAGTAACATCATCATCCCCTTTCAGGTTCTTGTAGAATAATGAGGCAACTTCGACTGAAACCAGGTCAGAGACGCTCCACAAAGCTGAGATTGTGTGCGGAACACCCGCCATATGGAAGGCCCCGGCAACATGGATGCCCTCGTCGCGGAGACGGAGATCCTTGTTCTTGGATAGCTCGCACGCCGAAAGGTATGCCAACTGACATTGCGAGAGTTTTATCCTGAGAAGCATTCGGACGTTCAACGGCTTATTCTCCCAATCCTCCAGGCGAATCGTGCTTAAAGAGGGGTCTTCACTATTCACAACGCCATGGCATGCAAAGAGTGCCATGCAGCAGGTCTCGAGCTCCGGCTGGACCTTGCTCAGGCATTCATTTCGAAGAGTTTTCAGTTTGAAACTGCCTTCAAGTGTTTCGGTTATTGATTGCAGTTCAGATTCGACATTGAGATTTTGGCCATCCATACCAGGTGTTGTGGGCATTGCGATGAGCAGGGCAGTTTGGTTACCAGAAATCTGCTGGCTTTTCAGCATGCGTGATCGATCTCTGGCAAATGCTAGTGCTCGTAATGAAGGTGTGTAGGAAGAAACCACCCGTTCGTGCACTGAACGAGGCTCGTCGTTTGTCGGTGGGCTTCTAAAGTCACCCGCGGCGTGGATTGGTAGGATTCCAATCCATCCTGCTGTTACCCAAAACACGCGAGGCTTCTCTCCGGGCTTGATCTTGTATTGGGAGAAATCGATATTATCCAGGATTGGTTTGGCAACCACGTCCCAAAGCCACTTCATGGCCTCCTCGTAGTTGTCCTTGGCCTCTGTATAATTGCTTTCTATATGATCACTGGCGGAGAGAAACTTGGCGCCGGCGCCCTCCTTCATCACCATGTCGGTATCAAATGACGGTATATTCACGCTGTAGACATCATTTTTTGCTATGATGAGGGCTTTGCTACCAAATTCGTTGACATTGACGTAGATGACTGGTCCCATCAGTCCGTACTCTCGTAAGTCTATTGAGTCACTGGGTAGCTTCAAGAATTCTTTGAAGCCCTCCCTCTGTCGTATGATGTCCACGAGTTTCGTGTACTTTTCCGCTGTTTGGTGGCGTCGAATTCGAAGTTCGTCCTTTGCCGTCATTAACATCATTGGTTCCATATCCTTGTTGGCGCTGCTGGGGCGTTCAAATAACTCTCCACGAAGCTGTTGGAATTGTGCATATAGAGACTCATCCGCTTCACGAAGGTCATCGACAGCTAGTCTTTCATCGAGAAGGCGATTCCAAATCATACCCCGTCCACGTTCCAAGAGTCGAATGGCTGCTGTAGCAGAGTCTCCAGCCGCTAAAGAGGTCGCAGCAGCCCCACCAGGGAGATAAGAAAACTGTCTGATGAACCGCAATTGCTCCCAACGTCTGGAGTGAAGAAGGACAGCTTCCGGAAGTAGGTTAATCCCTTGAATCAAGAAATCTCTTGCTCCAGAAGGATCATGTAGCATATTATCCAGCAAGCTCGCTGCAACACCGCACGCTGCAATCCTATAACGTGTTTCGAAGGTAGGTTCACTTGCAACCTTGCGAAATTCCTCCAATGCCCTCTCTCCAAATTTATGATACTCCGGTACCATTTTGCCCATATAGATGCGGTTGAGGACGAAAGCCATGCCAAACCGGATTGACCATTGCGTCGGGTCATTCGCATGTAACAACTTCCCTCCAAGTTCGTAAGTAGTCAAGGCGGAGAGGTAGTATTCGGGGCTCTTGGTGCCAGTGATAGTAGCCTTATCTTTTAGCGCAGCTGCGATGTTCACGAGCGTTCTGGAAAGGAGCACAGGTTCTATGCTCCTGACTTTCAACGCCAGATGATAATGTTCCAATGCTAGTTCAAGATTGGACAATCCTCCAATTTGCGTATAGATATTGCCGAGGTGTGTTTCCAGTACGTTTACGTATTCCCTGCTGAGTTTTGTTGTGTCTCTCAACGCACGTTTGATCAAGTCCTGCGCTTCCAACAGAAGATCTTGCCTGCCCTTCTGTATTTCGAACTTTAGTTGAAGGGAGTAACTTAAATTTCCTGCTCGGTGGGCGTCAGAGGGGGTCAAATTTGGGTAAGAGGTAAGGGCCATTTACCAGCTCGTAAGGCAAAGCGTGGGTGGTTCTCGTTGATTCCTGAAATGCTTTTGCGCATGTACTTGATAGAACTATCAAGATCATCCGCAGAATCCCAGAATATGTGTCGATGAAGTAGAGCCTGACCAAGAGATGAGTATACAATCATCGCAGTTGGATGCGATTCCTTTAGATCAGCTTGATGAACGTCACCCATAGCCTTCTTGTACCAAGATACACCAGCGCCTATGTCTCTAGAGAGCCTCGTATGCTGGAACATGCTGCAATAAGCATTTCCCAGATCAATTCGAACCAAAGCTCGTATCTGGTTGTCGCCGTCCATGAGTTCCTCCGCGGCGGTAAACTCCTTGATGGCGTCTTCCAAGCCCTTTTCGTCCCTCTTGCCGTCGTATATCTTTCTAAGGATTTTTCCTAACTCCCAAATACACAAGCCTCGGTTCCGCGGGTTTTGATCTGCTCGATAGATTGCGATTTTGACGGCGGATAAAGCGTCGTCGAGGCCCCCTGACTTTCCCCGTTCATATTGCAGGAGCAACACAGAACTGAGATTTCGAAAGTAATCCCAACTGCTGCTCTCTTTTACGAACACCGTGGCTTGTTTAGAAAATTTGACGGCATCATCCAGGTTTTGCAGATCACCATCTATTTCAAACTTTTCCAAACAGACGGCACAGCACCTATCCAAAATCCAGCCCCGCGCTCCATAATGGGCTGGCATGCGCTCAACGCATTTCTGCATAAGGTCCCATGCTTTCCCGAGGTATGCCTGCTTTTTGTCTAGATTGGTCGCAGCACGTTCCAGCAGCGACGCAGCAAACTCGCTCGCTCCCTTTAAGCAGTGATTTAAGGGGTAATCCAGAGCTTTGTCGAAGAATGAAACAGCCCCTTGCAGGTCCTCTTCTTCTTCTGTGAGTTTAAAGCGAGCCTCGAACGCAAGTGCCGCGTTGCGATAAACCGTGCCATAGGGTACCGGTAGCCTGTCGTTCTTGTCCAGCAAAGCAACAGCTTGCAACTGAAGCTCGATGGCCTCTGTCGCCAACTCCAAACGACGCGTTGACAACGGAATGGCATTGCTGCGGATAAACTCGCCTTGGTTCGATAGCATCTTAGCGTGACTAGGGGTGCCAATTGAAAGCGTACAAGCTTTCTCATAACTTGTCCTAGCCTCCTCGAAATCGTTGATATTCTTTTCGGTCTGTGCATCGAATCGCCAAGTAAGTGCCACGGCGAGATCGCAGATAAAGGCAACCAGTTCCGGAGACGATTGATCTGCAATGGTGATAGTTTTCCGATACCACTCTATGGCAACATCCATATCCTTCAAATCATTAAATACCTCCCATTTTTTCTGCAAGACGAATGCGAGCATATGCGTGTAGCTGGCGCTTCTTGCATCGTTGGCAGTCGCGAATTTGACGGCGATAGCGAAGAGCGCTATGGCCCTCTCTAAATCATCCTTGGAATACGTTCGGTTGAATTTAGCGAGCGCGCCGTAACCCTGAGTATTGGCTGGTTTTGGCGGATAGGCGCCGCGTTGGATGATGGCGCACACAACGACCTGGGCATCACGAGGGAGAGAGTCGAAATAGGCTGGGTCCTCAAATAAAGTCCCCGGATTGGGGTTGGTTATTACGGGGATGTTAGCGGCGAGAATTGCCTTGACATTTGCGATGGCTGCAGAATCGAGGGTACGAGGTTCTGCCATTTCACTAGGACCTAGTACTTTGCGATAAATCTGAGTTTTGACTTCGGACGTATTATTATCATCTTCGAAACGATTGAAGGTCCGATCCCTGCACACCGGAAAATAAACAATTTCAGTTGTATTGAAAACTACACGCCCAAACGGGAAAAGCCCTTGATCCATGCCATGGACGTTATGTTTGGACGGAGTTGTAATAGCCCTACTTCGGTACCTAGCCATCACAGGCAGTACTTTTCACTCTACCACGTGTTCCTACCCACTCCCTAGGGATTCCATCTGAAAATCCCAATTTCATCAAATTTTACTCCCTAAGGAGTATTTGTAGTAGTCCCCTAGGGAATCCCTAAAAAACTTGGCTTTTCATAACCATTTTGCTTATATCTCAATCACTATTCAAGTTGTTGCCATTTTGTTGTTACAGTTCAATTTAAAGCTTCAAAGCCTTTGATTTGGCTTGTTAGCTCTAGATTTTTATTCAAGTTGTCCCTAGGGAGTCCCTAGGGAATCCCTAAAAAACTCGGCTTTTCTCAATCATTTTGCTTATATCTCACTCACTATTCAAATTGTTACCTTTTTTTTTTGTTACAGTTCAATTCAAAGCTTCAAAGCCTTTGATTTGGCTTGTTAGCTCTGAATTTTTATAAGTTGTCCCTAGGGAATCCCTAAAAAAACTTGGCTTTTCTTAACCATTTTGCTGTTATTTGACTCACTTTTTAAGTTGGTTACATCTCAATGTCCTACATCGCTCAATGTAAAGCATGTAAGCCTTTTATTGGGCTTGCTTTATATATTTTCACTGATATTGAAGCTAATACAACTTTAAGACTGGAACTAGAATCAGTTGATTTACAGCCGTTTTTGTAATTGTTGGCACTCGCGTGGAATTTTGATGAATTAGGCAGTAGTCGGACTTAGTCATTTTTCAGCTCCTCTGTACCATCAATGTACCGTCGTATCAGCTGCGACGTCAAGATCACAGCCATCCAGCTTCACGAACACCAACTTCTCCCTCTTAATGACATTCTCTTGTGTTGCAGCCTCTCCAAATGAACCTTTTACCATATTCTCAAACTTTGGCAGACAACTGGAGATGTAGTTACCAACACACCCTCTCGCACTGGACGCCTTCACCAACTTGACTACAACGATGTTCAGTATCTATTACAACTTGTCAAAGCTAACCCTGACTACTTCCTCGACGAACTCCTTTCTTTGCTCAGAACCAATTGTTTCATCTCAATCCACTTTTCTGCTATCAATAATGAACTATCCCGGGCTGGCATCAGCCGCAAACAGCTCCAGCGCATTGCAATTGAACGCAATGAGACCCAACGTGCCAATTTTGTGTCTCGCATGGCACAATACACAGCCGAAGAACTTGGGTTCATTGATGGAGTCTCGAAGGATGAGCGTACTGTTGGAAGGCGCTATGGCAGGTCCCAACAAGGTTCCCGTGCCCGCAAGTCACTGCCGTTTGTGCGAGGGAGACGCACCTCAACAGTCGGCGTCCTTACCATTGATGGGTTCGTGTCTAGAACATCAGTTGAAGGGTCCCTCACGAAGGCAGTATTCCTCCACTGGATGGAGCACTCTGTCGTGCATATGCTATCCTGGGATATTGTTCACCCTTTTCTGACCTCAGATCACTGCAGCTCCCACTCTGCAATCCCTATCCTAACCCTCTCAGTGTTCTAGTACTTGACAATGCCAAGATCCATCACAGCTACGAGCTTCTTGAGCTCGTCAATCATTTTGGTGTTCAAATTGAGTATCTTCCACCATACTCCCCCGATCTCAACCCTATTGAGGAGGCCTTCTCACAAATCAAGCATTTCATTCGCCGCCACCACGACTACTATGCTGCCTCAACAGGTGATGGGATTCTCTTTGACATGTATGAGGTCCTCGACGTTGTGTCACCTGAGGATGCTTGTGGGTTCATAGCACATGCTGGTTATATCTAGTAGTTTCACTTGTTACCATTGCCACATTTTTTCAGTCTCATCTTCATACCCTCTTGTTTCTTATATGTACTTGGACAATGAATGTATGTATTTCACGATTGAAAGCAACAGGCTTTGTAATATTATGGCGAGAACAAATGAATGATGGCAACAAAAGACTACGCTATGGTCGACCAACACTGGATGGCATCTCTCACCATGGCAACCTCTCCCAACATAAAGTCCATCTTTGTGAGGTCCTGGATGGTGAGGAACCTCAGCATACGTGCATGGAAGTATCTATTTGCTTCAAACTTCTCCTGAACCTCAGCACTGAGTTCAAACTCCTTGCAAAAATGAGGGATTGACATATCCGGCCCAGGTTTGCGATTCGTCTGGAGAACTGTTGGGCAGTCCAAATTGTAGATGTTAATGTCAGCTGCTGGTGCAGCCTGAGTGGGAAGAATGGCAGGTGCAGGCGGCTGCATGCCAGCTGGATGCAGTAAGTCGATGAGTTCTTTTCCAATACTGACATTGAAGATCGGCGCGGTGACCAGCTGCACAGTTTTGACAGCCTGGGCTTCTGCACGTCGGTGCAGGACTGGGGAGAGTTTCCAGTTATCAATGTCGAAGTTTCTGTGATTTGGAGGGCTATCAATGGTAGCGTATTTATCACCCTGTAGCTGTGAGAGCCGTCAATACACTGGGCATGCTCAGGAACATAAGTAACTCACAATTGAAGCTGCCCAGCAATCAAGATGCTCATTGTTGAGTATAAGATGACTACCGTCGGCATCAATGTAGCAAAAGGCACAAAACACGTCGCCTGCTTCTTCTCGCATCTGCATCTCTCCCGTAGAGCCTCTATTTGGCCTGTCTTTTGCATATTGCCCAGGAGCAAGCTCGGATCTTTGGTCCTTGGTTTTGACTTCCCACCGCTTCCAGCTGCGTTAGTGTTGCCGAAGTTCAGTTCGGTCCAGTTCTGACCCTTTTTGGCGGAACCGCGAACCGAACTTTGGGTCCGGTTTGGTGCTGGGCCAAACCTGGACCCAGACGGCATCGAACCGCCTGTCCGCGTTCGGTCTGGGTTCAGACACGGTCTGAACCCCGGACCGAGATGGGCTCACCCCATGAGCTCTGTTCTCCTCGCGAATGGCAGGCACATATCAATTGATACGGCGCTGCACTTCGCGAGGTAGTTGGGCTGCAGGGGAGCCATCCGGCGCTGCTGCTGCTGTTGTGGCCATTGCTGCTGCCGTCACCGGTGCCGCTGCCGGCGCTGCTGCTGCTGCCGTCGCCGTTGCTGCTGCCACTGCTGCTGCTGCTGTCGTGGCCATTGCTGCTGCTGCTGCTGCTGCCGTTGCTGCTGTCGTTGCTGCGCTCCTGCTGCTGCTGTTGCCGTTGCCGCTGCCGCTGTTGCTGCTGCTGCTGGCATTGCTGCTGCTGCTGCTGGCCGTCGTGGTTGTCCTTGCCATTGTTGTTGCCGCCGCTGGTGGTGATGTTGGATGGCATTTGCCGTTGCCGCTGCCACTGCCACTGCTGCTGCTGCCGTTGCTGCCGGCGCTGCTGCTTCCACTGTTGCTGCTGCTGCTGGCCATTGCCGTTGTCATTGCCTGGTTGCTGTTGCCATTGCCATTGCCGTTGCCACTGCTGGTGGTGGTGGTGGTGGTGGTGGTGTTGCGGCTGTCCCGCGTCCATTGGCATCGTGTTGGCGTTGGGGCAGTGGTGTGCTCGCGATGTGGTCGCGGTTGAGTTTCCTGTAACAGATAATATTAGTAAAGTTAAGATAAATGATAAAACTTACCTGTGTCCATGAACGCGACATTGTGTCGTGTTCATTGGCCTTGCGTTCAAGTTGTTGTTGTTGGTGAAGAAACCTTGTGTAATGGTCACATGATACCGTTTAACATGAAAAAGTAAGTAAAGAAATATGAAAAACAAATGAAATAAATACCTTGAAAATATCTGCGTTCGCGGTTTGGACGCGGTTTGGAGCCGTTCAGGAAATCCGGCAGGCCTCGAAACCCGGAACTGAACCCGTGGTCCGGTTCAGCACTTGGCTGAACTTAGACTGAACCTAGGGTTCGGTTCGGGGTTTGAACCAGGTTCGGCTAGGTTCGGAACCGAACTACGGCAACACTAAGCTGCGTTGTCCTGGGGCGCAACATTCTCCTTGTCAGCCCCAGCATCAAGCTGAACGATGGTGAGGTTCATGAGCATCCCAGTCTTGTTTTTGTCCTTGCCTGGTGTTTTCTGCAGAAGAATGGCATAGTCGGCTTCGCTAACAAATGGAATGCCAGGTTTGGAGATGACACGGGGGATGTAGAGAAGGATGTCATAGTGAGTGAAGTCAAGCACAGGAGGGTTCAGTGCTGCAGAAATCTTGACTAGGATCTGGGCCTTTATGGTGTCCCAAACCTCATCTGAACGAAGCTGAAAAGAAAGATTCCTTGGGATCCGCTTGGACACAGCCTTCCGCATCTCAGCCACTGAGTATATTGCAGATACATAGGTGAGTAGGATGGACGCAGGAGCAGCGGGAGCAGTGGGAACACGACTGTTTTTTTTTGTTGCTTTTCAAGTGGTCGTTTTTGTGGGACAATAGTTGTCGCATTGGAATGAGTTGAATGTTCACTATCACTGCCAGTATCTGAGGCTGAGAACTGAGCATCAAGCTCACTGGTGATGATGCTGGGCTGCCTGCAAATCTTCTTGCGGCGAGAGCGGGCCATGGTCTGGTGAGAGTACAGCACAGAGGAGCTGAAAAATGACTAAGTCCGACTACTGCCTAATTCATCAAAATTCCACGCGAGTGCCAACAATTACGAAAACGGCTGTAATGACTATTCAGCTTGATTGCTTATATATATTATAGAGAAAAATGCCATCAAGTATTCCAAGGTTCAGTCATCTCTGTCAATATCAATTCCATAGTCCTCATCCTCATCTCCATCTTCATCTTCATTTTTCTGAGCACCTTTTGAGTTTTGCTTGTCAATGACATGTTCTGTATGAAGAAACAACATTGCATGTAAAAACCAGTCAAAATTACAAGGAAGCATTCTTTTGAGAATAGGTTCAAATCCACCCAGCCATGCATTCAGTCACTCACATGCCTATTAATATCATCAATTTCAATACAAGTTAAAAGAGAAATCATTTAATACTCACTTTGGTATTAAAAGCACATTTGTAATAAGGTCTTCATTGCCTATCACATTCCACAATAACCAGATTTTGAGCAGATCTATTCAATGGAGCAAGATTGCACCATTTACAACAAAGATAGTCCACTGTTCTGTGGTTGACATAATGATAAGAATCCACAATAAATCAGGTAGTTTCCTTCCAGATATTCCAGCTTCCATTGGCAATACTGGTTCTGAGCAGTGTAGAGGCTCCGGACCCTCTGGACCCGAATCCTCTTCATATCCCACTTCGTCCCCGTCCATTCCCATTCATGTATCGTTGATTCCGCCCGATTCCGGTCCTCTCCGTCGATTTTGCTCCGGATTCCGCCTCCGGATTCATTCCTACATGCACTGCAATGTCTCTAACGACCCGGAATCAGTACGTTTATAGTCATATATCATGTATCTACGTTTCCCATCTCCTAGTACATAGCATTCCTCCACTCCACTCCACTCCTATCAGTTACAGCCTTCGCTTGTAGTACATAGTTACTACAGCACAGGATCACTCCCAGTAGTATAAAAGATGTACCCTTATACTACAAACTATATAGAAAAATACAGGTTATCACTCCCCTTCAGTTCTATTTCTTAGTCCTCGCTTCGTATCGTCTCATCAGTCTTCGAGCCCTTTCAGCATATCTTTTCCATGATACATGGGTCAGCCGAGATGGACAATTCCCACTCCAAGTGGGCTGGCTTATCTCGGCCGACCAATATCTTTCTCCAGGGCAGATGGCTTGGCCGAGGGTTCCATGTTCAGAGAAGCATGGGTTGGCCGAAGCAGAGGGATATATCGGCTGGCCATGGAACATGGATTGGCTGACTGCGCTGGGTATCTTGGCTGGCCATGAAAGGTGGATTGGCCGACCTGGCTGGGTATTTTGGCTGGCCATGGAACATGGATTGGCCGACTGGACTACGTATCTTGGCTGGCCATGGAACATGGATTGGCTGACCTGGCTGGGTATTTTGGCTGGCCATGGAACATGAATTGGCCCACCTGGCTGGGTATCTTGGCTGGCCATGGAACATGGATTGGCCGATGGGTCTGGGTATTTCAGCTGGCCATGGAGCATGGATTGGCCGACTTCCCTGTGTATGTTGGCTGGCCATGGAACATGGATTGGCCGACCGGACTATGTATCTTGGCTGGCCATGAAAGGTGGATTGGCCGACCTGGCTGGGTATTTTGGCTGGCCATGGAACATGGATTGGCCGACCTGGCTGGGTATTTCGGCTGGCCATGGAACGTGGATTGGCCGATGGGTCTGGGTATTTTGGCTGGCCATGGAACAGTGTTGCCACAAATGCAACAGGTGGGTTGTATCTGTTCATTCAGCCTGCTCTGAACATACCCACCTTACATCTTTGGACTCTTACCCACCCCTTGCCATGTGCCACAGATTTGGTACTTGCTCCTCTATCCTTGTGTTCTGGAATTTATCAATATTCACAATTCATCATATTCTCCTAATCACGTCCTGCACCGACTTGCAATCCCCTGAGTCATCTACTTGTAATCCACATTGCTATTTGTTGCCATCAATCACGTGATTTGTCATCACCTCATGTTCACCACGAGGCATTCTTCCATTGTTCTGGACAACGACGTTCTGCCTTTGTTCCAGACAACGACATTTGCCTTCATTCTCCTCAGTTTTTGCCTAAATGAAGTGGATCACCCCAGAATTTACTAAGATCCTCGAGGACGGTTATCCTGATTTTAGGAGATCCACTGGTGAAGATTGTATTCGTGTCCTGAAAGGGATCAGGAAACTTTAAAAAAAATCAGCACAACAAACCAACACACAATGGCCCCCAAATATGCAACAGGTCTGTATATTCTAATACTACCCTTCAGATAAGCCTAACAGCATTATACCATGAATACAGAAAATTCAAACTTGGTACCACAATCATCGGTCAAAATTGGAGAGCGACACTGAGGATGCTCCGAAATATACAAAGAAGTGGAATGCAAGGTTGGTTACAAGAGAAAAGATGACCAAGGAAATTGACGCTAGGACGGTGGAGCTGTCTGGAGAAACTGGAGGAAAGCCCGGCTACATCAAGCACTATGGGAAAGCGTGGAGTGATATTTACGGTTCCTTGACCGAAGAGAAAAAACAAGAATTTGAAGCTCTTGCCAACGCCTGGAACCAGCAAGGTCCACCCTTGGAAGTCAAACGACGGTACTAATAATCTTCTTTCGTCTGCATGATGCTAATCTTCTACCTTATCCAGCCGAGCAGCAAAAGATTTTGGTAAGATGGCGATGAAGTTTATGAAGGACATAGATGAGCAGATGGGAGTAAAAATATTCATGTTGGTGGGATATGAAGACGAAGATGGGACTGTAACCAAAGGAAAGTGGGTCGATTCCTGCTTTGTGTCAATCACGTACTTATCTTCCCTTCCTGTGAGGTTCGAGACACCGGCCCCGGTACACAAGAAGTTCATCGGCGTCTTCAAAAATAACGGGGATGACATTTGGACCAAATGGGATGAACATTTGGGGTCCCTTTTTAATCATGACGGTACGATTAGCCATTGTTCCATCTTTCCCATGTAATGTATTCCAGATGAATCCGATGGAGTGAAGACCGACAGTGAAGACGATGATGGTGGTCCAACTACCAGATATGACAAAAGCCTGCCGTTCAAGCTTGAGATCGATGAGGATGGTTTTCCTATGGTACCGAATGTGTCAACTATGTCATTGGTCGATGTAAGAAACATGTTTAGATCACTGATGACCATGTCATATCGTACGTACCTCGACGTTGGCCAAGCTTACTGTACTCATATTCATTTGAAGGTCAGATGTGCAACAACAGCGTCGTCACTGTTCCATGGGGAAAAATTGGACAAAATCGAAACCAATACATCGAGGACATCTACTTTCCCTCTCACATAGAACTACGGGAACCGTGGAAAATGAAACTCGATGAACTTCGGACCGTCCACCAATTTTGGTTGCAACGGCAGAAACTCGGTGAAAAACCATTCTGATTTAAAACCGTCCTGAAGACCGACCAGCGAGCACCAAATGCATTCGTGCAAAAAAAGAAGAAGTTCCATGCTGCTGCTGCTTTGGCCAGGACCGATCGTTCGGCGCCATCAAACTCCAGTGGGGAAACGACATCTATTCCTGCCGGAGCTGCACAATCGAGTGCTATGGGAGCTGCACAATTGAATGCTATCGGACCTCGCAGATCCAAATTGAATGTTCCAGCATTAAAGACAGTCCACCCCAAGAAGAAAACAGAAAATGCCGCCAATTCCAGCAAGGGAAAACAGAAAGCAGTCAGTAGCGAAGAGGGCGATGATAGTTGGAGTGACGAGAGTGCAAGTAGTGGTAGCTTTGATGGACGTGGTGGCGACAGCGAGATGGATGACGATACATTGATGTTGAAGCTTCTGTGGATGAAAAAGAAGATGGAGAGACAAGCAAAGCAAAAGGAGCAAGCAGAACAGGTAGCAGCACAGAACCGAGAGATGGCAAGACAGTTACAAGAAGTACAAGAGCGGGAGATGCGAGAGGCCCAGGAGAGGGAGGCACGAGAGGCGCGGGAGAGGGCTGCAGGGGAGGCACGCGAGGCACGAGACGCACAGGACAGGGAGGCACGAGAGGCGCGGGAGAGGGCGGAACGGGAGGCACGAGAGGCACAGGAGAGGGACGCACGAAAGGGCTGGGAGGAGGCCAGGAAGAAAGAGGCACGAGACGCCCAGGAGAGGGTGGCATGAGAGGCGCGGGAGAGGGCTGAAGGGGAGGCACGCGAGGCATGAGAGGCACAGGACAGGGAGGCACGAGAGGCGCGGGAGAGGGCGGAATGGGAGGCATGAGAGGCACAGGAGAGGGACGCACGAAAGGGCCAGGAGGAGTCCAGGAAGAAAGAGGCACGAGACGCCCAGGAGAGGGAGGCATGAGAGGCGCGGGAGAGGGAGACAAACGAGGCACGGGAGAGTGATGTTGCACAACAAAGACGCCCAGGGAAGTTGGACAGCTCAAGAAATGCTGGTAAAAATGCGAGGTAAAGCTATCCCGTTTGTGGGGATGCAGCTCACAATTTGCATTACCACAAGCAGTCAACCCTTGCGACGTTCTACACGGCGGAAATAGGCTTTGTTGAATGTGCCTAAAAAGGTGATATGTGGAATAAATCATAAATATATAATACTTGTGTCAAGACGGTCCAACGTCACATGTCACCAGTGTTATGTCATGTTTGGATGACCCAACGTGACATAACATTTTCCTCTACCCATGCCTCTCAATGGTTCGGTGTTTATTACAAGGAATACATTTAACAGCAGAGGAGGCAGATGATGCATTGCGATGTCAGGAATATACATGAGTAGGAAGCAGTATGAATGATATGATCCTCCCGGCCACTTACGACGGCGTTTCAGGTCTGTGGAACGTAGTGGTGAATCTGTGTGAATGATCATATCAGTGTATATACAAGTTGTTGAGGCAATTTATTGTATCTGAGTCTTCCCTCTGAGGACGTTTCACAGGGGGTGTCGGGGGTTGGGGTGATCCATCGAAATCATTATACACTGCATCACTGCCAGATGAGATGTCCATTTGATCGTCATCCTCTCCCTCGTCACTGTCCACACTCTGGGCATTTAACTTCCCCACCATCTCATTTCGATCCTCCTCCTCTTCGTCCTCCTCCTCTGCCCCATCCCCATCCGTCTCCTCCTCCTCTTCCTGCAGCTCCCCCTCCTCCTCCCCCTCCTCCTCCTCCCCCTCCTCCTCCTCCTCCCCCTCCTCGTCCTCCTCCCCCTCCTCCTGCACCTCCCCCGCCTGCACCCCCTTGCCCTGCACCGCGCCCTCCTCCCCCCCCTTCTTTTCCTGCTGCTTCCCCTCGTCACGGTCTACATCTTCCTCATTTGACATACCCAGGGGCATGATTAGACCGTCCTCATTCCACGAAGCTGCGTCATTTGAATTTCCCACCTGCTCAGGTGGATCCTCCTCATTTGGGCCAGCGACGTCCATTTCTTCTCCCGCATCTTCCCCAGCCACGTCGGCTGAATTTCCCACCATTACAGGTGGATCCTCTTCCCTCTCAGTGTCCACAGCCATGTCGTTTGCACATCCAACCGTTGCAGGTGGATCCTGGTTTTCCTCTGTGGCTACCTCTTCGCCAGCTGCATCCACTAAATCTCCCACCTTCCTAGATGGATCATCCGCCTCTTCCTCACCATCGGTGCCCTCCCCTTTGTCGCACTCATTGTCTTTCGCCTTTTCCCGTGTATCTGTGTCATCCTGTACCTCGCCTTCACCGGTAGTTGTGTTGACGAGCAGAATTGGATGAGGTGGAAAATCTAAGCATTCAACAAGAATGGGACTGATGGGTTCCACTGGACGGGTCTGAATGTGTATTTTGGGGCCGGTCCAGAAGAATTCCGATGGTGGGATCTGAAGCAGCTCATTCAGCTTTGGCACCAAATCTGGCCAATCGTTTTGAAAATGTCGGCGGACCGCTGACTCAACAGCTTTGGCTGTGCAATGTGCTGGTGCCTTCACAACCCCATCCTTGTCCCATTTATACCCAACAATTGCAGCAGATAGTTCCAAAAGACTTCGTTGGAAAATGTAAGAGGGGCTGATCCAGTGGTCTTCCATGACGACAACAAAATGTTCCGCAAACCAGATTTGGAAACATCTATATCTGCATCGTGCAATATTCTGTTCCTCATGAATGTCAGCCGATATGGTATGGGTGTAGAACTTCCTGTTGATGATATCTGCAAGCTCAATCAGGTTTCCCACAATCACAAGGTCGAGGAAGCCGTCTTTGGTTTCGATCTTGGGCATATGAGACTTGGTAAAGACAGTAGCTGTGCAGTGAGCATTTTAATCTTCAGGAATTTGTAAACCTCGCCCAAAGTAGCTCACATGATGATTCGTGGTTCCCCGTGAAGTACTCCATCCACATGGTGAGAAGTCGGCGCAGAAATGTACGTGTCACATTATGCTCCGTGTTTGTGATGGTATGACTCATCACGAAAGTATGGATAATCCCATAACAGGTATCCCGTATAGTTGACGTCGCATAGAGATGATGCCCATTCACAATGGAGTGCTCCACACCGAGGACATAATGTGGGGTGCATGGCCTCATGTAACTGTGTGTTTCAGCACACATCCGAGTTGTCACGAAATATATTCCCACTTACAGCACTGAACCCTTTGTGAGCAGTAATCCTTCTGCTTCCCACAAGCCTTTCCCACCATGTTTTCTCGGCTCCCACTCCTGAGGATAGGCCTTGTTAGTCGCAAGATTGCCCGCCTTGCGATCCCATTCGGCATCCCTTCGAGGCCTCATGAGGACCCAGTACTTTGCGCCAGTCCTGACAATAACCACCGTGCCAAAGCCATCATCATCTACGTGTGTCCAAGAAATGGCTTGAGCTGTCGCTGCCGTTCCCCAAGCCAAATCGTCATTTAAAGGCTGCTCGCGGACAAACCCCGGTTGGCCGCAGGTTTCGTGCCAAGCAACCTCAGATGATGAAAAGGACCTTTTCAGGAATAGACAGGTAAATCTCGTGTTCGATCTTCGAAACAAGGTTGCTCACCGAAATTTTGGAGGTGGGTCCAACGTCATATGACCCATGGGAAGGTCAAGGAAATTGAAAACCCTTTCGTTGTCAGGGTCAAGCGCAAGCTGATATAATGTCTCCAATGTGCCAGGTTTGTTCATATTCTCGATATTAGGCACCAATCGCAATTCAGCAACTAACAAAGGCACTTTAGTCGCTATGCCCAGACATCGCTCCGGAAACGGACCTTGCACTGAACGAATGGACGACAAAGACCCCAATGTCTCCAAACCTTCTCTATCAAACTCCACTGTTTCTACAGGGGCATTGAGCACGAGGATGTGACGATGATGAAAGATTCCTTGAATTGTTGCAGCATCCATCGAGTTGAAGATGTTCCATTCCACCACGAACACACATGATGCATGAGGATCATACATTTGTTCTCTTGCACTGGGCAGCCGATGTGGAGGAACCCCATCAATGTAACTGGATCGGATCATTTCATATGTTTCCCGCAACAATGCATGTTCCACTTTTGCCTGTATCGTGCTTACCAGTTAACAATCAAACAGTACAAAAATCAGACATCAACGTACAACGACGGATGGTGAATAGTGCACATGTTCAATGGGTTCGTGTACAGCGTCACCATCATACATCATGAGATGAACACCCTCTGATGCTCGCTTTATGAATCATCAGTGGGGTGGCACGTTATCGAACAACAAAAGACACACAATGGGTGCTGGACGGCTGAGCAAATCAGGTTCCCCATAATCCTATCAAAATATTCATTCATGACAAATGACACGTTCTTGAATCACTTACATCTCCGGTAAGGTTGATGATCACGTTCACTTTCTCTGGCGCTTTCTTATAGTCATCCTCGTCATCATCGTCATCTTCATCCTCAAGATCATCACGTTTCTTGGACTTGGGATAACTTCTTGTCGACCAGCGAGTGGATCTTTTCTTCCTCCGATAGGACCTCCCCAGCACAATTACGACTTTCTCTTCCTTCTGGACTTTCTCTGCCTTCTGCTTCTCCTTGCCTTTCGAAGAGTCCCCAACCTTGTCCAACATTTTGGCCTGGCTTCGGGTCAACATGGAGCTCTGTCCACCTGAAGCAAGCTCCTTCGATGGTCCACCCCTCTTCTTCCTTGTTAATTTCAATTGAAGCGGTTCATCATCGCTGGACAGAGGGTTGCCTGATGCAGGCTTGTCATTCTTTGCCTTGGGGTCTGTTGGAACATTTTGTTTCGTTGCCACCGTAAGCTGACTAGCAGAGTTGGTCAGGTCATCCACTTCCTTATCTTGCAACATCTGTTGTCAGTCCCAGCAATAAATGTAGAGACAGGCGGCGTACTGTCAAAACAAAACCAACTAAAGTCCTGTTCCGTTCCCTGGACGCTGTCCTCCAACAAATCATATTCTTGGAGGAATACATTGAGCTCCTGCATCGCCGAAGATCCTAAACATATTCTTGTAATGGCCCTCCAAAGCGCCCTCTCCGTTTTGGCAAGGAATGAAGGCCTTTCATTGCCCAAGGCAAACGTGATCTTTTCCTTATGTCAACTACGTCCAAGTTGGCACAAATAATGGACTCACTGCCATGAGAGATGGCCGTGCATGAGATTCATGATTGAAACGTCGTGGGAGAAGAGTAATTAGGGGTGACAGTGTGAGGCTTAGGTGGAATAGATTTCTCATCCGATCATACATTAAACCTCCGAAAGACTTGGTGGTGAGGGCATTGACAAATGAGTCTTGCAACGGTAGATCAACACTCTTGGCCATCCTGAAACCATGTGAATTATTTATTTGCGGCAGGCGTAATGTGATTGTAACGCAATCCCAACCTCTGTAGCTTCTCCACCCATGTTGTGAAGTCGCAGTCTACATATGAGTTGCCCTGTTTTTGTACAAAATCTGACACACGTTTCATATAGGACATACGTCACATACCTGGCCAAACCACGTGAATGAGAATGCAAGAAGCTCTAGATTGAGGAGGATCTGGTTGACGTCGGAGGATTCAAGGTTGACAGATGCATGGTAAAGGATCCGGATGTTCATTTCTACTTCTTTTTGGGCTGGTGTCAAGTGTGCTGGGAGAGCGACTGCAAAGATAGGGATGGTGTCCATACTGGACACCACTTTCTGCAGCACTGCCACGGCTGAAACACCCACCACTTCTTGATCTTGTTGCGTGATTAATAGACTTTTGCATGTCATACGAAGCTTCGTGATCGGCTTACTCCAGTCTCTCAGAAATTTGTAGAGCTTCAAGACGGTGTGCAAACGTCAACTTAAAACGTCTGCCCAAATGTGAATGGTGAACTCACCTTGGTCAACTTCTCGCTCATCTCTGGTTTCGCTGATCTCCGAATTACTTTGAAACTTGGATGACGAGGCAACCCAACAGCGTCCATGAGCTTATCGAGCAGGGTATAGCGAAGGATTGAGTGAGCCGCTACCAGGAGGTCATTCCGGTACACAGTAGTCCACCTTGCCACATCACGCATAGCAGAGCCATCAGCAGAGAGGTATTCTTGGATGGTTTGGGCTTTACGTGAGATTTCACCTGTGGGATTCACATAATCCAATTGCTTTGCCAGGGCCTAGCAGACAAGTTGACCGTCAATGTTACAAGGTGGGAGATTTGACGCACCATCACAGCCAAGGTGGACGGTGTGTTTCCTAGAGCAGACTGATTGCCAATTAAGGTTACGATAGCCTTCTCAAGTGAATCTTCAGCAAGAGGCGTGCCATTGACCCACGGGAAGTCCTGGAACACATTCATGCTTCGGAAATTACTGCCAGACATTACAGACGCATGTAGAGAAGCGATTGACGGCGCCGAGGTGCTTGCTGATGACGACATTGCCAAAATGTTCAATTCGAGTGTATCTGAGAGCAATTCAAGAGAGGCTGAGGCTAGATGATAAGGGTGCAGAAGGTAAAAAAAAAAAAGACGTGTCACGGTTTACTGTGATCACGTGTGACCACATCACGTGAATTGCCACATTTAAGTACACATTTCGAATTGACTGAGTTGTCAATGTGACAGAGTTATCAATGTAAAGCCATGGAAGTTCTCCGAACACTGTCTAACACTGTCTAGCTATCTGTTAGTTGAAACTCATATGCCTTCGTCGTCCGTGAATGAGGATAACGAGATTTAGTTCCACAGAGGTTTCTGACTACAGTCGTACAAAGCATGCAACGGTAGCTGTCGTACTTTTACGTTAGGATGATATCTCCCTTGGCACAATAGCTAATTCCATCTCCATTCCTGTGATGCCCAAAACTCAGCATTCATCTCCCTTACAAACACATTGTGTCGGCTCCAGGTGGGCTTGTCAATGTTGAGACGGTCATGTACCATGTTTCGCATATAATGCGCCATGCATATTCTTTCACCGCCCTCCCATCTGCCTACACTGTGACTGAGAACCTTGCCACAAATTTCGATGACGGTTCCTGGCGAATAAGAGAACGTAGCATCCAACTCAGGGATGGCTAGTTCCACGTTCATATGTGTCCCACAACTCGCCAGCAAATCATACCATTCTGGACACCCTCCAGCATCTCTGTGTCGAGTTGTAATCCTGTTAACGATAACGGCGATTCCAGTGTAAACAGATGTCCACTCCTTAGCATTTTCGTGTGTTTCCACGTTCTTGATCGTTTCGCCGTCCCGGATTTTTGACAGCCAGAAGGCCAGCTGTGTACAATGACTGATGGGTTAACGCAGTAATTGCGTTGAAGATCAGCTCGCTGGGTTCGATTGCAGCCATCCACATGGTGGCTTCAGTTGTTCGAAGAGTTGTCGACGTGATCAACCTATCGGTAAGTCGCTGAAAAAACAGGCGGTCAGCTCATGTAAAACAGACGACTAACTAAAGGTGTTACCTCTCTACCCTGAGCAAACCATGCTGCGGTGAAATCCACTGATCCTGGGTGAAATCGTGGGTTTGGAGGTGGAAAGAAAATGTTTGGATCTTTCCTCCATTGCGGATCTTTCCCTTTCTCAAGTTTTTTGAGGGACTCTGAATAGGATTCTTCCAGAATTTCGGTTATCATTTCAGCACTGACATTCAATTCCTCCTGTGTCGCAGTGGGTACTGTCAAAAACCATATTTCCGGGGGGCAAGTGACTCACAATACGTCTTGGAGTTACAACATCAGGTAGATACCTGACCAAAATTGAACCACACGTGTCGATTACTGTAGCTGGTTCATTCACATGTCCGATGTGAATCTCCTGAAAAAACCTGAGTAGGTTTTCATTGTCAGCATCCGAAGTGTCCTTGATATTCTTCACTCGATTTGCCAGTCTATTCGCATCCAAGGGCACAATTACTTTGAGGCAAGATGTCAGTCTAAATATGCCGACTTTCATGGCAGCAACGTACTAGGGTTCAAAATCGCGGCTGCCACAGTGAGGAGAACCCTCTCCAGTTTGGATTCTGAGACCATGTCCGACTTGGAGAATGTTTCGCAATCTGGGGCCGAATCTCCCAAGACCTTGCTAACTGGAAGCTGATCCCTCAGCATCATCAAATGTGATCTACAAAACATGTAAGATATGACATTGAAGCAGCATGGATCTGACCTCAGCCGTTTGCATTCCTCTACAGGAGACTTCGGAGGGCGCATGCCCGACTTCCTATAATACGATGTAGTGTTTGAGAGGATTCTTCTCAGCCTCGTCCACATATGTTTCTTTAGATTTGGAGCGAGACCACAATCCTTTGTTTTCATGTTGACGGAAAGCGAGGCTTCCATTGCCTTGGATTGTGCATTCTTTGAGGGGATTCTGTCGGCGTACATAATGGTTGAGAAGTGAGATTGGTTGAGAATTGGGAAGGTCAGTTTTAGTACACATGGTGGCCTCGAGGCGGTATAATTTAATAAGGTGTTATTATGGTTAGAACTTTTAGCATTTAATAATTTGCTGCATACAGCAATTTCACCATGTCACAAGAACGACCAACTATGATATAACACACAATATAGCACAAAAAATGGCAATGCCGAGCAGATTCAGTGTATATACATATACAGACCATGCACATTTATAAGCTGATTGATACCTGTGCCGTTTGGTGAATGATATAATAGTCAAAAGTACAGCAAGACTTACTTTTCTTGACGTCAACAAGGCCACCAGGCCCACTACAGGGAGGTTGCCTGGCAAGGAAATCAGGGGGATTCACCCGCCCTTTCATTCCAGGTTGACCGGCAGCGGCAAGCGCCCATTTCTGAGGACGGGCCACCACCGGTTTGGCACGCACTGATGCCACAACTTGCGCTATGAAGGAGTGGTCTGAAATAAGTAAAATTGTCAGCAAGCCTATTCACCGTGACAAAACATGATGGACAGAGCAGCTGTAATGAAAGTGAATCACTACTAAAAGCGCAATATTAAAATGAGAAGACACACACCTTGGATGCAAATGGGTATACCGCCAGGCCTGTTGCAAGGAGGTTGCCTGGCAAGCAAATCGGTGAGATTCACCCGCCTTTTCATTCCAGGTTGACTGGCAGCAGCAAGCACCCATGTCCCAGGACCGGCCACCATCGGTTTGGCACGTACTGATTCCACAATTAATGCATGTGGAAACCTTGGCAGGAAGCTGTAGAAGATCAATCGCAGTGACAAACAATCAGTCACTTACGAATATTCTAAGTGAATGGCATTCAGCAGAGACATAACAAACCACTCACCATTCGGGTAGAAGAATGATATGTAACCTAAAGTGCGTGGCATCCCATAATGCGAAATTGTTGCCCGGTACAACAATCTCGCAGTGTGGGATGTACAATGATGAGGGGGAAAACAACGAAGGATGGGAAAAAGAATTTAATCAGCGCTTGTGATTGGTTGTATTTGTTCACGTGACAAACGTGGTTGGTTTTCATCACGTGAAATGACTTGACTCACATGATGTGGCCAAGTTTGGATGGTGACAAGTCACGTCCGTGACTCGTTGTTGTGTGCATTCATATACTGGCTAGGAAAGTCGTAAATGGCAGTGTTGCAAAGGCCCATAGTTACGGAAACGTCAGTACTGTATATTGTTACATTTGAAATTCATGCTCTGGGCAGGAAGCTTGTGAATGGCACTTTGTTGCACAAATGTTTAATTACAGCGTCGCTGCCGAATAATGAACACCTTTGCCTTGATTTCAACTGTATATGTGGGCGGTTGGTGAAAATTAACGTTCACAGGTTTCACCGACAATCAAGGGATGTAGCACACCTGCAACAAACCCAGTGGTGAGGTGAATGAAATATCCCATACGCATATGAACATTTTCATCCACACCAAACATGTGTGGCCAGCCTCCTTTCAGGAACGGCGTTCGTGCATGGCCTGCGTCTTCCGATCGCATCATGCCGAGCCATCGGACAGAATATTGTTCTTGTTCGGTGACGGCCGCATGAAAAGACACGAATAGATTTCAGGCACATCCTAAACAATCAAAAGTGGGGTCAGTGTAATGTTGTAAACACACTGGGGGAAGCATTCAATGTCGTGAAAAGCAGCAGCTTTACCAGGCTGCATGTCAACAAGAACCGCCATAAATGCAGCGTTCCACATTTCCCTGGTACAGCGCCCTACCAAGGATACAACGGCGCTGTCATTTGCTGCCGTACTAGTGATTATTGCCATGCAGCAAGATGGTAGTGTGTTGGAATCAAGAGAACTTACCTTGGCCAACGTTGATGGTGCGACTCAGGATGTGATGGAATAAGGTGATTTCTGACCAAATAAAAACAAATGCCCATTTTAGGGTATCATATCTACTAGAAAACATAGAATAATGGCTACGTGGGGAATGAGCAATCTCATAGAGGATGTGCAATTTGTGCAGTGCTGCTATGACCTCTTCTTTGCTATCCAATTTCCCTACTGCGTTAAATGTGTCCAACAGCGGCGTGACCACATTACATGTGACCCGGCATCACATGATTGAACAGCTCTCTTTGTTCTCAACCATCACGTGCATAACCTCACATCAATCGAATATGCCATCTCTCCTACTCCCCGTCCTTTTCACCGTCTCTGGTGGAAACACCTACCACAAATCTCTGGAAGGGACCACATCTGTTGAGTTTGAATGCAAAGGATCATGGTAAGTCATCATGTTCAGCATCCTAATCATCACTCACTGTCGTATACAAGTGTTTGTTGTATTTTGACAGAGGACAGCTCTGTGACCATGCAACTATTGGTGGAATGTGATGTTGTCAGTTGCCAGGTGATTGTCAGTCTTCAACAGCCCACCCTTGATATTCAAGTAATTTTGTAGGCCACCAAACCAAATGAAGAGCAGATATGCGGCTTGGTATTGTATGTGCTTGTTTCTCGGCATGTGGATAAAGCCACATGTGTGTTTTTAGGCAGAGAGAACAATGGTACGCCACCATTTCAATAAGCTTACATGTGACTGCAATTGATACTCAGAGATTGTTTCAAAACATCAAATTGGCATTTATTTCGACAACGAGCATGCATCCTGGACATCAGATATGTATGCGGATTTGCTCAGTTTGCTCACCAGTACACTGGGCGAAAGTAGCATCAAGTATTTACAGTGAGTATCACACATTCATCATACCACAACTAATCTCTACTTCAACAGAAATGACATCGAAACCAATGGCCGATTTTTGCAGTTGAATGAAAGGCCAGATGCGGTCATGTACATCACATTGCCATGGCCAGGCCTGTCACTCACCTCAGGTGTTCTAGGGTTGAAAACACGTGTACTGTTGCAAAATACTCAGAGCGGGGTGCTGTTCCGTGGATGTCATATCAACGTTTGGAAAAGGATTGGCTAGATGACGAACTGATTAATTTTGGTACCCAGTAGGTACATTTCAACCCTCCAGTGCAGTAGCTTATTCCCCGTTTCAGTTACGCTCTGCAGCAAGCAGCAATCCATCAGCCGGAGTTGCCGGCAAACATACACATATTCATTACTTTTTTCATGGAGAAATTGAGGTGCACGTTGCTTGGTTGTTCATATAACTTCATTTCCTCTGAATCTGGTCATAGGAAGAATGGGGTGAAGACTTTGAAGAGGTGGATGAAGGCAATCGACATATTTTCGCTCCCATACTTGGTCTTTCCTGTGCCCACTGGGTGAGTGTAGTCAGTTTTCGTGAAGGCAACATCTCACTTCACCATCAGTGACCACTGGTATTTGATTATCGTGGCAAATCCTGCTGCATGTTTGTTAGAAAATCCTCCTGATGGACGACACACGTAGTTATCCATTTCAGCTTTGCATTGAACTTACTCATCGTCGGTTAGCGTAACATTTATTCTCGATTCACTGCCCCCAGCACACCATCAAAAAGATATATCCCTGGTTCATGCGTGGCCAGCCTGCATTGCGAAGAACACCAGACAGGTGAAAAAGCTGGCACCTATCAAGAGAATCACCCCCAAGGTGAACCACGTCTAACCTCTGTGTTGCGAATGAATTGAACGTTTGTTTTCAGGTACCTGTCCAGCCGAATTTTGATGATTGCGGCATCTACATGCTGCACTTCCTCCGAATCTTCTTAGAAAACCCAATAGAAATGATGAACATCATGCTGGGTGACGAGATTGCTATCAGAGCTGCCAAAGATCCATGGCAAGACGGGCGGATACCCACGCTCCGTCAGGAACTCCAGGGGGCGTTGCGCAGGCAAGCTGTTCGTAATTGCATTCAGGGTGATGCGCTGGAAAGGGTTGTATTGGAAGGAAAGGAGGGTTCATCCGGTGATGTTAAATTGGTCTCCGGTTGGTTTGAGGCCCCAACTATGGTATCAGATTCTGACAGTTCATCGGATTTGTAACATTTTCCTGTCCTCAAATGTATTTGTATATCAAGCGACATAATAATCTTTATTATTATCCATGTGTTTTGCCTCGTGTATTGGTCTTTATAAGGCGTGTCATTTTCTCACTTTTCCCACACTCATCTAACTATTGTTCATCCATGCCGAAATCAAAAGTCATTTCCCGGTCAGGAAAAAAAAAGGAATTTGCCAGAGAGGTTGAATTTATGGTGGTGGAAAAGAAACGAGGTGGAAAGACAGTCAAGGCTCGTCCAGTTATTCGTCCGCCAAGTCCTGTAAAACAATCACATAGGAGTGAAGATCTTCCCTTGCCCTCAACGTCGTTTGTGGAAGAGGAGGACCCTCAGACAAGGAGACATCGCAATAAGCGTGGAAAGGTTGACACAACTATTATCTGTACGACTTGATTTTGATTGCATGTCAATTAGACACAGAATGATGAAATGGAAGCCTGGAAAGCGATTCACAAGCAATACCTCTCCGAACTCTTATCATCTGAGGCCCCCCCTTCCGATGTTACATGCCAGTCATGTCTGATGGCCGATATCACCATTCATTGCCCTGATTGCTATGGTTGCCCTTCGTTCTGCCAGCGTTGTTGTTTGCAGACACACATTCATAATCCATTCCACAGAATTGAGATATGGAATGGCAGATGTTTCCTGAAACATGACCTTAATACGATTGGCCTGGTCATGCGTCTTGGCCATGGTGGAGGCGATTGTCCGTCATACAGAAAAGATGGCCCCCAGCCATCTGTCGAAGATACATATCTGCATGATGTTCTTATGTCAGGTGGTGGTGAGGAGGACGATTTGGATCCGGCTTTGGCAGTTCACGCCGAGGAAGATATCATAACTGTCACTCATACGAATGGAATTTACCGACGTCGAATCCGATGGTGCTCCTGCCCAGATGCCCCCACTCGAGATATTCAACTACTTCGAATGCATTTGTATCCTGCAACAGCAAAACGGCCGTCATCAGCATTCACTTTCCAGCTCCTGGATCATTTCTACATTGATTCGATGGAGTGCAAAACGTCTGCAAACAACTTTTATAACAAGTTAAGGAGACTGTCTTCCAATGCATTTCCAGATACATTGCCGGTTTGTGATATACTAGTTGTTTTGTTACATTGTGCATACAGAACGGAGTACTGAGTTATGGTGTTCAGGATCGTTATCGTGAGCTAATGAGGGTGTCAAGACAGTGGCGATACTTGCACCTCAAGAAACGATTCGGCTTTGGGCATGACACTGAGAGGGAGCCTGGTAATGGCGATCTGGCATTGTTTTGCCCTGCATGTCCCCAGCCAGGGATAAATCTTCCGCAGAACTGGATGGATAGACTGCATCAGTGGGTCATTCTGATCAGCTTTCATGTAGTTCCACACCAAATAGGGAAACAGGTGGCTTTACAGGCCCAGCATCGTCGTCGATGGCAATTTCAAAGCTGAGCAGATTAACATGCGGAAGCCTGAGGACGACGTTGGGCTTATCGATGGACAAGGCTATATGGTTGAGGATGCACCTTATCGTGCTCATCTGGCAGCTTCCCTGGAGTCCAAAGAGGTATTTATCGAATTGTGAATTTCGTGAATGCTAAATCAATGATCATGTATCAGAGGTCACAGTGCTCCAATCACAAGGCCATCAACCAAGCAAACGCCAATCGTCATAACTTATACGCTACTGGCATCGGTGCATGTGCATGTGCCAAGCATGGTTGCTTTGTACCCCACAGTGTCGTCGACTTCCAGAAGGGTGAACGGTTAGTCATGTATTTTGAGCTATGAATCGTGACAAATTTATTAAAGAGTCTGCACCAGACACATGAACGTTGATTATTCGATATGCAACGCTCTCAATAGGCTGTGCCACAGTGGTATCACCCAAGCACTGGTGGAATATGATATTGCCTGCAGTTGGCTGATCAATTTTGCTAAAAGGGTTTCCGATTCCGACCACCTCACTCTCCCTGAGGCGCTTGAGATCATTGGGGCTGTGGGCAAGTTTCATCTTGGTGCACATGTTGCCAAGTATTTTGCCCTATTCAGTCTCAACTTCGTTCGTGGTGCTGGTTAGCAGGATGGTGAAATTTTGGAGACACTGTGGGCTATCATCAACAAGATTTCCAGTTTTATTCGTTTCATGTCAAAATCCCAACGACGTGAGATCTTGGATGACCTTATGAGGGATTTGAATTGGAAGAAGTTGGTAGGAATGGGCAGGTGATTCATAGGCATGTCATCAATACATATCATCACCATAGCTGTCACACAGTTCGGTCTTTGTTGAAACGATATGATAAAGCAGTAGATGGAATGCAGGAAATGAAGGCAGCCTTTGAGGAGCTTTCCGAAACTGTGGATGAGCAAGTGCTGGTGGAGTGGAAGGAAGAAGAAAGAAGGGCAATGGATTTCCGTGGTGACTACTTGAGGGTATTTGACGTCAGAATGGAGAAAGGTTTGTCTTGTAAAGTGTTGGTGTTTTGGACATGGTAATGATGTTTCACCAGCACCATCGCAGGCTGAGATCAGGTTGAGACTGATGACAGGGAATCCCAAAGATGTAATGGCTGGTCGGGTGACCATCTTAAATGAAGGAATAAACATAGAACAAGCACAGTAGGATGTATCCTCATTCTCATCGATCGTCTCTTTGACATTTGTTTACCCTACAGGAATACTCTGAAAACAACGGCTCGTGCTGTTCAAAAAACGGGCAGTTTCACAGACAAGGCAAATCTGGAGGATCGGCGAAATAGACTGCAGTCTCGGATCGACTGGTTCCACAGAAAAATACAAGGAATACTTGGTGAAGATGTGGATGAGTGTAATCTGGTCAATTATGATCCCACTGCTGATGACTGGATTGTGGATGTGGATGAGGAGGGTGGGGTAGACGAAGAAGATGATGACCATGTTGCAGAATGGCCAGAAAATTTCCGACTCACAATGCCATCGACCTTAGGAGTGGAGGAATGTGCTCAGCTGGGTTTGGAAAATTTGGTGGCTCAGGAGGTGGAACTCAGGGTGGGCCAAGCAAACGATTGTTTGGAAAACTTGAGGATGACACTGGGTGAGAAAATGGTAATCTTTCGAACCTCTGGTCATGGAGCAAACAGCCAGAAGAAGAAGACTCGAGCATGGGACGACATACATGCCATCCAGCAAAAAGTTGGTAAATATGCCACCAGCTACAGGCAGGCTCGTCGAGCATTGGTCAATCTAGGGGGGAATGCAGACATTTTGGATTGTTTCAAAGTGCTGAGGCAGGAGGATATCAAGATGAGTGGTGATATGCTTGAGGAGAATAGAGTGGGCCAGAGGAGTCACAAGCTGCCCTGGATCTGGCGGAGGAAAGAAAGGAATAATACTGGTGACAACGATTGGATGCAAGAAGGTGAATGGTTCTGCTACAGCAATTCATGGAAGATCTTACTGCTATACAGTGTATCGTGTAAACTGGCTCCGTGGCAAGGCCAGATATGATCGGTGGTCTGAAGAATTGCAAAGCGTCAAGTCAGAAATGGGTAACGTGATTCGTTGGCTGCAACAGCAGAAGGTGCAATGGGAAGCACGTCGTGACAAAGTTGGTCTGGGACTGAGGGGGCACATCTGTTATGCAGAAAAACAAATGGTAATGTGGAGGAATATGATAGCACAAGCAGAAACTGCCTTTTCCAACAAGATGGAGTAATACATATTATTAGAGAAGATATAGTTGAACAGAAGAAAGTAATATATTTTTAACCAACTGGACCATAACCATCTGCCAAGAATGACCAGCAAGCCAATATATGGTATTTGCCAACCCATGTCCCATGGCTGACGGTATACTAACCAGGATTGGCCAATCCATGGCCAACCAAAATACCCAGACCTGTCGGCCAATCCATGTTCCATGGCCAGCTGAAATACCCAGACCCATCGGCCAATCCATGTTCCATGGCCAACCGAAATACCCAGTGTGGTCGGCCAATCCACCTTTCATGGCCAGCTGACATACCCAGACCTGTTGGCCAATCCATGTTCCATGGCCAGCTGAAATACCCAGACACGTCGGCCAATCCATCTCCCATGGCCAGCCAAAATATCCAGACCGGTTGGCCAATATATCCCCCTGCTTCGGCCAACTCCTGTCCCTCAGAACATAGACCCCTCGGCCAAGCCATCTCCCCTGGAGAAAGATATTGGTCGGCCAAGATTGGCTGGCCCACTCGGAGTGGGAATTGTCCCTCTTGGCTGAGCCATGTCTTGTGGAAAAGATATGCTGTAAGGTGTGAGTCTTCGTACTCCACTCCCTTCACTTCCCCTCTGATCCGGAACCCTTGATTCGGGTTGGATTGACTAGACTACATAGACACTAAACTCCTCTGATCACTTCTTAGCTGATCACCCATTTTCGTAGATTCCCATTCGGGTCTACAACCGAACTCGCCGTCACAACTGGAGCCCACCGCAAGGAGTTTATTTCTTTTGTCTTTTCATACCCTCCCCACGGTCGGCTTTGACTTTCATGACGTTTCCCTCTTCTACCTGACTCTAGTTAGTTAGTTCCGCTTACGACTTCGACCTCGACCTCGAACCTCCTCGACCCGACCCGCTTTCCGACCCGCATCCCGATTTAGACATTCCCGATATGACGTACGGATTCATGCCTCTCCGAGGTGATCCCTCAGCCCCGACATTCGACGGAAACGAACTCGACCTCCCCCGCTTCTTCGACGAAATCGACATACTCAGTTCCGATTGTGGACTCATGGACGCTTTGAAGATTCGCTACACGCTACGGTACCTCAACAATGACGATTACGAACTCTGGTCGACACTTCCCGCCGCTTCTGCTAAAGACTTCATCGCTTTCCGACGTGCCGTCTTCAACTTTTATCCCGGTGCTACGGATTCCATCCGGTATACGATCTCGGATCTCGATCAACTTACGCGACGACAATCGGCTTACGGTATAGAGAACAAAGTGGACTTAGGACAATATTTCCGGGATTTCATACGCATTTCCGGTGTCTTGTTTGACAACGGCCGTCTATCGGATAAGCAACGGAACACATACTTCGCCAATGGATTCGACTCAGACCTTCGTCTACATATTGAAGAATGCCTCCATTACCTTCATCCCGACCATTACCACGACGATCCGTACCCGCTTGACGTTTTCCACGATGCCGCCTTATTCCTGCTTTCTGGTTGTCGCTCTGTTCCGAAATCCCCTTCCCTTGCCATTACTATCTCTAGTCCCGATTCCAGTCCCAGTCCCCCACCCATCATAGCTTTGTCATCTCTGGTCCCGATTCCGACCTCAATCCTGCCCACTGTCGTTCGTTCCGTCCCCCACATTCATTCCGGTCCTTCGTATACTCCGTCCCCGTCATCGTGTTCCCCATCCCCGTCCATTCCGGTGCCCGTCGAGACCGTTATTTGTTTACAGGTTTTGTCATCCAGTCCCGTGTCGCCCCCATCTGATCCCACTCCCGATTTATCGATGCCGGTCAACGATTTATCCATTCCATTTCCTATTTCGTCCCCATTATCTCCGGTTTCGTCCCCTCCGGTTTCCATCCACGAACTCGTACCGGACCCACTCCCATTGTCCTTGGATTCTCCAGAAATAGACATTCCGTCCCCGATATTGCCGCCATATTGTCCTCCGTCACCGTCTATCGAGATTCCGTCGACTTTGGTTGAGTATTCCATACCCGTTCCCAATCCGGACTCCATTCCACCCCTTGTATTTGATTTCGATTCCGGTTCCGATTCCGTTATGTCAACCCCTTCGCTCCTGGTTCCCCTCGTCGTTTCTGCTCCCATATCGTTGTCGGTTCTGTCTTCGCCCGCTTGGGGCACCCCGTCGTTTTTAGACCCATCACGCGGCACACCCCTTATATGGGATCATGTCGGTGTCGGCACTCTGGTTCTCAATTTTATTTTATTCCTCGTTTCCATCTTCATTCTACTTTGTCATCGCATTTTGGACCTCCGCCCCCTCGACACCTCGCTCGAATATTTGCAAGAAGCTCTTCGTCTCCTCTCGTCGTTCCGCCTCCGACCTTCTTTCAGAAACTCTTGTGGGGATGTAGACCCGTTTCCGTCTCCTATTTTTGCGTTTTCGTCTTCCGTTCCGCTTTCCGTTCCCGTTCCCATTTCTCGTTTATTTATATTTTTATTTCCGTTTCTAGTTCTCTTTGTTTCCCGTCCTTTCCGGACCTGTTTCATTTCCATTGTATTCCGGTGCCATCCTCCTCCTCGACCCCCAGATTCCGGTTATCTTATCTCGTCGTTCTGTTTCCCTCTTTTCCGTTTATAGTTTTATTATGTACTCTATTTTTCTTTATGTACATTGTCCCGCATTCCGTTTTCCCTTTCCGTCCGTTCTCTTTTATTCCCTTCTCCCTTTGTCGAGTTTGGTGTCAATCATGTCGAGTTGACCCAGGATATGGGCCTGGTTCGCGCGTAGTCAATTTAGCTCCTTCGTCCAACGGGTTAGCTTGGTGTGGACCTCCGCGACGTATTCAGAAAGGCCATCCGCGATCGTCGATATCTCCCTTTGCGTTTCTGTCGCCATCTCGCGTACTGCCTGGACATGGTCGTTGATTCCGGCTCCGATCCGCGGGCGCTTGAACGGATTCCCTCGCCTCCCATCGTCCCGCTCCAATTCCGTATCTGGTTCGACGTCGGTCAACGTCCGCTTACTCGTCGACGCCTCTCCGGTCCGCAACCTAGGCTTCCTCACGGGCTTTGGTATCTTCTTCGCGACGACCTTTCTCTTCGGACTACCCGCCTTCGCCTTCCCTTTCCTTTCTGCTTTTCCAGATCCGGTGGCCGGTCCCTTCATCGACAATCCGCAACGTCGTTTAAGTCTTTTGCACCGATCACACGCGTATCCCTCGATTCCACGACAAACCGCGTTGGCAGTCACGCACGCATCGCATTGCCGGATCCGGAATGATTGCATATACTACGGAATTGTTAGACGGAAATGATATACGAGTCCGCGAGATATCACTTACCCCCGGAATCTTTCCCTTCGGTTCCGCGTCCTCGTTCCCGCTCGCATTCGAGAAATCGTTGCCGCTGTTGTAGTCCCCATGAACGGTCTCGTCGTCCCGGGTGACCCTCTTATCCCGGTTGAGCTTTTTGTTTTTGATCGCGTTCAGTACTTGGAGTCTTTCGTATTTTCGAAGTTGCTGATTGGACCAGGTGTCCTCCTCGTCCTCGCTTCCGTGATCGCTGGTTTGTGCGGTGTAGAGGCTCCGGGCCCTCTGGACCCGAATCCTCTTCATATCCCACTTCGTCCTCGTCCATTCCCATTCACGTATCATCGATTCCGCCCGTTTCCGGTCTTTTCCGTCGATTCCGCTCCGGATTCCGCCTCCGGAATCGTTCATACTCAAGATGCGATGTCTCTAACGACCCGGAATCAGTACGTATATAGTTACATATGATATATCTTCGTTTCCCGTTACTTAGTACATAGCACCATTCCCCCTATACTCCGCTCCACCTCTCTACCATCAGTTACAGCCTTTGCTTGTAGTACATAGTTACTACAGCACAGGATCTCTCCCAGTAGTATAAAAGATGTACCCTTATACTACAACATATATATTATCATATCCCACCATATCATATTACATCCTATCGTATTGCATCCCTTCAGTTCTACTTCTTAGTCCTCGCTTCGTATCATCTCATTAGTCTTCGTACTCCACTCCCTTCACTTCCCCTCTGATCCAGAACCCTGGATTCGGGTTGGATTGACTAGACTATAGACAATAAACTCCTCTGATCACTTCTTAGCTGATCACCCTTTCCGTAGATTCCCATTCGGGTCTACAACCCCACTCGCCGTCACAGCGGCCTCCTCCCGGTCCCTTTCCGCGGCTGCATCAGCCTCCCTTTTTGCTGCCTCTGCCGCCTTCACCCTTTCCGCCTCCTCAACCTGTTGTTTCCTCACTTCTTCCTCCTTTTCCTCCTGCAACTGTACAGCTTCCCGACGCCTCGCCTCTTTCTGTTCCCGTTCGTAGTCTTCCCAGCTCCGCAACCACTCCTCGACCTCCACCACCATCTCTCTGCCCATCGAGAAATCCTTCGGTTCCGTCACGTCGATTCCATTGTCCCGGATTTCCGTCAGGATTCCCCTGTAGTTCCGCTGCTGGGTATCGTTAGTCCGTGCCGTTTACAGGAACGGGATCTCTTACCATGGCCCGTCGTCGTCTCACCACCCATTGCCGTGCTTCATTCTCGAATCCATCACGTACAATATCGATTCTGGCCGCGTCGACTTCTAGTAACTCAGCTACGGCGCTCTTGAAGTCTTGCCGCATTTCCGCATTGAGAGTATTGAGGAAAGTGTCATATTCTGTCGACATCTGGTGTTGGTATTGGTACTTGTTGGGCTTGTTGAGGTTGTCGTCGAGATTGTTGAAGTCGCGTTGAAAAGTTTTCTTGTTTGTATTTGTTGACCCATCACGTGACCTTTATTTCGCTGTCCAGCCGTCTCGCCCATACTATTTTGGTAGCTCCGGATCGCCCCTCCCGACGCTTCGATACCCACCGGCTTCGACTCCGCTCACGTTGTACTCCTGTTTCCGTCTGTTTTCGACATCGCCTCCACTCATTTATTCCCACGACCCCGGTATCTTCGTTATTTCATATGGATCGACCAGGGATGGTCTCTATCTGAGTCCTGACCAGATGTAGAGGCTCCAGACCCTCTGGACCCGAATCCTCTTCATATCCCACTTCGTCCCCGTCCATTCCCATTCACGTATCGTTGATTCTGCCCGATTCCGGTCCTCTCCGTCGATTCCGGTCCGGATTCCGCCTCCGGATTCGTTCCTACATGCACTGCAATGTCTCTAACGACCCGGAATCAGTACGTTTATAGTCATATATCATGTATCTACGTTTCCCGTCTCCTAGTACATAGCATTCCTCCACTCCACTCCACTCCTATCAGTTACAGCCTTCGCTTGTAGTACATAGTTACTACAGCACAGGATCACTCCCAGTAGTATAAAAGATGTACCCTTATACTACAAACTATATAGAAAAATACAGGTTATCACTCCCCTTCAGTTCTATTTCTTAGTCCTCGCTTCGTATCGTCTCATCAGTCTTCGTACTCCACTCCCTTCACTTCCCCTCTGATCTGGAACCCTTGATTCGGGTTGGATTGACTAGACTACATAGACACTAAACTCCTCTGATCACTTCTTAGCTGATCACCCCTTTTCGTAGATTCCCATTTGGGTCTACAACCGAACTCGCCATCACAGCAGTATGCAAGCTTTGTCCACACATATGTAGTCTGGTCATGATCCTTTTGTTAGATACACTGATTCCAAAAAACCCTGAAATATTTGTTGGAGATTCTGATCTTCTTAACAATCTACAAATGTCCAGTATGCTTTGATGACCATAACAAGTGACATGGTTATGCCACTGTTCTTGATGGATATCACAAGCCTTTGTCCCAGCAACTTTTTGGTTATTACAGTCTCGAATACAACATTGAGCATCACCGTATTCAGGTATTGTATCCACAATTTCTATTTCTGATAGTTATTACTCACTGTATTATTCTATCAAGTTCACTGACCCTCCCTCCCTAGCACAATATTGTTTGTTACTCGGATTGTACCCCACAAATTTTTATATGGACTTCTTTCCTCTTCTCTAACCATTTACCTCAGACAGACTCCTGGGAGTCAGATTAGTCCTCAGACTTGGCTAGGACTTTGCTTGGACTTTGTCTGGACTTTTTTAATTGCTGTTGTTGTTGCTGCTGTTGTTGTATTATGGTTTTCAGTCATGTAGTTGTCATTGTCTCAATTCATGTTTCTGTGTTGTCTTTTGTGTTACTGTACTAGTCTTGTGCCTGCAGCAAAACCCATAAGTTTATTGTGTCATTCACTATTCATACCTGTAAACTCAAAGATTTATTTATTAGTTAATTCTTGATACTATTACAATATGAAACAATTATATTAACAATGCATATCCATTCTCTATCAATATCAATACCAGCTTCTTCATCATCACTCTTCTCCATATTTCTTGATTCTTGCCAGTGTTCATCCTCTTTGCACCCTGTCTTTGAAATAATTCTTCTCTGGGATATTTTCACAAGACAACAACATAAATAGTTTCAAAATGTCACTGAATATCTGCTCACAAAAAATTGAAAGACTATTCACTAGGTGCTTAAGGATGATTGAAAACAGATGAACTCCAAACCGCCTGTCACAGGAGACAGACAAGTATTTTTTGTGATAATATAATGTGCAAATATCCAGTCACATTTTAAAACTATTTGCTTTATTGTTTTCATTATTGTGTACATGTATTCAGAAAAAGAAAAAGACCCAAATATATAGGATTTCTGGCTGGATATCTGTGGATCTTATTGTCAGGCAGATCTTCTGATCTTGAGATAATTCAGGCACAAGCCAGGTCCCAATTATCTGGCAACCAAATAGTCTACAATTCTGCCCTCACAATAAAAGCCATAGATATTGGTCTAGAAATCCTAAATATTTGAGTCATTTTCTATTTTCTGAATACATGTTCATAATAATTGTAAGGATGACTGCGGGTTCGCGCGGGGCGTCACTCACTGCAGGGTTTCCAAGGTATTAATATTACTACCTATTATACATTGTAACTAAGGAGGAGAGAACTTGTACTAACCTGCAGGGTTTCCAAAGTGAAAGAGGTAAAGGAAACCTGTGGTTGTGGGAAATATGTATATAAGCACGCCGCTTCGGGAAATGCTGGTGTGCGCACATGTGACTTATTATACTGACTACATTCTGGTGTTTGTATTCTAGGAGAGTAAGAGTGAACTAAGTAAAGGAATATAGAGCATTGGTAGAATATAAAATATAAACTGAGAGTGTCCCCTGACAATAATGAAAATAATAAAGGCCTAAATAATTGTAATTTCTGTATGCACTATTTTCTGTATGAATACCACTTTTAGATAATATTATTTTCTGCAATATGTTCACAAGTGAGATAACACAAATAGTTTCAAAATGTGATTGTAGGTATATTTCTCTAAGTCCCCGCAACCTAGAGCTAGAAATACCTAGGTTTTGGGGTGAGTTGACATTTATAAGTGGTAGAGTAGCGGGAAAATGTATGGAAAGTGGAGATAAATTCACGAAACTCGGTATCATCTGAACATCCATCTGAATCAATTTCAGAGATGTATAGGTATTGTTATAAGTATTATTATTGGGTTGACACACCAAACAATCCTTGCCAACTCTCCGAACATCGATTCATATCAATGTTCGGATGGCTGTAGACATGTATTATGTATTCTTATTGGGCAAATAATAATACGTGCTAACTCCATCCAGACATCGAGTCATATCACTGTTCGGATTGGTACAGCATCATTTATCATGTCCTTATCACATAATACCTGACAACTCCATCTGAACATCGATGTGAATTGATGTTCGGACTGGGGTCATGTATTATTTCAACATAATAATAATACTTGCCAACTCTCTCTGAAAATCACTTCTGCCGAATGTTTGGATAAGTATAGCATTTGTTATGTACTTATAATACTTACCAACTGTCAGAACATCAATATGAACGATGTAGATGCGGGTTCTTGGTGGCTTCGGAACTATATAAAGAAATAATATAAAGATCCTAACCTGTGGGTGTCAGCGTAGAAGTGACTGGATAATTCAGTGTCGGGAATAGTAGTAAAAGGAAGTGAAAGTGAAATAAAAGTAAAGCCGCCGCATAAACGGGACTAATAACGACGAATCCGGCGATGAACGGAGTGAAAATGGATAAATGACGATGAACCCGACGATGAACGGAGTGAAAACGGACTAATAACGATGAACCCGATGGTGAACGGACTGAAAACGAATGAACCCGACGATGCCGACGATGTCGGGTACGGCGGGTCGGGTCGGAAACGATGAACAAATATACGGGAACAATGATAAAGTCGACGAAGTGAACTATAAAAAGCTAAGGAACTACGTGGATGAGCATTTGAAGGGATTAAAACAATTCTGACTATGAGGGAAACGGGGACTAATGGTATGTTATTTTGTACGGTCGTCGGGGACCGTTTTTATAGTACAGGAAACAGTAATCTACTTTCGGACATGTCTACTTCGGCCGATGGTAAGCTACAAAGAAAGGTTGGAATGGGGATGTGGAAAGGGGGGTTGCAAAGCAACGAAGACAGGAAATGGAGGGGAAAACGAATATGCAAGGAAAAGATCTAGAAAGTCCTACATATCTCCGAAAGGACGATGGGATGCATAAATAAAGTAAATCCGAAGTCGGGGATTGAGTCCGAAGAGATCCATCTCCTGGAATTGGAACTCCGAGGCGTTTGAGGCTGCCGGATTTGGTCTGAGAGCGGCTGTGACGAAGCGGCATACGTCGGGTTATGTCGGTCACGTCGGGTCACGTCACGTCACGTCACGTCGGGTTGCGTCGGGTTACGTCGGGTTCGAATGCAAGTTGAATGGTGGCATCGGGTTGGTCCGGATTCGTGATATATTGATGATACGGACTCAGAGGGACGTCGACCCTCTACAACGATTTTCAGTTGGAGCTGACAAGCATCATTATTTAGTTATCAAATAATACTTGCCAACTCTATCCGAACATTGATTCATATCAATGTTCGGATGGGTGTAGCATCATTTATTTTATTATTATCAAATGATACTTGCCAACTCCATCCGAACATCAAGTCGTATCAATGTTCGGATGGCTGTGAATACTTGCCCACTCCATCTGAACATCAAGTCGTATCAATGTTCGGATGGGTGTGAATACTTGCCAACTCCATCCAGACTTCGCGTTGAATCAATGTTTGGATGGCTGTGGACATTTATTATTATATACTTATCAAATAATAATACTTTCCAACTCTATTGGATTCATGTTTGGAGAAGTAGATGAGTAGACGTACATCTGCAAACATCTATACATATGGAGTTAGCAATTATTATATTTTAATATTTTAATAATTATATAGACCGTTCAATTCATATCAATGTTCAGATATGTACATGGATGTCTCCGATGTTATCAATCTTCGGACATGTGTCAGATGCTTTCCGAATATCTGTACAGGTGGCTGTTGTGGCTTGAATAAAATATTTAATAATATCTTACTTACCCACAACTCCTACCCACTCCTCGACACTGGCAACCATGGTTAAAAAGTCACCAGAAGTATGTGTGCTGAATGACAATGACATGCTTACACTCATGAATGTTTTGTCCCAGGCATCAACGAGTATTATTGCATCTAAGCAGGCTGCAGACCTCGCAGCAGACACACTCCAACTTCAAACTCAAGCCCGGCAATGTTTTATTGGCTTCGCACAGGTCAACATCATGGCTGGTCCTTACAAGCTGGAATTCAGGAACTACAACTGGTGACCATTGTTGAAAAGCCATGGTGACAAACTGTATGACTCAATGATGACAATCGGCATCGAAAGATATGGACCCGATAACGCGATACCTCTCCTGATCCCAAAAGCACTTCTGGACGAGACCAGTCTTATGAAAGATGGTCATATGGGTTCGAATCTCCCAATACTAAAGATATGGGACCCAACACACAGGCTGAATGCACCAGGCAGTCAACACCAAAAGTATGCTGTGCAATGGATGTGTGAGGAACTGGAGGCCAAGTTGGACAAAGCAAGGCAGTCATTATACCGGTCTTCTATGTATATATATACAATTCTGGGACATGAAATTGTTGCAGATTTAAGTTGGCAATCCATTTGGCACACTACTTAGGTGCTCTGTACCAATTTTCTAAGAAATCGGCGGACCGGTTATGGAGAAAGAGTCCATGCAAGTTGGGGGGGGAATCTGTGTTAATGTGGGAAATTAGTCCGAGTTTGGCTACTCTTTTATTGATACATGTATGCAACTCTGGTCACCATGTAAAGTGGACTTGTGGCCATGGGGTCTTCAACAGTGTCTAATTCCACTCCACTGGTCATGATTGTCTGTATGAGATATTTGTAAATCTAAATTTCATCACAATGGTGTTGATCATGAATGAATTACAAGTGTACTGGTAATAGTTCACATCTGGTGAAGACATGTAGGACATTCATAACAGTCCCACTGTGTCTGGATCATCTCATCCACAAACTCTGCACCCAGCAACTGTCTCCAATCATTTGGAGCCACCTCTTTATCAGCCCAGTCACGAGCCTTCTCAATCTTTCGTCCAGTACCAGCCACATGCCAGTCCTTCTGCTGATCCTGACCTTGGCCATTTGAACCCCTGAAAATTGGCACGCTCTGTGTCAACTTATCCAAATCATTCAGCTCCTGAAGCGTCACTTCAATGGGCCCTGTGAGGCATCCCTCATGAAGCCATTCTTCACAGTAAACGCAAAAACGTTGGAGATCCTTGCTTGGACTGTAGACTCTCTTGCAACAGCCTTTCTGAATCCTCTGAGCAGCAAGTCCTTCAGTTAATAACAGCCTTCACTGCCATGTTTAGCCACTCACCATCACCTCAAGATTCTTGTTCAGGAAGTTGACCTCAAACCGCCAAAACCATGCACCAACACCAATTTCCCGACTGTTGGATCGCCTGTCATCAAAGTAAGGAATTTTCATAGGGGCTGGCAAGGATAATCCATGTGTTCAATGTGAAGAAATACAACCATCAAGGTAAGCTCACATTCAATACTTAGAGCAGGAATGATTTGATCATGATTGCTCTTGATGAGCTCAGTAGAGCTCATCTGCTCAAATGGACTGAAGAGAATGGATGTGTTACGAATCGCTTCTGTAGCGGGCTCTGGCAACAATCAACTTAACTGGGAGGTGGTTTCCAAAGGAGAGAAGAGCAGTTTTCATTGTTGCTTACTACTAAGACAACACTGCTAAGAGGGGGGTTCATGGTACAATGTCATTGCGAGCCGTGGGGGTTACCCAAGATAAGGGAGTCTGCCCTAAGAACCAGACTAAACGTAAGGAAAGGAAAAGAAGAAAAAGTCCGAACCAACAACAAGAACAGTATATATAGTGACTGGTCTTGAGGGGAGGTAAATGGAAAATGCAACCATGAAGCTACAACATGTCCAACTACACCATATATTCACCATGAGGCATACATGAGGCGTCCTCATGTCGATGTTCTCGCGATCCAACTGGAGGCCCAGGTGTTATTGAGGATAGAAGAGGTCCGGATGACTCGGATGATTTGTCATCGGATCATGTGACATGCAGAATTGCCAATTCGGGGTCTACACTTGCTGTAACGGGCAAGTGCACAGTTTGGCAAGTGCATTGCACGGTTGGGTATCATCAAGTGTGGGGCTGGTGATGAGAGTGTCTTGAGGTAGAGTGGATATAGCAGCAAGGTTAGTATGAAAGAAAATGAAGGAATGTATAGGGGAAAAAACCAACTAGGACAGTGGGCTAGTCGAAGTCAGACATGTGAACAGCATAAGCTGTACTGGATGATGATGTCTGTGTCAATGACATATCGAGGGGCGGTGTCTTGTCCTGTGTGTGGAACAACGCAGTCCACCTGATGTTGGTATTTGTCCAAGAAAGGGTATCATTGTAAACGAGTGTGGGAGGTATCAAGATTATAGGTGGAAAAGGATAAATGAACGTGGGTCCAGGTTTCGAGTCATGGCATGAGTGACAAGCTGTGGGAACAAGTTTTCGGGTACTGCATTGAAGCCGTGTCATGCGAACAATATACGATAGGGGTTGGTTCACTGTTTGGGAAGTCATATGGTCTGTGGT
The DNA here is from genome assembly GCA_963556145.1 of Hygrocybe punicea. Lineage (NCBI taxonomy): Eukaryota > Fungi > Basidiomycota > Agaricomycetes > Agaricales > Hygrophoraceae > Hygrocybe > Hygrocybe punicea. The sequence continues at coordinate 258,372 of OY744464.1, forward strand.
CGAAGTCCAAAAGAGTATGCTCCGGCGATGGTCAGATTAGAGAGAACAGTGAAATGTCTCATGATCGGGGATTGTTCAGAGTTCGCATGCAGGTGAGGAATGTCATCGGATCGTCAGGGAGGATAATGGTAGGCACAGGGTATGAATATGGAAACCAAATATCTGAGAATGGCAATTGTCAATTACATGTCGATATATTGTCAAGGTGGAAGTCGGATGTATCAATGGTGGAAGGGCGTCTATGCCAAAGATAGATCATGACAATGTAGAAACCGATCAGGAAGGTGATGGCAATGCTGCCAATAACAATTACAGTAATGAGCTGTGTCGGGAGTACAGCCATTGTGATCGGTTTGTCGTGGGATAGTGTAAACAAGATATCGAAGGGAAAAGACAATGTTGGTGACATCCGTCGGCAAGGAGACTATTCGGGTACAACAAGGTCATGTGGGATATGTCCATGGTCAGTCTGGATTGTTCCAGAAGAAGGGACAAAAAGAGAACAAGAATAAGAAAATACAAGGATGTCCAAATGAAGAAACAATGACATTGAAAAGAAGACAAAGGACAAAAAGAAATGAAAAAGGAAGGTGTGTAGTGTAGAATCGTCATGGTGGGTATCGGAATGGGCATCGGGGTTGGAAGCGGAGTTGGAAATGTAACAGGATGATTCAATCCAAGAATATGATGGACAGATGAATAAATCTTACAGCAAGGCAAGCAGCTTCCTTTTCAGCCTTTTACTTAACTTTACATCCTGAATGTGCTGCTGGGTGTAAAACCAGGACACCTTTGCCCACAGCTCAGGGGGTTCACCATCGTCACCCTCAGGTGAGGCTCTGAGATCCTCAATGGTCCCATACCAATAGCAATCTGGATGAAGATGCCCATCTGGCTGTCGAGGAGGAAGAGTAGCATACTCTGTCTCTGGTGGGATGATTGCCACACTTGGGGAAAGGATGAGCTCAGATCAATGTATAACCATTGTGCATGACGTTCTTACATGCCTTTTCGAACAAAGTTCACTGTCTCATCTTCATCTACAACTAAGGTTGAAACATTGTCATGTAAGGTTTTCCAAATGAATGTGAATCTCAACTTGCCATGATATGAGGCCCAAGTTTTCATCTTTGCATACTGAGCATATGTGGTAGGCTTTCCAGCAGGAGCCAGACATCTTTGGTGGAAAACCGCAAGGTTGCTTTGGGAGGCCATTGATAATTATATCCCAGATAGATGGGTCTTTTATAGGGGATTTTCACCAATATCAAATTCAGGCACCAGTCTGATCAAATATGAAATTGAATGGACAGGTGATGATGGTGCCTAGCCTCGTGCCCTAATCTGGTGCCTGAGCCTCATGGCCCAGCCAATATATAGCCTTCCAATTGACAATTGACACAACAAATTAAAACCCCAGACAGCTCGAGTACCATGTTAACAGATCACACCGAACTTCAAAATAGTCTTGCAACCCTTCAACAGTTACTGGATGAAGAATCCAAGCCCGAAACAAATGAGTTGGAGGCTGACTTGGCAAGTTTACAAATGAACATGGCAAGCTTACAGTCAACCTTTGTAGGAGTTACATTTCTGGTGGAGTATTGTTTCAGAATTGTCCAGTGATTGCTCTCGCTCACTTTCTCATTATCATAGACATGTGAAGATGAAGGACAAGCACAATGGTTTGACAGTCCTGTTGGTAGCTTGATCTTGTTTCAGATTTTCCATGCTCAAACTGAAACATTCAGCCTTCAACACCAGAAGATGTATCTGTTGCATCTGGGTGCAACTCCCCTAGTCAACGCCCTGCAGTTCCATCACAGTCAACACCACCTGTCCCCATTTATGTTTCATCTGACGAGGCTTCACAGTCAATCCCTGAGAGTGAAGATGGGACTGGGTCCAACAGTTCATATGAACCTGCACCAGCTGTACCAGCTGCAGAAGGGAATGACCCACCTGATCAGGAGGTTGTAGGTCCATCAGTTCTTGGTCAGTCATTCACTCTGAAAACCTCAATCATCTTATCACAATGTGTTCATTATTCAGCATTGGAGTTGCTACATCCCCTTAAATGGGGTGGAGCTCTGCTTCAGTTGTCGACACTCAAAGATCGCACATGGCTAGATGGGTTACTGCTGGACTTCTGGTTGCCTCACCTTTGGCTTGAGCTTGGATGCCCAGTGGGACGATACATTTCATTCAACTGGTGGATGCTGGAAATCATAATGGATGTTGAAATTCGGCAATTCTGTGAAACCTACCACTTGCCACTGGAAGAACCATGTGAGCTGGCTCCACTTGTTGGGATGTTAAACATGGGGTGAAGTCTGAATAAGAAAGGGGATCACCGAGGAGGTAATCACTACTGTGTGGTATACTGGCAACCAGAAGAGCAAAGGGTCCACGTTCTGGGGATGAATTACATGGTATACGGCTCAGAGCTGGTTGCCACAGACTGGGATGCATGGGGTGGGCCACAGATCTGGGAGAAGCTAGCGAAGCTTCATGGTTGGGAGTGCATGGAGATGACGTTTTCCAAGGTGAACTGGTTGCAGAATGGCCATGACTGTGGACCCACGACAGGTCAGGTGCTTGAAGAGATCTCGACTCGTGGCTTTTGCACCCAAGAAGGCCTGTGGCAGAAGCCCAACCTAGCATGTTGCCACAGCATGAGGATTCGTATCGCAAATGAAGTCCACGTCCATGCAGTTGCCGCCTACCACGACTATCTCGGCTTGGATGCGGCACATCACAATTTTCCTGCACCAGAGGAAGCAGTGGTGGATGAGCTGGAGAACCATACAGGAAGGAGAGTGAGAGAGGTAGTGGAGAACCTTCAGAGGGCAATGAAGCGATGTGCTCTCTGCAGACAGCTGTTAACCAGGAACCATGCGAGCTGGCCAGCCAAGCCCCGGCTTCATGGGTTGTCAGCATGAGGAGGAGACCAGAGAAAGAAGACCATCAATGAAACCCAGGACTCTGACAGTGGATCTGATGGTCATAACTCCAAGGTCAGTAGCCACCACCTCAGCAGTGAGACAATGCTTACAAATTGTATTATTACATAGAGTCCACCACCTGCTGTTGTAAACAAGGGAAAACATGTGCAGGACTGGACCATTGCTCGATTAGGATGGTTCCCTTGACCAGCAAATCCATCAGAACTTCCACCTCTTCAGAGCCTTTGCAACCTATGGCCACGATTCAGCGATGAATTTGATGACTACGAGGGTGGACCGACACTGGAGACACTCGATTCCATTCCAGACACCATTCAGCTTGCCTCGCAGTCTTTGGTGTACCTTGCAAATCGGATTGTCAAAAGTCCATGGACCATATACAAAGACTATGGTTGGCGGTTATTGCCATCATATTCTCATTGGTTTTTCAATCGCCCTCCTGTTCTGGTCAAGGAACATTTGATGCCTGTTGGCCTTGCTACACCACCTCTGAATGACCACGAGGACGATATGGAGTGTGATGACAGCTGTATCATGGGTGCAGCTGAGATGATTGAGGAGGCTCAGCATGCAGGGAACCTGGATGTCTTCCTGACGGGTCTAACTTCGGAGGGCTTACATGTGCGGTTGGACTTGGGGAGAGATGCTGTCAAGCTGGAGGAAATTGTTGTGTCCTGGGACATTGACAGCTTGATTTGGATGACAACGGAGCCTGAGTTCAAACACGTGATCAACATCTTTACTTTGCTGCAAATCTGTCACAAGGCTCCAATTTCCAAGCACAACCATGTTTACATGGAACTACTATTGCCTCAGTCTGAAGAAGATAAGGAGTCTCTGGGAATTCGAAACCAAAAATTTCTGTCTCAGCAGGCTGCCACATGTTGCCTTTGGCAAGTTGGGAGATGGATCAGGCTTGATGAACTTGTATCTGGTATTTCCTCGCATCTCACATCGGCATGAATGAATACACAGGACGATGGATGAGCATGGTGCCTTGGGATATTCAGGGACAGTTTTGGAACAAGGTGGTCAGCCCAGCAATGCTATTGGTGATGGATGATGCATTCTATCCTAATGGAATCCGAATGGATTCTGAGTTGAGTCCAATGCAGAATAAATGCTAGGACTTTACTCGGAATTCCATAGGATTCCTCAGATTCCTAGTATTCTGCTTGGATTCCACTCAGAATCAGCTGGGACTAGGAATGCACTATGACTAAGTTTATAGTGATAATTCTAACAATTTGGCTAGACTTGAAATTCACTCAGAATCCACTCAGAATCCTAGGAATGTGTGGCTCAGTGTAAAGTGCTCCAGAATTGGCTGCCTTCTGCTTTCCATTACCCTTTCCATCGTGCTTTCCGGTGAACCTCCCGTGCATAGCGACATTGTTAGGATCTCCGCTGTGCTCATGGCACCTGCAGTCTTCCTCCAATAGGATCGCGACTAGCTCATGTGATGGCAGTGATGTTCCGTCCTTCTTTGAGCCTAAATACGCTGATGTATACAAGTCCCAACTTTCCAGTAAGGAGGATACAAGTATCATTGCGAAGTCTTCATCGGAAACGAGGCATCCCATCAAGTGGAATTCCTCCTGGAGTTTCTGGAGCTTCGATATGTGCTGGATTAGGTCGAATCCTTCTTCGGCAATCGACCAGTACAATGCACATCGCGTCGCTAATATTCTGCGCTTCCCCTGGATTCCTTTACCAAGGTTAGCTGCTTTCACATCTCACTCGCCATGTGTGCGCCAATGATATGTATCATTTTCATGTCGCCAATTGCAAGCTCGATCCGCGTCCTCATCTTGGTGTCTCCGCCTAGTGTTGGGGAAGTTCGGTCTCAGACCGACCCAAACCCGGTTTAGACCGAACCGAAACCGGCGGTTTCGGTTTCGGTTTGGGAAATTTCGGCTGAGACCGAACCGTTCAGTCTCCGGTTTGGAGATTTGGCCGCGGGCCGAAACGGTTTCAAACTCAGTTTGAACCGCAAACCGACAGTCCAAAGTCGGCTACATGGCTGACTTCGAAAGTCACCCAAAGTCACCAACCCCACCAACAACACCCCCGATATACGCCAAACGAAGACGATGGAGCACCCGAGGTCGACAAAATGGGCGGCGGGGTACTCCCTGCCGCCCGCGTATGTTTTTTATTTTTATTTATTCGAACTTAACTAACGCATTTACAAATTACAGGTTGATGCACCACGGCCACCACCACCACCACCACCACCACCACGACAATGACCACGACAACGGCAACGACAACGGCAACGGTTACAACCACCGTCAACGCCACGCCGGACGCGCCCACAGCAACGCCCATGGCCCACCCCCAGCGCCACGCCAAACGCGTTCAAAACGCGCGCCAAACGTACGTGAATGGGGTGGAGTCAACAAGGTGGAAGAGCAGCAGGGGTGGTGCATCCACCCCGCTCCTTTGTGGTATGTACCTTTATTCATTTTTTCACTGATTTATTCGTCCATTATAGAACGCGGCACCGTACCACCACCACCACGCAACACTAACACCACCGAGGAAGGCCAACGCGGGGTCAACCCGGCCGTCGTCGTGTGTACAACGCGTATGACGCGTCCGGACACCCTCGCGAAGAGGCTCCTATGCCACCACCACCACGCGTCCGCCGAAAACAACCAAAGCGGCCCAGCCGTCGTCGCGTGCACAACGCGTATGACGCGTGGGGCACCACCACCACCACCACCACCACCACCATCACGCATCCACCGAAAACGGCCAACGCGGTCAACCCACATCGCATGTACAACGCGTGTGACGCGTCGGGACACCCATGGAGAAGCCCGCGTGCGGCTCAATGCCGGCGCAGGGTGTGCCAGCACCCCAGCACCCCAATCTCACCTCGCAAACAGGCTGGCCACGTCAATTGACGTGCACAGCACTGTTGCGAGGTCAGAATGGTGCAGGGGCACTGAGCACTAGCGGTCCGCGGTTCAGACCGCGTTTGGACCGAAACCGAACCGATGCAAACCGTTTGCATCGGTTTCGGTCTGGTTTGGGGACTTTGGGTGGAAAACCGGACCATTCGGTTTCCGGTTTGGGCAAAAAGGCCCCAAACCGGACCAAACCGAACTTCCCCAACACTATCTCCGCCGCTGTCATGACCCCAAACGGTTTTGGGTGTAATGTCATGGGTTTACCATCAGACCATGGACTTAAATATTTAAGTGCAAGACTATGGATGCACACCTACACTCATTAGTACTCATTCTATGCCTTTCCACATTACACATGCTAGTGAGCAGACACAAATAGCATATATGCTTACCTTGATATCATTTATTATGGCTTCACTAGCAATGTCCAGACCTGGCCATTTATGTATGGTGCACAGAGGCACATCTACCACTCATTAGTATTTATTATATATTTCTCTGTATTGCGCATGCAAGGAGACAAGCCCAACTAGCGTTCTTACCTATATTAGCAGTAATGGATTGATTACAAATCTTGTTTACTTGTATTGATCAAAAGCAGCTCAGCTAGATAATGGGAAATGATTAGATAAGATGTGAACAAGAGGATGATAAGATAGTGATAAGATAGGATGCATCAGAGAGTGATTGTGATAGTCTGCTTACATAAAGACAATGGAGGTCTATTGTTCTGAGCAGTCCTTTGTTCTAAACAGTCCAAATGGAGATAGAGCCCATTGTTCACAGCCTCTTTGATGCCATCCACTGTTCTCATGACTCAGTCCCATTGTTCTCACTTTCCCATTGTTCTCAGTCCCCCATTGTTCTCTAACAGTATAAATAGGGCCTCCAAATTCCAGTAGTCAGTAGGATTTCCCCCCTGACCAATCATTAGTCAGTCTTAGTCTGGGTTCACACAGTGTGTTCCCTCATTCCATTAGTACTAGTAGTTACTCATTGTAGTAGCTAGTGCTTGTAATCCACCCCAGTTTATTCTCATTCTAGTATTCTGTCAGATCCCCTTGTCAGCAAGGAGAATTCACTCAGTTCACTTAGTCCAATCAATTTATTAGTCAGCATTAGTCAGCTAGATACACTTCTAAGGTTAAGGTTTCATCCTAAACAAAACAGAGTATTCAAAAGGTATTAAAGATATCCCTGAACTAGTAGCCAATGTGCGTTTGAAGCTTCGGATTTAAGTCAGATATTATAATACCCAGAGATACTCTTGATTGAATAGGCCCTGTAGCCAAAACAGTTCATATTCAACTGGTGAATATTGTTATCAGTATTCATTAGTTCATATTTTTATATTCCAGTATTGAATATTAGTATTTTCAGTACATCACACACCCAGTTACTATTCATACCTACTCAAAGTCTCAATTGTTAATTGAAGAGACCTCACTATTACATTCTATTGAATCATATAGTACATATACCCACAAACCCCTTCTTGATAGGTTATTTGGATATTAGAAACCCACAAACAACAAGAAGGTACCTGAACAAAGTCAACTCCGGTAATTCTTGGTGAAACAAACATTCACATAACACCATGCCATTTCTTCATCGCCTTGGATTCCTCTGATGTTAGATGGGATGCATCCGCCAGGACAGGGGCCTTTGACTCTGCATTGATGTACGTCTCTAACCCAAGATCCCAAGGCACGGCTAACATCTGTCCCTTCCATGGCATCCAATTGTTTCCCTTCAATATTGCTGTTTGCATTTGTTGCCCAAACCGGAAACCGAATGGTCCGGTTTTCCACCCAAAGTCCCCAAACCAGACCGAAACCGATGCAAACGGTTTGCATCGGTTCGGTTTCGGTCCAAACGCGGTCTGAACCGCGGACCGCTAGTGCTCAGTGCCCCTGCACCATTCTGACCTCGCAACAGTGCTGTGCACGTCAATTGACGTGGCCAGCCTGTTTGCGAGGTGAGATTGGGGTGCTGGGGTGCTGGCACACCCTGCGCCGGCATTGAGCCGCACGCGGGCTTCTCCATGGGTGTCCCGACGCGTCACACGCGTTGTACATGCGATGTGGGTTGACCGCGTTGGCCGTTTTCGGTGGATGCGTGATGGTGGTGGTGGTGGTGGTGGTGGTGGTGCCCCACGCGTCATACGCGTTGTGCACGCGACGACGGCTGGGCCGCTTTGGTTGTTTTCGGCGGACGCGTGGTGGTGGTGGCATAGGAGCCTCTTCGCGAGGGTGTCCGGACGCGTCATACGCGTTGTACACACGACGACGGCCGGGTTGACCCCGCGTTGGCCTTCCTCGGTGGTGTTAGTGTTGCGTGGTGGTGGTGGTACGGTGCCGCGTTCTATAATGGACGAATAAATCAGTGAAAAAATGAATAAAGGTACATACCACAAAGGAGCGGGGTGGATGCACCACCCCTGCTGCTCTTCCACCTTGTTGACTCCACCCCATTCACGTACGTTTGGCGCGCGTTTTGAACGCGTTTGGCGTGGCGCTGGGGGTGGGCCATGGGCGTTGCTGTGGGCGCGTCCGGCGTGGCGTTGACGGTGGTTGTAACCGTTGCCGTTGTCGTTGCCGTTGTCGTGGTCATTGTCGTGGTGGTGGTGGTGGTGGTGGTGGTGGCCGTGGTGCATCAACCTGTAATTTGTAAATGCGTTAGTTAAGTTCGAATAAATAAAAATAAAAAACATACGCGGGCGGCAGGGAGTACCCCGCCGCCCATTTTGTCGACCTCGGGTGCTCCATCGTCTTCGTTTGGCGTATATCGGGGGTGTTGTTGGTGGGGTTGGTGACTTTGGGTGACTTTCGAAGTCAGCCATGTAGCCGACTTTGGACTGTCGGTTTGCGGTTCAAACTGAGTTTGAAACCGTTTCGGCCCGCGGCCAAATCTCCAAACCGGAGACTGAACGGTTCGGTCTCAGCCGAAATTTCCCAAACCGAAACCGAAACCGCCGGTTTCGGTTCGGTCTAAACCGGGTTTGGGTCGGTCTGAGACCGAACTTCCCCAACACTACTCCCAGCAATATCACTTGATGGAATGATGTACAGTCATATCGTTGAAGGATCTTTCAGGGCCTCAAGTTTCATGAAGTTCATTTTGGGGCTACTCGATTATTTACAGCCATATCCTGCTCGGAATTCAGTTATTGTTATGGACAATTGTTGGATTCACAAAGCACCTGAAATACAACAACTCATTGAGGAAAGGTTCGTATTATTTTCTTTTTTAATTCTACTCCCTTTTATGTAGGTTGCCTAGGGGAATGCGATTGGAATTTCTCCCGGCCTACTCGCCTGACTTTAATCCTATTGAGCAAGCATTTTTAGCCATCAAAGCTTATATACGACGTCATTATCGCCACTTCACAGGGTCGGATGCTACTGGTACTAATCCTTTGGATGATGCAGAGGTGCATTTGATGTTGAATGAGGCTATTTACTCAATTACTCCCCAAGATGCTCTCAGATTCTTTCGTCACAGTGGCTATTTGTAGATTCAATAGATAATCCCTTTCGCAGAGAAAAATAAATCTTTGTTTAATAAAACTGAGTACTGAGTGGGGGTTACTTTGAAGACATCAAGCAGGCATATGACACAAAAAATCTACTTGTGATAAGAATCCATTACCTTGTGAGCCTATCCAGCTTCTCCTTATCCTGCTTTGCCTATTACTAATACGTCTCGCAGTGCCTGGCTTCATATCTACAACGTCACAGAGTTCTGAAGGCATGAAGAGTAAGGTCGTCCAAGTGGAGGATTTCATTCTCAATAAATTTGTCAGTGAAAGCGGTATAGTCGACATGGTCAGCTCCACAGGTTTCATGTGAAACAAGCTGCTGGAGCCAGTCTGAAATGAGAGGGTAGCTGACAGTGGAACAGTCAACAGTATCGTTGGCTCTGGGCTGAGGTTGACTGGCAGAAGGCGCATTTGCCTGTGGCAAGTGCGCGGGATGATAAGGATAAGTGTATGGTATAAAGAATGGTGGAAACAGATATCCTTGCACCCCCATGGGCTGAGGCATCACCGCGTGTCCAGGGAAACTGTTGTCATGTGTATTCACAACTGGGATGTTTTTTTTGGGGTTTGGGATTGCAGGACCGGCAGCAGCTGCTGCTTCCTTTTTGCCCTTGTTGTTGAAGTGAGCATGGATGATGTCTGGAATTTTGTCCTTGGTTGCTGTACCAAGCAGCTGAATATTGCCAAGTCAGTAGGTATCCAGGATCAACAACAATTAGACCTACCACAAGTGACATCCAACTGGAAAGCTGCTCCATAGTGAATGGCAAATGAGAGACGGGTGGGCCAGGATTAATCCAGCAGGGCTTCCCACAGCGCTCACAGTGGTGGATATGCTGAATGTCTGCAAGCACGCGGGTATAAGATTCGGTCTCGATATCATCTTCATCTATATTGGCTTCAGTTTTGATCATCTTCGCTGCCACTTTCTTACTGCCCTGCTTGTTTGAGAGTTTTAGCCATTAGTGGAACCGATCCAATGCAGGCTGAGGAAGGACAAACCTTTCACGCGTCAGTCCTAAGATCGACTAAGGTGATACACCAAGCCTTTTGAACACCTTCTTTTCCATGATTCTTTGCATTTTGTGTCTCAAGGTAAGTCCTCACATGTTGGATCAGCCCATTCTACTCATCCTTGGATTCAAGTGACATCGGTTTCTTTCCAGATGCTTTCTTGAATGGATTGATATAGCCCAGTGCAAGCCACTCCAGCTTGCACACCATCTTGTCACAAATGATAAGTTGGGCATAATACCATGTCGAAGAAATTGGCATGGTAACTTCCTTCAACCGCCCATCATACGGGATCTCACATGGAATTTCGAAGGTATCAATGTCAATCACTATACAAATGCAGCATCAGTTATATTCACAAATGATTTGGTTTCTTACAAAGAGGTGATTTTGCCGGTTTCCTTCCTTTTTTCTTGGGAGCTTCAGCTACCACAACATCTGAATCGTCATCTTCAGACTTTTCACTCTCTGTATCGCTTTCCTCATCCACTAAAACCTCGTTGGACCTTTGCTTCAGCCTAAACCTCGGGTAGGAGTCATCCGAAGAATATATCGGGGCCACCTCAGGATGTTTTGCAGTCAGAAGATAAGTGGCCTCAGTATCAACAGCTTCAATTGGTGCAATGTGAACTATTTCATCAGCTTCGCCACCATCTGCCATTGTGGGCACAGCAACACGAATGGTGACTTGTTCATTGTTGTTTTGGATGATCTTGTATGTCAGTTTCACCTCTCATTTGGGTTGATTTTGAGGCTGAGATGAAGTTTTTTTAGTGTGTCAGGCATTGCGTTTGTCTCCCATAGCAGAGTGCAGCAACTTCATGAGGGTGAAAAGAAAAAAAATGGTATGATCATAAATTCTCACATCAATTTTTATTTCGGCAACCAAACAGCAGATCCTTCCCGAATATTCTGCAACTCAATGAATTGTATTGTAACAAACACATTTGTATAAAGAACTACATTCCCCTATGAACATACAAGTGACACAACCAGCATCTTCGTGATTTGCATCCAAATGCATCCCAAGGTCCAAGAACTAGATGAGCGCATCAATAGAAATGTCGGGTGAATGCTGAGTACATGCAATGAGATACTAGACAATAACAAACATTAGTGGGGAGAAGAATAGTGGTTTAAAATGAGGCATACATTAAAGTGATCATTGCTCGGTTTTCCCACCCGAACCACTGATGTTTTGGGCAGTGCAACCTCGCCAGTGTCATGAAAATGCTTCAGAACATGCTGTACTGTTCGTAAATTCACAGATGTCAGTGTTTCAATCTCCTGGGGCGACTTGTTTCACTTGTGATACATGTGGACCAGAACCCGGCATAGGTCACCAGAGACTGGCTGGCGTGGCATTATACTTGGTGGAAGCAGGATAGGATGCTATTGTTAGACAATGAGATGACAATGAATAAGAAATTCAGCCTGGGCGCTCACTGGATATAGAGAATGAGTGGTTGCAAATATAGGTATGCTGGAGTAACAGGAATGTGTCAGAAACTTTCAAAAACAAGAACAGAAACTTGTGGGTACACACAATGCTTCTCCAGGTGAAGAGACACAGGGTGCATGGTAGCATACTGTATAATGCAGTATGTTGAATTTATTGGACAAGTATACTAAATATTGTTATCATATTGTTGCACACAGTATTCAAAAAGCATTCAAAATGATGATTCAATATTTTGAAACAAAGTACATTACCAGTATTGAATGGCAATTTTACAATACTACTTCAATAATTTCAGTAAATGTCTTGTTATTCAAGCAGTATTCTAAAAGTGTCATTCAATACTAGTAATTTACTTTGTCTCAAAATATTGAATCATCATTTTGAATACTCTTTGAATACTGTGTGCAACAATATGATATCAATATTCAGTATACTTGTCCAATAAATTCAACATACTTCATTACACAGTATGCTACCATGCACCCTGTGAGAATTGTTGTGACAAAAGTGGCTTGTTGTTGGCGATCTTCACTGGTGAGATATTGCTGTTGAAGCAGATCTGTGTGGGCAAAAGGCACTCAATATTGAGGAAAGCGATAGTAGAAGATTGACGCAACTAAAATGTACTGGCGTGCTGCTCTCAAACAAGCTGATCAAGGTGCAATTGACTGCTAGTTGATATCTTCACTCGTTGTCGAGATATGGCTGTTACAAGTTTGGCACACAGGGTGCACAGTAGTATCTTGAAAGTACTTGACAAGTATACTAAATATCATTACCATAACATTCAACATGGTATTGTAACAGTATTCAGACATAAACTACAATACTTGTGCTCAAATTCATCTGAAGGTATGAAGGCAAATGAGACTTATATCCTTTCAATAACATCAAGCCTTTTGTTTCACTACTTTTACTGTATCTACAGCAAAGTACTGTGTAGTTCAGATAGAATACTTGCAGCCTAAGATGAATAAAAGTATTAAACTAGTAAGGAAGTTGTGCCACTTTCACTACTAGGATACCTTTTTGAATCCTTTCAAGATACAGTGTGAAATAATATAGTACTATTGCCATATTGTGGATTTAAGATACTGTGTCAATACTTTTAAGATACTTTTATTATAATAAAAGTACTGAAAAAGTATCTTAAAAGTATTGACACAGTATCTTAAATCTACAATATGGCAACAGTACTATACTATTTCACACTGTATCTTGAAAGGATTCAAAAGGTATCCTAGTAGTGAAAGTGGCACAACTTCCTTACTAGTTTAATACTTTTATTCATCTTAGGCTGCAAGTATTCTATCTGAACTATACAGTACTTTGCTGTAGATACAGTAAAAGTAGTGAAACAAAAGGCTTGATGTTATTGAAAGGGTATAAGTCTCATTTGCCTTCATACCTTCAGATGAATTTGAGCACAAGTATTGTAGTTTATGTCTGAATACTGTTACAATACCATGTTGAATGTTATGGTAATGATATTTAGTATACTTGTCAAGTACTTTCAAGATACTGTGTGACATGGTATGCTACTGTGCACCCTGTGGCACCTATTTCCGACCAAAATCAACTGATTGTGTAATACAACACAACAAATGCAAACAGCAATAACTCAATCCAGTAGGATCCCGATGTGTGCGTGACTTCGTCTGTCATAGTCAGTTGGTATATGAGGTGGTAATGCGATGTTCGGAGGTGCGTGATTGTGTTTCCGTTAAAGCCGTTGGAGAGGTACCAAGGTACCTCTCCGGGGGCTCACGCAGGACTCAAGAGGTAAGACGGGATGGATAGGATGATGGACTGACTACTACATCAGGAAGGCTACTAACTAGGTCAACCGTGGGAGCCTGGTCACGTGACTGGCAGGTCCCACTACTCCACCGTTCAGGGCTCATAACCTATTGGAATATATAGTTGCAGTGGTTGTTGACTGCTAAGTTATTTTATGTGGAATGAATTATATTTGCCTCTCTCTGAGAGGGCTTTTATACTACTAGCTAAATCTACTAGAAGTTTCTTGTGGTGAGTGGAATACATGCTGTGCTTCAGCATTATTCATCAGACAGGTGGGTTTGAGTTCCGGGGTCACGTGATACGGATTACTAATCCCTTCCGCAACTATTCGGCCACACAGGGTGCATGGTAGCATACTGTGTAATGAAGTATGTTGAATTTATTGGACAAGTATACTGAATATTGATATCATATCGTTGCACACAGTATTCAAAGAGTATTCAAAATGATGATTCAATATTTTGAGACAAAGTAAATTACTAGTATTGAATGACACTTTTAGAATACTGCTTGAATAACAAGACATTTACTGAAATTATTGAAGTAGTATTGTAAAATTGCCATTCAATACTGGTAATGTACTTTGTTTCAAAATATTGAATCATCATTTTGAATGCTTTTTGAATACTGTGTGCAACAATATGATAACAATATTTAGTATACTTCTCCAATAAATTCAACATACTGCATTATACAGTATGCTACCATGCACCCTGTGCCACTATTCCCAACATACATAATTCTAGCGCTAGGACTTACATCATACACGGTACTTACCACATGCAGTTATTGGGCGCATGTGGAGCGCCCTAAGGCTTGTCTCCACCTTGGCCGTGATGGCAACAGATTCTTCCAAGGCCAAGTTTATTGGTGTCGGCTTAACGTATGGGGAAATGTCGGCACAGCCTCCACTTGAACCAAGACTCGAAAATATGGAGGTCACTGGCAACGTCGTCCGTATTTCCCCGTCTCACTGAGCTATTTCTTATGGCTCGAAAGCAGAATCGCAAAGTACCTTCCACCGTCGCAGGGGTTTCCCACAGCCAAGAACCATTAGGACAGGTCCCATCGACCGCTTCTTCCTTTTCGTTGAACACTACGCCGTCCACAGACCCAGATGGCGTTGACATGGATGTTGGTTTCAGTATACCCGAAGTCTTTGCACGTGGTCTTGGCACCGGCGGGCAGCCAGGTTCCTCGTTTCAAGCATCATCGAGCATATCCCATGAGTTACCCAGTACGTCCAACCCCGTTACCGATGTCTCCTTTAATGAACGTTCTCCAATTATCTCGCAACTAGCTTCTCTCATCCAGTCCCATGAAACCACTTTGACCGCCGATTATCCGCCAGGCCCACCATCCGCTTACCCTACTTCTGGTGCGACACCCCCGATGAGCGAGAAAGGAAAAGCGAGGGAGGACAATCGCGAACGCTCTATTCAAGAATCCTCCAGCAGTATCAACCAATCTTCGAGCGCTGTTGAGCAAGTTGCCTCAAGCAATGATGGATTCCATAGGCTTCGTTGTCTGGTTGAAGGCGACTCTGTCGTTTTTACAGTCACCGTTCCGCTCTCCTCCGACATCAGTCAATTGAAGGAACTCATTCAGAAGAAGCGAGAACTTGACGTTCTCAAGGATGTTGATCCTCATACGCTTGAACTTTGGAAGGTAAGTGGTATTCTAAATACCAATGTTGCACTTTGCGACTCACTTCACCACGCTTTACAGGTCGATGTTGATCTCAAGACCAGAGACTCCCTTCGGCGCCTCAAACTTGAGCCTCGTGGCGAAGGTGTTGAAGAGTTGCTGGAGTGGAATTCGGTTTCAGAGTATTGGTCGGTGCAACCCGTCGATAAGAAGCTCCACGTCTTTGTGAAGGTACCGGCTACCGGTGAGCTCAGGTTGCATTTCACACTTCCGAACGTTCCTTCATTCCCTTCGGCTTCTCCAGTTTCCCGAAAGCATTTGGTCTCTCACGCAACAACAGAAGAGAATGAACGCGCCGCCAAGAGGCCACGGGAAAGTCGAGGCACGTATTTCTTCCAATTCGTTCGGCACATACTTGATTGCTGCATTATAACTGTGCTCACGCTTTTTCAAACGCTTTTGCCCATAGAATTGCTTCCTAATTGGCTCGTCGAGCTTCACGAGAAGCTGTGGGGCAAGGGAAACCTCTTGCACAGTATCATCCGCACTGTGACTCTGAATAAAGCCGATTACATCCAACTTCAGAATGAACTTCAACAGCTCCATCCATCTCGTGGGCTCGATTCCTACACACCGGAAAATGTTCAACAGGCCAAATCGGCCTTCTTGCGGTCGAAGAACGAATTAAGCACCGAAACCTTAGCCAGTCCCGAAGCTGATGATCCCAGAGCGACCATGGACATCGCTAGCTCGTCCGCTGTCGATCATGTTATGGACGTGGGCGGTTTGTCTAAGTCGAAGACCGATGTTCCTATTCTCTCGGGTGCTACCTCATCGTCCACCGCCGTTTGTACTACAGGCGTAGGCGATCTTGTTGAGCCGTCCAAATCCCCCTCTGAACTCTCATCGGAACTCACGGAACTGGATGATGACCCGGAACTGGATGATGACGCCACGTCTATTGCAGCTGATGTCTTAGAAGCGGCACCAATGATTTTCCCTTGCAAAATCCGGTATCTCGACTTGACGGTCTTGGGGTTGAAAGATCGGCCGCGCGTACCGATATTGATGCAGATTCGACCTGACTGGGATTCAATGATGCAGATTTTACGAGAGTGTCAAAAAGGTTCCGAGGGTACCATCGTCATCACAGGTCAACCCGGAATCGGTCAGCATGTTTACCCCTCATTTACTATCGTTGCCTGAGTAATTCCTCCAGGAAAAACATGTTTTCTATATTATTGCCTCGTCCTTCGCCTCGTTGCTGCTGAGCATACCGTATTTCAAGACAAGAACGGATCTGTCTTCAACGTCACAGACCAAGTACGAAAGGAGGGATTCGTCGAAGGCGATGATGTTCTCACACTTGTCGATGCTGACGGTCCTATGTACACACCCGATGAAGCTGTTCTCGCTAGGACGGGATACCGAATACTTTTGACGTCGTCGCCAAGGACAAATACAGATCGGAAATGGATGGATCAACATTGTGCAACCGCTGGACAAGTACTTATCATGGAACCTTTTTCGTGGGAAGAACTGATCCAACTAGCGTTCGTTAACCTTATTTCCTCAGCTTCACCTGCTCACGCTCCAGTTAGGCTGTTTATCCTACATTTCGACATCCCTTTCAAACGGATACGGGATGCTGCACAAATTTGCGGAAACATCCCGTGTCGATGCTTCCAGGCTGCGTATTCAGATGGTGCATTGGCAGAGGCGAAGAACAAGATCATCGACGCTATCGGCAATATTAAAGATGTAGCGACAGCTATACATGATGTGCATGGTGATCGTCTTGTGCCACACCGTGCATTTGAAATATATCCTTCTCCCCAGTCAAGGCGGTTCTCACTGTGCCTCGTCCGACCAGTGTCACAATGGGCTTTCGAACGGCTGATGGTGGAGGTGGAGAAACAGGAGCAAGATGGCGCCTACAAGTTCTACAAGCAGATCATGGGCGTCGATGATGCTGCCCCATTTCGTGGTAAGACTTGGGAACGGCGTGTTCACCAGTACTTTCGCTCGATCTCTACGCCGACCACTTTTCGCATGGAATCCCTCGATAACCGAGCCAACACCATAGATATCACATTCTCGTCTCAAACATTGCAGGAGACGTTTCCAAACATACAGAACTTGGCAGGCCGATTGGCAGCCTCAGTCCGCGATAAGACTTCATGCTACCTCAAGCCAGCATCCACAAGCTTTGCAACTGTTGATTCATTGTTTTATGACTGCAAAGCCCCTTCTCGTTTGATCCTTTGTCAGATGACAGATGCCCTCCGACACGACACGAAGACGGTGGGTCTAGCACGTATTCAAGAAGCACTCAAATGCCAGAATCAGCGCCTGAAGACTCTTCGTCCATCGGCATCGAGACGCTGGATCATTGCTTTTGTTGTTCCCGCACCAATGGGGACCTCGTTTTCGACACAGACGTTTAAAGGTGATGGTGCATCAAACTGGGAATCAAAGACTGCCCAATATGTTTTAGAACTGAACATCGAAGATGTGTTTGGGTGAGTTCAATGGTATTCATAGCAGGTTTCGGGCATTTAACCCGCCCCTCCATAGTGTTGAAAGATAGACACTATGTTGGTATGTGCAAACATAGTCTTCTCACATGGTCTTCTCCAGTCTGTAGGTTCCTCACTTGCTTGCCACATGTCAGTCAGTTGGTGTATGTACATGCCATGGTTTGATTGTTCTGTTACTTTGTACAACTCTTGGCAGAGAGGATTGAACATGTATTTTTTTCTCTTCCTTTGTTGACCAAACAACAGTGCTTGAAACTGAGCTGTCTATGCAATTTTATGTCCTCTTTGCTACAGCAGGGAAAGGCCATGCTTCTGATCAAGCAGCTGATGGAGTTTTAGCCTGGATCATCAGATCATACTTGAGGTCTATTGGTCTCCACTTACATAATTATAAGGGTCAGTGAGTGGAGAGTTGAAATTTTGAGCCCCAAAACTTTCAGGGATTTAAGGCTCCAAAAGAATCTCCCAGTTGACAGCTTTCCAACAGTGCCCCATAGGTTGAAATTGGCAGAGCGGTTGTGGAGAAATGTGGCTGTTATGATTCAGCACTGCCACACCTTCCTGAATCGTAACTGTACTGCCACACCATTCCTTTTTTGTTTCCCTTGATCCCTTGTCCCCTTTTGGACATCTTTGTTTATTCTTGTGGGCTTCATTGTTTATTCTTGTTCTTTTCTCACTGCTGGTTCGAGAAGGTTTGAGACTGATCATGGACAAATCCCCTTGTGACCTCGCTGTACCGAATAAGCCCCTTGCTGATGGATACTACCTTGTTCAACATATTGGCATACTGTCTCTCATGTCAAATGACAAACTGATACACAATACCAATGCTCAGCAAACAGTTCATAACTGTGATCGTTATTGGAGCCATAGCAATTGGCTTCCTTATTGGTTTGTACATTGTCATGCTTTACCTTTGGAGACAACAACCTTCCTTCATTGATGAAGCAGATATTCGCCTCAACAATATCAACACGTAATTGACTATTGCCATACCTGGATATTTGGTTCCCACTTTCATATCCTGTGCCTACCATTATCCTCCCTGACTAACCGACGACATTCCTTCTCTGCATGCTTACTCTGAACAATCCTCAATCACGATACATTTCACTGTTCCCTCTAATCCAACCATCTCTGGAGCATACTTCTTCAGGCTTCGACCACAGACCATACAACTTCCCAATACAGTGAACCAACCCCTATCATTTATTGTTCACACAATGTCGCTGTAGAGACTCAACGTCCCTCTGAGTCTGTACCGTCGATATATCACGAATCCGGATGAACCTGACACTTCCAAATGATCCCCATTCCAACCCAACGTAACCCAACATGATGTGGGGGTACAAGGAGGACATTGCTATATCTCAACAATACATTCATAAAACCATCTTGAAGATGATTCCATTGATATCTAATGGTTCAATACCCTCTAGGACAAGTATTTTCATGCTGCTGACTGTCTAGACACTACTACTCTGAACCTGTCTCATCATTTTCTGAACATGTATCACCACTCTTCTCACTCTCTGAACTCCCACTGCCACCATCATCCTGTCCCATATCATCACTGTCATCAGTGGAATCACCATTGCTTTCACCGACACTGCTCTCCTCAGATTGGACCTCCTGTCTTCTTGCTGGAGGCTTATGGAAATTTGCCTTCTTCCAGGACTTTTGACGATCCCTGTATTCACGTCTGCTTACTTTGTATGGGATTCCACGATGCTCTTGATCCAATTTGGCAGCTATCACAGCCGTGGAAGCCTTTACCCTCCTTCTCACTGGTTTCTTCTCTCTGGTGGCATTCCCAATCCTCACCAGCTTGTAGTATCTGGAGTTGGTCACCAGCTCAATGTAACCGTTGCGTGTTTTCCATATCGTTCCGCATCTCCTTCCACCTTCCTGGCATCGTTTGCTGACAGGAAGACAATGAAGGTGAGCAAAGATGATGCCAAGCCCCGTCTTAATCTCGAGGAGACGACGCTCAGAGAGGGTCTTGCACAGATGATGATATTCCCCAATGTAACCCTTATCCATTAATGGCTGCCAAACAGAGTTGGCATTGAAACCAGCATCGGGAGCTGGGAAAAAGATGGAGAGCATGGAGTGAAACGAAGAGTGTTTTTGTCCCGTCTTTGCACCTCGAAGATTGTAGCTTGAAGCCACGAACATGCAATTACGAAAAGATGCCTGGATGGCTTGTACCATCCAACATTCCATGGCTTCTTGAAGGGTGGTGGGCTTGGGAGGTAGACCATACATGGCATCGTCCACCACGGTAAGCCAGAGATCGACTGTCATTCTAATAAATAGATCATTGGCCTGGGCATGCTGGTCATACATGGCACTCCATTCCCAAGCCTTCAACATCGTCTCTGGTGAGTCTTGAACAGCTTGAACCACCAACTTCCAGGGAGGCGAGTCACCGATGGGATACTGAGCATTTGGTTCAGAATTGATGAAATTGATTGTCCTGGCCTTTTTTCATGCCCTCTTGTCCAGCTTCATCACCTTGGCCACCTCGTTGTCATCATTTTGCTCCAATCCTGGAAGAAAGATGTTGTTGGAAATGTCTATATCATGCAGAAAGAACATTCCAAATCTTTCTATGCAGGGACCGAAATTGAGGTCAATGAGAGCCGCGTTAAGATAGCTGTAGGTGTTTATGGGGGTGGTGATGATCCGGATCAGATGCATGATCAGACTAGTGATGATTCCATAGTTGGAAGGACGTGATTTCGACAACTTGAGTTGGAAGTTTTTGAGCTCCAACATTCTCCTCCTCACAAAGGTGAACCAAAGATCGGATTTAACCCACAACACGGGATCTGACCGCAAGTAATCCATGCCTGGATCACAAAATATTCCAAGTCAGATGTAGAAGAACACCACCAGACACACTCAGGAAACTGGCCTTTTTTTATGGTGGACATCAAAGCCATCTTGATGGCAAGTCCACTTCCACGAATTTCTTCTCTGACCCCGAATGACTTTCTTTTGGCACTGTTGAACATGCCAAGATATCAGTTGTAACAGTCGAGAAAAGTGGGGGAGGCAAAGTAAGCCTCACGGTCCTCGCAAAAGTAGGAGTTAGACCCTGGATGGCGAATGGCCTCAAAGTACAGGCCATAGGAGGAACGAAAAGTAAACTGGACTGCCTTCATCCTCTCCTGTTGCATTTCAGCCTGCATGCCACCGTACTGCGCCAGAGTGTTGGTGTTATGGATGGTGCTCTGCTTCATCCCAGTGGCTTGATATGAACCTTGCACAACGGGCAGTTTCCAAAGACCGACCAAAGGGGTTGCATCTTTGGAATTTGGATGGAAAGAAATCCCAAAGTCAAGGAAGAGCTGTCCATTGGATCGATCCATAGCATAGTCCCAATCCATTCCTGGGTACTCCCTCATCAAAGCTTGATAGCGGTCATCCTCCACGGTAAGGCCTTTGAAGCTTCGAAAGTCGCAAACAAAGAAGAAGGAACCAAAGAGATCGAGATTGTCAGGATTTTCCATAATGATTTTCTTCATGCAATACTGCAAATCATCAAGGGCAGAAGCACAAACGGGAGTGGTCTTGGTGTCAATGAATCTATGATTTACTGAAGCCTTCCATCTCCACTCATCCAGAGTAAAATCTGTGTACTCCAAACAGCCAGGAACTGTGGAGGCAATGATGGAAGGGAGGACGACCTCTGTAAACCACAAAGATTGCACTTCAAAAGGAATCCGGTTGACTCGAAAGCCCCTGAACTCGTCCCGGTGGATCATCCGTGGAAAGAAAACATATATGTTCACACTTCCTGCACCATCTCCAAGATGAGCAAAGTGGGTGTGAGGTATTCCAGACAAAGGAAATGACTTGGATAGCCACTCTGATTGATCACTGCTGTCCTTGTCAAGCTCTGAATGAGGAAGAAGGATGTCCACATAAATGTGATTGTTTCTGTGGATAGGAGCTTCCCTCCTTTCGTAAGGCAACACGAACATCTTGATGGCTTGAAGAAAATGGAGTTTGTGAGTGACCCAGATCATGCAATTGATGTCAAAACGCGAGGTTATTTCATCTTCCTCCAAATGAACTTTGTCTTCCTCGAGAGATAGGTGGATATAATGGCCATAAGAAGATCGACCGCAAAGAAAGGCATTGAAACTCTCTATGGAGTTTTCTCTACCAGCATGAGACAACATGTCTTCCATTCCCATAGTCACGATATTGTTAACATTGACATTGATGTCCTCGTGACCACGTCTTGCCAGAGAATAATCACCGGTGATGTGATCAGAGATGCTTTCCCCTGCAAGTGAGGACCCGACAGGCAGGAGATGTTCTTGGACGAGGATGGGGTTGACATTATTGAACATGAGGGCGAAACTGGGTTCCAACCTGTAACCATAGTCTTTGAAATGTTCCCATGACGAATGGGTGGTGGGCATGGCATAAGGATTGGTTGGGAAATTGTCGAGATATTTTGGATACGTCGCATTGTCTTCCAAGGTAGGCCCCAGGAAATACTCATCGAAATTGGAATTAGAAGGAAGAGGGATGAAACATTGGGGTGGCAAGGGAATCGTGTTATCGGTGGCTTTCAACCTACGAGGCGCCAAGAACGCTCTGTTTCGAGCCCCTTTCATGAATGTATTATTCTTGAGATGAGCAGGGAATTTTTGTTGTCCTGCAGAATAGCGTCAAGATGAAAGGAATACTCATCAGAGACACAAGAATGTTACTCACTGCTCTCCTGGTCCTCGCTCTCCGGATCATTGCCACTCTGGCTATCATCAGAACTTGAATGTGGAAAAGACGAGGATTTGATCTTGGCCGCCATAATGGTTCTACTTCGTTTGCAATCTGGGCAATGAGATTGGGCCTTCTTAAATTGTTTTGACATTCTGCTGATTTTGGTCAGCCATTCTTGACCAGACTCCAGCATATCCATGGAAGCTTGGAGGGGTTCAGTAACCCAAGCAATGGGATGGGACTCTTTCATGGCTTTCCAGGTGGTGAAGCAAATAAATGTTTGTTCCACTATAACCTCAAACATATGCTGCCTCTGGAGATGAGCGCAAGGAATGGAGGGACAGAGAATGTGACCGGAATCATCGAATTCCAACCCTCTGGACAAGAGAGCTAAAATCACCGAGACAGTTATCGGTCCACAGTCCAATCCATTCTGAAAAGAGAAGTGTAAAGAAAGATCAACTGAATTTTGAGCACAAGACAGACCTGACGCCATTGTCTGGCTACCACCTCGACTTCATTTATGTCTCCAGCTTGCCAACCATGAAGAGCGGCCAAGAAATTCCGCAACCGTGGACCATTCCAATCATGCCAGGGAAAGTCGATATGATAATAACCTGAGTGAGAGATTCTCGAACCCAGAACATAGGCCATCATTGCAGTGTAATCGAAGATGGCGACAAAAAAATGATGAGAATGACCTATAACTGCGATCACAGGACGTGGAGGAAATGGGCGATGTCGACCAGTATAAGATTCATAAGAATCCAATTGCATCTGATTTGGCATAATTCTCAAATTCAGAGTCAATTCCAAGTTCACCAGGTAAAAGAGGGCATCGTCTCTGTTGTGGAGCCAATGGTGAAGGAGATAAAAGTTGATTATGGTTTGATCCAACCACTTTCCAATGCGCAAAGTTTGAATCTCCAACAGAGGAACACTCCACACCATAGGATTACAAAGAATCAGGTCTTGAAAGATAAATGAGGCTGAAAGCTAAGCTATGGGATTGTTGAAGCCCACCTTTGTCATGCTGATCATTGTTATCAGGCCCATGTTCATTGTGAGATTCACCAGCATTAGATGTGGAGCGATTGGTATCCCAGTCTTCAAGTTGCAAAGGTATAATGTCACCAGAAGGCTGATAACCATCAGAAGTGTCCGAGTGTGTGGAATCATTGGAGGAAGAGGAGGAAGAGGAGGAGAAATTTTGAGAAGGCAACCCAGCTAATACATCAAATGCTGATTGCAGTTGCTTAGAAGTCAACTGAGAGGCCTGAGAGGAGGTCAGGATGGATTTCCATGTGGGATTGACAGACAGTGAGTCCATAGGATCAGAAGAAGATGAGGAGGAGGAGACTTGGGAAGCCATCAAGTCCAGCTTTCCTTGAAATTCTTTTGCTACAGAGAGCAGGTCATCAGAAAATTTGGAATCCAATGAAGTCGAAGAGTCAGACATGATGACGGTTAGCAAGATGCAATATGTAATACAGGCACAACCCCCAACCTACATGAGGCATCATGTAATGTGAGCAGGGAAATGACTAAATCCAACTACGTGTGCAATAAGGACATTCATAATACACAGGATTATCACCCATAACTCTCCTCACATACTTTTTGCTGAGATTTTGCAGAGAACAGTTCTTCTCCCCTTTATTGGCCTCGGATAACAACCATCTGGAAAACAATTGCTGTTCGCCATTGCCGACCAACCCATGAATTGAAAGAAGTCCCCGCTCTATTGGTTTAATTGCAATGGTTAGGAGATCTTCATCAACACCAGCAGGAGGAGATTTTAGGCCTGTTATTTCGAATGTAGGTTCCTCCTGTTGGACCTCCATACACTCTGTGTGAAACCAGGTCTGACAAGTGGAACACCAACACTGAATGTCACTTTCTGGCACATACAAACCGTGACAGCCTATGACACAGGACGTTTTGAGCTACTGAAAATAAGTCAAATCAGCACAGAAATATCAGGAGAAGATGATTTAACCGCACTGTGAATGTCATGGATTTGACGTTGAGAGTCCAACGTGAATAATAGGAATCAGTTGGGATGTCGAAATGCAGACACAAAGTGTCATTGAAGTGTAGCAAGGAAGAGGGTGCTGTCCGACAAGCTCAACTTGCTGGTTGATGTTTGAGAGAAGTCAAAGACTTACATTCAACACAAGCAGCATCAATAATGTCCTCATGATTGGAAGCCACCAACTCATTTGAACCCATTTTGTCCAATGGCCTGCTACCCATGAAGCACTATCGGAGAAGGGTACAATGCAATAACCACTCACAGATGAGCACTCTCTGTGGGGAAGACAGACCTAATATGGTCTGCAGTATAAAACCAACTTATCTTGATCCAAATCTACTCCAAGATTAGACAGTTGAAAGTTTTAGAGAATGAAAACAGACCGATCCTGATTTGTCCAAGTTTCCTCGAATGTCCACAATGGTTGCATGATAATAATTATCGGGGTTGGCCAAAAAACTATCATTATCCAATTCACCCAAGTCTTCTTCATGAGGGACAACCATGACACTAACCGCAAAGAGAGGTTAGATGAGGAAGAAGCAAAAGCAAGACCTTACTGGTCCCCACGAAAGAATTCCACCAAACCATCCTCTGAGTTACCCATGACTATAGACAAAGAAAGTCCAAGGGTCAATGCCCAGGTAAGTTCAGACAACCAACCTACTTTTCAGAGACTCATAGGTGGCCATTTTTCCAAACTTGGAATTATTGGGTTTGAGTTCTTGTCTGATCAAGTTCCGGGATGAAGCCATCTAATAATCATGGAGAGTTGCATCAGATGAGCGTCAAATACCAAAACCGCATAGAACTGACATGAGGTGAAGAGAGTGAGAGTGAGCTGGGTTAGTCAGCCAAACGAAATCATGTGAGCAAACAATTGCCAGGTTGGTTAGGATTTTGGGAGTTAGCTGGTCTTTGGTTAGCTTATGGGGATATATGTCTTACTTGTATTATGGCCAGTCATGCAGCAATCCAGTTACATTTCAAGTTAGGGTTTTGGGAGTTAGCTGGCTTTTTAGCTTTTTAGCTTAACCTCTTCCTTTATGGTAAGATTATAGTCATGCAGCAACGTAGTGAGTAAAAGTGGTCGGAACACTATTAGAAAAAAACCCAACCAAACCCCAGTCTAAGTTTAGTTGCCAGAAAATATAAGCTAGCAACATCCAAGCCTGAGTATATATGAGAGCAAACAATACGATTCTAACACATATCCAGGTCTAACCATTATCTACATGTTGCCTGTGAATGCCAAGGTCATAGAGATTACCCCTTGCATCAATTCCTGACCGTAAATCCATATGACTTGTGATTAAACAATGTACATCACAATGCAAAATCCGTTTAAACACATGTTGTTTAAACACACATTCATGAAGATTCCATTTATTCTCTCTGCTCCAATCAGCATGTTTAAACATGCAGGTTTAAACCATTTACACAGATTTAAATGCTTAAACAGACATTCTCTGTGCTCCAATCCATGTGTTTAAACATACAGGTTTAAATATACAGGTTTAAACCATCAGCAGAAATTCAGATGATTAAACAGACATTATCCAATGTACTGTTTAAACCGTTAAAACATCAACTCTAGATAATATCACCTTCCAAGGACTTTGTAAATGATATCAGGTCCTCGGCGCGCATAGCAGCTACATAATCAGACAAATGGCCCTCAGTCAATCTTACATGCATATATCCAGCCTCGTCAAGTTTCTTCTTGCAGTCATTCTCCATTCGTCCATACATGTCCGCCTTTTGCCTTGCATAAGCAACATGGCCATCCGAAGAACCTGTCCACAAGACTGAGAGCTGGGACCAAGCTTGTGTCATCCTCTTGAAGCTCCTTATAACTCTTAGAAACTCTGCAAGTTTTTGCTCGACCTGTTCCTGCCACCGTTGCATTTCGGCTTCTGCACGAAACCACTGCACACGGTCACCTGTGTGTTGAAGCAAATTTATGAGTAACCATCTTACGTTTTGTAACAGCCTTACCTTCAGCCTCCCACTCCACCATCTCTTTCGCTGACATTTTACCCCAACCCCCCATGTGCCAAAGCCATCCTTCCTTTCCCTCTTGTGCTGTCGGAACTACTGTCATATTAAGCATACACTTTGAAAGAATAAATACGTCCATACTGGTGGTACCACTGATAAGGTTTCCATCTTGTTTCCTAGCTGTAGTCTTTGCTATTATGGTTGAGCATTACCAAATGCTATACTGATGAAATTGTCATTCATTACCTTTATTTCGTCGACTCATTTGTGTCCCACTAACTGAAATAAGATGTGTGAGCAATGCCCAACAAGAAACAATGACATCGGCAACACTCACTTGGCAACAGTTCCATCTCTCCTTGATTGGATACTTGGCTATCCACATGCACCCCGTGCAGGGTTAGATCACCCGTACTGGCCATTTGTCCATGCATCTGCCACAGCTTGCCATCTGTCCGACGTGAATCACCCAAACCACGGCCGCGCTGTCTTGACTTCATGAAAGTGTCCTCGATGGTGAGAGGAGGAAACGGTGACTCAGGATCATTGCTGTCAACAGCCCCAAGCAATATCAGAGCAAGGCGGGCAGATGCATAAGTTTCCATATGATGATCTCGTCGACTCTGGGCATCTCTAATATAAGATCCTGACTTGGTGTTTTCAGCCTGTCCACGTGCATTCTTGCGTTTCCGATCCTGGATTGCCGTCAAGGTCTTGACTGCAGATTGTATTGCACGTAGCGCATCACATGCTTCGCCTTCTCGCAACTTTGCCTCTTCGATACCAAGCGCTATGGCCTCGACGGTCTGTTGCTCTTCATGCTCGAAATCTGACGGTAGGAAGAGCTTCTCGTGTTCAACCTCACATGAACGTTGTCGAGCCACTGCATCTCCAGCCTTGGGCATCAGAAGTCTCTGATCATCACGCCATTTCATGATGCGCAGTCGCAACTTCCCTCGCCGAGTGCCAATCTCCTTTTCAAGTGACGCAAGGTGGTGTTCACGATCCTCCGCAACTGTTGCTCTCAGTTTTCGTCTAAATACAAATTATCAGCAGTCAAGCGAAACACCACTGAAACGTTCAGACTCACTGTGCATCCTGAATTCGAAGACCCTCATTAAGAAAGGCAGCGATGGAACCTTGGGGAATGTCAGTGTCCGAGAACTTGGACTCCTGTGCAAGCATATGCTGATAAATTGCTGCCTGAGAAGGCACTACAGTATATGTGAGTTTGTGAGTTCCAAGTGCTATCAATGTTACGAAAGACTCACCCTTTGACTTGCAATGTCTGTATACACTCTCCGTCTCTTTCCCCTTTTGCCTGGGCTTACGATCCATTTGATCCCATGCGTCTCGCTGTTCTGCATATAAAATACATAGCCCTCGAAAATGATCACGCTTTCGAATGTATAATGCTTTAGCAAGGTTGAGGTCGTGTAACAAAGTGGACGCTATTGCCACCAGTCAATGAAGGTAATGTTAAAGTTCGTGAGCCACTCACCCATTTTCATTGTCTTGAGCCAGTTCCAATCGCCGTGGTGGTCGATCAATGTGTCTTGGCGATGGCCATTGTTCATTTGTCTGACATGAGGACCAAGTTGATTTGCTTCAGGCCAGTAGTGTTCAGCTGTCTCCCCGTGAAAATGGCCAACACAGGGCATATATGCGGTTGCAAAGGTGTAGAGACACGTCTCTTTGTGCCCCTGGACATGAAGGGCTGGAACTGACCACCGCATCCTACACACAAGAGGTGCCATATCTGGAAAGAACTTCTCAAATCGTTTGATGACGTGGACCGAGTATGAGCAGTTGCTGTCGTAGGAGCAGATATGGTCAACGTCTGCCTCCTCATCCTGAAGGTTGATGTCTGTTTCCTCCGGTGAAGACCGTTGACGAGCGCCATGTGCAAGCGCAAAGTCAGTATTCGCAAATCTGTTCATAATGTAGGGTAGCGAGTGGAGGAATCGTAGTGAGACACTGCCACATACCTTTCACCAAATTGCATGTCAACTGACGACCAGATGAAGACGTGACTGCATTGACAATTCACTGTCCCAGTGATATCCATATTCTTGAATTTCTTCTTATCTTGTTTGTTGACGGCTTTCAGATATGTACATGTTGATTTCTTAACGCCATGTAACCTAATCAATAAAGAGTTGCACGTTCATATTGTATAATGGTCTAACCTCCTCCGACTTTGGGACATTCCTTAAGTATTCCTTGTAGAGATCGTCCTTTGGGAAATACGCATTTCCCTGAAAAAGCGATATGTCATCGGGATCACTGTTCTTCTTCATCTTGTTGCACTGGAAGTTGCCGTCAAGGGTCTTCTGTGATTGGTTGAGATGCCTGTGGCATCTCCTATCAGCAAACATATTCGTCAACACTGCAGTGGGTCCCACCTAAGCTCAAATGGTGTTGGTTTCCATCCCTGCTCAGTATTGAAACCCGGCTCTGGGCATGCTGGGCAGTGCACGATAAGGTTTCCCGGTCTACGATGTGGTAGCACACGATCGATGCCATGGGCTTGTCCAAGACGCTTGCGAAGGGTGAGCCACCGCCAAACTCGGACAACACGGAGGAAATTCGCATAAGGATCCTGGAGAATAGCATGAGACGCGAATATAATAATGTCTTTAAACGCACTGGTACGTCTGCTGTAAACGCGTTGTCCGTCAGGTGCCTGAGAGCTCCAAAGTAATCGTAGGCTGCCTTTTTCGATTCTAGATTGTGAAGATGGAACTCTTGGAGAACCTTGAATGTGAAGGCAGTCTTCGTGTCGCGAGTAGTTGCAGGAAATAGCCGAGCCCGCATGAGCTGCTCAACCTTCGTACTAGCCCCAAGGCAGCCACAGACAGCCAGTCGTGTGGCGTGAATGCCATTAGTGTCAACAACAGTGAAGAGAATATTGCTCTTGGGGTTGGGGCAACGAGCTCCGTTGTGACCAAGGTATATGGTGAAACCCAACGATGAGATATCATGGCGAACGAAAAAGCCCCGTTCAGCATCCCAAACTTCACCCCAATGGAACGGCAAGTTCTGGTGCGCTTGAATAAAACAATCTGTGCACGATGCACAGTACTGTGTACAATCATGGCATTGTGTTGTTCGGACGCCATTGTTGCATGAGCAAAGCGAACCAACTTGGGGATCCGCCTCAAATTCGATGATAAGCCGTAGAAAATTGTCAAAGTGCCCATCGAAGTCCTCCAGGAGCCGTGAATTCTAGTAGTAGAGTTGTAGTTATACTTTTAAGCGCTAACATACAGAACAAACCTGTGTCTGCTTTCTAGGCAGGTCATCTTTGTCATCCATCAGGTCAGGCTGGTGGCTGGCATCATCGGTGATCAGGGGAGAGAGCGTAGTGATCCCCGTGGTACTCGAATCGGATCTGTGTGTCGTGGTGCGTACTTCCATACCAGAATCTCCAACGGTCCGAAAGTGTGCTTTATGGACGTGTGGGTTTCTAATTCTTGCAGCCTGCCGGGAAAATTGCAGTTCCTCTTCTTCCACAGAAGCTCTCCGTTTTCGGCTCATGTCTCTGGGCCTAATATTGAGAATGATGAGTATGGAACAAACACCACCCCAGTCAATCACGGATACGCACTAGGGATGGGCAATCAAGTGAGGTGACTGAAATCAATGGGTTGAGAGTACGATGCAAAACGAGGAACAATAGACTCAACAGTATGTGGCTTGAGGTGGGTAAATGGCGATCCTTAGATAACATGGCCATGGCAGTGCAGAAGAAATGACGCAAAGTCCAATCTCTTGTGAGAGGGAGCAACAGACACAAAGTCTAAGTCACCGCCAACCAGGATGACGCGAAGTCTACTTCCTGAGTGTGCATAAGGAATACAATGTCCACAGCTTCGTCACCTGGCGAGGTTTGTATTGCCCTCCCAACCTCGAGGGGTGGACAGCCATGTCCATTGACGTGGGTCTGGCCCTCCCGAGGTAATGAGTGCACACCCAAACTTGCCATTTTCCCTGTTACGGTTGTTCGGGAGGGCGCGTGACGGAGGTCATACGGTTCCTGTGGTTGCTGGTGCTCCTTCCCGATTCTGATGATCCAGGGCAAGACCCGGAAGGCGAGGTCAAGGGTGTCGAAGTGGAGAGTCTCGCACGTTTGCGATGAGACGATGACGGCGCATACGTTGACGAACCAGAGTTGCCCGATGCGCGAGAGGCTGTTTTGCGGAGTCAGTGAGTGGAATGTTTAACGGTTGATGTAATAGAATACAAATAGCGTTGGTGGTTCGAAACAAGTAGAGTCGCAGGACGACTACAATGGGGTTGCGAGTGGATGAAGGAGAGGGCTTAAGGGTACAGGGAGCGTGTAGAGTTGTATTGTAGCGACGCATACCGATGATCGCGCAAAGACGAGTTCTAGAATGAAGTGTTCGTCAGTAGTGAATGGATATATAGATAGAAATGAGACGACACGAAGTCTAATCTCCAGCAGAGCCAGCAACTGACGCAGAGTCTAAGTTGCTGCCGTGGCCCATCCAGATTGACGCAAAGTCTAGATCCAGGATGTGCCAGTGCACGAGAATGAGTTTGACACTTACCAGCGACGGTTGGCTCCTCTGAGTCGAAGACATAGTGTTACATTTCCATCTCCGCTTCCGACCCCGATGCCCATTCCAATACCTACCATGACGATTCTACACTGCCACCTTCCTTTTTTATTTCATTTTGTCCTTTGTCTTTGTTTCGATATCATTGTTTCTTCATTCGGACATCCTTGTACTTTCTTGTTCTTGTTCTCTTTTTGTCCCACCTTCTAGAACAATCCAGACCGACCATGGACATATCCACGTGACCTCGTTGTACCCGAATAGTCTCCTTGCCGACGGATGTCACCGACATTGTCTTTTCCCTTCGATATCTTGTTTACGCTATCCCACGACAAACCGATCACAATGGCTGTACTCCCGAAACAGCTCATTACCGTAATTATCATTGGCAGCATCGCCATCACTTTCCTGATCGGTTTCTACATTGTTATGATCTATCTTTGGCATCGGCACCGAAACCCTTCCGCCATCGATACTTCCGACTTCCACCTCAACAATATATCAACACGTAATTGACAATTGCCATTCTTGGATATATGGTTTCCACTTTCGTATTCCGTGCCTACCATTATCCTCCCTGACGATCCGACGACATTCCTCACCTGCTTGAGCACTCTGAACAATCCTCGATCACACGACAATTCACTGTTCCCTCCAAGCCGACCATCGCCGAAGCACATACATTCAAACTTCGACCATAGACCACACGACTTCCCAATACAGTGACCCGACCCCTATCGTTTATTGTTCACACGACACCGCTTCAATGCAGTACCCGACGACTTGTTCCCACAGCTTGTCACTCGTGCCATGACTCGAAACCTGGACCCACATTCATTTATCCTTTTCCATCTTTCATCTTGATACCTCCCACACTCGTTTACAATGATACCCTTTCTTGGACGAATACCGACATCAAGTGGACCTTCTTGTTCCACAAACAGGACAAGACACCGCTCCTCGATATGTCATCAACAGACATCGTCATCCGGTACAGCTTATGCTGTTCATATGTCTGACCTCGACTAGCCCATTGTCCTAGTTGGTTTTTTCCTCTATACATTCCTTCATTTTCTTTCATACCAACCTTGCCGCTATATCCATGCTACCTCAAGACACCCTCATTGCCAACCCCACACTGGACGATACCCATCTTTGACCCGACCGTGCAACGCACTTGCCAAACTGCGCACTTGCCTGTTACAGCAAGTGTAGACCCTGAATTGGCAATTCTGCTTGTCACATGATCCGATGACAAATCATCCGAGTCATCCGGACCTCTTCTATCCTCAATGACACCCGGGCCTCCAGTTGGATCGCGAGAACATCGACATGAGGACACCTCATGTACGCCTCATGGTGAACACATGGTAGAGTTGGACATGTTGTGGCTTCATGGTTGTATTCCTATTTACCTCCCCTCAAGACCAGCCACTATATGTACTGTTCTTGTTGTTGGTTCGGACTTTTTCTTCTTTTCCTTTCCTTACGTTTAGTCTGGTTCTTGGGGCAGACTCATCTTGTTTTGGGTAACCCCCACGGCTCGCAATGACATTAGACCTTGACCCCCCCTTCTTAGCAGTGTTGTCTTAGCTGTAAGCAACAATGAAAGCTGCTGTTCTCTCCTCTGGAAGCCGATCCCCTGTTAAGTTGATTGTTGCCGGAGCCCGCTGCAGAAGCGATCCGTAACACATAGTGAGTGACTACAAATGCTACATGACCGAATCCAGATTACAAATTCTGTATAAGCCTTTTTTCGTCAACAAATCAGCCCGTCGACTTCTACGTTTCCATTCAAGTAACAGTAAGTCATACCCGTCTTATCCCAGTCTTCATACCCAGAACTAGACTCTGTGTCATTCTGGTGGAGTTGAGACTTTGACTTTGCGTCGGTCTCGACTCACAGCGAGAGATTTGACTCTGCGTCGTCTCTTGCACGTACCTCGCAAAGCTGTTCAACATAACTCACAATCATTATTCTAGGTTGCCTTGTGGTTCACCAGTATGCCACGTCCCGCGGCATCCAGTGCAAGACAAGTTTCGAGGTGGTAGTTTAACGGTTAGTCCTTTTATTTCATCCAACTTTGTGCAATCCCGGAATTTGACTATGCGTCGTTCCAGCAAAGTAGGGACTTTGACTTTGCGTCAGTCTTTACTCACCGCAAGAGATTAGACTTTGCGTCGTCTCTAACCCTCTTCCTTGAATATTAGAGTGACTGCTGTCTCAGATTCTGCCGTTAAGTTCATTGGTCCTCAATGTCCATCGATCCGCTGGAACTCCTTCAACAACGCCGACCTAATGGTACAGGTTGTGTCTATGACAAGAGCTTATACTTATTCATATCATCCTACAGGACCTATAGGCCCATTTGATGCTCGTGTTGCTGCAATCATAGATGGTTTCCAGCCCGGAGTAAATGACACGATAATCACATCACCCAACATGGACATCATCTATAAGCCTCCGTTAGGTAGACGCCTGGTTCGTTTAAGAAATGATTGCCGCTACGCAGACGACGATTACATGTTATGGCCGCAACCTTTTATGGAGGAATATTGCTGGTTGCCCGTTATTCCTCGCTGTCCCGAGGATCCTGCTGATCCACTTTCGATCATGTGGTGGAATCCCACTGCTGCTGACTTTATCCCGACAAGTCGGCAATTTGTAGAGGGTCTTGGTAAGCTTGAAATCTCAAAGGCGGTGAAGTTGCGGGTTGTGTGTGAGGCTCTTTTTGCAAGGATTATGGATTACCAAAAATCAGGCGGAAATAATCCCGTTGTGCTGAATCTCCAAGTTGCTTTGCACCACTCAATATGTCGTTTGGAATCTCTCACGACGTTTTACAAGGAGATGGTGTTTGGTGTCACTGAAACTCAACGTTGGTACCTGGAACTAGTCGCTGTCGTGGACTATATCACGATTTTCAAGCCACGAATGGAAGGCAGTCTCCCGAAAGCCGAGCGTGTGGCTTTTGTGGTTGGCGCATTCACCGAGAACCCGCAATATGTTCAGGCCGCCTTCGATGCTGGTATTCCTGTGTGGTTCATGCGACCTCTTCAAACTTTATCTTTGAGCGTGAACATTATGTCTGTTACTACCCTTCGATCTCCCGAAGATTTTCTCACAATGACCGATTGGACCGAGAGCCCATCATTCCCTGTCATTCACAATGGGTCAAACAACGTTGAAAAGGTCAGGCAAATCCACAATTACGCCCGCACACGCTTCCAGTACCCAGACCCTTTCGCTGTCATCGACGATCCATTTCTTGTAGGAGGGAGTGTACCAACAGTTACAGCGACGGTACCAATGGCTGAGCTCGAACGCCCTCGCACGGTTAATGGAGAGAGTGTACCGATGGTTACTGAGAGAGTATCAGTGGCCGAGCCCGAACACCCTCGCACCGTTAAGGTCACCAAGAAAGCTCGGAAACAGTGCAGTGCCATTAGTTCAGGTATATTATCAAGTCTCTTCATGTATCAATGCTTATCGCTTCCTGCAGTGGGAACCAAGAAATCTAATTCTAGCTGGAAGCCCGTTCAAGCCAAGTTTTGAGACCCTGACAGTGACCTCATCCCTCCGTCAATCTTCACATGGGCCAATGCCCTTCTCCACGTTAATACCGAACCTTCTCGACTGAAGGCTCTGTGTAAGAGTAATCCACACGATGGACACTTTGTTTTCCCTGATCCCAGGCTCTTGGTGGGCCCGAACACCGAGGCAAGGCAAGCCTTGTACCTCGTCAATTGGTTGGACCAGCGCCAACTATGGATATCTCGCGTATCTCGTGCAGACTCTGCTGCTCGAGCTTTGTCAAATCAAGAGTGGCGCGACTGTCTATCAGGTCTATGTTCAGAGCATAACAAACAAATGACCTCGACTCGGGCTAGCCAACGCCGTGCCGACATCATCACACTGATCGGCCATTTGTACAAGGGGTCCGGTTTGGTTGCAGACATGCCCCGTACCCAAATCTTTTGGAAAGAGCAACAACTGATGGCGCCTGACGGGATGTTGCCTGATCGCAGGATTGTCCAAGAGGTGCTGTGGGAGCTGTATGAGCTTAACTTTCGTTTCGAATTCCTGGCCCTGGATGGCCGAGCCCATAAACCCAGAATGCCCTCAGGGATCGAACAAGAACCAGAGTTTAGCACCCGCCAATACGAACTTATGGCATGCTTCATGGCATCCAACTCTGGTGACCCCAGTTTCCTCGTAACTCAGATCCCTTCGAAGAACGGTGGTCTCGCTGCGGACGACTGGCGTGAGCGTCTCCAATATCTTTTGGCGATGCACAAGGTAATGAGAACTTGGGATTGCCAACCACCAGATGGGTTTGAGCTTGGGTTTGGAGCCGTTGATACTTTCACAGAGCCAAGCGTCTCATTGCTTGAAGAAGCGATTGCCACTTTCTACACACAGACTTTTTTTGATTACTTTGGACGTGCGGCCACTATTCCTCACAAACTCCCGTTTTAACTTTTAGCTGATGCCATTGTTTCTCCCCATCTTCGTGTAATGTTCTCGTCTCGTAATGTGACTATTCATGACTTCTCATGTGTGGCATGTGAATTGTCTGCTCACGGTCATCTTTCACCACAATGGTTTGCAACTAACGAAGATGAAATGAACTGATGTCTATCTTCGTCTGCAGAACTGCCTGTAAGTAATATTATTTGCTTCGTGACATCATCTACTGATTCAAGGTACATTTGCTGTCACATTACAGAGGGAACAATAACAGTTACAACAGTGCATGCAATGTCTGAAGGAGGTTTAAACAAGCGGTGTGGCTTTCTTCGATGAGTGGCCTTCACATTGACTTCAAGGTCAGTTCATATAAAGGTTCTGAATCGTTCCTGTTTCATCAAATCCACACCATCCTTTCGTTACTATGGTCGGACGCAGATCACAGTTTACTCCTGCTCAGGACGCATATATTAACAGCTACATGCAAGCATTCGAGGCCAAGGTGTACGAGCTTGATCCTGACTTGAAAGGAATGAAGGGTGCTTCCTTAACAAGGTGGAAGCAGGACACTGCGGAAACTATCAAGTCGTCATCTCTGTTTCAAGACCAACTGCTTTGCGAAGGGGATGTGACTCTGACGACCTGGACCATGGTATGTCAATTCACGTCATGATTCAGGGGATTGATTGGTTCTTCAGCGAATCATCCGCAAGTTCACAAACCGCTTCAGCACTATGAAACGAAAAAGCCAGTCCACGTCAAACACTCATGGAGATCAATTTTTTATCAATCTCTCCTCAAGTGTTACTGGGCGCCAGCTCTATGAACAAGAACGAAAGAACGAGATCAATACTGAGGCTGCGAAACGTCGAAAGGATGCTGATACTGATGGGGGGCATGCAGGGTTTTACCAAGTCGTTTTGAAGGAGATGTGGGAGGACGAGGAGGATCAGCAGGCATATGAGAAAAGGGCTGAGGAAGTTGAAAGTGATATTCCTCGGTGTGCATTTCTTGATCTTTCCTATGGCTATGATTTAACACGACCGGGTCACCTTAGAAATCAGAAAGAGTTTATGAAAGCAGCATGGTTTGCCCTCAAGACGCTCTGCCAGAATGGTAAGCTTGGCCCTGCCGAGATGATGCTGTTCTTCGCATTCCGTGATGAACATGGCGATCTCGATAGTGGCGTGTAAGTGCACCAACCGGCCCTCTGTAGTGCCACACCTAATAAAATGACAGAGTCAATGCCCATTCAGTCCATAACAAGCTTGATATGAGATCCCAGCTCAAAGACTTCACAGAGCATTTCGAAATGCCATGGTTTCAGTATGCCGAAAGGGTCCTCCCTCGTGAGTTGCTGCATGAACTTGGACACGCTATGTTGCCTTAATCAATTCACCAGGACCCAGCATCAAGAGTGATGACTCCACAGACCTTCAAATTCCTCGTAACTCTGCAGGAATACCTTTGTTCCCTGCTGTCGAGTTCAACAAGATGATTTTGGGCGATATTCGTGCCATTCTGGAAAAATACTTCAGCACATTGTGGTGTAAGTCAGTCCAGTACAGCCTTCTGCTGGATTATTTCGAGTGATTACACCTAGGTCATACCTGGCCAGCCGATCAGCATTTTGCTGCAATACCTTGGGCTGATATTTCCGTTAACCCTTCCGACTATTATGATGTGCAAAGTTTCATCGTCCCAGTCAAACTGCAAGCGCCAGAGCTTATGTCACTTGCCCACATTATCATTCTCTCGGAGTATCTTGCTTCGACAGCTTCCAGAGACACTGATGAACAACCATTTATGTTCCTGCAGAAGGCTGAGATTCTTAGATGCATTGGTGACCGTCAGGCTGACATTGAAGCGCAGCACACAGCTGGTGATGAAGAAGACAGCGACGATGATGACACAGAACTTGGGGCCATTGCTGCTGGAGTGCACGTCCCACTTGTGCATGAGTTGCAGCGCAAGGACACAACAAGTGAGGCACCGGTGACAAGTGTCAGTGAGGCAGAGGATGGTGAAAATGCAGAGGAGAAAGTGGTAAGTGAGAACAATACTACAGAGAGGGTGCTGATGCAGAATTGCAGCATGAGAATGCCACAAGTGAGGCTGCGGGGACAAGTGTTGGTGAGGCAGGGAACAGCAAAAACGCAGGGGAGAAAGTGGCAATAAGTGAGAGCCCTACTGCCAAGGAGACACTGAGCAACGGCAAGGGTGGACAGGTAGGACATAATTCGGAGGAGATTGAATGCGAAAGCAAGAAGTCGAAGACACAGAGAGGCAGGACAACTGGCGGCATTCTTTTCAGTACACGAAGGACACGGTCTTGCGTTGCTGAGAACTCACGAAAGACACGATCTTCTGTTGCCGAGAACTCACGAAAGACACGATCTTCTGTTGCCGAGAACTCACGGAAAACACAGTCTTCTGTCGCCGAGAACTCACAGAAGACATGGAGCGCTCATGGTACAAGTGATGGGACTGTGACTCGTGGGACAAAGCGCAAAGCGGCAGGGATTCAGGAAAATCTAGAGTACGCTATCTCCTCCTTTTCCTGCAGCAGCAGCAGAAAAACTGAACTACGGGTTGTTTAGGGGTAGGCCAAGCAGCAAACGTGCGAATACACAAAATAAACGCAAGACGAGACACTGTATGCTTTAATCCTGTGTGGCATTAACCTGCTAACTTTCCAATTGTGCAGGTGGCTAGGATTGTGTTTCATCCGATTCAACAATGTTTAATCTGCTCAATGTATTTAATTTAAATCACTTCAACCATGTGTGTTTAATCCACTGAGCTCTGAATTTCGGATTCCATTAAATCCAAGTTTCATTACCCACTACTTAAATTACTCCTGTTTAAACACGTAAAATTAGCTGTCTGTTTAAACAAAGTTCTGTTTAAACTTGATTTGCATTATAAAGTACATTGCTTAAGCAAGACTCCTAGGGAGGCTGCTCTGGCGTAGCTGCAGATTGATTGCTTGATCAATCCCTCACTTGTACCTGCACAGCCCTTAGATTTGTCTATGGAAAGTAAGTGATAGATATTCTATAACATCGTGACAATGACATCCTTCATAGAGACTGGCAATGTGTCACCTATAACCAAAGAAGCACTAGACATCCCTATGCCTTTTCCCACTGACAGAGTGCTGCACTTGTTCCAAAACAACCTCCTTTCAAGATCATCAACCCTTTGTGAGTCCCATTCCCAGACACGAGATATATCATTTCAGCTAATAATTGATCTGGAAAAGTGAATCTGCACAACAGATAGTTGCAACACCCCTAATCAAA
This sequence comes from Hygrocybe punicea, assembly GCA_963556145.1. NCBI lineage: Eukaryota > Fungi > Basidiomycota > Agaricomycetes > Agaricales > Hygrophoraceae > Hygrocybe > Hygrocybe punicea. Next base: position 297,404 of record OY744464.1, read on the forward strand.
CCTGTTTCCCAGGCTGCCACTCATTCTGTGAACACTGCATCCTCTTCGTCCACCATTGATGCATTGAAGGGAAAGGATAAAGAGAAGCCAATCAAGAAGGGCCCCATGATGAACCAAATGCAGGCCATGACACCAAAGTGAGTCATTTGAATTCATGCATGTGCTAACACTGATCCCGACTTTACAGGAATCTTTTTGCCATCGACCACTGCGTGAAGCATCGCATTATGAAGGCCAAGTTTGAACAGGTCGGGGAAGACCTTGATGATGCCACGAAAAATGTATGTCTGCTTATGGAAGTCTTTTTTGGTTGCAACTACAGAATACATTGGGTAGCATTATGAGGACAAGAGCAAGAAAGTCAAACAGGATGTCAAGGCAGCAAAGGCAGCAGTGGCAAGAGTTGCAGTGGGCTGAGCATTGGGAATAGGAATGGGAATGGGAATGGGAACAGGGAATGGGCAGGGATGAGGGTGGGGGGGATGGGGAATGAATGCAGAAACTCTCGGAGCACATTGTACAGTACCATAAATGATCGCAAAGGAAATACCATTGTTTTGTAAAGGATATCACTTGAAATCCATATGCTATCATTGCAAACTTTGTTTTAAATATGCTTATGGGAAATAAAAATATTTTATACTATCTAAAAGGTCCTTAACATATGGACTTCTCACTGGGCTTCAACAGCAAAGCACCTTGTTGTAATAAGATCATTAGCTTGAATTCTGGGCATTGGAAAGAAAGCTATGACAATGCTCAATATCTCAATGGATTTGATAGGAACATCCTCAATGCTAGCAGGACTGGCCACTGGGATGATGAATATGCAGGAACATTTGGATTTCCTGCAGGACACTACATCCGCTTCATATAGCTTAGCACCGTTGCATGCTCGGCATTCTTAGCTTCTGCAAGTAACCTGTCCAAAAAATGCGATGCGCATACCTCAGGCTGCAACAGCCGGTTCAGTGCAAGGTCAAGACATTGGACAGAGTTGAACCAAAGATTGGGGGATTGCCAAGGACTTGGGAGAAGCAGTTGGGAGGTTCATCACCAGTGATGGCCTGGGTCAGAAGACAGGATGCACAGGCAAGGTGGGCCGAGATGGCATTGGCTGCTGAACTAGAGGGTACAGTTGTTGAGGATAGGACCTTGTTATCGCAAGGTGACTGTTGAGAGAGAGTGCCATTCGACGAGTGACATAAAACCTGGACTCTGAAAGGGGGGAAGATGTTTTATTTCAAGCAATAGATGTCTCAGAATAGCACAAATTGTTGGTCTTGCTCTATATTAGTGATTCCTGCAACAAGTCTATCAAATCTATGAGTGGTACTCGATCAAAGTGAAAATAGGCAGGAGTAATGCAAACTTACACTTCACGGCAACCTTCGAAATATGCCAAATCCAAATTTCAAAACATTGAAGATGCCTGTGGATTGTAATTAGAAATGATTATTATTGCGAAAAAAAATTCTGACTGACCCACAAAAAATTCTGGACAAAAACCATGCTTAACATTCATAGTTAGCTTCACCAATAACCAGGCCCCAATGATCCACCACAAAATGTTCATGTTGATGACAACCTTGTATTTATTCATGTCGCATGCCACATTGTTGACAATGGTTCTCTTGAGTTTCGCACGATCAGGGCCCATGTTGTAGAGGGGGTGAACCATGAATAAACTGCGAGAAAGGACCGAATGCCTCAGGTAAGTTGGTTTGCAGGCAATGCAAGATTGGGAGAAAAGACCAAATGCCTTGGGCACAAGTTGGTTGGGGGGAAACCTATCACAACTCACAAGAGTGTGAGAAAGCCAGGTTGGTCCGTGAGAAACTGGTCATGGGATTGCAAGAAAAAGACCAAATGTCCTAAGTGTTGGTTTGTGAGAAACCTATCATGCTCACAAGACTGCAAGAAAAGCTAGGTTGGTCTGTGAGGAACCTAGCACCGGATTGTGGGAAAAGACCAAATTCCTCAAGGTTGGTCTGAGTCTGCAGGGAACCTATCACTGGATTGCAGAAAAGACCAAATTCCTTGATGAAGGGCTGGATCACGAGAAACCTGTTACAGGATTTTGAGAAAAGACCAAATGCCTTAGGTTTGCGAGAAACCTATCACACTCACAAGACTGAGAAAAACTAGGTCGGTCCACGAGAAACCTATTGCGAGAAAAGACCAAATGCTTCAGGTACAGATTATTTCCGAGAAATTTTACAACTCACAAATGACTTGGAAATCCCTGGCTGAATTATGGAGTTTTATCCAAGTGAGTGGCCATGGGCAATGAGAATGATCGTTCTTGATGAGATGAGGTGCTCAGAAAATATCTGATCTTTTCCGATGGGATGTCAAGTCTGAATAAGCTCATGAGCATGGTAATCAACCAAATGATTCACAAAATATGATTTGAACACATCAAGAGCATCCGTGTAACTGAAGTCTTTGGGAATGAAGCCATGACCATACTGGGGCAAGAGATGTGCAGCCAAAACAACTGCATCAAGATGTATAACTTCTAGCAGGGCCTTTCCATAGAGAGTCTCTGGTTTGACAACCCACATCTTAGTTGCCGAATGAGGTTCTGCTGAGACCAGAATGAATCATTTGATGAGAGCACAAGAAAGCTCTTTTCGAAGTACAGGGTCATGAAATGAAAAGAAGAGAAGAACCCGTACAATGAGCATGCCATGCATGACCTGGGTCTCCTCTGCTGAGTTGTCGTCAGAAACTGTGTCAAAAACTGTGTCAAACCAGGGGTAGCTTTTCCACATTGGATTTGCACGAATACATTCCCTGTACATGCCAACAGCGCCACAAAGGTCACTTGGGGCATAGAAGGATGCTATTGCAGAATGAAAAACAGAGATTTTCGATAAGAATTCAGGAAGAAGTTGGGGGAAGTCTTCATAATTGGGGTGGTACTGGGCATAGACAAATTGGCAAAGAGCCATTGGAAAGCCTGGTTGCTTGATATGACAAGCAAGATCATCCAAGTTTCTCAGATAATTTTGCTCTGACAATCATTTAGCGAAAGTCACGAACCTGAGACAATATATGTGCCACATACCTGGAGTTGTGGCCAACACGACTTGTGCAAGTGATCCTAGACCAGACAATGGGCCACCATAGTCATCATCATCACTTGTGCCATTGTTATCCTTACTGCTGACATCATCACTCCAATTACCCTAGCCACTATCCATGTCATCATCATTGTAACCACTCTCGCCATCACCATTGCTATCATAGTTTGTGATAGCATAGGTTTGTGGATGGCCAGGCATGAGTTGCTTAATATACTGTGATGTGGTTCCTTGGAGCATGCCATGACTTCGAAAGATCCTGCAGAGACACAAGCTTGTCCATTTGTGTGACAGTTGTGATCATTTGAAGGAGTGCTTTGAACCGGCTAGAACGTCTCCAGGGATGCTTTATGGCCACTTTGTGCTTGGATTCAGTTATTGATGAGCATGTTCCATTAGGAGATCCAAATAATTCAATCTTGGAAATGTAATGAAGGAGTGCATGCTGGTGGGGGAGAGATATCGACATGCGAATGCCTGTCTCAATGAAGATATTGCGCAGCTCATGAAATTGTGAGAGATGTTCAAATGCCTTGAGGTCAGAAGAATCAATGGTGTTATGGCGAGCAATATAGCAACACTCCATAAATTCCGAGATACACTCTACCATCTGGTCAGGACCTAGACCATGGATAGCCGCAATATAGACCTAGAAAGTTGAATAAGATGATGAATTACAAGGTAACTGAGGAACAGATAACCTTCATCAATGCCTTTGAATCATCACCAGTCCATTGGGTAAAATCCTGACCATCCGGAAACCATCGTAACCCAGGAAATTCCAGAACTGCAGAAATACTGGATAACATTCAACCCAAGGAAGCTCAGAATAGTAAAGACAAATTACCGGTGATCAATCTCTTGAATATAGGCAAATGCCTGCATTTCGCCATGTTCAATTATTAAGTACTCTCCCACCCAAGTGACAAGGTGATCTTTAAACACTCCTTTAACTAACTGATGTAGAATGTTGTGTGTTATAAGATGGTGGATGTCTGCTGGAGGAAAGTTGTGTGTGAATGGCTGACAAAGTGTCAATGAAGTACTGGAGAGATGCAAGACTATCAACTTACAAGGACATCACTACAAACACCGTAGCTCTCACAAATAAGCCTTGAATCAAATTCTTGAATGAGAAATATTGTCTTGTCATTGCAGCGTCAACAGGCATCTGGATCATCTAGATTATCTGGGGTAACCTCGCATCTAAATAGAGAACTTAGAAACATCCAGAGAGTTGCTAGCTGAATACACATGGCATACCAGTTCCCAACCATTCCCGCCAACCAAACTTGCTCAGGATAATCTGCAATTTAGGGGCCTAGAGAGAAGATAGCATGGCGAAAGTGTCCATCTGGACAGCAGATTATCTTGGGTTCTGTCATGGATGGCTGTAACGATGAGAATATGTGTGATAAACAAGCATGATAGGCTTGTCGACAAAAGGACTGAAATTCGGGTCACTTTCAATGCTTTTTACTTGCTATCAATGTGGCTTAGTAGTACAATAACATTGGTTAATAGATTATATACTTTTTGGAATTGGGAGCAGTGTGATTGGCTGCATGCCTAGACTATGTGAACGTCACATTGTATTGTCTATGTTACCAGCTGTAAATGGGATGGAACTCTTGATGTCCTGTCACCACAGAAACTGTTGTCTTATCACTACCAATAACAATTGGAACAAGCATAGCACTGTGAGCTGATGGGTTGTCACAAATTATCTTATTCTATGATATGGCCAGTCAGTACAGAAAAGAAGATGACACAAAGACTCTGACCACCTCTTCCCATGCTAAAGAGCTGGACATTAGATTCGACCATACACAGTCTCCCTTCTTATTAAACTACATGTAAGGAACATAGTCAAGGTGACCCTTAAGCTCCAGTGATGCAATCTGGTTTTGTAGAACAATGTGTGGATCATGGAAGCAGAGGCTGGCAGCAGGGAGAGAGGAGACTCCCTGCCCCCCGCTGTTCTTGCCGGAGGCACATCGACCAGGTATTTCTTGCCAGATACCTCAACGAATGTTGTCCGCACATCAATTGACACAGTCCGTGCACGTTCACGAGGTGTGATGGCTTGGGGGGGCTTGCAACAGGGAGAGGGGAGAGACTCCCTGCCCCCACTGTTCTCGCCCCATCTGTCATCCTCATCCCCCTTGTTGTCGCCCACCATCAGCCACTGGGTTGGCATTGACATGGTTGTGGTCATGATCTGGATGGTTAGGAGATGTCGATGGGAACGTATGTTGGGCATGTACCTGGGCTGTTAGGTGGGTGCACAACCCTCCTGGCCTAGCTCTCTGCCATTGTTGCCTGGTTGTTGGGTTGTTGCCATGCAGGTGGTGGTGACATGGGCGTTGGTCGTGGTCACAGTCATGTCATGGCGCCTTTCGCTGGTCTGATATCCATGGTTCTTGCGGGATATGTGAGAGGTGGTGGGAGATGGGGAGATGGTGGAAGATGGTGGTGGTGGGTTGTGATATTTGTGCTCATCGTCACTGGTGCTGTAAGAAAGTGAGCTGTCAGCATATTTGAAGCCAGTTGATCTCAGCTGGTGCAGATTTCAAACTCAGTTTTAAAATTATTTTGCACGCAATGTAGATATATCATTTACTTTGAGAGTAAATACATGTACTGGACTTGCAATAGATACACTGGCTAGCCGGCTGAATAGCCATGCCTAACAGCTACAGGAAATCATAGCTGGTTTGTAGCTTAGCCGAGCCAGTCACAAGCCAAGCCAATTTGGTGGCTTGGCTATGGCTAGTAGCTGGCTTCTAGCTGTAGCTGTGGCAACACTAGTCTTAAGCTCAATTTATCTGGCAATTAGAGCTTTGAAGCTCAGTAAAATGATAATTTGCAAAATCGAATGCAACTCAATCAGGGAAGGGGTTCCAAGGATTTGATGGGTCTTCATCAGCAAAGGTATGTGGGGTGGCAGGGAATTGGGTGGTAGAACATTTCCATAGTTATCACAAGGAACCGCTATTGAAATATTTCAGGGAGGATAACCAGAGTCTAGCTAAAAATGGCTCACCATTCAACTCAGGATGTGAAATGACAGTAAAAGAGTCATCAACTTGCACATTTTTCCTCGGATGTCCCAGCTTGACATGTCTGTTAAGACCACTAAGCGTGTTGCAGGACTTGCTGCAAAATGTGCAAACATAAGACATTGTAGTGACAGCGAATATGGAAGTTGACAAAACCTTTCAGAAAAAAAATCATGCCACCAGCCACATCATCCCTCAGAACATATCTCAACATCCCACTTGTTTTTTCCTCTGCTCATTTCTTCTCCTCCACTCATTTTTTTTTACCAACCCAACTACTTTCTGTTACCTTTTACCCCGATCTAACCCCCGTTTCTGACCCCGACTCTGACACCACGTCACAAAACAACGTCATAGCTTGGGTCCAAAACATCATCGACGACAATCAACGACAATATCCAAATCCACATGACTATCCTCATCGTCCGATTGCCGCCGATACATCATACACGTTGGTACAAGCCCTCAATAATACCGCGCAGCACAATCACAGAATCAGCTGTCTGCTGACACCGGACATGCAACGTAGCCGATGGCCACCACGTTGGCACCCTAAAACGCACAGACCACGAAGCACACGAAGACGCCGTTCATCTCGGAGCTTATCCTCGACGCAACCACGCATGACGAAGAAGCCAGCCCTGAAGTCGTTCGATAGTATTTAGTCACGGACAATTGTAGTCAGTAACTTTAAGTTTAGTCTAGCTACTCTTCCCCCGATTGCTACCAGACACCTAGACTCCTCCCCCTTCGTACATTTGTTTGTACTTCTTTCCAACAAATCATCCTCATTTGGTTCTTTGTTGCCGGAGTCCGCTATAAGAACAGCGATCCGTAACATAAGACTAAACTTTCTCTACTCCCCCGACAACGAACCAAAACAACCTGGAACCTCGACGATACCGAACCCCAAACTGGGAACACGACGACGAATATCATCTTGCACCCGAGACGTCAGATTCTTCTGACAACGATTTCGACCACTACGTCGCAGAACAGACTACCTTCCGACCCCCGTCTTTCCCCCCGCCATCATTTTCTGCTTCAACACTTGCTCTTCACCATCAAACACACATACACAACAGAATGTCAGACACCGAAGAAAACCGCGAAACCCAAGACACCACCACTGTTGCACCCGCAGCCCCGTCATCTCCCAAATCTCATATCGCTCCGCCAGCTAAGTACGATGGGAACAAAGGGGGATTCAAAACATTCCTCCGAAGTGCCCATATCTACATCCGGGCAAACATTACCGCCTTCGATTCAGAGGAGAAGCAAATCCTTTTTATCCTCTCGTATTTGCAAGGCGGGCTCGCCGGACGATGGGCGGACGAGTACGTCGACATTGCCTTACAGCACGACCCCGTCAACTTCGGAAGTCTGGACGACTTCACGAAGGAATTTAGACGACACTTTGAAAAACCGGATCAGAAGAAGGACGCATTAACCAAGTTAAACGACTTGCGTCAAGGAAAGATGACAGCAGACGAATTCTGGATCGAGTTCGATACTCTCCGACGTCTCGCTGGACTCAGCGAAATGTTCAACGAGAGCTATCTTATTCAGCTCGTTGAACTCCACATGAACAAACCATTAATCGATCAAATCTATACTGGGATGGTGATCCCAACAACTATCGAAGAATGGTGCGAACAGACGGTCAGACTTGATCAACAATGGCGACGTCGCCAGGAACAAGTACGATCGATGAATCTACCCACAAAAACGCGATACAATCCAAACGCGGCAACTACATCGACTACTTCTCGAGCACAACAAACATCAGTACCTCGCCCACAGTCGGAATCCGTCCCAATGGACATCGATAAACAGCAAACGTTACCTCAACGACAAACGTTTACTCGTTTGACAGATGAACAACGGTTGGATTTCATGAAGAAAGGAATTTGTTTTAAATGTTGACAACCCGGACATATCTCACGTAACTGTCCGGAACAACAAGGACGACAACAGATTCGTTCTATGGAGACCGTTCAACAAACACCGAGACAACAGCAAGACGATGGCAAAGACGCCCGGATTGCCGCTTTGATGGATGAATTGACGGCGCTGAAATTGAAGCAAGAGGGTTTTTGATGAAGCGACGTGAAGCGCAGGAGGCCACGATCGCACGACTCGAGAATGATGTATACGTATGTAAACAATTTGACAACGTTTTCACCAAACTCAAAGTCCTCCGCAACGAATTGAAACAAACACCAATACAAGAGCCGAAAGAGGAAAGCAACACGTGGCGAGATACCCATGTTGCAGACAAAGAAGAGAAAACCGAACCCCAGAAAAGAAAAACGACAATCGAATCCGAATTCAATGCGACCGAAACGATCGTTGCTATTCGTTCAACCACGATGGGTTATGCCCTTGATATCTTGAATGATTGGGACATCCATGATCAATGGACGGATAAGATTTCGCCAGGACTTGTCTTAACGCTTAATCGACGATCAATCGCAGAAGCAGTGCAATGGTTAGTACAAAATATGCCACAAGATTTACCGCAAGAACCGCAAACATTGGAACCGATACGAGCCATAACACAAAAAGATTCCGAACTCCGTATGGCCTTATTGGTTCATGGTTTTGTCTCCGTTCCACAGGATGGACGACAATATCCCATGACAAGTTTGATTGACTGCGGATGTACTATTTGCGCTATCGACGTCGGTTACGTTAAAGCACATAACATTCCGACAAAACCATACCTGAATCCGTTTAACTCCTACATGAGTGATGGAACGCAACCAAAAACAGGACAGATCACGGAATATTGTGAGTTACAAATGCGTGTTGGCGATCATCAAGAATTACTCCGTTTTGCGGTAACAACATTGGCCAAGATGGATATTTTCCTCGGATACGATTGGTTGAAGAAGCACAACCCAGAAATTGATTGGCGAGAAAACGAGATCAAGTTTTCTCAATGTCTTTCTGGTTGCGGAACGTCATCAATAATACGTTCAACTGAATTTGACACGGTAGTTTGGGAACGACCCCTTTGGTTCGATCAAGTTATGGAGGAAACAATGGATCCCATACACTTTCGCTCCTTTATGACGAAGTCAACAGAACTTGCCATCAAGGCACAAGAACAACAAAAAGAAAAGACCTTCGAGGAATTGGTACCCGAAACATATCATGAATATCGAGATGTTTTCGAACCGTCCGGCTTCGATGAATTACCTGCACGAAAACCATGGGATCACGCTATAACGTTGAAACCAGATGCACCAGATCATCATGATTGCAAATTATATCCATTATCACCGATCGAAAAACAAGACCTCGATAAATTCTTAGACGAAAACCTGAAAACAGGACGAATTCGTCCTTCCAAATCGCCTTACGCATCTCCTTTCTTCTTCGTATCGAAGAAAGATGCCGCCGAACGACGACCAATTCAGGATTATCGATGGTTAAATTCATGGACAGTCGATGACAAATACCCATTGCCACTGATCAATGATATAATCAATCAATTAGCCGAAGCCAAATATTTCACAAAATTGGATGTACGATGGGGATTCAACAATGTCCGCATCAAGGAAGGCGATGAACACAAAGCCGCTTTTCTGACACCAAAAGGTTTATTCGAGCCGACGGTCATGTTCTTTGGCCTGAAGAATTCACCACCGACATTTCAACGATTGATGAATCATGTTTTCCGATATGAAATACGCGAAGGATGGCTATTGGTATACATGGACGACATCTTGATATTCTCGAAATCCCTCGAAGAAAACCGGAAATGAACGAAACAAGTTTTGAAAATCTTCCGCGAGAACAATCTTTTCTTGAAACCAAAGAAATGTACATTCGACAAGGAAAAGGTCGATTATCTTGGACTTATCGTCGGAGATGGCCAAGTACAGATGGACCCCATCAAAACCAATGCCATTACTGATTGGCCCGTTCCAACAAACCAAACCGAATTACAACGATTCATTGGTTTCCTGAATTTCTATCGTCGTTTCGTTGAAAACTTCTCACAGATCGCAAGCCCATTACACAAATTGACGGTGGAGTGGTACCGAGGTACCACTCCGGGGGCTCACGCAGGACTCGAGGGAAAGGTCGACTGGATAGGAAGGATGGACTGACTACTACATCTGGAAGGCTACTAACTAGGTCAAACCGTGGGAACCTGATCACGTGACTGACCAGGCACAACTACTACAAGTGCCCCTCCTCCTCATGGTGACGTCCTCGTCACCATACCGCTACTAAAAGAAAACAAAAAGCAAAACAAAACTGACCAAGAAAAAAAAACTCTCCAGTCACGACTCCCAGTCCCTCACGATGCCCCGGGCCTTATACGTGAGGCGGGACCATATCGTCCATCGAAGATCGGTGGTGGCAGATGACCAAACTAGACTCTCTCTCAGCTCTCCAAAACTCCTCAGTCACGACTCCCAGTCCTCCATCTCATGGAGCGGGACCATATCGTCCATCGAAAACGGTGGTGGTAGATGACCAAACTGATCCATAATCGTAGCGCAGGTTCTTGGTTCTCGTATCGCAGGTTCTCGGTTCTCGTATCGCAAGTTCTCGGTTCTCTCGGTTCTCGTATCACAGGTTCTTGGTTCGCAGTTCTCGGTCGGTGCTTGTTTGGTTCTGGTGACTCGTTGGGTAACTCGGTTGGGTAGCATCTGGTATCCAGGTGACAGATCAAGGGCATAGAAAAATAATGAAACTGAATTGTGGGGGAAACAGAGACAGAGACAGGGGAAACGAGGGAAAGGAAATTGAGGGAAAGGAAATAGAGAGGAAGGAAACAGAGAGGAAAGGAACCGAGGACAGGAAACAGAGAAGGAAATAGTGGGGAAAGCTATGTACTTGGGCGCTAGAGCTGGCGCCGGCGTCGAGGGATCTCTTCGCGTGGGCTCTGGGAAACGGTCGCGAGGGGTCGCGAGGGCCAGGGAACGAGGCTGGGGGTCCTAACGAACGTGCGCGAGTGGGGTGGGGTTGCCGGGGTTGTGGGGTGACGCGAGACGGCGTTTGGGTTCCGGACGTGGTGGGAACGGCTCGTTCGGGGTGTTGGTGGGACGCAGGGTGCACTGGAGTGGTTAACGGGTCGGCCGCGGGCTTGACGAGTGGGCATGGGGCCGCGTAAGTCGACGCAATGGGGAGCGTGGTGTTGGTCCACCAAAGATGGCGGTGTGGCTCGTTTGAGACAGCGTGGGGCGGTCTCGTTTGGGGTAACGGAGCGCAACGGGGGGCTCTGGCGTGTGGAACGTGGGTGCCGGGGGTTGGGTGAACGCGGGTGGAGCTTGGTTACACGAAGAAACGGGGTCGAAAGTGATGACGTGGCACGGTGCGTGTTGGGCGTTGGGTGGGTATGAAACGCCAGGAACGGCTTGTTCGGGGTGACGACGGTGAACGGGGGGCCTCTAGGGAGTCGGACGAGGGTCCGGAGCTCAAACGAATGCCCTTTGAGCTGGGGTACACGAAAGAACGGGGGTCCAACGGGGAAGACGTGGAAGATCCGTGGTGTGACCAAAAACGGCGTTGGGGGCTCGTTTGGGGCGTTAACGAGACACAGGGTGCTCTGGGGGGTGGGCCGCGAGTTTGGTGAGTTGGTCTGGGGCCGGTTGTGCTGGCGGAATGGGGCCGCACGATGGTGACGTGGCGCGTGGCTCGGGTGTCCGGAAACGACGGTGGGGGTTCGTTTGGCGCAATGGAGGGGGACGGGGGGTCCTGGCCGGTGGAACGAGGGCACGGGAGGTCGAATGGGTCCGTGTGATGCTGGGGTACACGAAAGAACGGGGGTCCAACGGGGGGGCGCGACGGATCCGTGGTGTGGCCAAAAAGGTCTGCGACCGTGAATTCGGGGTGGCGTAGGCGAGCGCGGAGCTCCAGTACGTCGAACGAGGGTCCGTGGGGTTGGATGAGCGTGGGTTGGGGTGGGCATCCACGGGAGACGGTGTCGCGGAATGCTGATGTGGGAGTTCGCTGGGATGTCCATAGAGCGGCGGGGCTCGTTTGGGGCGACGAATGGGAACGGGGGGTTCTGGCTAGCGGAACGAGTGTGCGGGGAGTCGAATGGGTCCGTGTAAGGGTGGGGGTGACGAGAAACGGGGTCCGTGCGGCGGCGCTGCGATTTTCATTGGGTTGTCCTAAACTCGCAGTAGCGGGCTACGTGGGATCCTGATGGGGAACGCGGGGCTCCGGAACGTCGAACGAAGTTGCGGGGGGTTGTCTGGACATGGCTGGGTCTAAAGAAAGTGGAAATTCGGGGGGTCGAAAAAAGTGACGTGGCCTGCCGCTTGGGTGCTGAGAAGGGTCGCGGGCGTGTTTTTTGGGTCAACGGGGGGCGACGCGGGGCCCTATTGGGTTGAACATGTGCACCGGGGGGTAATTTGAGTGTTGTACGGCCGTGAGTGAAGAGAAAATGCGCGGTTGCGCAGCAGTGGGTGGTGAGGCCGAAAAAAGGTCGTCTCGCGAGAAAGTCGTAAGGAGTGGGAACCCGAGAGAAAAAAGAGAGAGGCGTGGAGTCGAAGAACACTCTCATCACCACGTTGGAGTGGTACCGAGGTACCACTCCGGGGGCTCACGCAGGACTCGAGGGAAAGGTCGACTGGATAGGAAGGATGGACTGACTACTACATCTGGAAGGCTACTAACTAGGTCAAACCGTGGGAACCTGATCACGTGACTGACCAGGCACAACTACTACAACGGGAAAAGCAAAATGGGATTGGACAGAAGAACAACAAAATGCATTCGATCGATTGAAAGCCATCATTACCACCGATCCAATCCTCGTATTACCTGTCCCCGATAAGAAATTCACCATCGAATGTGACGCATCAGATTATGCGATCGGTGCTATCCTTTCGCAAGAACAACCTGACGGTCTTTTCCGTCCTGTCGCATACATGTCAACAACAATGACACCAGCAGAACGCAATTACCAAGTCTTCGATAAAGAATTACTTGCAATTATACGGAGTTTCGAAGAATGGCGACATTTTCTTCTTGGTGCAAAAGAACAAATTGATGTCTTCACCGATCATCGTAACCTCGAATATTATCGCAAACCGCAAGATCTCACCCGACGACAGGCCCGTTGGATCGCATTCTTACAGGACTATAGTTTCCGTTTGTTATACCGTAAGGGATCACAGAACAAAAAAAGCCGATCTCCTTTCACGACGCGTCGACCATAAACCCAAAGAAAAAGACAACGAAGGTATGATCGGTCTTCCTGACTCATTCTTTGTATTACCAGAACAAACGATCCGACAAATACTCCATGCAACCTCTACATACGACAACATCATTTCCCTACATCACGATATTCCTACTGCAGGCCATCCTGGACGTGATAAAACGATTGAATTGATCTCACGAACAACAACATGGCCAACCATCCGAGAAGACGTCGAACGGTATATTAAAGGTTGTGCCGAATGCCAACAAAATAAACCACGACGAGGAAAACAATTCGGACAACTTTTCCCTCACGATGTACCACCGTATAATTGGCATACGATTTCTGTCGATGTGATTGGCCCTTTACCTGAATCACATGGTTTTGACGCCATCTTGGTTATCGTTGACAAACGATCAAAACATCCGATCTTCATCGCAACGAATACAACATTGACATCAGAAGGATGGGCACGCCTATTTCGGGATTACGTCTTCAAACGTTTCGGCATGCCCCGCTTCATCATCTCTGATCGCGGCTCGGTCTTCGTTTCACGTTTTATCACTGAATTATACTCCTTGATCGGTATCAAAGGACGTCCAACAACAGCATATCATCCACGCGCTGATGGACAAACGGAACGAATGAATCAAGAACTCGAAATTTCTCTTCGTTTCTTCACCAATTACCGACAAGATGATTGGCACGAATGGCTCGCCCTTGCCGAATTTGCATTAGCCAATCGCGAATCATCCGCGATTAAAACTTCCCCTTTCTTCGCCACGCAAGGACAACATCCTTGGACCGGTCTCGATGTCGACAAGTATACTCCTATCGCCAACGAAGCCGTTCACGATTTCATTACACGAATGAAATCAATACAACAGAAAATAGGCGAAATTGCGGACGTTACGAGACAAACCATGAAGGATAAGTATGACAATCATGTCAAGAAAATTGTCTTCTCTCCTGGTGATAAAGTCTGGCTAAATGGAAAGAATCTGACCACAGATCGTCCGAGTAAAAAGCTTGACAATCAAAAATTCGGTCCGTTCACCGTCCTCGACAAAATCGGATCCTCGTCATACAAGTTGAAATTACCGAAGACCTGGAAGATCTTTCCTATATTCAACGTCGCTCTCCTCTCGCCATTCCAACCGCCCTCCTCCTCCATACAACAAAAATACCATCTTCGACCACCTCCTGATATTATCGACAACGACGACCATTACGAAATAGAGCATATTCTTGACTCCCGCATACGCCGCAACAAACTATATTATTTAGTACATTGGCTTGACTATCCTCGTGACGAAGATTCCTGGATCCCTGCATCCGAAACCACATATTGCCAGGATCTCGTCAATGATTTCCATAAATTACATCCCCGCGCCCCTTCATCTTCATCCCTTCGTTCTCTTTTTACTCTCCCCCCTTCCGTTATCCCTCCTTTCTCTTCCTCGTCTATTTTGCTCACGATTTACCCACACAATGCCGCCCTCATCCGTAATGGTTCAAAAAACCATGAATTCCGCAAATACCTCTTTCCCCCTGGCATCACCCACACATATCTCTATGAAACCGCTCCCGTTGATGCCATCACATCCATCATCGAAATCTCCTCTCCCGTCATCGCACCTACCCAGCTCACCGATATCACCGGCTTTGGCAATCTCGACTTCAATTCACGCAAAAAACCCTGTCCTTATGCTTTCCCTATTATTCATTTTTATCACCTTCCCTCGCCGATCCCCTCCGCCGCCCTTTCACACGAATACGATATTTCAACACCACATCGTTTTTCCCTTCTCCCTTCGTCTTTTACCCACGATCATCCCGTTAACCCCGATCACCTCGTGTTTTAAATGCCTGCCCTAATCTTTCTCTTTTGTATATATCGTCTGGTTTCCTCTCTTTCCCTTCCTTCGCTCTTTGCCTTCTTTCCTCTATGTCTGCCTCCGCTGTTTATCTTCCTTCCTCGCCTTATTTCCATCACCTTCCTCCTCGCTTCCGTATCCCTCGTTCGAAACGTCGTCTCTGTGGCCGTGATGTTCGCTTCACCGTCGACCTGATGCCTCCTTCTTCGTTCGGCTCCATCCACCTCACGTCGGACATCGCTCATCTCGGCGTTGACCTCTTCTTCGCCCCCCGTACGTTTTACTCCGTGCGTCCCATTGGCCCTCCCCGTCCTGCTATTCCCCCAACTGTCCCTGTCTGGTTCACCGATGACCCCGTCGATCCGTACCGCGAGTTCATCGATTGCGCCGCCGTGTATGATTCCGTTTTCCCTCCGGTTAATCGGGACGATTCCCCTTGTTCCGGGGGTATTGTTACCTTTTACCCCGATCTAACCCCCGTTTCTGACCCCGACTCTGACACCACGTCACAAAACAACGTCATAGCTTGGGTCCAAAACATCATCGACGACAATCAACGACAATATCCAAATCCACATGACTATCCTCATCGTCCGATTGCCGCCGATACATCATACACGTTGGTACAAGCCCTCAATAATACCGCGCAGCACAATCACAGAATCAGCTGTCTGCTGACACCGGACATGCAACGTAGCCGATGGCCACCACGTTGGCACCCTAAAACGCACAGACCACGAAGCACACGAAGACGCCGTTCATCTCGGAGCTTATCCTCGACGCAACCACGCATGACGAAGAAGCCAGCCCTGAAGTCGTTCGATAGTATTTAGTCACGGACAATTGTAGTCAGTAACTTTAAGTTTAGTCTAGCTACTCTTCCCCCGATTGCTACCAGACACCTAGACTCCTCCCCCTTCGTACATTTGTTTGTACTTCTTTCCAACAAATCATCCTCGTTTGGTTCTTTGTTGCCGGAGTCCGCTATAAGAACAGCGATCCGTAACACTTTCACTCATTTGAACCAATGCCCCCCAAAAAGACTTGTTGTGTAACAAGCACCCAATTCAACTTGGCAAATGCAGGGATAAGGGTAATCCCTGATCCGCAGGTATTCGTACTCTTGAGAGCACAAGTACGGATACAGATTCTCGTATCAGTGGGCTTCAAAATGAATCTAAGATCATCCAAAACGGTCAAGAATTGACTGAGATAGAGACTAAACATTGATTGGACTCTATCTCAGTCAATTCTTGACCATTTTGGGTGATCTCAGGCTCATTTTGATCAGGAATCCGTGGGTAAAATCCGGGGATATTGTATCCGGATCTGTGGGTAGTATGAGTACGGATACAGACAAATGTATCCTGAGATTACCCCTGCATTTGCCTAACACCAAGTCTGGTCCTGGTGATGTCGACAAGGTCCCTATCTCAGAACAAGACCCTGAAAGAATAATTACAAATGACACTGTCAGCGAATCTGGAGGCAATTCTGAGGGAGAAATGGCTGCCCAAAAACAGCTGTTACCTTCCAAGGACAGGGCCCGGAAACGCTGTCAGCAGAGATCAGCCTCCCCTCCTAGCCCACTTGAGGGCCCTCAAAAGCGAACCAATGAACATCCCAGCCTCCTCAATGGAACAAGGACAAAACAGATGAAAGAAGACATCGCAATGGCAAAGGCAGTGAAGGCAGCAGCAAAAACAGCGGTTGTAGCTGCAAAGAAGAATGCTGTCAATCGCCTGGCAGAAATCAAGATTGATCAGAAAAAAAAGGATGTCGAACAATGAACCAAGATTGTACGACATGCCCACGGCTTTGCAAACCTGATGGATTTCGATGGTGACACAGATTTGGATTCCCCAGAAAGTGATGGAGAGATGGTGGTGTCAGATGGCAATGATGACAGTGATACTGCCAGTGCAGAGAGAAAAGGGAAGGTAAGAATGAGATATCTTTTGATCAGAATGATTGAAGCATACCCAGCCTCTACAGCAGGCCTGCAAGCCCACACAGTGGGCACTACAAGCCCAAGTGACCAAGGCAAAGAGGAAAGCTGTCCAAAAAAGGTGAGTGATGGGTATTGAGCATGTCAACATGTTGATGAACACGTGTTTATCTTTACCAGTGCTGTTCCGCCCCTTGCTAGTGGCTTGAAAGACAAGTGGAAACAGGCCAAGCATGTCCAAGACAAAGCTATTGGAGGGCTTACTGACAACCATGTAGCCTCAACCCCACCAGTGTTTAACAAGGTCAAGGGAAGACTGCCGTTTCTTGTGGGTGTGAGTACTGCCATTGATAGAGTGTTTCGTCTCTTGACCCATTCTATCATTTTAGATGGTGGATGATGCCTCCGGTACTGACAGTGAGAGTGAGATCAAGCCCTTGAATGCAAAAATCAGTCAAGGCGGCAGTCGAGATAAAGTGGTAACCTTCTCATTGTTTATGATTTCCTTTTTGATCTGATTAGTTTTAGGCCACAGCAGATGATAGGAAGACAAAAAGCAAACCTACAGATACTTGCTCTGATGCCAAAACTGCAAGGTTGAGGGCTGCTATTGTACCGAAGACCAGCAACCATGCCAATGCAGTGATGTTCGAGCCTGTTGAACAGCCATCCATGCTTGTCATGCAGATCCAGCAAAGAAATTTAGAGATCTCCCACCTTCCTTTAGCAATTCACATGTAATTAAACAGTTCTGTTCAACCTGCTACCACGGATGGATGGCTGCCAACAACCGCTTTGATGACTTCACCCTCAAAGCTCCACATCTACTAAATATCATTCATGCAGCATTCACAAAGACTTTTCCACAAGAAAAGTATGTTCCTCAGGTGAAAGATGTCTTTCATCAGACTGTAAGGATTTGAATTTTCATATAACTCTGTGTTGTATTAATCTGGATCAATCAGATCTACAATAATTTACAAACTCAACAATCAAATGTCAGCCATCTCGCAGTTGAGGGTGTGAAAAAGTATCTTTCCAAGATGGATAGGAATGAAGTCGTCGAGTGGGTGGCTTGGACTCGCAGCACTTGATCGGGGGAACTGGTTTATAGTGAGCCTTGCCCTCCAAGTTACAGCATTGTGAAGGGGGAGCTGAATTTCAAGGTAAGAAACTTGTAATCACAATCCAAGTATTGTATTCATTCGTGCTTTAGAAACCTAAGGGCTTACTAATGACACCTTTCATGAAGAGCCTAGCCAAGCCATTCCTTGTTTATATGGATCAATCACTCATTGACTATGGTCATCCATGTGGACTGATCAGTCTGATCCTTCTCAGCATGAGTCATTATGAATTGATTCGCATTTCTGTCTAACCTAGTATGGTATAGCTGGAGCGTGCTGTTCAAGCCTTCGCAACCGGGGAATTCAAAGCACCAGGACCATTCAATGTCACTCACAAGGCTCTTCTCAGAGTACCTCAAGAGTGTTGATGATTTCAATAAATGGGACAAATTTTATGAGGAATGTGACTTTTCTCAAGCAGGTTACCAAATGTTTCACTCTGGAAATGCGGCAGACACTTCGCAAATTGATATTGGCCGTCGAAATCTTAACTTTAGTAGCAGCCCTCTTAAAGAGTAGGCATGCCGCATGCATCCCCATCTATGATACCCACACAAAGACCTTCATTGATACAGTTTTCCATTTATCTTGTCATTTAATTTCTTTTGGACACTTTTCAACTTTCCGAGACTTTCTTCACTTTATAGGACTTTTTCAGACTTTTTCAACTTTTGAACTTTATAATTGATGGCAGTGCGGTGACTTTTTGGAGGGGGGGGGTTGAGTAAACTACTTATGACTTTTTGGCTTTTTTGACTTCAGAGTAATGTTATAAAGCCAATAAAGTCTTTGCTGATTTTGCTGATGTAGTTGTGGCAACACTAGTACAGCAGGATCAGTTCACAGAGTATTTCTTCCAGGTTGTTCACAAATTCTCACCATTGGAGAGTACCCTCCTCAATCCATTCCAAACATTGCCAGATTTTGGAGTGAGTATTTGGATGGCAGAGTTGGAGGAACAGCTGACCATAATCCCTGATTGGCATCTGCTATGCCATGCTATTTTCTACAAATGGGATAAAGACACAGTAGTAATGAAACCTTGTGCAAGGTTCTCATCCTTCTCCCACTGTTCCAAACTGACATCACCAGTCACAGGCTTGACCTTGGAGCTATACACTATGACTCAGTGTTTGCAGGAGTCAAACAGCTCATGATCTTTACCTATACACTATGACTACAGAAGTCATAAGTAAACTAAGGAAAGAAAAGCTGGTATGTGGCTTACCTCTAGTGATGGACAGGTTCGGTTTGGTCCGGTTCTCGACCCAAATCCAGTGAACCCAGAACCGGACTCTTGGTCAGGTTCGGCTTCAGGCCTGAACCTCGGACCGAACCCTTGGTTCTGGTTCAGGTGGGTCCGGTTCACGTTCAGACTAGTTAGAACCGGAACTGAACGCAAATTTTATCAAGCTCGTAGCTACATGATTTTGTAGCTATGCGGGTATAATTTCGTACTTACTACTGTCACAATTCCATCTCCCCTTCGCTGACCTCAATCCCATCGGTATCATCCCATATAAGCTTCAAATGCTCCCCAGCTTGATTAGCAGCTGTCATATGACCATTCCGGTAGGCACTTTTGAGGAGCTGCAAGCTCTCAAAAGTTCATGCACTTAGTTTATTGCGACGCGAAGTGGCTGTTAAACCACCACTCGAGAAAGCACGTTCCGAAGGGACTGCCGAGCCTTGGATTGCAAGGTAGTTACATGCAATGCGGGAGAGGGTAGGGTACTGCAACATATGGTGCTACAATCATAAGTTAGTTTCATAACAGAACACCAATGAAGGCATACACATACTCCCCACCACGAAACTACATTCTCGACATGTTTGAGAGGGCTTTTAAGGTACGTGCTGAGTTCATCTCGAGGCCCAGTTTGGGCACGATCTGCGTCTTGGCGGGCCTGAACAGCCGCCCTCATCCATGTATACCCATATTGGGGTTTGCGTGGGCCTGCAAGCAAGTATCAGATAACATCCAGAAGAGTAGAGAATGCAACATACTAGAACTCAACACAATCTCATTGTTCGCAGGGACAACCGGCTCAACGTAATAGCAGTCAAACTGTTGACAACACTCAGTAATAGCAATCAAATAACATTAGATATACGAACCACATTTTCAAGTGCTGTCACCCCCATCTCATAATACTCAGCATCCCATTTTCCCTCAGCATACGCCAATTTAATGTTGGGATCAAGCGCTTGAAATTGAAACGTCAGCAATATGTTGAGCACAGCAATGATGCA
Source organism: Hygrocybe punicea (assembly GCA_963556145.1). Taxonomy (NCBI): domain Eukaryota; kingdom Fungi; phylum Basidiomycota; class Agaricomycetes; order Agaricales; family Hygrophoraceae; genus Hygrocybe; species Hygrocybe punicea. The sequence goes on from OY744464.1 coordinate 317,934, forward strand.
ACTGACCAAGACAAATGAAGTAGGCATCAGTGTCGTCTACTTTCCTGTACCACTTTTGGAGGTTGGCCAACCCTGCCTCAATCGGAACATGGACCTCCACGAATCTCTTATGTTGTGCCATGTTCTCCCATGCTTCCTGGAGGAATTCAAGAATGGGAATTGTGCGCCAGACCGTGGGCAATTGAGAACTCGAAAATGTCTGTTGTGCATTCCCAGGCTCCTAGTAACTTGCTTGATTAATGACAAGATGACATGAAACAAAGTATTCATACCTGGAGAACCTCGCGCATGAGTTCTAATTTCTCCCACTCTGTACGGTGAAGTCGAAAGTCCAAATAACTTTTTTGCTTAATGTCAGGGACCTTGTCATCATCATCTGCAAGTTGAATGAAACGGTTCACACCCTGACGAAACAGTATCAGCAGCTAGTACTTCAGTAGACTAAACATGGAAATACGTACATGTTTGAGTGTTAGGATATGGTCCAAAAACTCGTATAAGGATGCTCATCGAGTACGAATCCAGCCAATGAGCTGAAGAGGAGGGGCATCCACTTCACGACAACACTGCTTGAAAAATTCCCTCGCTTGAGGTGATTTGCATATCTGCTCGTGCATTCAGAATAGTAATTTCAATGAGTGATGAAAGATATTTGCCTGCGTAACTAAAGCCAGAGCTTTGCCGACCGCATCACCAACCTCAAAATCGACATCAGACTCATCAAGATCTTCTCCGTGCCCATCACCATCACCATCGTATCGATGAATATCAATATCATCAAGGTCAACGTCATCAATGTTGCCACTCTGGACCACCTGCTTCACCTTTTTGATCAGGGCCTGTGCAGAAGTGGGCGCTACGCCTTTGATGAAGTGACCAGCAGCAAGATGAACTGCATGCTCCATGCACCTGATGCAAGAATGCGAGTCAACACATGAGACAATGACATTAACAGCACATGGCAACACACCTGATTCTACGCTGAGCAGGGTCCCAGCGTTGTTCCAAAGGGTCAAGTAACTTCCCAGGTTCTGACATGGCAGTATCATTGTTGGATGCATTATCCGACGTGAACCAGCCAACCTATGCAACGTCAGATACATCAGAGAGGGCAACAAACACACAACACACCTTATCACGGATATTGTAGCGGTTCACCATGCGGAAAATAATATTCGCAAGGTTGGCACCAGAGTGGTTGCCTTCAATTGGGGTAAATGCGAGTTGATCCATCTTGAGTTCCCAATCCTCAGGATGGTCAACCGGTGCAGTAATATAGTGTCCAGTGATGGAGAGGAAAGGGTCTCCATTCTTTGAGGTCCATGAATCAAACGTGAACGAGACTTGCCCAGGGATATCCTGGGACATTGATTAAGAACACTGAACTAGACGTCATTGTGAATACACGTACCTTGAGCTGGGATTTCACACGCTCTTCTGCCAACATTGCCCTACCAACAATTTCCATTTGGAGTTTTTTGTGATGTGGGATGTCTTTGTCCATGAGTGACGGCCTCAAGTATGTGACAAGGCGGCGGAATGGGCCTTTGTCAACTAGTTGGAAAGCCTGTACATCGGATCATTAGTCAAAGTAGATAAATAAGAGACGGGGGTCATGACCTTGTCCTCGCAGACGATGAGTTCAACCATGTAGTCAAGAAGGCCATTCATCGTGAAGGCCGGGACTTTTGTGATGGATCCATCCAACTTGGCCTGTTCATATCTGAGTAAAGTTTCAGAGCAGGTTCAAATGTAAATCATAGATCATTACCTGTCCAGGCTATTCATGCTCGTCTCTTTGGTAAGCACTCGCGGATGGAGTGGAATACTCATCCTGCTGCAGCGGTCCTTGTACAGCATAACATGATCAGGGTGTCTATGGTGTCAACAGCGTCAGCTACAAGATGAATGTCCAAATTGGTTTTATTACCTTGCAATGTGCATGCGTAGGGTAGAAACTCCTCCAGTGAAGAAGCAATGCTTCTTTAAGACAAGTTTACTCCTTCGTAACAAATCAAATTAGCTGCTGTGAAAAATCGTTCTCAATTGATGGCACATACTTGCATATCCGACACCAATGGCCAGATTCCTCATTCCCAGTGTCGATGTTGATGTGATGGTCATCACGCTCAAAGATAGTGCGCACATCAGTGGTGCGATCACTCTTGGTTCGAAAGCTAGAAAACTGAACCAATTCTATTCAGTAGTAGTCCTCGTCATCATGTGAAAGGCTTACCTGGCGGTCTGCATTGCCCATGCTTTTGGTGGACATGTATGCTTTCTCGGTATCGCCATCCTCGGCCGCACTCGCATCACCATCAATCTCTGTCACATCACCATCAATCTCTGTTGCATCACCATCATAACCTCCATCAAACTCGTCATTGGAGTCATCAACCTCCAACGGAGGTAAGTCCTTGAGGCCGACATTTTCCTTGTCGCTGTCAGCGTTGCCATCAGCAACATCAGCAACAATTCGGCAGATGACACATCGAGCATTCGGTTTAGCAAGAGACTTCCTTTTAACTCCCAAGGCGCTGGCTTCCACATTATCGGGGTCCCGAGCTTTTGTCGAAGGATGCAGGGTGCGACGCATACGACGTGCACCAGCTATTTTGGGAGATGGAGTACGATGCACGAGCTTGGTAGACACGGGCAGGGGGGGAGCGAGAATGGGAGTATCATCATCCGCATCATGGTACCAGGTGATCTGAGAAGCGTCAAGAAGCTTGCCGTCATTGCCTACTGCACAATCAGTCATTGCAGAGTGTTGTTGCACGAAAGACAGCACTACGTCGTACCTTTTATACCACAAAATACATAGGGGTTCATTCTGCGTTAGCCGCCTTGGCCGTCCACACTGCGTTAGTCTCATCTCATAAGTTTTGACGAGAACTATACAGATAATTAGGGACATGGCCATCAGTCATCATGAAACAGCTACAGAAAAGAAAGGTACTTACAGGAAGGGTTAGGTCAGTCACTGCATCGAGAGAAAGCGGTCAAATGTATCGCGAGAAAGACGGGAAATCTGAAAAAGTTGGTTAGACCAACATGAAATATAATATAATATAAAATACCGTCCCTGCTAAGCATTGCGGGTGCCAGGCAACATCATGACCGCCGCAACGGAACCCAAATGCATTGCAAATCAAGTGGACTGAGAAGGATAGGCTGGAAAAAAAAAGGGATGAGTTGGGATACAAAAGGAACTGCGTGAACGTACCAGGGCGAACACTGCTATGAGCATCGGCAAGAGAGGTAAAGGCTGAATCACAAGATTGTCGGAACGATGATAGGGAATGAAGGAGGGATGTGGTCAACCAGCGAGGGGGGGATTGGGATGGGGGCACAGCCGAGCAATGGGCCTTATCAAGTGTCGGTATTTGTAGGCTGGGGGAACATGGTGCCAGTAAACAATCAAGTCGCGACTCGTGATTGATAAGGTCACGAGTCAGTTAAGCCCGTGTTTCACCCAATCTCGCATTCGTCGTCGTCAACAACGAGCACGATCTACTCATCACCCCGCTGTCGTTTCTTGCAGATTTTTATATATGTTGTGCATTAGTACTTCCAGATAATCAATATAAAAGATATATAAAAGATATTAGATGGTGGGGATAAAGGTGCTGCCATTGAACCAGTGGATACTCACCTTCAAAAATGGGTCGCGTGTGGTCTACACTTGATGGGAAGTGTGCCGGAGGGTGGGCCAGGAGTGGATAAGACACTGGGGGGCGGGGAAGGGCTGCCAGAGTAGGGTGGTAAAGGGTGGTGAAGAAGGGCCAGGGAAGCGAGGTGGATGGTGGGGAAAGTGATGGAATGAATGGGAGAGGGTTCCTGACCCCGAACGAGTGGTGGGGAGGGGTCAGCGGATGGGGGGGACGCGGTATGGGATGGGTACTCACCTGGGCCATCAAGGTCCCCCACGGCCCCCCATGTGTTCCATCATCGATAAAAATGATGGGAATGTTGTCTACGATGTCCTCATCATCCCCATCGCAGTTTTCGCCGTCCCGATCGGCCCCGCCGTTGAGATGTGGAAGGTAGGTGCCAGCAACGGCTGCAATGGCGGTACCTCGATAACGACGATGTCGTTGACAACCCCATTGCCGTGGACGACCCTCCAGGTTTCCTTCGTCATCTTAGTTGGTATGAGCTGGGTCCGCCGCCACTGGTTTCGAAGTTTGAGGCTGATGGTAGAAAAGGTCGGGACTCAGGAGCACTCCTGCGCAGCTTTGAGGACATCCGGGATGGCGTTCTCGGTGCAAATAGTCGCCGTCGTCATCGAAGTCTTCGTTTCCATCGTTGTCGATGTGGTGGGGAGTGGGAGTATGGCGGAGAGTTGGGCGCCAGTGGTCGTAAGATCAAGTAAAGTACATCATGTACATGTGACTCAGACTGACCTCAGCCTTTCACCACCGCCCAACTCTCCTCCCGCTACACCCCCACTCCCCACCACATCGACAACGATGGAAATGAAGACTTCGATGACAACGGCGACTATTTGCACTGAGAACACCATCCTGGATGTCCTCAAAGCCGCGCAGGAGCGCTCCCCACCTTTTCTACCATCGGCCTCGAACTTCGAAACCAGTGGCGGCGGACCAGGCGTGCAGCGACAAAGACGACGAAGGCAATGTGTAGGGTTGCCCACGGCGATGGCGTCGTCAATGGCGTTGTCATCGTTGTGATATCGCCACTGTAACCGCCTGTATCGTCACCTCCGAACAACTTGACGGCGGGACCAATCGGGAGGGTGAAAACCGCAGAAAGGATGATGGAGATGTCTTAGATGATATCTCCATCGTTTTTGTCGATGATGGAATGTGGGGAGGGCCGTGGGGGGCCCTAGTGGCCAAGGTAAGTAACCACCTTATCCTGCTTATTCCCCCACTTACTGACCCCTTCCCGCCATTCGTTCGGGGCCAGGAACCTTCCCCAACCGTCCCCAACCCTTTTCCTCCGTCCAATTTGCTTCACAGACCCTCCCCCACCACCCATTGCCACCCCACTCAGGCCAGCCCTCCCTGTCCTCCAGCATCTTCCCCACCCCTCATTCACCATCCAGCGCCCTCTCCAATCAAAGGGAGACCAACTGTGATGCCTCTGAGAAGGTGAGTAGTACTGAGTACCCGCCAGTTCAGTGGCAGCACTCCATGTATCTCCCCCATTTGTTTCTTTTATTTCCCCTTTACTCGTTGTATATTAGTCTATATACACTATCTAGAGGCACTAATACATGACATATACAAAGATCTCGAAGAAATAGCGGCGGGATGACGAATAAGTTGAGCTCGCTGTTGACAACATAACCTGGTAACTCCGAGTCCTAGTACCGAGAACCTAACTCAAAATTTTCATAAACACAGTCAATTTTTTTATCCAAACACTATAAAATGTAGCTAATGTTCTGGGTATAACACAAGACATGTCAATGTATTTAGGTAAGATAATGTTGAAGAAAAAATAGAGGGCGGGGCAGAGCTGCCCCGCCTCCACCGGCCTCGCCCCCACAGTCGCCTCCCCGTTCACGCTGCCCGCTATCCCCCACCTGCCGCCGTTCGTCATCCGTTCACGTCATTGGGCGTGGGCGCTGGCCACCAGCGCTTGAGCGAGGGGGCCGGTTGCTGCTGTGGTGGTGGTTGCCGCTGCAGTCGCTGCCGCGATTGCTGCTGCTAGATGCTGATTCCATTCCTGTTGGCATCCATTGGCGTTGGCATTGGCATTGGCATTGGCATTGGCATCGTAGGTTCGCTGCTGGCGCTGTGGTAGCAGCAGGATGTGTTGTTGTTGTCGTACCTTGGCCGGCTCCACTCCGGCTTGGTGGTGTCGCCGTTGTCGTCACTGTGGTCGTTGTGGTCAGGGTCGAAAGAGTGTAGAAGGCCCCAGACCCGAGCCACGGCTCATGGCTTAGGTCCTCGTCAACATTGGCCCAGTTCCACCATCGTACTGCTGCCGGATGGCGGTGGAGGTCGTCGCCATCGCCGTCGTTGTGTGACGGTAGTGGTGGTAGTTGTGCCGTCATCGTCATCCCCATCCCCATCCCCCTGTTGCCAGAAGGCGGTGGATGTTGTTGCCATCGTTGTTAATTCTCCGCTAGCGAAGTAGGAATGAACTAAAAGTTAGAATTAGTAGAAGTACCTGAAATAACTAAGGACTTACCTTGAGCAGAACAGTTCACTGCAAACAGTTCTGCTCATCTTCAAGTTCGACATCGTCGTCGTTCAACTTGAAGTTGTTGTGCGCGTGACATCCGCCCTCGTCATCGAAGTGTCGTTGTCGCTCGTTACGGCGTGGTCATGGACCAAGGCAGCAGTGCACAACATCACGTTTGCAAGCAAGGGAGATGGGAGGAGGTGGAGGTGGGTTGCGTGGACAACAGTGGTTAGCCAGGACACTGTTACCTACCGGTTCGAACTGGTCCGAACGGGTTCTGGACCGCGAAACAACACGTGAACGTGGAACCGGACTTTAGGTCCGGTTCACGCCTGGCCCCGAACTTGGACCCGAACCATGGTTCGGTTCCCATCGGTTCAGGTTCGAACCATGGTTCCGAACCTGACCCATCCATCACTACTTACCTCAGTGTTTGCGAGAGTCAAACAGCTGAGGTACATGAGTCTACAGTGAGCTAAATAGTGTAGTAGTTGCCTAGCGACCAACCACAATGAATCTATCACTATGCATGTAAAACTAATCATATGGGGAATCAGTAACAAATTTATGTTAAATATAAAATGACCATAACAAATTACTTCAAGCTTCAGCACAAGCTTGTGATTCCAAAAGGTTTGACAATTTGTGATGCAAATTTGGGGTGGTCTGGGAGGACATGAATTGTGAAGCTGAGGCATTGTTTGCTGGACCGACAACCCCCTCATAGATATGTTATCTTAGTTATTTAACTTAGGATTCATTCAAACTCAGAAGGTGTTGCCGAAACTGCTGTCAGGGTCCAGACCACGCGTCCCACCACGTTTTGAAGGCGCGTAGGGAATTTCTGAGTCAAGTCGACCCGATATGGGCGTGTGCGAAAAACAAAGGCGCTCTGACTGGTTATTGCACTACGTAGATCGCCACGACAGCCGCAACGGCCGTTTCATTCTTCATCCACAATCTCATTATATTCTCTATTTCTTGCATTTATTATACACCTATCATCGCCAGTCTATCCCTTACACCGGCAGGACTCGCTAAATAATGCCAAAGCGCAATGCCAACCGACAATCCGTTAAATCAATTATTTATTCTCCCTCTTCCATATCTAACCTTTCAGATCTACCAACACCCATAATCAGTTCACAACCCCTACTCTCAGATATTCCACAGCTCGACTTTGACTTTGAGCCAGAGGCCGAACCCCACAGTTTCGGAGGGGAACTCAGCACGTTCGATAACAGCGAACATCAGGTTGCCGGAGGCGACCCACAGCCGGACGCAACCCCCGATCGCCCGTTGTCGCCATTGGTTTTCCAGGAATCTCACGATGTCCTGGGGCTCTCGCCTGATCTGTTGGATGGCGTCCAGACGGGCCACACCAGGTCACCTGTTCTGGCTTGGTACGTACTTTTGTTTTATTTCTTGCCAGTTGCGGATCACTGTCTGCACCAAGACCAATCATACCACTGCGCGGGATCATCAACCTTGACTGCAATGAATCAACTCCTGATCGCAGTCAAAAGCTGTTCTTGCTATGTCGTAGCATGGTGATTTCGCAGAAGGGGGCACGTGGATGTGGTCCCTCAGACCTCAGGTATTACAAGGTCACCTGTTTGGCCAATGTGTTTCCGCTTCTCCACCCGTCTTCCCACTTATTCCAACTTTCTTTCAAAAATGCTCAAGTTTTTGTTCAACCCGTATCATCACAGTGAACCGACCGCGCTTGAGAATTTTTCCCGAACTGTCCGCAATTATGTCCCCTCATCGATCCCACTTCCGACTGCAGCCCCATCTCCCTCACGTTTATCCTGGCCGGAATCCTTTGGCAGCTTCAGGACCACAACTGGGTCCATGAGGATACCTACCCGTAACGGCACTACCAACCGGTATGGATATGGATACGGGGATCGCGCAGGCCATGGGAAGGATGGGTTTGAATATGACAATTCGCCTAAACGCACTAGTATGGAGCGTGAACGTGAGCCGGAGGGGGCCAGCAATCATCACGATGCTGCAAGGCAGAAGGAGAGTGTATTCATTTCCGAGGAAGGGGACGAGTGGAGGAATGGCCGCGGTTCGAGCGGAAGTCCGAGACTATCTTCTTTGCATTTTTATCCGTCTCAACGGGTGGATGAGGGCGATGATATCATTTGGGCACGGTGGGATTCACTCAGACAGGATGTGGGTCCCGCTCAACACAGGTTGGTGGGCTTGTCCAACGTTTCTGCCAAAATTATTTACTTCCTATTTGTGACCATAGGCGGCTCCTCTTCCTCAGCTACACCTCCGGATTGCAGATCTGGGATTGCACAAATCTTGCCTCGGTCTCGGAAATTCTCAATCTCCCGGGATTGGACTGGGGCTCCGTCTCCTATGCCGGAGTCCTGCCTCGTCCCCACTTGCTCTCATCGAAGGAAGACTCCCTGAGTATGCTTCGTCCTGTAATTGGTATTGTGTAAGTTTCTTCGTGGAAATCTTGTTTATTTGATTCCTACACATTGAATATTAGAACAACGAGTCGCGACGAATCAACATTCCTTGTATATTCTCTCCATAGACATCATGTCGTTAAGCGACTTCCGCTGCCCGGTCTGGCTACGTTTTCCTCAAATACGCATTTTATTGTAATTGTACGCCCTCTCTCCATGCCCGTGCCCTTCTACGCTTACCCTTCATCAAGAGTACGATAAACCCACCTACTCTTCACGTTCTATCACCCTTAACATTCGCAACGCTATATACCATCTCATCCGCATGCCTCGTATCGTTTTCTTCACCCGTCAACAGGACAAACATCACCAATGTAGCATTATCAGAAATAGAATCGGAAAATATTTTCCACGATCGCTCGGGGGCATCTCTGGGACAGCCAGTCTATGCCCTCTCAGGCCGTCTCCTCGCGTACGCTTCGACTGCACCGCTCCCCACTTCTCCAACAACTCCTTCCTCTCACCAACCGCAGACACAAACACAGGCGCACCATCGCTCAACCTCGGCCGGGTTGAGCATGAGCGTGCATATGACTCAGGGGGACCTGACCCACGTCGCCATGAAAGTGGGGGGCAGCGTCTTGAGTGGAATGAAGTTTCTGGGCGAGAAGGCGTATTCTGCGGCTATGTCTCGCGCAGGTCTCTCCGTAGACCTGGGGTCTACTGGGAAAGGGCTGTTAGGCGCGCGCGGAGAAGGCGAGAGCGCGCTCACTGGAGGGGTGGGTCGCTTTTTCTCGAGGAGCGCGCCTGCTGCGAGTGATCACGAGCGACGGTATCCGTCGTCGCCCAATGATATTGATATTAACAATAATCAAAATGAATCTGGGGGACATTCCGATCACGAATCCACTGTCATTCCACACACAACTGGCCCGCACTCGACAGTCGAGGCTGGGTACTACGTAACTGTTTTGGATCTGCGCCCGTTGTGCGAAACCTCGACGAGAACTCCGCGGAAGGTTGCTGAGTTTTTGGCGTCTAAACATCAGGGCATCAGCCGGCTCAACTTCTCCGGTGATGGAAACTCCATTTTGGTTTCTCCAAAAGATGGTCAAATCCTTCAGGTCTTCCAGCTCAAGCCTACTCCAGCGGTATCGAAGGAGTCTCATCTAGATCTAGAAAGTAAGGGTATAGTTAAAGACAAGCCATCGTTTCGACCAGATGCCCCATGGCATATGTATGATCTTCGTCGGGGAAGAACGACTGCCGTAATTGAGGGAGTTGACTGGGCTGACGACGGGAGATGGATTGCAGTTGGAACGAGGAAGCGCACCATACACGTTTTCGCTGTGAATCCGTATGGGGGAAACCCTGATCCACGCAGCCACATGGAAGGCCGAGTGCGCAATTATACCGAACTCGTAAGTGTATATTTTGCTTTGACATTGGTTTTTGTGTTGAATCGAATGTTGTGTGAAACAGCAGCCGTTGTCAACCAATATCAATCCCATCGTGCGGCTACGCGCTACCAGGCCACCCCCTCCTGAACAGCCCAGAACACCGCTAGCTTTTACCTTCATCCAGTCAACCGAATCTTCACTCCCTACTACCCTCCTTCCGCCCTCAAGTATGCTATGTTTGGGTACCTCAGGGCCATCCTCGGTCCCTAAATCGGAGGCACCGCCATCTGAGCCAGCTTCCCCTTGTCGGGTTCATAGACCCGTTAATTTCCAGGACATACTCGTTTTCGATCCAAGGGATGGAATACTATCACTGCGGCGGTTCTCTACTGAGTTGCGTTCCCGTGACTCAGGACTATCTGTACCCGCCTCTGTTCCTGTGCTAGGTGCTACGAGTATTTCCTTACCTGGTATGGGGGGTGGTGGCCGACTCGGTATATCGCCCCCAATTCCAAGCGCGAAGCTTGTAAATTCGGGTGTCTCGCCGTTGGCTGAGGGAAGTAAGGAGCTCATTGGAAGAGTGTGTGTTATTGCAACTTGGAGTTTGCAGCGGCATCAAGATTGGAGAGAAATCAAACGGGTTCTAGAAGAGCCCTGCCGGGAATGGTCCAGGGCTGAGAGTCAAGTGATCAAGGCCGAGTATGAACTAGTTTCTTGGTTATTTCTTATCAATTTGGGCTCACATGTTTTCTTTTCAACAGCTGGCTAGCCCAGGCCGAATTATCAACGTTCTCTAAGTCTTCAAGAGTGCTCCCTCGCCCAATCTACTTATCTCATCAGTTCTCGTTCCACAATCTTGGCGAAGACTACCACGCGCTTATTAGGAGGTACCAATTTAACATCGGCGGATCTAAACTGGAGGTGCGGAAGGAAGTACAGGTTAGCGGATTTACGGTTGAGGCAGGAGAATCGTTTGTGGAAGGCTTCTCCGCCGTCCCACGTGACATCCGCCGCAGCGCGTCTTCCTTTGATGAGCCGCTTGCATCTGCGCTGTCAGGAGCGTTGGACTACTCCCCAACGCAAGCGATTCTTCCCATGCTCCCGAACGGCTTGCCTGGGTCGCATCCAAAGTCATTCAGGACTTCGATACCTATTCGAACTATGGCGGCAGGCTTGAGTGATGGTATGTCGGAAGGCCTTGGGCGGATACGGCGGGAGATACACAAGGCGCGGTCGCCACCGTCCTTCCCGCCTCCGATTGGGAATGTGACGGGAGGATCTGTGCCGCTGGAATTCGATGAGGAGGACCTACATTTTTTGAGCGGTGAAGGTCGATTAAGTGAAGGTGAACTTGAGCACGAGGATGATGACACAAACTCGCGAACGACGTCGAGGGGTGGAGGTGATTCTTGGGCTTCGATCTCCACGCCATCGACGAACACGTTGCCGCTTGAGGATGAGGGGGACGGGAACGATGTGTGGGAGGGATGGGATCCGGAGGACAAGCAGGCTATCGAAGATGCTGAGAGATTTGATGATATATCAGTTGTGGGATTTTTGGACGAGGAGCATGCTTCGATGGTGCAGGCGGAGAGGAGGAGGAACCGTCGTCGAGGATTTTAGTTTCTACCACAGCCCTTCGTGTTATATGTTTAAGTGTTTTGTGTTTTATTTTTGGCCCTTGTCACTCGTTTCGACAAGAACTAGTACAGTCGGACCTGTCATAACCCATACCCTTCGGTAGACGGCCCAGGCTATGGGTTATGACAGGTTATGGGTTTCGAGAGGAGTGCTAAAAATAGACTTGCAAATTTGTAAAATATCAGGACTACGGATTCCTATATGTTTCTGATAATTTCTAGAAGAAATCAGTTATATGAGTGTCCCTCATACTCCGTGTCTCATCAAGGTGAAGTTGCCCAGTGAATGACCCCAACAGAGCATCAAGTTTGCGTGCAATAGGGTTGTTTGAGTCTTCAATGCACCTGCCAATAGTTGATACTGCCTTGAGGACCTCACGACGAGTCGGACGAGGTTCAATAGCAATGTCACCATCAACATCGTCTCCACCGTTTTCATCAATATTTCCAGCACTCATCAGAGGATGAAATGGTCTCCTTCCGAGCTAGCTTTGTATTCAGCTCATCCTTCCGAGCCTTGATTGTTTTTGTAAATTTAGAGAGGCCTTTTTTAAGAATATCAAGAGGCTTTGGAGTCATAGGAAGTAAGAATTTTAAAGTGAACAAGTTTTTTTTTGCTGGCAAACTGGCTAATTATTAGGTGGTGGGAACTAATTACTTGACTGGAACTAGCCTTATATATTCTTATACCTATGGGTTTTGCCAGCGGAGGGCTATGGGTTATGGGTTATTCCAGACCTATGGGTTATGCTATGCATTTCCCTGCCCACCAAGTTGGTGGACAGGCCAAGCTATGGGATATAACAGGTTATGGGTTATCAGAGGTATGGGTTATCAGAGGTATGGGTTATGACAGGTCCAACTGTAGCTGGGATGTGCTGAAGTCGTGACTCGTCGAGCCTTAATGTCAGACCTTCTATCTAAAACAAGAAATCCAGTGTGCACGGCAAGATAGACCACTTGTACTTGTTGAATAGATAAATTGTGCATTGTGCATAGAGATAGACCAGCAACCACCCACCATCTAAGTGAAGACCCATAGATAATAATAAATAACATCAGTATCCACAGAAAAAGCCACCTTAGGCAGGTCTCTTCCGTGCTCCTTTGACCCTGGAAGGTGGGGTTCTTTTGTTGTGGGAAACGTACCTAAGAGGTCGACATCCCAGAGTACCTCTGTAATATAAATTCCCAAAACGGTTTTATTTATATCTAAAAATAACACGGAACCTCTTCACTGCTTGTTCGGGGGTCCTTCGAGGATCGTTCGAGGTGGGTCACAACTTGCCTTTGGTAGCTAGTCACTGCTGGTCTCTGATAGTCATCGTCCTGTCCACCCTCAGTGGCATGCCCTCAGCCCGTTCCAAACAACTGACTGCCCCTGGACTAGGCAAGCACTTCTCAAGTCCCCAAAAGCCTCGCGACAAGAACAAAACCACAACTCATATTAAAATTCCCAACCAGGCCGCCAAACACCAGGCACTCCTTGCAAAGCTCCTCTCCCTTCAGCAAGCTCAGCACGATGAAGACGTGGAACCTGAACAATCCGACTATGTTGACTCTGACCCCGATGTTGACATGATGGTCGATCAACCTGCAACTGAGTCTCACACTCCTGATCCTGACCTCTCTCTCGACACTACCATTCAGCGGCGAATCATCCCAGACACTGCAGCGTATCGTTTATATAACAGTGCTACCGAAGTTCAGTTCAGTCCAGTTCAGACCAATTTTGGCTGAACCCTGAACTGAACTCCGGGTTCAGTTCAGGATTTCACATGAACTGAACCTGAACCGCCCTGAACCGTTCAGATTTTTTTTTCGGGGCCCGAACCGAGTTCAAGAACTGTTCGGACACTTAATTTTACTATTCTCAATATTTAAACTATTTATGTAATATATTATAGTAAATATTCAATATCACGCTGGTTTTCATGGTTTTACCTGTATACCGCCTGGTGCTGGTGAGGTACCCACCTCCCTGTAACCTCGCAAACATAGCCCCGATGTCAATTGACGCCGGGCTGTGTGTTTGCGAGGTGATAGATGGGGTGGGGTTAGGGTCTCCTTGCCTTGGTGCTGCTGGTGGTGCCTGTGACCTTGCGAACGGCACACCGCCCTGTAACCTCACGAACATAGCCCCGACATCAATTGATGCTGGGCTGCGTGTTTGTGAAGTGTTAGACGGGGATGGGGGCCTGGTTAGATGGCGTGGGCGTTGGCGTGGTTGGGGCACTGGTGTTGGCGTGGTTGGGGCATTGGCGTTGGCGTGGTTGGGGCATTGGCGTTGGCATGGGCATTGGCGCTGGTGCCGGTGCTGCTTCTCCTGCGCGTTGGCGTGGTTGGGGCATTGGCATTGGTGTTGGTGTTGGCACTGGTGCCGGTGCTGCTTCTCCTGCGTGTTTGCGTTGGTGTGGTTGGGGCATTGGCGTTGGTGTTGGTGTTGGCACTGGTGCCGGTGCTGCTTCTCCTGCGTGTTCGCGTTGGTGTGGTTGGGGCATTGGCGTTGGCGTTGGCGTTGGTGCTGGTGCTGGTGCTGCTTCTCCTGCTGCTGTTGTTGTTGTCGCCGGGCTGGTGTTGGTGCCGCTGCTTCTCCTGCTGGTAGTGTTGTGCTGTTGCCAGCCTGGTGCCGTTGCTGCTGGCTCACATAGTTAGTAACATAGAAATGAATAAAATACTTACGTCGTCGTCATCGTTGTCCATCGTTGTGGGGCTGCCAGCTTGGTGGTGGTTGGTAGGAGTACCTACAAAAGGGTTAGTGACTGAGGAAGAAATGATCATGGAAGTAAGATCTGCCTATTTGCCTCGAACGCTTGCATTCGAGGCTTTTCAGAGTTGGTTGTCGGTGGCTGAGAATAAATTTCAGTGACTAAAACAGAAAGTTGCCGAATCGGCATATGAGTGAAAAATTTCGTTTGGGAGCGAAAAATACATACCTGCGGACATCGGTTCGGCGGTTCTGAACCGCTCATGAACCGTTTCGACAACCCGGGGGTTGCCTGAACTCCGAACTGGACCCAGGGTTCAGTTCAGCCTAGTGTTGCCGCGACTCGGCTAACCGCAAGCTGACTTTAAAAACCGCGGCTTGTCTCGGGTTTGGCCAGACTAGTCACAACCATCCAATTGGAAGCCGTGGCTTCAACCTGAGTCGGCTGCCGGGTCGGCTTGAAGTGGACTTCTTTCAGCTAAGTCGATGGCTCCACCCACAACTTTGATCCTCTCGTTCTCCATCACTTCTGCCGCCGCCACCACCACTGCTACCATGCCCACCACCCTTACCTCGCCACCACCATCTTCGCCACCACCACCTACAGCAATGAAGAAGACGATGAGGGGAGAAAGGTCAGGAGGGTGGTGCGCCCACCTACCGGCCCAGGTAAGTCACCAAACCCTCACTAAATTTTGCTAACTATCTATCTGTGACTACAACCACACCAAACCACAGCCATGACCTGGCCTCGACGACATCAGCACTGACACTGACCAACTGGCGGCAGACGATGATGACGAGGGCAAGGACGGGTGATTTCGAGGATGGGTGATTGTGAGGCCAGGCAACAATGATGGCGAGGCCATCCAGGCATAAGCAACAGGGAGGGGAACAAGGTAAAGGAGACCCTGCCCTCTTCCTGTTGTTTAGCCCTCCCCAAGCACCACCACCTCGCAAATGCAGACGGCCATGTCAATTGACGTGTGCACAACGTTTGCGAGGTGTTCACTGGCAGGGTGGAGTCTTGGGTACAATGATTGAGTGCGACAGTGAGCTTGATTTTTTCTCCTTTCTTCATACATTACGCTATATGCATTAAGCCTAAGCTATATGCTATTCAGAAATAAGAAAGCAGCACAATGAACGCCTCGCAAACACTGTACATGTCCATTACATGGCTGCCCCGATTGCAAGGTGGTGGTTGGCACGTCTGCGCCATGTCACCATCATCGCTCTCGTCGTAGGAGTCTGGCGATCTCTTGGCCTAATCGGGGATATCTCGGAGAGAGCTGAGGTCTGAGATCACTCCAGATCTGCCAGGGTCCTGTCAAACCACTCCGGACCTGCCAGGGAGAAAGAAACTGCAGCCAGACCCTGTCAAACCACTCTGGACTTACCAGGGAGAAAGAAACTGCAGCTAGACCGCTGTCAAACCACTCCAGACTTGCCAGGAACAAAAAAACTGCAGCGAGACCCTGTCAAACCATTCCAGACCTGCCAGGGAGAAAGAAACCGCAGCCAGACCCTGTCAAACCACTCTAGACCTGCCGGGGTACAATCGGAGAAAGAAACTGCCTCCTACACATATAAATTCGATAGTATCTTGTCCTTGTCCTCCACCCAATCTACCAATGCCACCCCGTACTCATCAAGTCCCGCGTACTCAAGTCAACGTCCAAGAACCCGAAGGGGAGATCTTTGCACTAGATGATGTCTCCGAGACCGAAGAGCACGCACCAGCGCGTGGCCGTCAAGGCACTCAAGATCCTGTCGGCAGCCAGCGTGAAATCCATGTCAACGATCCAACTGTTTCGTGGAAGGTCAATACAGCCGCAGATATACAGTACTTTTTCGAATCTGACCCGGAAACGCGCAAACGAGTCTGCAAATTTTGCAGGTAAGCTTTATTTTTTTCTTCTTCAATTACAGACTTGCCAAATTTCTTGTAGGGAAGCAAAAAACACCGACCCAGCATGGTCACCCGTGAATTTTGCATTCTCCTCAAAGACATCAAATACGTCCCTACGCCCCCACATCGAAAAACATCACTTGGAACATTACGTGTTAGTCACGAAGGAGAAAGGATGGAAAGTTCTGTTACCTGGTCTTGTGTCGCAGGCTGGATCACAAGGGACCTTGGAAAGTGAAGCTGGACCCAGATCTGAGGCTGAGAAATTTGACGATGCAACTTTCCATGCGGCACTACTAAATTTTATCATCGCTGACGATCAAGTAAGTGTAAATTGATTTAACTTAATTTTAATCTAATAATGGTGGAGTCGCTAAATCTAGTCGAATGTCCTGAATTTCGCCGCTTACTTCTCCTTTTACGAAGGGAACTCAAGAAGACCACAATCCCGCGGAGAACAAAGATGCGTGAACTAATTATCCAGGCGTGGAAAAGGCACTTCCAGGTTTTACAGCACCAACTTGCTGTACGTTTCCTTATTCTGCTTCATCATTTCTTAATTGTATTCTCCAGAGTTCTGTAGGGCAAATCTCCTTTACATCTGATGTCTGGTCTGACCAAAACCGCCAATCATACTTGGCAATCACTGCGCATTGGATTGCTAGAGTTGAGGGAACGTCGTCTTTACAACTCAAGGTATCGCTTATCGCATTTCATCATCTCCGTGGTGGCCACGACGGCGAAACGCTCGCAGCAACAACTTTAAAACTTCTCGATAGAGCCGGAGTTACTGTCAAGGTAAGCATGAACAAGCAGGGCCCCCACGACATTTCTAACCTGGATACATTTCAAGGCTGGACATTTTACACTAGATAACGCATCGAGCAATGCGACCATGATGAAAGGGCTCGAAAGGATGTTCGCTGGTCGTGATATTGGCTTTGATGCAGCTGACCGCCAGATTATGTGCTTCGGACATGTCGTTGACCTTAGCTCCAGACGAGTAATACTCAGTGTTTCTAATACTGATACAACTGGCGACATCCCTCCTCCTCTCATTGATGCTGAACCAGTTGCCTATAACCCCATAGCTCGTGCCCATGCGGTAGTCCGAGCGATTCGAGGATCAGGCTCACGTCGAGATGCTTTTACTGAGCTTATTGCAAACGGAAATGCTAAGGGATGGTTCAAGCAAGGGAACCCTCCTACTATCGTCAAACTTAAATCATTGCAGCTCTTGCGAGACGTGCGCACGCGGTGGGATTCAGTGTACAAAATGCTCAATCGACTTTGTGAGATGCGCCCGGTATGCCTCCAATCTACCAAATTTTCTTATTGCTAAAAATTAATTTGATAGGCTGTTGATCACTTTTTAGCGCTTCCCAACAACAGTGACCTCGCTAAGTATAAACTCTCACCTGATGACTGGTCCAGAATGCAAGACATAGAACTTGTTTTGAGTGTAAGTAACAGCATAGCCATCAGATACACCCTGACCTTGCAATCTTACCAACAGGTTCCACACGCTGTACAGCAGGTGATGTCGGCCAAGAGAACTCCGATCTTATCTGGCGCTATCCCTGCATTTGAGCTGTTTATGTCAAGGTGGGAGAAATTGATGGAGGAACACCCACATTTAGAGCAGCTCATTAAACCTGGGCTGGAGTGGGCATCAATGTATTATGGTCAAATGGATCGCACTCGAGCTTACATTATTGCAATGCGTAAGTAAAGATTCCTTCCTCAACCCAGATAGCTAATGGTCTTACACAGTTCTGAACCCTGCAATGCGCATGACATGGATCAAAAAACATTGGGAGCAGGAATACATCACCGTTGCTGAGACGACGATTCGGCAAATTGTGAGTATGTTTGTATGGTTTTATGCTTCGAAAATTCTCATCTACTTCCCACAAGATGCTTGAATACCGCGAGAAGGCCAGTGATGCCGTAGAAGAGTCAACGCAGACCTCCGAAGCCGACCCGCCAGGAGAGATGCCACCATACATGTCACTTGCGGCACAATATGGCCTTACTGAAGACATAGACTTTGGTGAATCTACTGCAAATGTACAAACTGTTGATCAAGAATATCAGGCTTATATCACGGCGCAATTATCACCGAAGACTGTCAATATTCTCAAGTTTTGGGAGGTAGGCAGTGACATTGATTATATATCAATTGCTGACAAGACATTGCAGGCGAACCAAACTTCTTTCCCCACCCTTTTTGCGATGGCTATGGACTATCTTCCAATTCAGGCGTCTTCTGTTCCTTGTGAACGTATCTTTTCCTTGAGTGCTGAAATGGACACCAAGCGGAGGAATCGCATCAATCCTCTTTTGATGGAGGCTCTCCAGATGGTGAAATTTTATCTGAAGCAAGAACGTCTCAATTTCACGGCGGTTTGGATTACACCAGAAAAGCAGATGGTTGATGATGACCCAGAGGAAGATCTCCTACAGACGTTACTTGCGGGAAATTTTCAAGATGGCTTGGACCATGTCATTCAAACCATTGATAGCGACGAGGGGGACTAACTCTCTGGTGTGCCATAGCGTAATTTGTCGTGACAGTAGAATATGTACAAATTGATATGTCCACGTGCCCTTGGTTCTCCTCCGAGTGCTCAAATTTATGCTCTGCCTTTTCTGCAAGCTCTACACTCTCCTCTCGCACCATTAAGGGAGAGAGGCATTGTCTAATCCAAATGCTGGAACAGTGCGGATCGGCCAAGGAAGCGGTGCATACAAACATAGCCAACATCTGGCACTGCCCCAAGCATACATCGCTGAAATACACCATCACGATCGACAGCGACAACCTCAAAGCAGACAAGGAAGTAGTCTATGCGTCAACCACAGGGATGGGAGCCATAGCTGGAGCAACAGAGCAACAACGAAGGAGGAGGGATATCCTCCTGGGTACACAGGTACGATTGTTCTTCCTTTCTGAAGTTTCACTGGTGCTGGGAATGCTAGATGTTTATTACAGCTTAATCATTCCAGGAGCGACTCCGTGAACATGGACCATTTCAGAGTCTTTGGTTGGAAGGCAACAGCATGCATACTCCATCTGAAGTAGGTGTGTTGGCAATTAACGAAGGCGCTGCCAAGAGGTCAATGCTGATGGAACACCGAGACAGACGAGGAGGCAAAAAATCCAGAGTGAAGCTGAATCGGCCACCCACGGGATGAGGATGTAAACATGGATTTAAACAAGGACAGAGGGGCGATATCTGACCTAAAATGTACAGAGGATTCCAACACTGTAGCGCTGACAACACGAAAGCAGGATAAGTTCTTTTTTACCTTGCCTGTATATCACTCTCACCTGGGTTTATCCCACCACCTGCATATTTTAGACACGTTTGTGTACACGCTTATCCTTGCACCTCTCTTCTACACCACAATATGCCTATGTTTCACGCTACAGACCTCGTCTTCAACAATAGCACCGCTAACAATGTTGGCGCCGACCAACACAATACGTACACCGTCCACAACTACTATTATTGCTGCCATTATTACTATTACGGCGACCGTTGGTACGACGATGTTTGGAATGTTATTTTGGTGGTCTGGATCACAATTTTCATGGGTTTGCTTGCTCGGTAAGTTGTTTCTTCTTTCTTAGCTGCGAAAAGCTCACAAAACACAGCGTGTGCTGCGCGATTTTGATCGCCAGAGGATTCACTTGACTTAAAGCAAGTCGGAATTACTCTACGGTGGTAAGTACTGTTGATGAGGTCCCCCATTCAATTTTTTTTGACTTTTATGACCTACAGGATGGAAATTAGAATAATTTTGTTAGATTCACCATTTAAACTCCCCCTTAACAATCCCCTTCTCTGAAGGATCTTCTTTATATTAATCCCTGTGCTATAGATTTACTTTTCGACCTGGTGATGGTCACACGAGGGCTAGGACAATACACGAGGTCAACTACGACAGGAAATTTGAAGTGAGTGTCATGCGACATTCCCTGCCCACTTGCAGATAACCAAGTCAATGGCAATATAGCTAGCATATCGGCCAGAACCAACGTCACAGGAGAGAACTTGTCAATCGAGCCTACGGTCGAGCTTGAATTTAACATCTTTCAGGCTTTCTCAAGATGTATCAGGAATGAGGCAAGGAGTGTCATACGAGGCAAAGTCATGTCGCGATTACATGGCTTCTCGGTTAGCTGCCTTTGAAAGAGAAGGGACGGAGGTTGCACAGGTCAATGATCAGGCTAGATCGTCAACAGCTTGAGATGATGACTTTGACACAGACCTCATGTCCTGGTTCCCTCCTCTCCAGGTCGGTCTTCTCCCTCACTCAGCCTGAGGCATATCTTCTCAATGACGAGGTTCATTTTACACACACACAGTATCCCCTCCTCTCCCTTGGTCCTATTTGGTCACAGTAGCCGATTTGGGTCATGTTCACACATCCACGTTGTATACCCCCCATATCCTCAGATGCCAAACCCAATTTTGTGGTATCCCAGATTGACGAATACCCCAAGCTGTTCATCTTGAGTATTTGAGTTGTATGTGCCTTCCGTCTCCTCTCCGCTTACGTTGTGTTTATTCACTTGTTTTTTTTTTTCACCCTAGTTTTGGACTGCATGCACAGTTTTTGGCCCGCTGTTGTGGAGTGAAATCCATTGGTAACGATATCCAGAGTGGGTGGATCAGCATTTCGATTAGAGTCGCTAATTGTTATTCATTAATTTTTGCTAGGTTACCTTGTTTCGAAGACACGGGTGAAAATGTCAGCGCATGACTACATATTTTATTAGCCTTGAAGTTTACACTGCATGTCATGTCCACTCCACTTTCTGCTGAAGATAGGGAAAACCTCATTAGAGCTGCTCTCGAAGGTGTGTATATGACCGAGCTTGTAACCGCGCCTTCTTTGAGTCAAGTTTCCTCATTGCACGACGGCGACAGTCCAGCAATGTCGAAGAGTTTGCTTGTCTCACAGAATGGTACTGGTCACCAGTCTAATTGACACATCACCGGGGTTCCCAGGTACACTGTCTGTAAGATGTATACATGGGCACACACGTGACAGATGAGTTCAATCACGAGTATCATGTTCAGTGTTCAACCTTTCGTGTACCTATCTTTTGTCCTCATCAACTTCTCCTTTTTGTATGTGAGTAACGTCTAATATTCTGTGCATTCGAGCTTCATCCAACTCAAGTGAAGTAGTACACCTTTCATGGAACTTGTTCGAATAGCTGGGAGATACAGGTTGCGCGAAAAAATCACATCTGGGACCGCCCGTATGTCTGGGCAACTGCACCCTCTTATATTAGACTCACATGCCTTGGTGGACAGATGACATATACCTTGTGCACAACATTTTGTCGGGGGAAGACCTCGTTGTTAAGCTCGAGCCACTGGATGGAAAGGATCATACCCTAGAACACGAGTTTCACATCTACAAGAAGCTTAGTGGAGGAATAGGAATCCCTCATGTCCATTGGTTTGGCACGGAAGGTGGCTTTGATGCGATGGTGGTTGATCGCCTCGGCCCATCCCTAGAGGACCTCTTTGTTCGATGCCATTTTCGGTTCACTGTGAAAACTATTCTGCTGCTGGCTGACCAGTTGGTAGGTAAATTTGATTTCTGAGGCCATACCTGATCACCTAATGTCTTCCATGTCCAGCTCTGTTGCCTAAAATACATCCATTCTCGCAACTTCATTCACCGGGATCTCAAACCTAGCAACATTGTTATGGGCGTTGACAAGCATGCAAAATTGGTGCACCTCATCGATTTCGGGCTATTGAAGGAGTTCAGGAATCCCAATACACACCTGCACATTCCGTTCAACAAGGATCTTGGTCTCATCGGAACCACTAATTTTGCATCCATTAATAGTCACTTAGGCTTGCAGCTTGGAAGGCGGGATGATCTGGAGTCTCTCGCTTACATTCTCATATACTTTCTTTGGGGATTTTTGCCGTGGCAGGGCCTAGGTCAGGGTATTCTCGAAAGCAAACGAGGAATTGCCACACATGATTTGTTCCAAGGGCTCCCAGTGGAGTTTCGCACATTTCTGGAACACTGCCGCTCACTCGCTTTTGACGACAAACCCAATTATACTCGATTTCGCAACCTTTTCAATAATCTATTGTTACGGGAGGGATTCCAGGGCAATCTGGTATTTGATTGGGATGTTGCTGGTGGATCAATCACCCCACCATCGAGCAGGAAGGAGTTTCGGGATAGCAGCAAGATTTCTAAGAAACGCCATCATTCACCCCCCAAGCGTCGTACAGGGTAAGTACCACACAGCCATTCATTGGCGTGGTGACCTAACAGATTGTGCACAGATTACGCTCTCAGACCCGCATTTCACCATCACTTGTTGTCACCAGGCAATGCATGCCTCCCTTACTTTGAATGGTCATCATTATTTTATTCATTTAACCATACCTTTCTTTACCATAACCTGAGGCATTCCCCCTTGTATTCATGCTTCTTTGTACATCGCGTCTCGCATCTCCGCCTCCTCCATGCTCCACGCATGGAACACACCGTCCAGCTCTCCCCTCATGCGCACAATTACGTTTTGTATGACGGTACATATGCACTTTTATTAATCGTGCGCGTTTGCGTGATGAGGGTGTATCTCCTCATTCTCGTTCTTCTGTTCACAAGGTGGGAGCTGCTCGCTTATTAGAGCTAGCTTACCACTATATTTGTTATTTGATGAATGAAAAAAGTTGGGCTTGCTGTTGGCAACAGCAAGCTCGAGCAGGATCAAGACTCCACCTGAACTCCTCGTGAATGCCGTGCACACGTCAATTGACGTGGACGTCTACGTTCACGAGGTGGTGGTAGGCTTGGGGGAGCAGGGGAAGGGCCGGGCAGCAGGAAGAGGGGGATGGCCTCGCCGTCATTGTTGCCTGGCCTCACAATCACCCATCCTCGAAATCCTTGCCCTTGTCGTCATTGTCTGCCACTGGCCAGTTGGTCAGTGTCAGTGCTGATGTTGTCGAGGCCAGGTCATGGCTGTGGTTTGGTGTGGTTGTAGTCACAGATAGATAGTTAGCAAAATTTAGTGAGGGTTTGGTGACTTACCTGGGCCGGTAGGTGGGCGCACCACCCTCCCGGCCTTTCTCCCCTCATTGTCTTCTTCATTGCTGTAGGTGGTGGTGGTGGTGAGGTAAGGGTGGTGGGCATGGTAGCAGTGGTGGTGGTGGCGGCGGCAGAAGTGATAGGAGGAGGAAGAGAATGAGAGGAGGAGAATGCGCTTTGCGGGTGGAGCGGTCCGAGTCGACTTTCGGTCGAGGCTGAAGTCGTAACCATGACTATATTAGTCAACTTATTCCCAGGATCAGCTCGGTTACTGTGGTTACAACACATGACCAGCTTCGGCTTGCCAGCCGACTTTTAGCCGAGTTGCAGCAACACTAGTTCAGCCCAAGGTGCTGGACTGAACTGAACTTCCGGTTTGGTTCGGAGTTCGAACCGGGTTCAGTTCGGTTCTGAACCGAACTTTGGCAGCACTATTATATAACGCTTGGAAATCATTACTACCCACCCTTGTCTGCCCTCTCCTTTCATATCTCCATCAGTCCCATGCTCACGTTCTTCCCCCTCCCAGCACCCTTGATGGAGCTTGCAAACGGTCACATTGTACAATGAAAACACACCAAATGATATGCCTATATTTTGACCGTATGTCGTTTGCAGTTCTAAAACGAAACCGCCAACTGATGGAACTATTAGATTATATCTCAATGTCAATGTCTACTTGCAGCTGCCGCACACTTCCTCAGCTGCTGGTTGCAAACGGCCTGTGTCCCACTGCGCCATCCCAACCACACATAGCAGTCGCAATTAACCTCCTCGGCCTCTATCGTGCTCTCTTCAAACAATCTTGTGACGCAGTGAACACAATAGCTTCAGCTCTTCATTTCTTTTATACCGAGCGAGGTTTCTACATGCAGGATAAGGCTGTAAGTGTCACTCTCTCATTATTCTACCCAGCGAGTAACATAATTCAAGGGTGATCCCATCCGAGAGCCTTTCCGTCGCAGTCTTGGTTATGCCATTCAATGGTATGACAGTCTATGTGTACTCCTCGAGAAAGAGGTCAGCTCGGCGCTGGAGGTAGCAGATGAGCACATCCAAGAAGCCAAAGTACCTCCAGATCCACCTCCGCCAAACCTCACCTCCCAACCTACTACAACATTGGAACCTGGCCAAGCATCTCAAATCCTCCAGCAACGCTGCCCAGCCTGCTTCTCTGGCCTGTTTTATGGCCGGTCATTCAGCAAGTAAGTAAACCCTGATAACTGCCTGGTTGGTATTAACGCCATGATAGTGGTGCCAATATTCATGTCAGTTGTTGTTCGTGGGGAGTGTTTCTTAGAAAAACAGTTCCTCACCAAGGGTTTCTGGAGTGCAACTTTGATGGGGAAATTACCTTGTTCGGCAAGGGTGGATTTGTCCTTGTTTCAACTCAATGTACTTACTCACTTGCTAGTGCGGTTATAGGTTGAACCTAGTGATGATAGTTATATGAGATAACAATACAGTTATCTTATGTCAGTTGTTATTAGATAACAAGGCAGTTATCTAATAGTAGTGGTTAAGGATATGAGATAGCAGTATACAGTTACCTATCAAGAGTAGTTGATACTTGATAACAATATACAATACCTGTCAAAGATTAGTTGATGTTAGATAACAATGAACAGTTACCTTATAATAGATGTAAGTCAGAGTATATGACTTGAAGGATGAAAGTATAGTGAGGTCTTCCAATCAAGGTAAGACTTTGAGATGATAGACACTTAAGCAAGGGTAGGTGATGAGTGTAAGTGGCAATGATGAACAATGAGCAAGAGGATAGTGAAAGTCAATGAGGGATATGACAATAGACTATCAACAAAGGATGCGATGATATTGGATACGTGGATAAAATAAAAGTAACAAGAGCAGTTGATGTTCAAGATATCGGACAATATTCCGAAGCTTCAAACACACATTGGCTACTAGTGCAGAATAAAGTACTGGGATATCTTTATGAAGATCAATAGTTTCTTGCCAGAAGAAGTTGACAATAGTGATGGTACTATGTCAAGAATATTCTCAAACAAGTAATAAAAGACTATCAATATATATCTGATATTGATAACTCAATTAAACTTAATGTCTGAGACTAACAAGCTGACTGAGAATGGGACTGTGACTGTGACTGTGACTGAATTGATGTACTGACTACTACCAAAAGTAGGTATGTACAAAGAAGAAGGGGGGGTTGAATCAAAGGAATGACTGACTGTCTCCTGCAGAAACTGGGCCCTATTTATACCTTTGGCTGCTGCAGGAGTCACTGTGAGTCATAGAAAGAATTTGAAATAAGTGGGTAGGGTGTGAATCATAAGGGAGTAATTATGAAATGGGGAAGGGGGTTTGTAAGCATGATATGAAATAAAAGTGCTAACTACTGAGTCATTAAAGAGTAATATGAAATGAAAAGTAGGGTGATGAGTAAAGAGGCATAGGTCTGTGAACATAAAAGGAAAATGGGGCATAGGTGGTGAGTCATAGACAGGAATTGGGGCATAATGCTGTGCAGGTATTGGAAATAGTGCACAGGTTGGTGAGTCATATAGAAGAATGGGGCATAATGTTGTGCAGGTATTGGAAATAGTGCACAGGTTGGTGACTCATGTGGAGTCAATTACTGAGATTCCTAGGGTAGATGTAATGGGAATGCTGGCATAATTGGTCATAAAGGTCATAATTTGGTCATGATGAGCCATAGATGGTCATAGTGGTCCATATATGGTCATAGTAGTCATAAGATGTTGAGGGTGGATCAACTGAGTCATCACAGGAGGGGATGAGTCAAGGGCTGATCTAATCTGTGATCTGGGGGGGTATGATTCTCCAGGAATCATGGATCAAGGCTGAGTCATGCTATTTCAAATTGTGCTTGATAGATCAATTCTTCAGACAATGCTTCTTTTGATCAATAGATCTTGATGGATGATGTAAGATGGTGCTTCTTATCTTGTTTTGGTCCAACTGAGATAAGATTGTGGCTGTGCAGCTTCTTTGATCTTTTTGATCTTGTTGCCTGATATGGTCCTGCTGTTAGCTAATGTCTTATCCTTAGCAGTTAAGTTAAGGATAATTCATCTAATAACTAATCCTTTAACTGATAAGTGTCTCTCAACTTGGAACAGTGTCCTGGGGTAGTGTCCTTGTCTTTTCTTATTAGTGGAGGTAAGGTAGCTTAACTTGAACTTTACTCTTGTTATTGGCTACTCTTCCTTCGGGCTGATAAACTCAGGTGTCCTTGCTGTCAGCTTAATACCATGTTTGATCCAAAACCATTTTGGATCATGACACAGTACTGATGGAAACACGCACCATCGCCACCGCAAATCTGCTGGGGACAGCCCAAACTTCTATGACCCAATTTACTTCATCTCAAAGGTGCAAGTTGATGCCGTTGGTGACCGCATCGAGAGCCTACAGAAGGCTCCAGCCAAACCTTACCAGCCGAAGGTTCCAGACGAGGCTGTGGACAAATGTGAGAACTCACACGATGCTACCAATGGCAGCAAGGACAAAAGCAAAAGTGAACAATTTGATGACACTGGGATTGTCAGCCTGATTTGCCGACACGACATCCCACTGTTTTTCGCCAATATGGATACTCCAGGAGAGCAACAGAAGTACACAGTAGCCCTGATAGAACATCTTTTCTCGCACCTGCCTCCTGGGGCAACGGTTGCTGCTTTGTACGACATTGGATGTGTGCTCGACCGCTCGGTACTAGGGAAATGCAGGGGTAATCCCAGGATACATTTGTCTGTATCCGTACTCGTACTTGCCACAGATACGGATACCATATCCGCGGATTTTACTCACGGATTCCTGATCAAAATGAGCCGGAGATCACCTGAAACGGTCAAGAATTGACTGAGATAGAGTCCAATCAATGTTTAGTCTCTATCTCAGTCAATTCTTGACTGTTTTGGATGATCTCCGGCTCATTTTGAAGCCCACGGAGACGAGAATCTGTATCCGTACTCATAGTCTTAAGAGTACGGATACCTGCGGATCAGGATTTACCCTTATCCCTGCATTGCCCTACTCGGTACAGCTGGTATGTCCTTTTGTTCCTAGCTCAACACGCCATCTGACATTGTTTACAGTATGGCATATTTTCTTTGGATATCGCCTCACGTTTGATGTTCACCACCACCGCTATGCATGCTTACGGTCACCAGTGGGCTTGTCAGCTTGTTTATAATCCTCGATTATGCATCGGACTTGGCCTAACGGATGGAGAAGGGGTGGAGCGGTTGTGGTCGCGGCTCTGAAAGCTAATTGGGATAACCAGATCATCAGGTGAGTGTCGACCTTTCATACTTGTGCTTTATTTCATCACCAACTAAACTATCTCAGAGGTCGTGCAGGATATGGCTGGTTGATCGCCAGGCATGTGCCATTGGGCAGGAGCTATGCGATGATCTTGGCGACTGGATTCGACGCTGACTCCGACTTGGAGTTAAAAATCAGGGAGACAAGGCCCAGAGATCTTTAGAAGAGTGTGGGGTAACTTTTCCTGAACTTTGCCAGCAGTGGATCTCTCAGCAAGAATCACAGTTATCAATACGGGCTCGTGAGTATCTCAAGATCATCTACCACCACACTCATGTTGTACTTATGCTATACTCGCAGATGCACCAGCACGCCTCAAGAAAGAACTTGATTCTGTACTCACACTGCAAAGTGATCTTGACACGGTTGATCGCACCATTCAAACAGCTCGATCAACCCTGACCAAAGGAGTGCCAAACAACGACATGGCCTCTCTGTTAGATAGCCTTGAACGGACTCACGACCGCCTCAAGAGCAAAGTCGAAGGACTCTACACATCCCTTAATGTTGAGGACGCCTTTCCGGAGCTTGAAGGGGTGGACTTTGATTTTGTTCAGACACTTCTCATGGCTTGCGACCTCAAGATCAACATCTGTAAACGAGCCATTGGGAATTTCTTCAAATGGGACAAACTTGATCAAGCTGCTGGCGGTCGTGAGGAGGCTCTTGGTATGACATCCAGAAGCACGTCTTATCCCATGTGCTCATTATCAACTCTTAGGAATGAAACTTCACCAACACACTCGCAAAGCCATTGCCAAACGCAAGCCAGCTCTCATGGCTGCCATCCGAAAGTTCAACAAATACTGTGCTATGCTAGAATCCACGTACAACCGTGCCTGGTCCATACTGCTCCCACAAGCATTACCCACCGAGCTCACCGCTTTACACCAATGCACTCACCTCATGGAGGATGTTTGGGTCACACCTTCGACTGGTGAGATTCCCCGGTGGCTTGAGGACTTCGATGTTTGAGAGGGGATCCATGCGATGCTCAAGGTCGACAGATGTCTTGAGGAACGTCACCGTCTGGGAACAGAAGCTGACAATCTTTGTCGCTGGTATGGGCGCGAGCTTGCTGCTATAGAATTAGCAATACAAACACCATCTTGTAAGTCCAGAGCACTCTTGTCCTTTCATGAGGTTGTTAATACCTTATCCAGACCAACATCTTAGCGTCCTACTACACCAACAACGGGAGAGGCTAGTGAACCTGAAGATACGTTGGGCGAATCCTCTGGCCTCAATTACACGTTTTGATGCTCGCATTTGCGGGGCAATTGATATTGCAGAGAAACTGACGAACAAACCCTCAGCATCGTCCATCAAATGGATTCAGCCGGACTTCCATCTAGAAGTAAACACAAATGAAATAGATGAACTCCCTGTGAACTGGGATTGCACGCCGGACCATCCTACCGCCATCCCGGATGTAGATCTCCTCACCACCAACATCCTAGTTGATAAACTACATCTCAATGCCGACCATGACCCTGATGCACTTCACGATTCCAGTGCAAATGTGGTCAAGGCCCAGTGTACTGTCTTGTGGTCACTGCCAATAGGTATACCAAAACCATTCAATGTTTTATTGCTTATCATTACTGCAGGACTTCCTTGCCATTGACATCCACCTCTTGCAAGATATACAGTCTATTCGATTTGGTGTAATGATGCCAAGTGAACATCGTCCACGCATTCTTCTTGGCACTGGCAAATTACCAACATATCATTTCGAACAGCGAGATCTCGATATCCTTAAGTCACCCACAGCATGCTTCAATGATGTGGGCATCAATGGTGGTGCAGCTATTGCACAGGTTTTATTTGCTGAGAAACAAAACATCGGCAGAGCGCTGTGCTCTAATCTCGACTTTCGAACTCCCTCGTGTGCGGTACAATGCCTCAGACGAAGAACTCTGGCGTAACATACGCTGATCGTCATATTGGCAGAAAGATGTGTGGATCCTGCCTATACATCGAAAATCAGCTGAGCACTGGGTTTTATGCGTTATCACCTTATGAGAGCACCAATTATACCTCTTCAACAGTCTGGCAGCTCGCCGTCCTTGGAGGCAAGATGTGAAGGATATCATGTGTCTCATCAACTGGATGGTCCTCCTTGCCAACATCCACCAGCATCCCCTTCAAGTCACCACCGAAGATTGGTGTGGACGCCCAGTGTTGGTATGTACTTCCACCTTACTGTTATAACACCTGCCTCAGCCTCATGACAGCTCCACTAGGTGCAAACAAACTCATGCGACTGTGGGGCCTGGGTCCTGGCCAACATTGCTGCTGTGCTTCGAGGGTTCATTGCTACTGAAGTACTAGAACCAGATATTGGCTACATTCGCTTATTTATATATCAACTCGCTCTGTGTCTTCCACAAAAATAGCAGTAGTATTTCGTATGTACTTTTTACATGAATACTACAACTTTTGTAATAGCTCGTGAAGTTTCAATGCTGTTCGTGCGCACCAATGTAGAAGATGTTCAGCCATCCGCCGTTCATGGTCACCAGCTAAATAAGGGGACAAGTACTTATCAAGGCTCTCCCAATGATTCAAAGCACTCAAAAGATCGTTCCAAACTGCCTCCTCCAACTCAGAGGGGGGCAGACCTGCAAGCCGGGTATGCCTCTCCCGTTCCTGCTGCAATCGCCGACCATGCATCACCTCGACTAACTTATCAGTGAATTGCCTTTCCAAAGGGCTATCCGAAACCTGAGATGATGACAAGACATAAGGCAGATCATTGTCCCACTGGCCAAGGTCGCTTTCATCAAGATTGTCAGCACTCTGAAGTGCTTGGGGGAAAAGATAGGCAGATATGTCAGGTAAAGGGAATAGAGCTTGTGAGGCTAGATGTGGTGGGAGAAGAGTATGACGTCTCTGGTTAGGAACTGGTGTTGTTGAGGATCCCTGTCGTCTGTGGAGGTTACAGTATGCTGTGTGATTTTGGGCTGAACGTGTCTCCCGTCTACTGTAGGAAGGTAGTGAGCATCTGTAATACAATACCAATGGATACATACTGCTCTGATTTCGAGGCTTGAATACGGTGCGCTCTTGCAGCAGCTTTCTCAGCGAGAGTGAAATGTTTTGCTCAGCGTCCCATAATAGTAAGACAGTACTACTGGGAAAGCTATAAGCAAATTTCCAATGAATACCAATTGCCATCGAATAGCTATTCACCAACTTTTAAATCCTCAAATATGTTTACTTAGGAGGTTCGGGCAAATATCTCAGAGCATTGTATGCAATTTTACTTGATTTTTCATACAGTACTGGAGGTGAATAGAATATATTATTTTCAGTGTCTCGTTATTCGACTTCTGATTGGCTGGAGACAGTGTGCCCAAATAGTGTACAAATAAAACTCAAAATCGTTTCTGACTCACGTAACCTCTAACTAAGGTCTGAGGACCTCTACCTAACCTCCCTCTTGCACAATGTCGGCATCTCTGTCAGACATCAGTCTGATAGCCTTCTTTCCACCTTCTTGTTTCATCAATCGTTCATCCCACGTCACTTCCTGCGAATCATCGATCATGTCCTATTCAACAAACACTTTTTTTTGCCCACCCTCCCCCATCTCGTCGCATTCTCGGTTTTATCTGCTCTCCTATTTCTCGTATATCTCACTGCCCTCTCGATTTTATCTGTTCATCATCTTTTCATTGCGTTTAAACTTCAGTAATCTCAAGGTTGACTTGAGACCTCAGAGTACTCCATCTGTGCTAGTTGCTTGCATCTCGGTAACCACCGTCTCCATCTATAATTTTTTTTTGTATCTTGGTAAGTGACACTTTTAACAATCTCAACCTTCCAAGCACTGATGAGTACCACTATTAGAACATCTTGCTCCATTTTGCGGGATGCAAATCGAACCCACCTCTGCTCATGTTACCAACTGTGGACGCTCAGCCCCACCTCCTCAGTCTTCATCCATGGGTGATCCCCCCGAAATCAGTGCAGGGTATCTCCCTGGCCTGGGTGACAAACCCGGCAGCCAGATTGGAGGAGGCACTCCTCAGTCTGCAAGCAAGCGAAGACGCCATTCAACCCCCCCTCCTCTCACTCCGACACGCCTCCACTCCGTCATACACAAGACAGACCGTGACACTGGCTTAATTTTTCAGGCACAGGATCGTTGTGCCAAACTCCTGCCAGAAGATCCACTGGAAGATCAAATTGGTCGCACTGCTGATCCTCTCCCACACCATAATCAATCTGCCACTTCCTCTCATAAAACCAATGAGCTATTGATCCCCCATGGAGGTTTGATTCCATGGCCACATGGTATGGACGACATCTTGGATGACTACAGCTGGGAATCGCACCAGCCGGTCGCAGAACTATCTTTAAGCCTCGGCAACTGGCCTACCGCATATTCTGGCCCTTCGTTTAACAACATTGATGACCAATTGTGGACCAAGGAACCCACCAACCGTTTTAACTATGATCCATCTATTAACCCCCAAATTCTCATCAATCCTGGCTCGTCGGAACCTAAACAGAGCTCTGCAGAGCCTCGGCTGCCCAATACCTATGTTCCCACCAGCGAACAGGCCATTACTGGACGAATGTCAAATGAATGTCGCCAAGCGCTCGAGAGTGGTTTCCGAGAGCTCGGGCAACTTGTAAAGAAGATATCTTTGCAGACCAACCTTCCGTCACCGCAAATCTTAGCTCTTTGGGATAATAGTACTGGTCGAGACACAAAAAATCTCTGGAATGAATATCAGAACTACTTTAAAGAGGTTGACAACTATAAGACGGAGTTAGCCCGTGTCGGCCTTGAGCACCTTCATCATAGGTTATCCGAGATATCTAATTGCTGCTGCCCATTGACCACTTTCGCAGCGTCTGCGGTGACTCCAAAAATTCGAAGTGCCTGCTTCCAGGAATTCAAGGCAGCTTATCCCGATACCTGGTCTACGTTACTGGAGACATATGCAGAAGTACGGGTCCTGGCAGCACCAGATCAAACATTTGCTCAATGGACGAGGACTTTCAATAAGTTCACAGCTCAAGCTATCCAATCGGGAAAGTTCTACAGTACATGATATGGCTTTGAAATGGCAGCGGTATTTGGGGGTAAAGTCGTCAACCAGGATGGCTCTCTGGGCAAAGTGTTTGTTACTGAAGGCGCTAACAAGGTTAGTCTTCCTCTTGTGTGTACGGCCATATGCTCATTCTATTTTAGTTTTTCCAGGAACGATGTCATGCAAATGATGACGAAGTGATTGGCCACTTTAAGGCACACATACAGTAAGGTCTCCCGGTGATTCTGGCTTAGCGCCCATTGATATATTATGTGTACAGTAACATTACCTCCTTGGAAATGGTCAACCAAAGGTGGCAAGACCACGACAACGCTGAAGGTGGTCAGGAGATGCCACATGAGAGCTTGGATGTTGGCGATGTAGAGGTTCTTGCATCGTCGATCAATTTCGTTGAGCAAGTAAAGGGTCATTTCAGCAAGTCTCTCGGCAAGTTATGGTGTCTTATATGTCGGTGTAGTGTTGACATTACCACTAGCCCTATTGGGCCTGACATGGCCAGGCAAGACGTTCCCCTGGGGGACAATGGTTGCCTTTCTGGTGCAGCAAGGAGTTGTCTTGGAAGGCTACCCCGAGAAGCTTCCGTTTCCAGGCGATAAACCTCCATCGGCTGTGAAGAGCAAAGGGATTAACAATCTGAGCAAACCAGATGCCAGGTTGTTATACAAGGCATTCGACGATCCAAAATATCCTCTCAGATTTGTTAAGGTTGCTAAATCAAAAATAGGTGTGGCATTACCCTTCTTCTGACAAGTAAATTGCAACTGACTTTCACTTTAGCCGATCTCATAGCTTCAAGGAGCGCTGTGATTGTGGGAATACCACCTGCTGCATCGTCATCCCAGGCATTTGGCCATTGGAAGTTTGCCAGTGGCAAGGTCGATATGCAAGGTCTAGCTCGCCTACCAACTAGTCCGGCTAAAACTGTGGTGAAGCGAAAACAATCAGAACCGCAGGCCAAGATCGATAAAACAGTGGGCGATGTGTCGGACTCCACCTTTGATAGCATCCAAGTGCTCGAGAGCCCCCAAACCACGCATAACCTGTGCACAAACCTTCAAAACTGTCACATTCAAGGTAGTGTTGCCACGGCTCGGTCCAGAACCATTAGCCGTTGGAGCCGGACCGATAATTAGCCGAGCCGAGCCATTCACTCAGCTAACGGTTAAACCTCGGCTTAGCCACGGCTAGCCGTTATTAGCCATTACCAAATATCCAAATTAGGAAATTTAGGTTTCCAGCCTTTTTGCTGGCTTCAACTTCACTTGGATAACCCTCTGCTGCCTCCCATACCTCACAAACATGTACAGCCACAGTTCACAAGGTTTTCAGGTGTTTCTTTTTCTTTTTGCGTATCTCCACATAGCCTACCTATGTACATGTACATGTATATGAAAAATATGAAAAATACCTATTTCATTGTCTTCCTGAATAGATCCATATTAAGCCTCAAACTTGGCCCGTGTAAGAATTTCCGAAAAGTCATTGCCGTCCTTGAACGACTCGATTTCGATCCTCGTCGACTGCTGACAACATCCGCTTAGCCTTCTCGACCTCGCGCTTGAGCTTGCCCATTGCGCTCAAGTTCAGCGACACATCAGTACCTGTCTTCTTCTTGTACGCCTTGACAAGATGGTCGATAACGTGGTTGTAAAAGTCCTCACCTCCAAGATGAGCAAAGGAGGGAGAAGCCGCCATGCGCCGGGGTCGGATGCGCAGACGTCGAGGGAGGCGAGACATGGTAGTAAATTTGCAGAACGATTGTCGTCATGGTCGTTGTCGTCATGACAGCAGTTGTCGGTGTCGGTGTTGTCATACGAGGTGTGGGGGGTTGGATCATGTCGTGGGTGGTCGAAATCAGCGGCTGGAAGGTGCAGGAACCACCGAAAAAACTTGGGGGGGGGGGTGGGGGGACAAATTGATGGCACAGGCGATTGGGAAGCGCCAGCCTGTCGTTTGTGGGCTAAACGAGGTGCGCAGGGTTGTACCATGCCATGGGTGGTCGAAATTGGCAGGTGGAAGGTGCAGGAACTGCCGAAAAAACTTAGCAGGGGGGTGGGGGACAAATTGATGGTGCACGCGATTGGGAAGCCCCAGCCTGTCATTTTCGGGCCATATGAGGTGCGGGTGATTGTACCATGCCGTGGCTGGTCAAAATCGGCAGGTGGAAGGTGCAGGAACCGCCCAACAAAAACTTGGGGGGGTGAGGGGGACAATATGATGGCGTGGGTGATTGGGTAGCCCCAGCCTGTCGTTTGCGGGCTAAACGAGGTGCGGGGGATTGTGCCATGCTGTGGGTGGTCGAAATCGGCAGGTGGAACTGCCGAAAAAACTTGGGAGGGGGGTGGGGGACAAATTAATGGTGCAGGCGAATGGGAAGCCCCAACCTGTCGTTTGCGGGCTAAACGAGGTGCGCAGGGTTGTACCATGTCATGGGTGGTCGAAATCAGCGGGTGGAAGGTGCAGGAACCACTGAAAAAACTTGGGGGGGGGGGGTGGGGGACAAATTGATGGCGTGGGCGATTGGGAAGCTCCAACCTGTCATTTTCGGGCTAAACGAGGTGTGGGGGGTTGGATCATGTCGTGGGTGGTCGAAATCGGCAGGTGGAAGCACCAGGAACCGCCAAAGAAAACTTGGAGGGGTGGATGGGCAAAGTGATGGCGCGGGTGGCTGGGCAGCCCCGGGCTGTCGTTTTCACGCTGAACGAGGTGCAGAGGCCTGTGCCATGCCATGGGTGGTCGAAATTGGCGGGTGGAAGCAGCAGGAACGAATGCAAAAAAGGTGGTTGAGGTTGGGGGGCAAAGTGATGGCGCGAGTGATTGGGCAGCCCCGGGCTGTCATTTTCAGGCCGAAGGAGGAGTGGGGGGTTGTACCATGCAGTGGGTGGTCAAAATCGGTGGGTGGAAACAGCAGGAACCGCCGAAAGAAATTTGGGGGTGGGTTGGACAACGTGATGGCATGGGCGATTGGGTAGCCCCAGCCTGTCGATTTCCGGCCGAACGAGGTGCGGGGGGTTGTGCCATGTCGTGGGTGGTCGAAATCGGTCAGTGGAAGGAGCAGGAACCACCGAAAAAAAATTGGGGGGTGGGTGTGGGACACATTGATGGCGTGGGCGATTGGGAGGCCCCAGCCTGTCGTTTTCGGGCCAAGCGAGGTGCGGGGGCTTGAAAGATGCCATGGATGGTTGAAATCGGCAGGTGGAAGGTGCAGGAATCACCAAAAAAAACTTGGGGGGGTGAGGGGGACAATATGATGGCGTGGGTTATTGGGTAGCCCCAGACTGTCGTTTTCGGCCCATACGAGGTGCAGGGGATTGTAACATGTCGTGGGTGGTCGAAATCGACGGGTGGAAGGTGCAGGAACCGCCGAAAACAACTGGGGGCTGCTGTGGGGGACAATGTGATGACATGGGCGATTTGGAAGCCCCAGCCAGTCGATTTCCGGCCAAACGAGGTGCGGGGCATTGTGCCATCTCGTGGGTGGTAGAAATCGTCGGGTGGAAGGTGCAGGAACCGCCGAAAACAACTTGGGGGTGCTGGGGGGGACAATGTGATGGCATGGGCGATTGGGCAGCCCCAGCCTGTCGTTTTCGAGCCAAACGAGGTGTGGGGGATTAAGAGGTGCTATGGGCAGTCGAAATTGCTAGGGGGAAGCAGCAGGAACCGCCCAAAAAAACTTGGAGGAGGTGGGGGGGGCAAAGTGATGGCACGCGCGATTGGCTGGCACCGGCCTATCATTTTGATGTGAAATGAGGTGCGGGGGGTTCAAAGATGCCTTGTGTGCTCGATATCAGTGGGAGGCAGCAGCAGGAACCGCCGAACAAAGCTTGGAGGAGGTGGGGGGGTGCAAAGTGAAGGGACGCGCGATTGGGCAGCCCCAGCCAGAAGTTATCAGTCCAAATGAGGTGCGGCATGCAGTGGGCAGTCGAAAGCGATGGGTGGAGACAACAGAAGCCGCCCGATGAACTGGGGAAGTAAATCACAACAAAATGACAGTCACCTCATTTGATGTAGTGCTGTTGCCGTCGTTGCCACTGCTGCTGTTTGCCGTCGCCGTGGTCATTGGTCATTGCTGCTGCTGTCCGGGCGGCTGTTGCCTCGAGATAACTTGTGCTGTAATCAGAAATAAGTTGGTAGTAAAAAAAAAACAAAGATTCAAGAAAAGACATAGCGGGAGTGGGCACGTTGCCGCTTCATTCCTCGCCCCTCTGCTGGTCGCCGTTGGCCTTTGTTTTGGGTTGGCCTGCGTTGTCGCGAGCTGGTGTGGCTGTGGCTGTTGGCGTGGTGTCACTGGTGTGCTCCGCATGTTTGTGTGGTGAGATTGGTGACCTTGGTGGTTGTCCGCTATTAATTTCCTTTTTTGGACGGCTAACCGTGGTTTAGCCGTTCCACAACGGTCCGGTCCGGCTAACAACCCATATATGGGTTAGCCGTTGTTAGCCGTAGCCGAGCCGAGCCGGACCGAGCCGTGGCAACACTAATTCAAGGAGCCTGCTACTTCCAGGTCTAATAAACCAAAAAGCACGAAAATGGAGGACATATCGAGCAGCTTGTCGGAGGTCTCAGCATCTGATGGCGAAGAACCAGTTGCTACCTCTCGCAAGCGCAAAAACTCTGAGGGACGTTCTACTGCCAAGAAGAAGGTGAAGTTGTTTGCCATCGTTGACAGCAGTGACGATGAGCCTCCAAGTCAGGCTGTTGAAAAAGATGTTCAGCAGAAGGGAAAGGGGAAAGAGACGGAGAAAGGGAGGGATACAGGCAAGGGTAGGGACAAGGTGGTCACAAAGGTTGCGGAAGGCGACGGTAGGGCTGGATGTTTGTTTCATAGGGGGAGAATACCACTTTATAGTTCGTCTCCAGAACGTCAGTCATTTTGCTCTTGTATTCCAACATTGCGCTGACATTAATTTTACCTTAGCCAGCCCATCTCCACAGAGGCCCTGACCCAAACCTACACCAGCCGGTGCCGCAAAGTCCATTGGCACCACACATCTAGACAGCCTTCAAACCAATAACAGCCCTGCTGACGAAGAGACTGGAGGATGGCCTGTGAATGGACCTGCAAAGCCCCAGGTCCCAGATGACCTCCGATCCGAACCCAATCCCAATGGCGAGGATGCTGGAGGTCGGCCCAGCGTTACACCCCCTGATGGATTAAATCCTATTCCTTCGATGACTTGGACATCCCAGATGAGTACTAGCATGGAGGCAGGACAGCCCAGTAATGGTGCATTTCCCAATGGATTGGATCTCTTTTCCCGTAATTCTCGGCACTTCCAGAAAGGTGGTGAAGACCCCACCCCTTCCTTTTGTGACTTCCGCAATCAGCCTGAATATGACATGGGTGGTCAGCCCTCCAGTACAGCTCAACGAGGCTACCCCAAACCTAACCCTCCCGCTGCCACTGATCCAGAGAGCCACTATGATGGCCATGCTCACACAGACGCCACCCTCCTTAATATACGACTCCTTGCTGCCACTGGTCCAGAGAACCACCGTTGCGACCACCCCAGACCTAACCCTTCCACTGATGGCTGTGCTCACACAGACACCACCCTCCCTGGCAACCAGCATAATACACGACTCCCCTCTGCCACCGGTCCAGAGAACCACCGTTACGACCCCAAACTTAACCCTTTCACTGCCAGCGGTCGTCCAGAGAACCATTATGGCCGGGCTCGCACAGATACCACCCACCTTGGCAACCAGCATAATATACAACCCCCTGCCGCTCTGAGTCCACCCAATGCTTTCAAGACCCACCCCAGTGATACCTTGTCAGCAGATACTAGTGCTAAGGAGGTGCCGTCTGCTGGAACAAATATGGGAGAATCAGAGGAACAGCAACTGGTGGCCGGCGACGCTATTGTTCGTGATGCCCAAACATCTATGGTTGGCCGTGACAAGAGCGGTGTCACATCTGACCCCACTTATCCTGGCCGTTATGAACAATATCACAACCCTATGTATCATGGTTACCACCATGGACCGTATATGCCAACGCCGCTTGTTCAGGGATATGGCCATTTCGAACCACCGCATTTGCGCAATGAACGACATCAGCAACCCCCTCAGGTAGCTCAACGGTATCGGCAACCTCCCTACAGTGATGTGCACAGTCATGACTACTGAGGGTTACTGCCTGGGGACTGGCGCAACCAAGATTACAGAGGCCCACCCCCTGATTACCACCAATGGTATCCAAATAGATACTACCCTGATGAGCGTGGGCTATATCCTCAAGAGGTGCAACATCCACCAATGCTAGCAGGAGGTTACCAGATGCTTTCACGATGATCACCAATCCCACCTCCTGCTAACCTCTTGGACAACCCACAGCAGGGCCCCAGCGGTGCATCATTGTCTCCCGGACCGCCATAACACTATAAGCCATCATAGGGCCAGTGGACCCGGTATCTTGTTATTCTTGTTCCCACATCCGCAACCTCATCCTCCCTGCTATCATTCTCGTTTTCATCTGACCTCTGCCTGTAGGACAACTGGATTGGTTTCTAGGGCGGGCATTCTATGAAGTTGCTCCAAGGTTGGGGCTTTTTTGTTTCTTTTCAATGCTGTCTATCCCCCACATGAACGCTTCCCACCTATCCATCTTCCCATCCCCGATATCGTTTATAATGACCATGTAGTAGCTATTTTAATGGTCATTTATCTTGTGCCAAGCCTCTCTGACAGTTCCACAAGCAACCAGAAATCTGACCGGAACATATGATTTACATCTCACACACCACAAAGATATAGAACACAAACATCAAGGGAACATAGAATTAACATACCGTGCAACATCTTGTGGATGTTGCGTAAGGGCTCAAAGAATCTCAGATCTGCTCTGGGAATGATGTTCCGAATAAAGATTTAATGGGGAACATCCCTGGGGAGCTGGTCTATTAGGCCACTTTCCCATTACATAAAAACCCCACCTAACAGAGCTTGGGAGGTTCTATGAAGTGGTGCCAAGGGTGGAAAAAGCATCGCACTCAGACTTGACTTTAACGACCATCAACAGAGTCGCAATGCCCTCCACGACATTTGAGCAAGAGTTCAAAGTACTTGCTGCATCCCTGAATGAATTGTATAAGACCCACCCTGTGACACCCTGACAGGACCACTACTTTAGCCTCTTCGGTTTGGTGCAGTCTGAGGGATGTACACAGTTGCCATGCATCGTCAATGATGTCCGTGCATTCCAACCCCAGGCTTTGGAGGGAGGGAAATGTGCTGCCAGAAAATATTCATGGATAGTTTGTCATGCTGAAACTTGGTCAAGACAAATTCGAGGCGGTTGGTCATGAGTCATGTGATAAGAGAGCCAGCCAGAGTAAGAGCCATGGCATCAGTCCAGTTCAGTTTGAAGGGACGAGCGCTGCCTTTCTTGCCAACTGAACCACACTTTGAGCCAAAGAAGGCTCGAACAGGGCATGGATCCCCCTCCTAAGAAACGGCAACATGTGGTCAAGTTGACTAGTACTAGGGCCAAACTTGTTGAAGCCATGGATGCTGCTATCTCTTCTGTAGGCAGCGCAGGAATAGGCTGTCTTATCTAAATACCAGATATTCAATAATGGTATTATGGTAAATAAATGAACATACATATAAGAATGTACTTAGTGGTTTTGGTTGAGTTCCATTGAAGGGAGGATGGAGTGACCATTCATAGCATCAGATAGATTTGTTTTACGATTTATTGTGCAGTGGCATGGCAAGAAAAAAAGGAGTGAGCACTACAGAACCATAGTGGCAGACTAAAGGAAAGAAAAGACAGATTGTGCAAATGTATGGCTATAAAACACATGACCAGCACATGTTTTCTCATGTGACTTGAATAAACAGACCAGACCGAATAAACATTGGTACCATTAGAGATCCGTACCCAACAGTGGCATCACCATCACCATCGGCAGCGGCGGGGACGCAATGCAGCATCACCACCACTACCAGTGGTGATGCAATGGCTGCAATACCACCACATCAGTGATGGGGAGGGAGGGGGGCATGCATATACTAATTAGCTATGGTATATAATAAATACACTTTTTTATTATTCAACAATGAGAAAAAGATAAATAAGAAGTAAATAAGATCTAAGCTATACTATTTCTACAGTAAGAACAACTAAGTTGAAGTTAATCACAGGGATTAGCTTTTTTTCCTCTTAGTGGCCTTAGTCATTTTAAGTCAGTCAAGACAGGCAAAGCTCATTAAAGAGCTGATAAAGCTTATGTAAAGGCTGACTAAGATGACAGCTGTTTTCATGATGCTAGGCAAATCAGGGTGCCAGATGGGAGGTGTGAGTGTGCTTCCAGACTGCTCCATTGTCTGGATTCCAGTCTTGAAATTGACATCAAAGTTGTCATATCTATATTGGGACATAACTATCTATATTCAGAGGGAAAGGATGTGGCAGATTTGTTTACTAGGATTTTGTTCAAGCCATTGTAGAGAGGGTCGAGGGAGAAAATGTTGGCAGTCTTTGAAATTTAGCTGCTTTTCAGTATCTCCTGGAATGACACCCTGAAGTGGCTTGGTATGAGCCTGCTGAATCTGAGTAATAATTGTATTCTAGATAGTTCCAAAATGGAAGTTCTAAAAATGGACTGTTTTGAACAAAATATCACATCTGCATCCTTGCAGTGTTGAAAATTTTCTCCAAAAATCCAGCTCTGTAATAATTCCACATTACTTCAGTAGCTGACAATGATTACATAGGCATACTGAGCACTAAAATAGAAATGACCTTGACATGGACACCAAAAAACTGCATTTAAATTCTAAAAAAATATTCAGAGGTATCTAATAGTAATTGAATGCTACAGAATTTTCTTGAAATTTTTAGATAGGGTTCTGTACTTCAAAATTTGATTCTCTCAAAATATCTTTCTTTTTTGGTGATCAGATGATCAGATTGCAATTGGGAGGGAAGCTATGATATCAATAGTACCTCCAATCTACAGTTGTGCCTTGCTGACAAAGCCTGGGCATATGCCTGATCAATGCCATTCAACAGACAGCCATAGTATTTAACAGACTATAGACAAGATTGAAGGACAGTATAATAAGATACAGGTCATCCAAACTCAGCTTACTCCCTAACCCTAGGGTTAGTGCTTAGTAAGTGGCCAAAATGACAGAGGGAAAAATATTAAATTGTAATTAGGCTATTTTTTATCTATTTGGCTAATAAAATCTCATCAATCTCAGTCATTATGCTTTCTGGCCACAATCGATGACTGTGGTATTTTTTGTTTGCCTCCAAATCTGTGTCTTGCATACAGACAAGCTTTTGATTTGATTTCAAAAGCCACCAGCTTATGTCAGGGAAGCCTAAAGCTCAGAGGTTCTTGGTCTGTTCCATGGCTCATTGTTGATGTCTTCTCATGGTCCACTTTGCAAGGTTCATTTGATTATAATGCTAAGATCTTGCTGGCACTTTGCGAGCCTGAAGAAAGTTGTCCATGCGTTCTTGGAGCTGTGCACTAAAGGTGAGAAGTTCAGCTTTATTTTTGACTGCCACATCATTGAGAAGGGACTCAACAGAGATAGAGAATGATGAAGAGGAAGACAAGCTTTGCAATGACAAAGCTGTGGAGGAGAAGGACTCAGAATTGTCAGAAA
The DNA here is from genome assembly GCA_963556145.1 of Hygrocybe punicea. Taxonomy (NCBI): domain Eukaryota; kingdom Fungi; phylum Basidiomycota; class Agaricomycetes; order Agaricales; family Hygrophoraceae; genus Hygrocybe; species Hygrocybe punicea. Next base: position 360,295 of record OY744464.1, read on the forward strand.
GGCTTTCCTGCCTGTTGTCTTGACTAGAGACCCGAGTGTTATTCCCCTAGCCAATTAATTCAATGAATCTGTGTTTCACTGGCCAAAAATTACTCACTTTTTGTGCACATTTTCCAAGATTTAAGAGCTGTTTCTTTGCCCAGGCTTTCCTTGGTGCCATGGTGTATCTAAAGTATTCCTTTGGCTGCAAGTCCGCCCCCTCAGCCAGTCATCTAACATCCCTTAGTGGAGCTTAAATACACCCAGCAGAGTCTGGAGGTGGCCAATCTTGCAACTCAAAATTTTATTTCATACTTAGATTGAGTTTAAATGACATTTATAACAGCTTGAGAAAAAAAGGTTTTTGGGTATTGAGCGAGATACAGAGCCCCGAAATTTGAAAAGTCAAAGCATAGAATTGTGGAATACCATGCTAGAAACAAATCTATGGTGTTACAATTTTTGTTTGAGGCCAGTGGAAGATGCTGGGTCCATTTTTTGGAGGGGTGTTTGAGTAAGCTGAGTTTGGATGACCTGTATCTTACAATGCAATCTTGTGCTCCTATTCTGATTTCAATGACTATAATGCTCTACAACAGTGCTGCCACAACAGGCCATGCACAAAATGGTTCATATCAAGCCTGATTGAGTTCTTCCCAATGACGCAGACATTACTGCGCCTCCACAAAGCTGTTCGATAGGCAGGTGGGACCCAGAATAATAGTTCTGAATTCTGGCCAAGAATCCAGCCATCCAGCATTGCCCAATCATCTCGAAAGGTAATGTTAGATGTTGACGAAGATGCTTCTCGCTCCTCTACCTCCCAGATGCGGATGGCCATGTCTTTTGAACCTGAGACAACACGCTTGTCATCGGGCGAGAAGGCAACACAGCTGACAAAGTCGGTATGACCTTTAAGCACTCGAATAAGTTGGCCTGTCGCTGTGTCCCAGATACGGATTGTTTCATCACCCGATCCCGAAACAATGCGTCTGCTATCATGCGAGAACGCAACGGACCTGACAAAATCAGTGTGGCTTTGAAATGGTGCACCCATAGGTCTGCCTGCCTCTACGTCCCATATTCGGATCGTCTTGTCCCCTGATCCCGAAACGACGAGCCTGGCGTCATGAGAGAAGGCTAAGGAGGTGACCCATCGAGTGTGTTCTCTGAGCGGTCCACGAATAAGTTTACCCGTCTCTGCATCCCATATGCGGATGGTGGTGTCGTCCGACCCGGAGGCAATAAGTTTGTCATCACATGAGAAGGCGACGGCCCTGACCCAAGCCGTGTGCCCTTCGAGAATGTGCAGAAGTTGCCCCGTTTTTGAATCCCAAACGCGGATTGTCCTATCAGCTGAGCCCGAGATGACGCGTTTACCAGCGTTCGAGATCGCAACGGAATAAACGTGATCCGTGTGCCCTGTAAACGGCGCACAGATAAGTCCGCCCGACTCTGCATTCCAGACACGGATGGTTCTGTCGGCTGATCCCGAGACAACATAACCACCATCGTTCGAGAAGGCAACGGAATGGACATGATCAGCGTGTCCTTCCAACGGTGGGTATCTAAGATCACCCGTCTCTACGTCCCATATGCAGATAGTTTTGTCACTCGACCCCGACACTACACTTTTGCCATCGCGTGAAAAAGTAACAGACCTAACAAAATCAGTGTGGCCTTTGTGATTTGCATGTATGGGTTCGCTTGTTTCCGCATTCCATACGCGAATGGTCCTAGCGTCTGACCCTAGCATGACTCGTTGGCCATTGTGCGAGAAGGGAACGTCGTTGCAACGTGAGCGCCCGTCAAATATTCCATAAGTAGTTTCGTCTGTTTCGGAGATCCCTTCGCGGACGGTCTGATTTTCTGGCCCAGAAACGACGCATTGGCCATTATATGAGAAGGTATGGCAATTGGTGCATTCATCGAAAGTAAGTTTGCTTGTTACTGCATCCCATATGTGGATGGTCTTGTCGTCTGACGCAGAAACAATGCGTTTGCCGTCATAGGAGTAGGCAACCGACCTGACGAATCCTGTGTGCCCTTGGTATGGCGCACAAATAGATATGCCTGTTTCAGCGTCCCAAACGCGGATTGTCCTGTCGTCCGACCCGGAGATGATATGTTGGCCATCAGGTGAAAAGGCAACGGACCTGATGAATCCAGTGTGCCCTTCCATTGGCGTGCAAGTAGGTGCACCCGTCTCTACATCCCACACGCGGATTGTCCTATCGGCTGATCCTGAGACAACGCGTTTACCGTCCTTGGAAATGGCAACGGAGAAGACCCAATCGGTGTGCCCGAGTAGCACAGAAGTTCGGGTCCTTGCGCCCCAGATGCGAACTGATTTGTCGGCGGCCCCTGAGACGATGCGGATGCCGTCAGGTGAGAATGCAACAGAAAAAATCAGATCTGTATGCCCTTTGAACATCTTCACACAAGCATGTTCGCCTGCCTCCGCATCCCAGATACGTATGGTCTTGTCGTCCGACCCAGAAACAACACGTCGACCATTGTCTGAGAACGCGACGGACCTAATAAAGCCCGTGTGCCCTTTAAGAACAATAGCCTTGCCTGACTCTATGTCCCAGATACGAACTACCCTGTCGTCCGATGCCGAGGCGACACTTCGACCATCTTGAGAGAAAGCAACAGACCTAACCCGACCAATGTGACCTTTCAATGGCAAACAAATGGCTTCACCTGTCTCTGCGTCCCAGATGCGGATAACCATGTCTTCCGAACCCGAAACGACACGTCCGCCGTCGCGTGAAAAGGCTACGGAGGTAACACGTCTTGTTTGGGATACCGAGACATTCAAAATTGCTGGCCACTCGATGGCCTTCCCGGTCCGGATCAAAAGTATTCTCGGATACTGCGGTAAGTATTGTCTTGAGACTCTAGATTCTGTAGGTGCAAACGGCAGCGCGGACAAGTAAATATGAGGTGCACTTTGAGCAATGACACTCGCAAATGAGGCTACAAATTTGCCTGCATCTGCTGCAAATGCTCCGATATCTTCATCGTACGCCTAACACAGATACATGTTAATCATCAACCAAAATATAACGTTGGCAGCTCACTCACTCCACACCGTTCTCCTACCAATACCAGTGCTCGGAGCGCGATTTCAGTTTTCTTGATCACGCTCAGGACCTCCAGCCAGTACAGAAAACGAAAGTTCAAGAAATCTCTGACTTCATCAGCAAGTGTCACATCAACAATGGCACATTCAAGATGTTCTGCCCAGAAACAACACGCATAATACAGGTGAGGAGGAATTGCTGCCTGGATTTGTGGGGCCAGTTGAAGATCGTCGTTGTAGCAATACGATGTATGTATCTTGCAAATGTTAAACCGTAGACCTTCCCGCATGACCTGGAAGCAGGAAAGCGCCATCACCCGGCTGTGAGCACTGCAATCGATCAGAAACTGTTTCGGGCATCGTTTCGGGTCGCATAGGAATTCGGCAAAAGAAAGGTGGCTTATGAGAATTCGATTGTCAGGGCTTCGTATCGAGATTACGCTGGATAATCCATTGAGAATGAAGTCGATAGCCGATTCGTCTTCTTGTTGCCCCATGAAATAAATGAGGTTTGAGCGATGGAGAGGTGTTTTGGCCAATATAATAACACCAACAACTCTTTTGAATACGCTCAATACGTTAGGTTCTGTGAATGAAACTTGAAGTATCTCCTGGTACAGCTGGTCAATTGCGTCTCCTTCATTGCGAAAGGTGTTGCTGAGGATCCGATCAAGTTGCTCTTTGGGAAATCCCTGTTCCAAGAAGCGGACCACGGTATCAGCCCATATAAATAGACCTACAAGTCGCTCTGTCAGCTCACTAAGAAAAAAAGCATATGTACGAAATGAATCACCGGCAGCCCGATTTGTCAGCTTCTCGATTACGGACGGAGAGGGCCATGATTGCAGTGTAGGGAATTTAGACGCGATATCGGAGAAGCGTTGTTCGAAGAATGTCTGAATGTCGATATTCGTCTCGGGGGCAGCGAGTTCACCACTCTCGAGCGGAATATGTAAGCAAACTTCTCGGAAGAACGGCGGGATTTGATGGTCTCTACTAGTGATCAAGAGCTTGAACGACGGATCTAGATAAGACCAACTCATGATGGAGTCCATGAAGATCCTTCGCTGGGTGGATTGAGCAATATCTGACCCACACTCATCCAAGGCATCAAGAACAATGACTGGGAAACGTAAGGTGGAAGCTTCCTGAGTCCTCCTCCTATACCTTTTGAAAGGCCACCACTTGCGTCCAGTAGTATGGACCAGTGTAGTCATTCGCCCGTGCGCCTCCATCAAAGGCTCTCCAACCAAATATCTGAAATGTGACTGGATATCATCCCTCGACAGGTCTACCTTCCCATCCGTCACGTTCTGGGTCAACTTCTTGGCAAAAGTGTCGTCGCGTTGAGCAAGATCAAAAGCAACCGTGCGCCAGAATGCACAAGGATCGCCCAGCGCGGCATCCCCTCGCTTGCAAAAGAAGCTCGATCCTATACATAGAAATTGAGATGAAGTTGACGAGATAAATGATGCTCGAACCTAATCGTCCCACATCTCCTAACTTGGATACCATCGTAGACGCGATTGCTGATTTTCCCGCACCAGGACCTCCACTCAGCCAGAAGATGTTGGGTTGACGAGGATCATCCAGCCATTTGCCAATCCGATCAACCATCCATTGACGAGTACCCGGTAGGCAAGGCGGGACGTAATAAGCTGAGCGGTCTACCGGTCTAAGACTGGCAAGCACGGATGCCTGGTCTGTGAAGACTGAGAAGAAGGTTTTGGTGTTGTGGATATTGATGTTGTACTGGTTGTGACCGACGTTGTTGATTTGACTGTGTTTCAAGTCGACGTTCATGATGACCTGACACTGAATAAGGGTTTGCAAGGACAATAGGGAATGTAATGGGAATGTTTACCCAAGGCCAAGATTCGAGGTTGAAGCTGTGACAAGCGACGGCTGTGACAACGCTCCCCTGCCTCTCGCGATATCACTGGAAATCTTCCATTCCACCGCAGTTTTACTGCATTGTGCAGCTCATGTTCTCCTCTCGCCTTGCCCTACCGCCATAGTCGCCCCCTCGTTGAGTGCAGCTTCCCAGCTGAGATCAAGCTATGATTTCATTGCGAGCTACCAGCTAAACTATACAACCGACCGGGTAGACTGATAGATTTGTCACTTCACAGTCGGCACCGCTGGAAGTGTTGTCGCGAGTCGTCTAACAGAAGCCTCCGTATTGGTACTCGAAGCTGGGTTTCGTACGTCCACTCCTGTGATGAGTCTTAAGCTGGTATTTGAGGAGAGTTCGGATTTCTTTGGTCGAATAACCGTGTATGTACTATATAAAAGCAACGAGGCGTACTGGCATCTCAGATCCCTTTTGTAGCACCCCAACACCATTTATGATTGGAACTACACCACAGCTCAAGGGGGCTTCAACAGCCGCAGCGTCCCTTACCCAAGGGGATGAAAGTTGGGCGACACCAGTTGCATTAGTATGTACTTCCCGATGCGTCCGCGTTGTTTCTTACACGCCCTCGTCTATAAGATTACCTCAAATACATTCATGGATCTCTTGATGATTTTAACCGCTATGCCGACTGACCGGGGCGGGAACTGGGACAACATGCAAAAGAACATCAAGAAGGTCCGCACCCCGCGTCTCTTGATATCCTATCGTTCATTAACCAGCATACAGAATGAGAGACTGGTAGCGCCTGCTGAACCCCACAACACGACGGCCAAGAACGTCTCCACTGTTCATGTCATGGTTGAATGGTCCTGCGTAGTAGCAATAACGCGCTGGTCTAGAGGAGTGGGGAAGTCCGAAAGGCTGCCTTGAACGGCGCCGTTGAACCCGTGGACGGATGGGGTGAACTGGACGTTGGTACACCCTTAACCCATTTCGTCTCAACTCATCTCAACTCATATTTCTTTGGGGTAGGCTGGCATCAGGCGACCATGGGTGGCGGGACACGAAGCAGCTCGGCAACGGCGTACTTGGCACTAGCGATTAGTCGCCCCAACCTCGGCATCCTCATCAACGCGCAAGGCACGAGGCCTTTGCAGATCGGCACGCGGAACGGCAGGCCCTCCTTCCACTCCGTCGAATTCACAGCCAATGACAACACCCTTGCTGTCCCACAATTTCTAACACCACATCAACATGGACATTGAACCCGTTCGCATGCAGCCACATTGAATCATGCTCTCGCTCAGAAAGAAATTGTTCTCTGTGCTGGTCCACCCCGGAATCGGGGACCGCGCCAACCGCCAGGAGCTCTCTATCTGTTCCATGGTGCAAAACCCTGTCTATGGGTATGCAGTGAACAGCACGCATACGTTTGACGACCTCCACTACCGCTGAATGCTTATATTGCGCAATGAATGGCAGCGAAGAATGGCCCACTTTGCCGGTGGTTTGACTAATCATATGGGATGGTTGAGGCTGCCAAAGAAAGCAAGTGTGTTAGTGATGGTGAACGATCCAAGTGCTGGGCCAAAGTCGTCGCATTGGGTAATTATTTTCCTTGCGAGTGCTTTTCTTTTGGTGCGTGCTTTGAGGGTAATTGAATGACGTGTGCAGAACCTGTTACTCGACCCCTCCCACATCTGGCAATTTCATCACCATCCTCACCAATCTCATCTCGCCAACCTCCCGTGCGTCTACCCTTGCCCTGCCCTCTCTCTCTACCATCCTAACCCCACACCGCAGGTGGCTCCATCACACTCGTCACCTCCAGCCCATTCGTCGCGCCAGCCATCGATCCCGCCTACCTTTCAACCACCTTTGATGTTTTCACCCTCAAAGAGGCAGTGAAGCGCCCCGTTCCCGCGCACGCATGGGATGGGTATATCCTTGGCCCCTCCCTGCGCTGGCGCACGCGAATACAGACGCGGAGTTGGAGGCATACGTGAAAGGTCGCTATGGCATTGTTTCACCAGCAGTCATGAGTTCGAAGAGGGCGACGTGGGGTGTGGTGGACCCGGATCTGAGGCTGAAGTGGGGCGGAAGATAGTGTTTTGGTGAGTTCGTTTAGAGTTGTGGTGAAATTGATGTTGATTGACGTGTTTTTATTTTAGCCGTTTTCGGCGAATACGCACACGCAGGGGCCGATTTATCTGGTGGGTGCGGACCTAATTAAGGAGGATAATGCGGGCTTGATTTCCGATAGCGGAATGTAGGCTGGCTGGATACGGAACGCTACTATAAGAGAGGGGTCTCCTCTTACCCATTGGCTACGGTAGACCAAATGGTCACGGTTCAATTTCATCAGCAGATCACGTTTCTAATTGTCTGACTGACAATGTCATTATAAGTGCCTTGTAGTACTAGTACCCATAGTAGTATCAATATAATCTTATAACAATCTATCTATCAACAGAGCTCAAATTCACAGCGTGACGGAACAAAGGTATGACCATTTTAAGCAACTAATTAGGTACAGGTGGGTGAGTTCTATTATAAGGCGGGTGCAGAGGGGGGTATAGGAGGGTGCGGAAGGGCATAGGTGGGTGGTGGAGTGTGTGGGAGGGTGGAGGAGAGCATGGGAGGGCGGGGGAGAGCATGGGAGGGCGGGGGAGAGCATGGGAGGGCGGGGGAGAGCATGGAAGGGCGAAGGAGAGCATTGGGGGTGCAGGAGAGCATGGGAGGGTGTGCGAGAGCGTGGGGGGTGCAGGAAAGGACGTGAGACGGTGCGAGAGAGCTGTGGGAGGGTGCGGGAGGACCCGGAAGGCGTGGGGTGCTGTTGGAGGGCACAGCGCGTTGTGGGAGGGGTACAGCATTGTGTGAGGGGTCAGGGTGTTGTGGGAGGCATGCAGGGCGTTGTGGGACGGCGCAGGGGGATGCGGGGGGTTTTGGGAAGGTGTGAGAAGTGCGGGAGGGCTTGGGAGGGTGCAGGGGTTTGTGGGAGGGCGCGGGATGTCGTGGGAGGGTGCAGGGTGTTGCGGGAGGGTGAAAAGTGTTGTGGGAGGGTGCGGGGGGATGTTGTGGGGATGCGGGGTGTTGCGGCAGGGTGTGAGAGGTGCGAGAGGACTTGGGAGGGCACGGGAAGGTGTTGAATGGTGCAAGGGTTGGAGAGTGGTTTGTGAGAGGTGTGAGAATGTTTTAAGGTGCGGGAACGCGTGGAAGAGTGTGGGAGGGCATAGGAGGATGTGGGAGGGCGTGGCAGGTGTGAGAACATAGGTTGAAAATGACAAGCTGAATGAAAAAAAAAAACGGAGGGGGTTAGCGGACACGGCTATAAATCAGGACGACAATTGATGCACCTTTTGCAAGCCGTAGTAGTATCAACCCATGTCTGCAGACTCTGCATCGGGCACAATGAGAGACTCACTGATAGAACGAAAGACTCGGACGTGGAAGAAAGTTGACAAAACACGTGCACACAACAAAAAAAGATTACATTCCAACATTCGGGATACACATCGTACAGACTCGGAGTAGAGGGATAAGACTAAGCTACTTCTACAGAAGCGTTTCGATTACAAGCGACATCTGTAAAAATACATGCCACGAATTCGCGAAAGTGATCATCGGAGCTCCAATAGATTTGTGGACATCCACAGCCGTGACTGCAAAATCCTGACTGACCCAGTCAAGATGGGCGCTTCGGGGCCCCACTTCCTCTTCAAGGTATGCACGAAGGTGCTGGATGGCTTGCGGTGTAGCTTCAATAAGGCATTTGAGTCCACCGTACAACTGAGGGTATCTGAGAGCGTCGAGAGGAACATGTCCAGATGGCATGATCTTATTGTGTTGGGTGCGGATTGAGTGACTATTCCACCAATTGCGAAACTTATCGAGCTCTGCTTGAACTAGCGGCGGGAAGATCCAATTAAACAAGTCCCTTGACAGGGATTGAGCGTACCAGTGATATACGATCAAGAAATGTAACTAACCTGTGAAACAGCACATCGGGTTTGAATATATGGTCCTGTTTCCCTTGCAAAATTGAGGTCTTGATATTGAGCCCAACTTTTGTCTTGAGCCAGCGCCAAAAACCCTCAATCGTGGTATGATGTGGGCTTGGAAGGATCACACTTGGTGGGAATATGCCAGGATCAACATCGGGTGCAAATACCTCTCTGAAAACTGAGTGAATCACTGGTCAGAAATCATTCCAGTGAAGGAAACTCACCGAAGTTCACTTTGGAATGCATACTGCCAGCCAATTTCTGAGCCCTTGTCCGTCGTTGATTGAATTGGAATGCCTGTCACGATCACTTGTAAATGTTTCGCGAATGTATCTGAAGACACTTACCGCCAATTTCCCCCACCAAATCTAAGTAAAGATGGCCGATTGCGGCAGCACTGCGAAAATTGGGTATCACTGAAATCTTCAGTAGTGTGTCACTCCATTTATCTTTGTAGGCATAGATTGGCAACCCGATATCCCCCATTTGTAATGCTTGCTGCAAAAGCTTTTCGTGGCCATCAGAGGAAATTTCGTGGAAAGGTCCAATTGCTGTTAAGGGACGCCAATGCAGCACTTGTGGTTTTCCAGGGAAGCATTGGTCAAACCCTTTTGGAAAGTGTTCAATCATGATGTCGCGAATCTTGTGTCTGTGGTAAAATGCGGCATTGAAGTCAAAGCTTGAATGCGTGGCCAAATATGCGTACCTGGAAACAACGAACCCTTGATCCCTCAACTTCACTTGATGGTATCTCGGCCCATTGTTCTGCGTCAAGTCCTTGTCCACCTCATCGAATACAGCTTGTCTAATCACTTCTTGGGGGAAAGGTCGCCTCGAAGTTGGAATGGCCAGTCTCCGTTCTATTTGTTTCAACTTCGAAGGGCTGATGGATATTATGGTAAGTCATTGTGATACCTTTGGTAACAAATCATCTCACCGTATGTATAGGCCATGGTCGTCTTGGAGCCTACTGATTCGTTGCTCCTTTTTCAGACCAAGACGGGCATATTCCATGAGGGTATCCTTAAGAATGTTGTCGGGTGGGTCTTTGGGGTTGCACGTAAGTCTAAAAAGATCGGCAAAGCTGCAGCAAACTCACATATTTTTTCTCCGTAGCCATTTTTCCCTTCGGGGTTCGGCATAATGTGGTGGTGGGCTTGGGTTGGACGGTTGATGTGACAAAATTCAAGTCCGCCTCATCAGACGATTCTTGTTTATTCACTACTCACACTCACTCTTTTTTTTTTTGAAATCACAACAGTTTTCATTCATTACACGCTATGAATACTCCTACCGAATGCAATGGCTGTGGCATTCTATTTCCACTGCAAGAAAAAACCGGCATATGCTTGAAGTGCAGCAAGCTTCAACCTCACGAGCGTGTTTCGGTTGAGTATGCAGACATTTCAGTGAAGTTTCAATAACTGAAGAAATGTATTTAAATTCCAACTCATCATCTAGGGATGGCCGCAATGTCAGATTTGCGGTATCACAAGACGCAATATGCCGCATTCCGGCGCTATCCAAACATGTGGTTCGGTTCAGTGCAACAAGCATGCGCATGTGGAATCTGCTGGTGAGTCCTTCATAAAATGAGACAATGTTGATACTGATACACCGGTTCCTCCAGAACAGGGACCGCCAGCGCACCCACAAAATCTTGCCCGAGTCATCCCTGATGCTCTCCAGTATCGAGCGGCAGCAACGCGAGACAGGCTGAAGCTGTTGCCTCCGGCATCTAGGCAGCCGATCACCAACATCAGCACTGCCTCTCTTCTCTACCACGAAACTGGGGGTGGTACCCCAGGAGAAGAAAAAATAATGATCTGTTGGCAGGTACATGTTGTCAGTGTACTAATACATGAAATGAACTTTATGATATCTCAGGTGCGGGTCAGCAAAACCCCAAAACAAATTGATGCTGATCTTGGGAGTGGCGCCAAGCGATGGGCCGTTTCGATGTTCATGACAGGTGCGGCAGCTCGGCCTCAGGCCGCCGAATTGTTTATGAACCCATTTGTAGACATCAAAGCGGAGATTGTGCATCAGATCAGTGTTGAATGGACTAGAAAACGACCAGCACCATTGACGCCGTAAGTTTTTAGTCTCATAAAGCTTGTGCACAGTCATGTACACTGCCCAGGGATGATGTTTCAATCCGTTTTGAAGGCAATAAAGTCCTGGAACCAAATACTGCCAGTCTTACATTGCAAGAGTTCTATGCCTATTACTCATCCCCAAGCATGGCACCGATCTACATCAGCAAAGTACCCACAGTCTGGAAGCATATTACGAAACAAAGAACCCCAATCTTGTGCTTAGAAATGTACATAGACTTCCTTGCTGTACGTATCTTCATTGATCACAGTAAACCTCAGCCTGATTTCTTGTTTACAGTGGTCAGACCAGGTTGACGCTACTGAATATGAAAATACTCATGGAAAGGCATCCTCAACGCTCTCAAAACGTCCTCGGCAAGATCAAAACTTCTTCGATGGTGAAGAAGCTGCACGGAAGCGCCGCAATGTGTTGGGTTGGTAGCCTACCCTGATCGTGTGTCCCCACTAATTTTATTTTCAGGACCAATGAGATCCCAGTTCTGACTGCCCAGTAGGACCAATGTTTCTGTTATCGTCACACGGAGTCCTGTGATGTTGATGAAAATTATTTGTCGTGTTGATGAAGAAACAGGAAGGCCCTCATTGGAGAGTTCGGGCGAGATTATTCAAGGCCAATTGTCAGATAACCCAACAAAGTCGGGCAGCATGAAACATGCCTATAATGTGAGTGCATCATACATTATATTGAGCTTACTAAATCACTTTGTTCAACCCAGCTGAGCACGTCTGAAGGCGAGTTTATAGCCAAACGATTCTTTCATCTTGGCACGGAAACGGAACCTTGCCAATCTGCTGTGGTACCTGTGGAGGACAACAATAATCAGATGCAAGCTGAACTAACCCGATTGGCGCCCGGACAGTGGTTTCTCACAGCGTTTTTCAAGGATGCCAAGGAAAGAGGCATAATGGTTGATGAGAGTAAGTTCCGGTCATGCCACCGGTGATTGAAATTTACCTCTTCCACCGGTCAGATATCATGTTTGCTGATGCCTACATCGGGCAAGAGGCTGAGGAAAAATTGCCCAGCCCGGCTTCTGGAGGTGATAAATATAGCACAGAGAGGATCATGTGGCTTGTTGAAAAGCGCAGGCCAACGACGGTTACTCGTTATAGTGGTACCCTCATACATACCGCGAACAAGAAAGATCTTCGAAGCCTAACCATATTTGCTTTTGCTCACTTTGCATACGGTCACAGTAACAAGTCGATGGTCTTTGCCGATATTCAAGGTGCGTCCCTTGTTACATTATCCTTATGAAACTATGACTCATCGTTACACAGGTTCACCGGCATCAGTAAATGGACGGGATTCCCTGGTTCTTTTTGATATCATGACGCATACAGTCAGCGGGTTAGTGGATTTGATTTTTCAGATAACACTGGTGCTGATTGCTACGTTCTAGGGATTCTGGGGTTGGAGATTTTGGCAAAGATGGCATTCAATTGTTTCTCGATGATCACAAGTGTGGGGCATTGTGTGTGAATCTTGGGCTCGAACAACGAGTCCCGCTGGAACTGGCAGACACAACAGATCTTTTCGGAGACGGTGACAATGACGGGTCTATTTGACTGTGCCAAGTGTTTCTTTTCTAGATTGCATTGCACATTCTTTTGTCGAGTACACTCCAATAATATTTTGGTTTATCCATATTGTTGGCAATGATTTGATCAGCATCGCCAAACTTGAATGACACCATGGCTGCCCCCCTCAGACAAATCCCCTCCGCCTCTTTCTGTTGTAAATCTCAACATCACAGCAGCAGCACCTGCATCAAATCCTTCGACGCTACTTGACGTGAACGGAGCTACTAATTATCAGAAAAAAATTGAACACAATCTTGGTTCGTAGTAACAATGGTTTCAATCGTGAAACTAACCTATCTAAAATGCAGCTAATCACGGTGAGGTCACTCCAGACGATGTAGCACATGCGTACCTCCATGAAACACGAGTTATTCATGCAAATTCATACATGTGAGAGAGTGCGGAGTCTCAGAATATCATGGCATGCAATCCTACTAATCTCTTAATCCCAGAGCTCGCTAGTGATGCCCCCAATGCTGATGCATCATCTGTGAATCCAACTCGACGAATCAATGCTGCGATTGAGAACCTGAACAAGGAAATCAAGGATGTCATGAAGAAAACACGAGATGCGTTCAAGGACGACATGAAGAAAATGCAGGATACATTCAGAGATGACCTGAAGGAAATGCAAGATGCTCTCAAAGAAGACATGAAGAAAATGCAAGATACACTCAAGGATAGCATGAAAAAGCTGAACGACGAAGTCAAAGGAGTCAAAGAAGATATCAAGGGAGTAAAGGAAGATGTCAAGACCTTGAATAGGGGAGTCAAAGTAATCGCCAATCTCACGATGGTACACTCATGCCCTATGAGGAGGTGTGTGCAAGAGATGGGACCCTGCCTTCTGAGGTTAGTTTTTGAATGGGCTGTATCTTTGTGGAGCCCATACCTATCTTTCATAGAGAAACTTGGACCCCATACATGACGCTACCCAGCTCCGAAATATGTCGTTGGAGGAGCTCAAGAGATATTATAGGTTTTATCACGGACGTGCTAACCTTGCGGGAATAACCCAAGAACAACTCCTTAGAGAGGTGGCATTTGCTATTGGGTGTACCATCTCATTTTAGCTCGTGTTGTAGTACTAGGTGATGTGTATCCCGAATGTTGGAATGTAATCTTTTTTTGTTGTGTGCACGTGTTTTGTCAACTTTCTTTCACGTCCGAGTCTTTCGTTCTATCAGTGAGTCTCTCATTGCGCCCGATGCAGAGTCTGCAGACATGGGTTGATACTACTACGGCTTGCAAAAGGTGCATCAATTGTCGTCCTGATTTATAGCCGTGTCCGCTAACCCCCTCCGTTTTTTTTTTTCATTCAGCTTGTCATTTTCAACCTATGTTCTCACACCTGCCACGCCCTCCCACATCCTCCTATGCCCTCCCACACTCTTCCACGCGTTCCCGCACCTTAAAACATTCTCACACCTCTCACAAACCACTCTCCAACCCTTGCACCATTCAACACCTTCCCGTGCCCTCCCAAGTCCTCTCGCACCTCTCACACCCTGCCGCAACACCCCGCATCCCCACAACATCCCCCCGCACCCTCCCACAACACTTTTCACCCTCCCGCAACACCCTGCACCCTCCCACGACATCCCGCGCCCTCCCACAAACCCCTGCACCCTCCCAAGCCCTCCCGCACTTCTCACACCTTCCCAAAACCCCCCGCATCCCCCTGCGCCGTCCCACAACGCCCTGCACGCCTCCCACAACACCCTGACCCCTCACACAATGCTGTACCCCTCCCACAACGCGCTGTGCCCTCCAACAGCACCCCACGCCTTCCGGGTCCTCCCGCACCCTCCCACAGCTCTCTCGCACCATCTCACGTCCTTTCCTGCACCCCCCATGCTCTCCCCCGCCCTCCCATGCTCTCCCCCGCCCTCCCATGCTCTCCCCCGCCCTCCCATGCTCTCCCCCGCCCTCCCATGCTCTCCCCCGCCCTCCCATGCTCTCCCCCGCCCTCCCATGCTCTCCCCCGCCCTCCCATGCTCTCCCCCGCCCTCCCATGCTCTCCCCCGCCCTTCCATGCTCTCCTCCACCCTCCCACACACTCCACCACCCACCTATGCCCTTCCGCACCCTCCTATACCCCCCTCTGCACCCGCCTTATAATAGAACTCACCCACCTGTACCTAATTAGTTGCTTAAAATGGTCATACCTTTGTTCCGTCACGCTGTGAATTTGAGCTCTGTTGATAGATAGATTCTTATAAGATTATATTGATACTACTATTGGTACTAGTACTACAAGGCACTTATAATGACATTGTCAGTCAGACAATTAGAAACGTGATCTGTTGATGAAATTGAACCGTGACCATTTGGTCTACCGTACATTGGCTCGCTCGTTAGGATGATTGATGAGAGGCACGCGTTACTGTGATTCTGAACAAGCAAAGAGAGCAGGGCGAGAGTAAAACCGAAATTTACGGGACCGCGTCCTTTACGGTGCCGACGATGGCTTGTCTGGTGTATTCGCATGCCGTGCATCGTTAATAACCTACAGACCTACAGATTTGTTAATGGGCTCATTCGGAGGATGGTAGGAAACTGTAACGCAAAGCACACAAAATTGAAGTACTCAAACCGCAACATACAAAACACGGTACACAAAGTATAGTACATACACGACCAGACTGACACAGTAACAAGTAACCAGTCAACCTAGGCCGCATTCGGGCTCTGGACACCATCCTTGACGGCAAGCCAAGAAGGTCGGGTAGAGAGAGCCTCCCACCACCTTGTGATGCCATAACCGGGTCAGCTTCGCACTGTTCGAAATTCGGACATTATCAACATACTTGGCGACATTCGGTCTCTTCTTCAACGTCTCAGGGGTGACTGACTCAACGATTGCTCCGGCCGGAAGATGGAACAGATCAGCCAAGGTGACCTCCTGGTTAAAGCAAACATGTAAATCTGCCTAGCAGTCACAACAAAATCTACATACGTCACCAGCAAGATATTTCTGCTTGCTGAGAATGGCTTCATAAATATCCATCGCCGACTCCAGCTTCTTCACGGCTTCTGCAACAGCAGCTTCATCTGGTTCCTGGCCTAAAAACCTGCGATAAGAAAAGGCATCATGTTACCTTACGGTGTGGCCCTCGAAAATGGAGAATGTGGGGAAGAAAAGACGGGCACTTTTTGACACGTTTCTCCATTAAGACAGTACTAGCAGGCGTGTTGAAATAACTCGTTTCAATGGACACCGCTTGTTCAAATAGTGCATTCGCCTTGAGGTCGGTAGGAATAAGGGTGGACGTTGGAGAGGCGTATTTAGCAGTGATGTAACGACAAATAGCACGACTCTCAGACAGCTTGAACCCGTCGTCATCCTATGTTGAAATTTGCCTTAGCTGACACACAAAAATAAGTGAAGAACGCTCACGATGCATGGGACAACGCCAAAGGGATTTTTCGTAAGGTACTCTGGGGATTTGTGCTCTCCCTTCCGCAAGTCGACTAGCACGAAGTCGAATGGGACATTATTCTCTTTTAAAACAAGAGCGACCCGCAGAGTGTTAGTTGAGAGACTGAAACCGTAAAGCGTCAAAACCATCGTCGTTTTGCGATAGATAGGCAGGAGCAGATTGGGCTCTGTGACGGCTCTTAACCACTATCAGAGCCCAAACAGTTCCTCCAATTAATAATCTATCGATCATCGATACCCCACCACTTTGGCGCCAACTTTGGTGAACCCTTTTAATGACAAATTTGATGGTGCATGATCATCAAGTCTCGACCTACTCACCTTAAAAACGCCGTCACCATACGGGAGTGGAGCTAAAAGATTACACGTGTTCTGGTCCAGGGTTGCCTGTAGGAAACCTAGTCAAGAGGTGAATAACGTAGTATATATGTACCTCCAACTCGGTGTGAAAAGTTCCCGCATGCTTTTGATGACAGATTCTAACCGTCACAGGAGTAAAACAGTAAAACATGCAAGGGCGTGAGAGTGTCGTGGTGCTTGTTCAGGACGTTCAACGTTTGATGAACGTTTTTGGTTCAACAGCCAATCACCTTCAACTATGACGACGGGAACCAGCGGATAGCTGACAGGTATACGATGGACCGTCGATGGTCGTTAGGCAATACTTGACCCAGCGCTCCGTAGCAAGCCATTTTTGCAGGTTTAGCGCCAATCGAACCCAAAATGGTGGCATGACTCAGTGCTACGGCTCCTATCTTTCAGCCCTTGGATTCCCAACACAAACGCTTCTCTAAGGGCTGCGGTAATGGACCGTACATCAGACTCACTCGGCAGTAGCTATGATGAGGACTGCCCTGTTTTCAAAAAGCGGAAAATTGCTCCTGGTACGTTCAACCAATAATCGTTGGGGGCTTGCACGAGTCGCCTGACCTTGCCTTTGCAGATCATGTAGAACTTCCCAAGTCGACGTCGAGTGTCACAGCAAATGCACACTTAAAAGGGAGGAAGAGGTTCAATGCCGACCTAGCGGATATGAAGGAGGAGTGCAGGGGAAGCTTTGAAGTTGATGGACTAAGACTTGGAAGTGGGTTGTCTACAATGTCTGGGACGGTGGCATGGTGCCTCTCGTTGATTTTTCTATTCATTGTCATTCCCTACAGATCTAAAGGCTGGTGACGATCAGGGTGTCTTCGAGTTCAATGTTTTGAAGAGTAACTCAGAGCATGTTCTGGCGGTCACGTTGATCGTCTCAGGTATGACGGTTGTTTTAAATGAACTACATGAACTTATTCGTTCACTCCAGATACCTCACAATATCCAGGTCATCATAGCTATCTTGCCTTTTCATCGGATGCAGATGTACCCTCCCATATCCTGGAAGTCATGGAGAGCATGGCATCGGGAAAGCCACAAGACATTCGCGGTGTCCTCGAGAAGCTTCTAACATTGCTCTCTTCTGCATTTAGTACTGGCAGCCACATTCCGTTTCAAGAGACCGACAATGACGGCAGTTCGGACGGAGGCGGTTACGACGCTTACGCCGAGTGTGACAACTTCGATATCCCCAACTTTGCAGCCAAGATTCTCAAGATCCTAGTTCTGAAAAGGTTTGCCCAGCCACTGTGTGTTTGCTGATTTGCTCCTGACAGGGTGACCACAGGGATTTCCTTGATATTGTTGCGACAGGGTACCGACCTGGATTCATTACTTTCGGAGTGGACGGCTTTGCTCTCTCCGTGGCTCTGCCCATCATTACGCTCGCTTGCCACATCCCCCCACAGGCACTCATGGCTTGGGATCGTCGTCTCCTCTCCCGCACCCAACACCTCACACTCCTAATCAATAATTGGAAAGGAATGTACCCAATCATTCGATCGGACGGTGTTTATTTGGAAGACTTTAAACGATTAGGCGTTTCGTTGTCATTTAAAGTGGGTCTCACCAGGAAATACAAACCTAATAGAGACCAGGCTGCGCAAGCCGGGAGGTCCTTTAACTGGATCACCCCTACTGCCAAAGATCCGGAAGAGGTGTCCGAGAACCAGGGACATGAGGTCCCTGGTTCTGATTCAGTGTCGGCTGATCGCGAGGTCGAGGATGTTGAGCCGGATGATGAGCATCGATTTGAGAAATTCAGCTTGAGCAGCTCGTTGGAAAGTCTCCTTGATAACGCATTTCTCAGTGTCGTCCATTTCAGACGCAAGTTTTGCCTTGGATGGGCAGCGGCTGAAACCCTGTTAACGGAGGTAGAACGCTCGCAAAGGTTGCCGAAGGATGTCTTCGAGTATTATCAGCTGGTATAAGGCGGCAATACTGCGTTATATCCGCTCACACTGAAATTCCGATTTCAGGAGATCAAGGCCGCCGACGAGGAGGAACGGATCCTGGCAGCATCCTATTCTCTTCCTTTCGATCCACTGGACGGCCTCGATCGGGATGCCCATATCAATCTCCCACTAACAGCGTTTTGCTACCTTCTGCGGCGACTCACGGCGTGTCCTGTTCCTCTGCCAAAGTTGTAGCGCTCATTATGCTCTTCTTACAGCTTTGCACACGGTATTGTATCGTCTGCCACAATAAGATAACCCCAGCATTCGAAGCGCTCAAACCATATGTTTGCGATTCGAAACTCTGTTCGTATCAGTATTATTCCCTGAATCAAGGTCCCTCTATCGAGGTCTATCTGGTTTTTCTTTTTACCAATTCCTTGCTGAATATGGTGCAGTACGAAATCTGTAACAACCCGGAAACCGTGGACCTCTTGGTGAGCCTCGCTTACACAGCCGCTATCGAGAAAGTCATGGAGGACCCGTTTCCCATCGGAATGGGGCTTCGTGTCCCAATCCCCGTCCCGACACTGACGACCCCGGTCCCGGGCCCGCAGCTTGGTTTAGCTTGGCCTGGGTTATGGGGAATTCCCGTCATGCCAAGCATTCCGACGACACCAATAATGAACAATGAACTCCACCCTGGCGCCGACGGCCTGTGTAATTTTGACGATATGGATATCTGGCAGGTGAGTTGTGCTTTTGAAAATCGGGCGATATTAAAGTGAGCGCCACTTCGGGAAATAGATGAGAGCGACCATAGCAGAGCTCATCAATTCCTTACCACCAGTATGTCCAAGAATAGTTTCTGGCCCTCACATTGGTCTTCTCACGTTTCATACAGATCATGGACATGAAGAAGCATCTCGACAAGCAGATCAAGGCAGGGAAATCGAAACCGAACTTGAGGGACATGGATCCCTGCATTCTTTCAGCGGCTTGGTCTATTCTTCGCTGGTATGGATAGCAATCTACCGACCTATACCTCAATTCGCTGACCTGCTTTCGCAGGTGCATTGCGTCATGTACAGCTTATTTAGAAGAGCTTACTGATGAGGAGGATCACATCCGGAACATTGGTATGCCCGTGCATTCTCTATGCTTCGGGGTTAATGATCTGAATAATGTGTACAGATTCTTCATGGCGTCAATTCAGGTTTAGCGTTGGCGCCCCCGATGCCGAAGCGAAGTTTAAGACCGCCGTAGTGGCAGCCCAGAAGAAGGATAGAAACGCGAGGAAGTTCCCTTCCTTGTATGTCAGTACATCTCGCGTCCTGTCTTGTGCCAACATCTCGCAGTCCAACTGACCAATTTGTATGTAGGCTTTTCATGGTTCGCCGACTAAGAATTGGCACTCGGTAAGACCTATTTGCCGTTGGCTGGCCGCCCTCTGTATCCTCATCGAGAATGCAGATCATACGGCACGGCTTGTGGTATAAGGTATGATTGACCATTTTTTACTTTCCTCACACCTCAGCCTGTTCCGCATTATCATGAAGACAGTAACACACGGCCGTTCTCATGGGGATGGTGCGAGTCTCGTCTAACATTTGGGTATCTCGTGCTGGATGACGTCTCCCTATGCAGGTGTGTACATGGCAAAAGACGCCTCAGTCTCCATGTCGAGCTATGCTGTGGGATCAAGCACAACTTGGAAAAATTCGAGCGTTCTCCCGAGCGCCTGCGTGGCCATGACAGAGATTGTTAACCTTCCAAGGGAATTTGTCTGTAGAGAACCGTTTTATGTGGTGCAGCACACTGATTGGATCATGTGGTACGTATTTATTTAATAGACTTTCCAATGCCCACGAGCAGACAGACGCCTTCGGTTTGCAGCCGGTATCTTCTCGTTCGGAGCGCCACGCCAGCGCCTGCGGAACCGTCACCGCCGACGTTGTTGCCAAGGCTGTTGCCGAGGCCAATGCAACTCGCCTTCCACCCGATCCCACCCCCACCGAAGACCTACAACAACAAGATCCCACTTGTGGCGTTGGACCCTGCCCACCCATTAACGTATTCGACGACAAACATCGAGATCCCCAAACCCAGTTATAAAATGGAAGCACTCCTGCAGCAGAGAAGGGTAGAGTTCTATGAAGAAGATATGGATGACGATGATCGGGCGGTATTTGAGGAAGTCGCAGAACAGTGATACTGGTTCAACGGCCCTGATGAGGACAACTTCTTGTCAAGAATCATTATTTTGTCGAACCCTTGTATGCGCTAGTCAGCTGTGTTGTATGTAAAGGAAATTCGAAGCCGTAAGCAGGTTTTCCATGTAAGAAGCTCCCTTCGTGGCCGATGCCCGACAGACATGCTGTTTTATTGATAAGTTTGCATGATATGCTTGTGATTGTCCCTATTTGGTGCCCAGCGCCTTATATATGAGGGTCGCCGTTGGACAAAAACATTTGGCTCCCAGAAGGACCCCGGATTGTCCAGCTAAATGTTAGATCCGATTTTACCCAAATTCTGAAAATTCTGTCCGGACACAAAATTGCCTCGCCAGCCATTTCGTGTCTGGATGGGGGATCTAGCCTATCTCAACCTAAAAATTTTGTCCGGATGCCGGATATGACATAGTACAAAGCAAAAAAAATTCCAAAAAAAAGGCAGAAAAATTCCGCCCGCTACATATCCACGACCTACGTGTTTCCCAATAACAAGAGACCATCCCCACAACAATCTAGTCCATTTCCTCATCCTGATCACGGCTGTGCTTCAAAAAGCCTTTGATGGCCTTAGCCAATGTTGTCTGGCTTTTCTGTAAAGTCTTGAATAGATTTGTGTCACGTTCTGCAAGTTCTAATCCAGTTTGATTGAAAGAGGGCGAGGAAGACAGCAGAAAGATGAAGGATATGGGTGATAAGAGTGCAAATTGTTTCGTTTGAAAGATGGCTGTGGTCTCTGTGATTGAGCGGAATTGTCGACCATACATGTGCTCAAAGAGTTGAACCAGCTGCCACATTTGTGCTTTCTGTGACCGCCATGTGCTTGCCATTTTTCATGATGATAGTTGTCACAAATTGCTATATATGGTATTATACATATACAGGTACTTCCACATCGGGGGTGTTGGCCAGCCTCGGATGTTGTTACATTTCCATCTCCGCTTCCGACCCCGATGCCCATTCCAATACCTACCATGACGATTCTACACTGCCACCTTCCTTTTTTATTTCATTTTGTCCTTTGTCTTTGTTTCGATATCATTGTTTCTTCATTCGGACATCCTTGTACTTTCTTGTTCTTGTTCTCTTTTTGTCCCACCTTCTAGAACAATCCAGACCGACCATGGACATATCCACGTGACCTCGTTGTACCCGAATAGTCTCCTTGCCGACGGATGTCACCGACATTGTCTTTTCCCTTCGATATCTTGTTTACGCTATCCCACGACAAACCGATCACAATGGCTGTACTCCCGAAACAGCTCATTACCGTAATTATCATTGGCAGCATCGCCATCACTTTCCTGATCGGTTTCTACATTGTTATGATCTATCTTTGGCATCGGCACCGAAACCCTTCCGCCATCGATACTTCCGACTTCCACCTCAACAATATATCAACACGTAATTGACAATTGCCATTCTTGGATATATGGTTTCCACTTTCGTATTCCGTGCCTACCATTATCCTCCCTGACGATCCGACGACATTCCTCACCTGCTTGAGCACTCTGAACAATCCTCGATCACACGACAATTCACTGTTCCCTCCAAGCCGACCATCGCCGAAGCACATACATTCAAACTTCGACCATAGACCACACGACTTCCCAATACAGTGACCCGACCCCTATCGTTTATTGTTCACACGACACCGCTTCAATGCAGTACCCGACGACTTGTTCCCACAGCTTGTCACTCGTGCCATGACTCGAAACCTGGACCCACATTCATTTATCCTTTTCCATCTTTCATCTTGATACCTCCCACACTCGTTTACAATGATACCCTTTCTTGGACGAATACCGACATCAAGTGGACCTTCTTGTTCCACAAACAGGACAAGACACCGCTCCTCGATATGTCATCAACAGACATCGTCATCCGGTACAGCTTATGCTGTTCATATGTCTGACCTCGACTAGCCCATTGTCCTAGTTGGTTTTTTCCTCTATACATTCCTTCATTTTCTTTCATACCAACCTTGCCGCTATATCCATGCTACCTCAAGACACCCTCATTGCCAACCCCACACTGGACGATACCCATCTTTGACCCGACCGTGCAACGCACTTGCCAAACTGCGCACTTGCCTGTTACAGCAAGTGTAGACCCTGAATTGGCAATTCTGCTTGTCACATGATCCGATGACAAATCATCCGAGTCATCCGGACCTCTTCTATCCTCAATGACACCCGGGCCTCCAGTTGGATCGCGAGAACATCGACATGAGGACACCTCATGTACGCCTCATGGTGAACACATGGTAGAGTTGGACATGTTGTGGCTTCATGGTTGTATTCCTATTTACCTCCCCTCAAGACCAGCCACTATATGTACTGTTCTTGTTGTTGGTTCGGACTTTTTCTTCTTTTCCTTTCCTTACGTTTAGTCTGGTTCTTGGGGCAGACCCCCTTGTCTTGGGTAACCCCCACGGCTCGCAATGACTTTAGACCATGAACCTCCCCCCTTGTAGCAGTGTTATCTATCAATGAAACTGCTGTTCTTCCCTCTGGAAACCGCCCCCCCTGTTAAGTTGATTGTTGCCGGAGCCCGCTGCAGAAGCGATCCGTAACAAAAGACTAAACGTTTCCCAACTCCCCCGACATTCAACTTTCGACATGAACGAACGAACCCCCTCCTCTCTCCCTCGTCCTCCCCTACACCCTCTCCCTCTCCTCCTCCCCTCGACTTTATTCATCCCTTAACCCTGACCCCACACAAATGGACGAACGAACGATGCTAGCCTGTTACTGATACAGACCTGAAATCTGTTGATGTACACTAGCCACCCGGACCCCGAATGATTGTTGAATACTCCGAATGGTCAACCTCAAGACTGCCGCCCTGCGAATTATTTATGGTTTATCCATAATAATTGCTCAAGCCCAATCCTGGAACCCAAGTTGTAATAAACCCCTGACTAACGTTACCACTGTCATTCCGCACTTCGATATGATAATTACGACATGAAATGATGCAATGGACAAGACTTGTCATTGCCCCAGATGCAGAAGGACACTGCTAGACAAACCAATTGCCCTAGGTATCCCACCTTCATGATTCAAATATGTTTTGGTTGTACCAGACATATTACGACTCCCTCTCCCTGGACGAACTGAAAATCACCGAACCCTTCAAGCCGCCTTCCTAGCCTTCCTTCCACCACCTCCCTCCCATCTCCTCACCAAATGCAGAAAGCCCAGAGAAAGCCAGTACGCATATGAAACCCTGATTCCTGAAATGACCTGTACATGTGACAAAGAGAAGTGGTTGATCTTAGTAGTCTGTTGGAACAGATGAAAGGGGACCCTCTTTGTTTGACATGGATGAACGAACCACCAAGATGATAATGATTGTCATGAACGGAACACATACGAAATACCACTCCTTACCAATTTGGATAGCGCGGATCGGCATATCAGGTGATATCCCGCTACACACCCTCTTTTTCTAGAAGTTTGATCCCCGATCATACATACGAATCCACAAGGCAACCAAGACCCTGGTACATGGACCGATCAATGGAAACTCCGACACGATGCTGACAACGAGGCATGGTAATTACCGAAGACGGCAAAACTTCTTAACACCACCCACTTGTCGTCACCCTGGCCAACCTCTGCCCCCCAGACCATCCGTACCCGTGGCCTGCCCGTCGCTGGTGGCAGTGCGATCTTGCCTGGTTCCCTCTCAACCGACCTGACGACTGGGTCGACTACATCAGCTGGAACGATCCTCGCATTCCACACCTCGTCTTCCTTCCACGATCTGTGACACCGGTCCTTGACGAATTACACCGTCTCCTGGGTGGTCTACGGATCACTGAGCAAAGAAATCGTCGAAGCCAATTCCTCCTCCAGCATCTCCAATACATTTTGGACGAGGAACT
Organism: Hygrocybe punicea; assembly: GCA_963556145.1. Classification (NCBI taxonomy): domain Eukaryota; kingdom Fungi; phylum Basidiomycota; class Agaricomycetes; order Agaricales; family Hygrophoraceae; genus Hygrocybe; species Hygrocybe punicea. The sequence goes on from OY744464.1 coordinate 384,760, forward strand.
TCCTCATCATCGATTCGTTGTTCGCATCCCCGCTCCTCGTCTTGCACCCGTACCCCAGAATCATCGTGACACACGTATCGTCCAGCATCCTCGACACCGTCCCCACCGTCGACATCGACAATGAGTCTCGACGTACCCTTTATCTTCGATGATCTGGACAATGAGCTATATTTTGGTGCAGTGAATATTTGCGGTGAAGAACATCTGACTCCCCCCATTGATGACTTTGATGCGTACATGGACAGTCTCACTGATCTTCCGACACCCCCTCGAAAAGTAACCCACCAACTGCATATAGAGATGGATGATGAATACCGAGCATGGTTGTATTCTCCACCTCTTGTCTCGCTCCAAACCAAGTCACGTCGCCGCTCTCCACTTCTTCCCCAATCCCAGAGAAAGAAACTTGACCGTGCACACTGTTCTGACGGCCATAACATGCAGAACAAACGCTCGAGACATGGGACCAAAGAACCTGATTATCATCGTCATGCCTTATTTCGTGCAATGCATGAGCGTATGGTGAAGGGGAAGGAGAATGACATCCATGGATTGGATTGGAGATTGATGTTGTTTGTCAAAGGATACACCCCTGTCATGTATGATTCATAGAATGGACTTTCCCCTGTATGTAAACGACCTCGACATTATTTACACCAACAAAAACACCCAGAAGAAGAAACAGAATACCCAGAAACAGAAGAGAAGAAACAGAAATGGAATGGACAGATGGAACATGACCATAGAGAAACATGTAGCAGGTTCTCTCACCAGCTATACAAATAAGAGACAAAGCAGCAGGTTCTCTCACCAGCTATATAAATAAGAGATGAATATCCGAAACGATATAAAATCTATGACCCCCAGACGCATGCATGATCGCTATAAGCCGTAGAATGAACCTCAATGTCTATGGACACCAGAACTGAACCAGAAGGATACTGGTTATCAAACCAATGACCTCCAATCCCATGTGGAAAGGAACCCGATGTGCTGCTGACCGACCAGTATGGCAGTAAATGCACCAGAAAAAGAAACAGTGAAGAATGAATCCCCATCCGAAATCCTTTGCCAATGTACAACTTGGAACTGGCAACTCTTTCACCTTCCTTATCCTGAATTCCCAAACATCTTCTGACCGACACCAATCCCTGTTGCATTCATGGAATATGAAGAAATCTCGCACACCATTTGAGTGTAGGAAATCCACGATCAGTCAACAACACCGATATCTGAAACGATACAAATCTATGCTCATTGGAATGTCCGTAATGACTATAAACTTCTGACAAAATTCCCTGACACCCAGAACTCCCTCATCCCAAAAATGCCGACCACCTAATTCTCTTCAAACCGACCACCTTGACTGGATACCTTGAACCCGACAACCTTTACCTCCTTTCGAACCCGCGACCCCGACATTCTTTACATACCAACGACCCATGATTATCCACACCGACAAAAAAACAATTGGACGAACCCGAATATATTTCTTTTGAAACCCTTGTAACTCAGTAACGTCTTCATGATTCAATGACCTTTGGACTGACATTTTTTCCTTTTTCTTGTCTTTATATTCTTGCCGACCTTGGTCATGTCGTTAAACTGTCTGTTCTTTCCTTGTAATTTTTTTCCTTGTCCTTTATTTTCCTTGTTCTTTGTTCTTCCGGTTAATCGGGACGATTCCCCTTGTTCCGGGGGTATTGTTACATTTCCATCTCCGCTTCCGACCCCGATGCCCATTCCAATACCTACCATGACGATTCTACACTGCCACCTTCCTTTTTTATTTCATTTTGTCCTTTGTCTTTGTTTCGATATCATTGTTTCTTCATTCGGACATCCTTGTACTTTCTTGTTCTTGTTCTCTTTTTGTCCCACCTTCTAGAACAATCCAGACCGACCATGGACATATCCACGTGACCTCGTTGTACCCGAATAGTCTCCTTGCCGACGGATGTCACCGACATTGTCTTTTCCCTTCGATATCTTGTTTACGCTATCCCACGACAAACCGATCACAATGGCTGTACTCCCGAAACAGCTCATTACCGTAATTATCATTGGCAGCATCGCCATCACTTTCCTGATCGGTTTCTACATTGTTATGATCTATCTTTGGCATCGGCACCGAAACCCTTCCGCCATCGATACTTCCGACTTCCACCTCAACAATATATCAACACGTAATTGACAATTGCCATTCTTGGATATATGGTTTCCACTTTCGTATTCCGTGCCTACCATTATCCTCCCTGACGATCCGACGACATTCCTCACCTGCTTGAGCACTCTGAACAATCCTCGATCACACGACAATTCACTGTTCCCTCCAAGCCGACCATCGCCGAAGCACATACATTCAAACTTCGACCATAGACCACACGACTTCCCAATACAGTGACCCGACCCCTATCGTTTATTGTTCACACGACACCGCTTCAATGCAGTACCCGACGACTTGTTCCCACAGCTTGTCACTCGTGCCATGACTCGAAACCTGGACCCACATTCATTTATCCTTTTCCATCTTTCATCTTGATACCTCCCACACTCGTTTACAATGATACCCTTTCTTGGACGAATACCGACATCAAGTGGACCTTCTTGTTCCACAAACAGGACAAGACACCGCTCCTCGATATGTCATCAACAGACATCGTCATCCGGTACAGCTTATGCTGTTCATATGTCTGACCTCGACTAGCCCATTGTCCTAGTTGGTTTTTTCCTCTATACATTCCTTCATTTTCTTTCATACCAACCTTGCCGCTATATCCATGCTACCTCAAGACACCCTCATTGCCAACCCCACACTGGACGATACCCATCTTTGACCCGACCGTGCAACGCACTTGCCAAACTGCGCACTTGCCTGTTACAGCAAGTGTAGACCCTGAATTGGCAATTCTGCTTGTCACATGATCCGATGACAAATCATCCGAGTCATCCGGACCTCTTCTATCCTCAATGACACCCGGGCCTCCAGTTGGATCGCGAGAACATCGACATGAGGACACCTCATGTACGCCTCATGGTGAACACATGGTAGAGTTGGACATGTTGTGGCTTCATGGTTGTATTCCTATTTACCTCCCCTCAAGACCAGCCACTATATGTACTGTTCTTGTTGTTGGTTCGGACTTTTTCTTCTTTTCCTTTCCTTACGTTTAGTCTGGTTCTTGGGGCAGACCCCCTTGTCTTGGGTAACCCCCACGGCTCGCAATGACTTTAGACCATGAACCTCCCCCCTTGTAGCAGTGTTATCTATCAATGAAACTGCTGTTCTTCCCTCTGGAAACCGCCCCCCCTGTTAAGTTGATTGTTGCCGGAGCCCGCTGCAGAAGCGATCCGTAACAGATGTCTGGATGAGGTTACGGCATTTCTGTAAACCAGGGAGCCATGTCTGGACAAAGATCTAGGTATAACCGCATTTTTGGTGTTCCATGTCTGGATTGGGATCTAGCATTTTGGCCAAAATCCCAAAAATATGTCCGGATGCTGATCTATCCTCGGTGCGGACAATCCGGGGTCCTCTCCCAGAATGGAGATTTTATCCCCAAGTCAACGAATTTTTTGGCAAAAGCGCAATAGAGTTTCCAAAATAATTATTACTTTGAAAAGAAATGTTAATCTTTCCAGGATCCTGAGATAATTTCCTTGCCCGAACTTGAATATCCGCCATATCCCTAAGCTTTCCGGTAAGTAGTACAAACTTTCCGGAGTGTGTCGCAAACTTTCCGGTAGGTTTCGAAAACTTTCCGGAAGCATTGCAAAACTTTCCGGAAGCATTGCAAACTTTTCGGTAAGCGTTATGAGTTTTCTGGCAAGTGTTTTGGGCTTTCTGGTAAGCGTCGCAAACTTTCTAGCAAGTGTTATAAACTTTCCAGTAAAGTATGTGATTTTTTTTTCGCTTGAAGTAGGCATATTGATTTACATGCCTGTGTCACCGCAGCTCGCCCAATGCCCTGTGTGACAACAAACGACCAACAACCAACCACGACCAACAACCAACACTACGCAATTGAACGAGAGCAGCGGTGGGATGGTTCGCCCATCCCCTGCTGCCAAAAGCATGTTTTTAATAATATTTTTTCATTTCGACTACTCAAACAGGATTGTCATAGGACTTGGGCTTGAGAGGAGTAGCCGAGTGACCCGCAGCACGCAACTACTTCCGCTCCCTCGCTCAACACTCGCATCGTCGCCCACAACCATCACTTCGACCTCACCAACGCCATGGGCCAGAAAGTGAGACGAGAACACAGAGAGTGGCGAGGCACCAGATCATCAAGAGAGCGAAAACGCGACGCAATCAATGTGAGAGCGTTTGGGGAAGCAGGTTACCAAACGAGCGAGCGGAGAAGCAGGGGTGAGGGGGAAGTTGCTACTGTATACTTCAAATCTCACTTCCTTCATTAGTGCCTCCGCCGCCTGAAACTCTTCATGATCAGAGTTTCACTCTCGTTAAGCGAAGCATCAGGACGGTGCTGACAAGAAATTCCCAGAGACACTCCCCACTACGTATGAGGGTATCTACTCGGCATGCCGTTTCGTCGTCACTATCTCAAAAAGAGGCGAAGGCTTGTATGAGGTCCTTCGCCTTGAACTCGAGCAGGGTGTGGGCCGCTTGGCCGGCGATCTCGTTCAGCACATACCAGACGCCACGCAATCGATGGAACTCTTCATGAGAATATGTTCGAGAGTGAATTGGTAGGACCAACTATCTTTTGAAATCATTGATGGCTCACGGATGCTGTCCAATCCCTGCTCAAGTCTCTGTTGACATACCTCGATCAACTATACATCCTGCACAATACAAAGCTGCTCGGTGTTTGGTATGTTCCTACCTCTCTCATTGTCTGTTTTAGTTTTATGTTGAACCAATAATTTCAGTGATCTCGCCTACTCACTATTTGCTGATCGAATCTTCCTAAATCCACACATCGCTGAACGCTTGAGACTGAGTATACATCAATGGGTCACTTGGGAACGGGAGAACCGGTCAGCGGAACTCACCAATGATCTCAGGGGGCCAGCAATACTCATTTTCATTAACGTTCTTAGACGAGAACATGAAATGTGACCTTCCATAATCAAGCTTGTCCCTAATTTGATCACACATGGCCAATACAACCCGACATTCGAAGCCTTCTACATCGACACGACTTGGTCATTTTATGTGATTGAGTTTATTGAACGTTCAGCTGCGCTAAAAAATATAGCCCAAGAATTTATTGCTCATGTAAACTTACGCGTTGAAGAGGAAGTTCAACGGTCGAAGGATGTTCTAGCGGAGGGCAGCTGGAGCATCATGGAAGAGGTGACCGAAAAGGCTCAGGTGGACGGTGGATTGGAATGGTTGGCGACCGAAGGTAGTTTTATGGTGCTGTTGTTTGTCTTCAGTGATGATCATCCCGTTCAGCACTGGGTCCACTCATGGATGCAAAAAATAAGTATGTTTTTTCATATCATTGTTAACTTCTACTACAGCTACACTAGACCCCACAGCTACAACCAACCTCAACCACGATGGCCCTTGGAACCCTGCAACAGGCAACCACCCCCCAGGTAACGGCACCCACAGCCACCCATCATCGGAATGCGAAGCAAGCAAGAGCGAGCCATGTGCGCGTGTGCACCATGGCGATGGGAATGGGCGACAACAACGACAACGATGTCACTGCCACCACCTCCAAATCACCTCGCAAACATGCGTCCACATCAATTGACATGCGCACGGTGTTTGCGAGGTGTAAAGAGGCTAGGAGAGCCAAACGTGTCTGTCCCAAGACATTTGGCTCTCCAGAACTGCATACCCTCAAGGGGTACACACAAAACGCCACGAAACTGCAGTTAAACGGGTCAATCTTGACCCATACCTGGTGAGGGTATGGCGTCTGCATCCGCAGGTTGGGAAATCCCGACCCACGGGTTACCTGTGCTATACCCTATCCAGGACCATTCCACATCCTCTGCCAACCACTCATATGATCATTCCCAGGACAACGACAATATGATACAGGCTGACCAACGTTCCAACGATTCAGACGAGTGGCTAACACAAATACACTCGTGAACGTGACATGGTTAATACATGTATGTATACTTGATCACTGAGTGATTGTCATGCTAACCCTCTTTGCTTTTCTCCAGACTCCTGTGTAGTTTCTCAACCGTACGGTTATACACTGAACAGAGACGGGGTTCTAGAGCACTAGGCAAACCAAAGGTTAATTTAATTTATGTCGAACTACCAATGTACATACCTCGCCAGGACTCGGATGGCCTGTACGTTTAAGATAGCACTCTCTCCACCACGGTCACTACGAATCTTGCAACAGTGGGTCTGGGGTTGATCTGATATATAGTCAGTCCTGTAGATTGATATCACGACCACTTATTACCTTGGTTATTTGAACTCATGGGGGTGTAGAAGATAGGAGATTTTGGCGCTCAAGACCATTTATATACGGTGCAGCTTGGTTGTGCAAACGGACAGTGTTACTGACCCAGATTGGTCAAGCTCTCATTTTGCCAGAGGCCAGAGCTTATGCCAAAAATGCTTTGAGCCTATCAAAACACATCAAACTTTGTGTTATTACGGCTGTGTACAACAGCGAACAATTGCAGGGGTACAGTTCATGTGTACCGTAATTTGGAATCTGGAATGGTACGGCAATCGATACATGGGGCAAGCGATGAGCAAACGATACACGGGGCAAGCGATGAGCAAATGATACAGGGTAAGTGATGAGAAAACGATACACAGGGCAAGCGATACAGCAATGAGGCAGTGCGGCAGGCAAATGATGCAATGACGACGAAGACAGAAATGAGAAGGCTGTGAAAAGGCTCAATGTGGAATTAGACCATGGTAAAAGTTTCGAAGGCGCCATCTGCAATGTCGTTGATGGGACAAAGGGCTTGATGCATCCAGAGGTCGAAACTTGTCACTACAGAAGGATTATCTGGGATGGGAGTCTCCAGCATTTCTACAAGCCCGAGGGTCACAGCAACATCGGCGCTGCTAAAGCAACTATGGAAATAGAGTGGCTGCACAGGAATCTGCACTTACCCCGTGAATTTCATATCAGGATTGTTACAATTAAAGATGACATACCTTCCAGCCAGGAGGAGTGCTACTTGGTTTCACAATGGATGACTTGCTGAATCGTAACTAAACCATTGACATTGAGACAATGAGTGAACTAATGACCAGGAGTGTACGCACATATAAATTGCACGATGATGACTGCAAAAAGGTTGTCCCTGTCATCTGGTATAAAAATTGATGAGCTCGGAAACCCTTGTCTTTTGCTGCTTCATCCTGCTTCTCAAGGGAAACCAAGTTGTTGTAAATCGTATGATGGGGATGGCCAAGTCCATTCAGATACCGAGACAGGTGTTGAATGAAAAGCTGACTCAAAGCATTCAGCTCTGTGCCTCCGTTCGGCAGACCCACCTCTGGAAGTTCTTCCAGTTCGCCAGTGTGAAGTTTGAAAGAGGAAGGCAACGATCTGAATGACACAAGTGCCAGCACTGGTGCCGGATCCGTGACACGTCGGGAAAATAACTGGTTGAGGAGAGATATACCCATGGGACCACGGAATGCCTGTCATTCCATTGTTAACTGTAGGTAATCGTATATTTGACCCTCTTACTGCGGAGATATCTTCCACTGTTTCCGATACCTTGATTGACAGTCCATTACCAAGCGCAATCACCTCCGAGGGTTCTGGCTTTCCGATAAGGGTATCATGAAAGACTCTAGTTCTCAGCCGTCGCAACTGAGCTGCATCATAATCGGCAATGTCCCGATGCTGGAATATGTAAATCAATAAGTCATCCAATGGTGTCGATGTCCCTATAAAACATACCTGGATCTCAAGATTGGACAATAGCGCGATGTTCCTAGGTGATGCAAAGACAGTGGAATCATCAGGTGGCCACTCTGAGAAGGACGCCGCTGTTCCTGGTGCAACAGCTGCAATGAACTCCTGTGATTGGAGTATAGCGTCTCCTTGGAATATATTTGCGAGAATAAATGGTGAAACCGGATCTGGAGTAATGCCGTAGAAAATTGATATGATGATAAGGCTGCCGTATGCTTGAAGCTGAATCCGGCGAGATTGCGAGGACTCCAGACGTGGCGCTAGTGTATAATAGCCTTCATCGAGACCAAGGCGCCAGTATCGTTCATCTTGAACCATCTTTTGTAATGCAGCCTCTAGCACAGCCCGAATAACTCCATTCCCGGTGCCCTGACCTCTATGTCATACAAATCAGATCATATCACACATGTAGCTGTTCTCGCACTTACACATGAAATGTGATGTTCTGACTGAAAAACAAACCTACAAGCGATGACCCAAGTTGAATCTTGACACCCAATTCTTCCCGCCGAGGGCGGCTGATATTATCTTTTCCAGAGGAAACAGCAACAAGAAACTCGAGCAGTGCCTGAGCGGCACTATCGACACTGCCTGCCTTCATGAAAAATGTGTGTTCATCCTCGCATTTGTTGATTTCTGATTCAATCTCTTCCTGCCAGGACGTCAAGGACAAATAGGTAACGGAATCATCGTGGAAATCGAAAGGGGGTGGACTTGGTGAGTTGCGAGGGAGGAACAGAGGTAATTGGACCAGAGTAGATGATAAAGATGCCGGTGTAGGGCCAGTTGCCGGTGGGGCAGTAGCATCTGCTCGCACCCCTTGCATAGATGGACCAACCACCGGCACTGGTGCAGGGTCAAGCAAGATCACTGGCAGCGTCTCTGTGGTTGACTGAGAACAGGTTACAAAGCATTCAAACTCGTCATCCAATTCATCACTTGGAAGGGCGGTACGGAAGTCTTTGAAGACTCGGGCATGAAAACAGCGATGTGGCTGCACTATTCCAGCAATAACTGGCCCCATCAGCAAACCAAACCGTGGCGCTGGGTCTGAGGTCAGCGTTCAGTACCAGTCAAACATAGTGACCATTCGTACCAATGAAAATCAGAGGCCGATCCTCAACATTCTGTATTCTGCGCAGTTCTCTTCCTGCTGTGCCTTGTCCATTTGAAAAGATTTCACGCCACGTCATCAGATGGTACGGTATACTTGAGTTACTGACTGCATGGTAGGGGCCATTATTAGCATATGCTTTCCGATATCCGATGCTGACTGGTCGCCACGGCAGATGGTAGAAATCAGCGGCAATAGACTGCTCATCTGATGTAGAAATCGCTCTTTGAGGGGAACAAGGCATTGTGAGAAAATGTGCATCGAGATGCTGTTGAATGGTAGTATTCAACAAAAGAGCGGCATCGTCGTTTGGAATTGCATCGATGTTAGCATAAATCATAAGGTTGTAGGCCCGCATGCGCTGTAACATTTCTGGCACTCGGTCTGTCCAGATTCTATTGATGAAGTATTCCAGTTCTGCTTCGCTGACATCGGGCACAGAGGTTAACTATATGCGTTGGATGAGTGTTTTTAAGAACAGCCGTCCACGAACAACACACACATACTGGATTGGCAAGAATGCAGATATCAAATTGGTAGTTTTGAAGGAGGTCATTGGCAGTGGTTCAAGCGCGTGAAGGGGCTCCTTTTTGGCGGGATGCATGGCCTCCACCACGGGCAGCTGCTCCAGATCCACTGGCAGAAGGGATCAAGGGGGTGACACGTCGGTGGCGTGTCATTGCTTCAACCCGACGCCCATTTGTAGATGTATCTGGATTCGGGGGTTGCGGAGGCTCCCATGTTGTAAATGGCCGAGCCTGGGTACCTTCAAGCACTGCGGGGGTAACTTGGCTGCCGAAAATTAAAGGACTGTTATTATTGACATCGCCAGACTCAACACTAACCTGACGTGGCCCAACCAACCAATTCCGCACACACAAATTGATCTCGGAGTAACAGGACCAGAATCAGGTGTTTGGAACCTTAGACACCGTCTTTCGGGGCAGCCTCCCTTCACAGGGAGTGTTGCAAGTGCCGAATCTGGACTTGCAGAATGAGCAACATCTGGGTGTCCACAGAAGCATAGCCGTTGGCCATTTGCAAGTCCCTGCTTCCTAGGTCAAATTGAGGCTCAGGGCGAGCCAGAGCACTTACCTGTGGTGACACAAACTCTGCACAACGGTCTCCAGCCTCCCTGCACTGCGTACAATCATACCTCTGCATCAAGAGGGTCGAAAGGTTTGGGGCAATTTAATTTGGTGAAAAGGTCGAAGCACATGTCAAAACCACATGACACCATCGCCGCACTCTGTGCGCTCTAACCGTGCTTGGGACGACTTTTGAGGCTGCTAAAGTAGCGGAACTGACCCCCACGATTGAACCAACCAGGTGAGCGCCATCTCTTTATTCTAATATATTCTTCGCACAAATTTATTTCTCCTTCACACACGCTATTCTATCGGATCTATCCAGGTATCTGTTCTCCAGAAAGAATTGTCCGACCATTGCTTGAAAATGCACTCAAGGAAATTACTGAAGATGTCCATTCGCGCCTTGACACTATGATACGTATACGTGAAGTTGTTGAGACCAAAGTCAAAGAGCGTGTAAAATTTCAGGTAACAAATTCCGTTTGTTCATCAAGGCTGATCTACTTCTTCATACCGCACTACAGCTGACGCAACAAATTCCGGAAAGTTTACGCCAGCAAGTCAAAGAGCACAAAGGCCAGATCTTCGAAGTTCAAACAAACCTCCACAATTCATCAGTGATTCATCAGTCAAACCAAAGTTTGTGTTGACCGTAACGCAACGCTACGCCCCTTAGTGAAGCCTGTTGCTATAATGCAACTTTGCAGGTGTCATCGCTCTCGGTTCCACTACATCCTCTTCTCCGTCCGCTCACTACCCCATTGCAGTCGCCTTGCCATCCAGCCAGCTTTATTCCACCAACTTCCACATCTGTGAACAGCACCAGCACCGGCACTACCAGTACTAATGGGTGGGCAATTGATTCCGCTAGTCTGGAACCACCAATGTCCCCGTTGTTCCTGGCAAGTCTCCTCCAACTCGGGCCCAACGAGGCACGTACGCTGGTCAAAGACTACGGATTTCTCACAGATATCCCTGAAGAGCCGAACGAGGATCCCGGAAAAGGCAACGCTCATCGCCGAGCAACCGGAGCTGCAGCAAAAGTAGATGCAGGAGCGGAAGGGAAACCAAAATCGGAGGATCATTCGCTCGACAGGGAGAGGAACCTTTCACGTTTCATGGCTCACATTGGGGTGCGTAACGTGCCCCTGTGGGGTTTATTGTTGTTTCTGTGACCGTGCTTGAGATCTGACTTTCTTACTCCATTATTCCCCCCTACCTCCTGACCGCTCTTCGCCTCTGCGGAATTCTTTTTTCGTTGATATTGCAGGTGCCGTTCTGGGTGGTGTCTAGACCTGTGCAGTCAAAGCAGAAGGCTCGAACCCAATTGTCGCGACTTATAATTAATGGTTCACGATTGGGGATTGGAAAAAGGTTTAGAATGAGTACTTTCTCATTGTTCAGGTAAGTGTTTTGCAATAACCGATGTATTTTCGTATATGTTCAACTTTTCAGCTTGATTTTGGACAACGGGAACGGGATGAGGGGTTCCCATTTCCACCATGACCTCGCGAACACGTACGGATCAGTCAATTGACGTGCACATCATCCAAGGCTCTACCAAGAGAAACCCAGCCTGCTCGCAAACACTGCAGAGCATCGTGCAACACACAACGCCAACACAGAGAGGTGCCCGCAGTGATCACTTCCTCGTAAGTTTCATACTTGTTACTATAGGGCAACCTCTCCGTGTCTTCTATTATCAGCTCGTCCATCACCCACGTTCATGCCTCCTGCCACCATTGTGTCCTCGTTTCCTGCGAGTTGCGTGCCTTCAAACTCGAAGCGGACGCTCTCTACTGTGAACTCATCGAGTGGCGCAACCATGCCAGTCTTCCCTGTGTTGAGGAGCCCATCTGCCGCAATGGTTTCGACGTGATCCTCAATTGACTTGATGGTGAGCTCAAGGTCACTGCCACACCTGATGATGAGATGGCGTGCGAGCCTTCGTACGTTCGATGACCCCGAGGACGAATATGGGCTATAATTACCTCGTCCCCAATTGACTGTTGAAAGCCACGCAAGATGTGCCTTGGCTGCCAGTGAACTTACTGCACGCACGCTTTTCTGCACTCAGGTTCTGTGGTGTGATTGAGAATGCTGAATAGCCCCCTTCAGGTTCACCCCATGTCCTTGGGTTGATTCCCCTCATCGCCATTGCATACTCAGAACTGTTGGAAGTGCAAGTGATGAAAGTGGCTTTTGCAAGGATTTGCATTCTGAACCCATCGTATGTATTGGGGAGTGGTCCATAGGTTCTAGAGTATATACATTTGTCTACATTCCTCCAATGCCAACCTCCAGCGACGACGGTAGGATTCCGTTGTTCGCGACTGCCACATCCCTTGATCCTCCAGCCTAGAATCAATATACTGAACCTGTTCTTCTGTGAGAGGGCATGTTGGTCCTTCAACCTCAACGTTGGCCAGATGATTGGGTACCTGATGATCAGCTGCCTCGAGCTCGTCTTCATCATCTTCAAGAGGATTTGCTGCATCATGGTGCGCAAGAATTCGGTTATCATCAATGTCCTCCCAGTCTATCCCATACTGTGCCAACTCATCTTCAGGTATGTCCTCCTCTGGTAATTCAACACCTCTCGGGCCCTCTGTGATCATTCCGAAGAAGAACATATCCCGTGGTGAGCGTGAGCGTTCGCCTCGAATCGTGATGACATGGTTATTCCAAGCACCAATCCAGTCTTGAATATCATCATTTATCGCATTGAGAAATAAGTGGTGTAAGAGCCAGGTGTGAGTATTGCTGCTGAGATCTAGGTCGTCATATGCCTCGAGATCTTGAAATAAATGTTTCCATTTTCCACCAAACCCTAAAGTGACATCAACCCAAAGACGTTCGATCCAGATATTGTGAACACTCCTGTACATGGAAAATATGTATACAGATAACATAGAGAAGCAAAGAAACAGTGAGTGTACCTTCCCCATATGTATGAGCCTCTTTCAATGCCACGAACATCTTCCATGTGCCGAGCAACAAGGAGATTCTCTGTGCCGTGATCTCCTCGGACACGGCTGGGGAGTCCGAAAATGCTGACAGCATCCAGAAAAAGGTTGAGAACAGTCTGAGCACGATTGTTGTTGTGAGCTCGCATCCCTGTAACAAGTCGGGATTTTCCATCAATAAATCCGTGAATCACAATCTTCCAGCGTATAAGTCCTGCGAAACAAGGTTAAAGCTGGAAAGTGGAGAGGTGTGTCTGCTAACCGTGCTGTCCGTCATGATGCCATAGAGAATTCGGACCAGGCACAGAATACACTCGTCTTTCTATCCTTCGTGGACCAAATTGTGATGCGGAGGGCCCATGAATGCGAAGGTATGAGGATTCCATGCGTGGCCTTGGGATGTGGTAGCCGAGAGATCTGAGGTGGCCCCTCAACATCCGGCGTCCAAATGTCGGAAATGTGTCAATGATATCACGGATAATGACATCTAATGCTTCATCGGAAATATCTGAAGCAGGGGCTGTGGATGACGTATGTTGGCGCTTCATTGAACCATCTGGAGCTTGATATTCAGTGTAGACCGGGGGGCCTGGTTCAACAAGACCATAATCAAGTGCACGGCGACGAATTGTCCTTGCTGAAACCCCGAATATCGGTGCAAGGGTAGATGGACCACGCATTTCCAATGCAGTGGCAAGTAAATCTCGATTAATTTCGATTCGTGGGCGACCTTGCTGGCCGGAACGTTCAATTCGTGTAGTTTCAATATGCTCTGCATCCGGAGGGTCAGCCGAAGCAACTGCTGCCCGATCCAAATGATCAATCATTGATTCAAGGCTGGAAAAAATAATATTTCTCTCCTGCTGCGACAGGGAAGCTGTATGCTACTCGGATCTTGAATATCTTCCATGAACAAGCAAGAGAGGTGAAACTTGCCTGATCAACAATTGCATATAAATGCAAGCACTCATCCCGATGAGCGTTCAGTCGGGCTGCGTCACCTAGCTGGGTCCGCAATGCTGAGCGTACACGGTCACCTAGCGCTTCAAATGCAACTTGAATGTTCTGTCGAGGTAACATGCATGCAAGAAAGAGTGTCGAAGCTTAAGCTAATTGCCTGATCTGTCTAATGTCGATTCATAACATAACATATTGATATTGGCGAACCTACACATCAAACGAAGCCAAATCAAAAAGAACTTACAACCAAATAGCTAGTTCTGCATCTGCCAGGTATCGTTGATACCGAATAGCAGCAGGGGTGGGTGCACCACCCCCTGCCACACGTTCTATCTCATCAACCCACTACCCCCCATGATCACGTTCGTTTGCGTAGGGCACGTTTGACATGGTGGTGGGTGGGACATCTGAGGTTACTGCGTCGGCCGTGGTGTTGATGTTTGCATTCGTTCAAGTGCAGATGTGGGAGCATCTCAGCCTTGTGGGTGTCGTGTTTGTGGTCGTGTTTGTGGTCTGGTGGCAGCGATGGCGTTGGGGTGGGTAACTGGTAGTAATGTGCAGCATTTTAGCAATAAGAATAAAAACCTTACCAAGTGGCAGTGGGGTAGGCGCACCCCTCCCCCTGCTATGTGTTACTTGCAGCGGGGGCAGTGGTGGGTGATGGTACGTCATGGAGCTCTGTTGGTGTTGTAGTTAGAATTATAAGAAGTAAAAATGAAACTTACATGGGCGGCTGGGAGTACCCAGCCACCGTTTTTCTTCTCGTTCAGTGGACGATCTGTGCTGTTGAAATCAACCACGGTGATGATGACTGTGACATAGTTCATCAGTATATTATAACAGAGTAGTGATGTGACAACACACTGTAAGACCTGGAAGGCAGAAGGCAGAAAGTGGCACATGCGATAGCCATGAAGACAATGGGAAGACCGGGAAGTTTGCATGAAGCCCCGGGAAGTTTGCGTGAAGCCCTGGGAAGTTTGCATGAAGCCCTGGGAAGTTTGCACGGAACCTTGGGAAGTTTGGATGAAGCATTGGGAAGTTTGGTTGAGCATTGGGGAAGTTTGTGTGGAGTGTTGGGAAGTTTGGATGAAGTCTTGGGAAGTCTGGCTGATGACCGGGAACTTAGCCTCACCTGTGGAATTTTACGAGAAAATTGATAAGTACATTTCACAGTTGGTACATCCAGAGAAAGAGAAATATTTTTAATTTCTCATCTAATTCATCTTATTTAACAAGAATGCTACTTGAATGTTGAAGACAGTGCAGACTTTTCTTTTGACTTTTGCCAGGTTATGAAAAAAAGTAATTAACGTCATTGGAGAATCGGTGTTTATGTCCAAAGGCGACCCTCATACTTATAAGAGCACATGACTCTGGAAATTTCTGAGTAAGATAGGCCTCATTCACGGTCCAGTAAACCCACGTGGCAAAGCGTGACAATATCAATAAAATGGAATCTCCACCTCCTTCACATCACTTTTAGCAATTCTGAAACCCAAAAAAGGATTTAGATGTCTATATTGAGGATTCTGGGGTTTAAAATTTTAAATATATTTCTTATTGCACGCATAGTTTCCAGTTTATTCTTTGCACTGTACCCAGCAAGGGAAAGCAGAGATTGAAATTTACCAGCATGCCCCAACGCTCAAAAAGGTTGATTGAAGCTTACAAAAAGGGTCTTAATGGTCAACAAGCAGTGTAATTGTGGCCATAGAGTGTTCCCGGAGAGTCTGTTCCAGGACCTTGAGAAAGCAAAATTACTCTAAAAGTAGTACTAGATAACTTTAATCTCCACCATCAGGAATTTGATGAGGGTCTGACATAGGTAGATCTAGCTAGAACTGGAATGTCATTAGAACCATAGGTTACCATTATGAGGGTGCTCAGATAAAGCTAGCTATGCCTAGGTTACATTGATGAAAAATCATCACTGTTAACACTATGGCAAGTAATGTGTCATTAGTTAACAGCATGCAGCTGTACCATCATTAATCCCTCTGAAGACAATCCCAAGCAATCCTAGCTGACATTAATACAATTCCATCACTAATAACACTATGACACATGATGTGCCATTGGTTAACAGCATGAAGCTGTACCACCATTAATCCCTTAGAAGACAATCCAAAGCAATCCTTGCTGACATTAATACAATTCCATCACTAATAACATTATGCTACATAATGTGCCATTCATTGACAAAGCTATCTTTCATCCAGTAAAGGATAATGCTAGGTCTTACAGTGGTTTATGCCATAAATGTAGCAGTAATATTATTTTGACATTGGAGGTCAATTGTTGGCAAAAATATGCAAGGCCATCATGCAGCCAATCATGACAACAGACTACCAGACAATACCGGGCTGGCATGATGCTAACACCAATCTCACAGTTCTGTTGCATTGGGCAGTGTTGTGATTATCATATGCCTGATTCGAGATTATATGCCATGACGTATCAATCTTACTTTTTGACAGGCTGGACAAGCGAAAAACGGAATCGTATTTGAGAGCGAACAGTGAGAAACAATACTATATAAGGCGGCGGAGCATTCCTATATCACCCACTCAACTTCCGCGCCCCGGGCTGCCGGCTGATTTTCAAGGTATTTCTGCCTCTTTTCCTTGATTCGGGACAATGCGCTTCCCTCGATTGGAGTTCGGATCTCATTGCAGGCATGGGGAAATATTTTCCTACAAAAGAGATCAGCGTAAGCCACAAGCCAATGATGCACTAACCTGTTCCACCAGGTGAGGATTTCCTGCACCTCTTCCTTCTCGTCAACGTCCTCGAGCAGATCGAGAACGCTGTTGTAGAAAGTCTCAGAGTCGGTCACCGTGTCGGTGCGTGAGAATGTGCTCGAGGAGCACAAGGCAAAGCGAACCTACTGAATTATCAGTGACTAACATACAAGAGGCATGAAAAAGATACCTGTGTTGCGATATATGCTAACGAAGCCTTGGTGACACAGGTCATACCATGGATGTGGGCATTGCCGGACCTAGTAGCCTTCGGTTCGTCTTCATCTACTGAGCTGGGGGAAGTGAAGACATGCTTGTATCCCTATATACGGCGTCGTTGCGTTTTAAACCTGTGTGAACCAATCAAGATACCGTGTGCACCATGACCAGAATTTGGTTCCTGAACAGCCCATTCCAGGGGTCTTCTGGATCATATGCAAGATCTGCATAAAGAAACAAGGGCCATTGATCTCCGCGCACTTGCATCTCACCGCTACTCAATTTCTCTCTAATCCTGGGAACCAGAAATGTCATTGTGGCGTACTGTCTGCGGCAACACAAGGATGCTTACTGCGGTGACGACCAATCGACACGAGCAGGACAAAGTAACGAACCCGTCCTCTCGTGGTGGAACCCACGGTTCGTCTTCGCCTTGCGGCTGAGTGGGGGATTGAGGGTTTGTCCAGTTGGCGTGATCCAATCCACGATAGCCGCTTTCATCGTTTTGGTGTCGTCGGCGCGAGCTCCGTTCATGCCTTTCTGGATCTGTTGCAAGAGCTTTTGGTGACCAACGACATAGACGATTCCATGTATAATAAACAAACCAGATCGGCCATCATCTCTACCTCCTCTTCAGAAGCATCCAGAAGTTTCTTCTCGAGGTCCGGGCATATCTTGAGCAAAGCTGCGAAGACGCGGTGTTCACGATATTCCCTGAGGCAGAAAAATTAATCAGTCATCGTACTTGAGTCAGCCGCCTCTTACTGAGCTGTTAAGGACTCATCCTGGTTCCCTGGTTCCAATTTGCCCATGCACTGGAGCCCGTACGTTATAAGGGTGCTGATGTTGCAAAAAGCGTAGATGACTCGGCCGAAATGGCGGCCATGGTGTACTAGAGGGTCGGTCAAAGTCCTGTCCAAACAATCAGCGCGCGCGGTGCATAAGGATACAATAAGTCACTCACGGTTTCTTCTTAGCGCCTTGTTGCAACGCATCGTCACGTTTTCGTCGACCCGGGCCAGTGTTGACTGCAAGATCAGACATGGGGATGCAGGTTCGGTATGGGTCCCACACCTTATATTCGTGTAAGGATCTTAATTCATGTTCCGATGAAGGAAATGTCAGCAACCGGCATTTTAGTTCTGAGAGGGAAGACACACCGCTTGAAAAACATCGGGGAATAGGAATGAGAGACCGGCAATATCAATATTGAGGCACGAGAGGGGGACAGCATCTTCAACTTTCTAAGTCAGGCTAGAACGTGGCTGAATAATCAACAAGGGGTCTTGCCGTAGCGATTAGTTTATGTTGTTCATCAAATGCGCAAGTTTTGAATTTCCGTGTTCAACCGTTTACTCGCGCGTTTCATGACATCGGCGTTCGAATAAAATTTCTAGAATGTTAGCGGCAACCTAGATGGGGCGTTTATTGTCGAAAGTGATGATCTTCGGCCTCATAAAGTCCTACAGTAAGGCAATGTCAGCAACCAGCATTTTAGATCTGAGAGGGAAGACACCGCTTGAAGACCGGCAATATCAATATTGAGGCGACAGCATCTTCAACTTTCTAAGTCAGGCTAGAACGTGACTGAATAATCGACAAGGGGTCTTGCCGTAGCGATTAGTTTATGTTGTTCATCAAATGCGCAAGCTTTGAATTTCCGTGTTCAAATGTATAAATAGTCAGTAGAATGACGCTGAGACTAGCAACGTACCAGTCAAGAAACATGCCGTTACCTGCAAAGTGTCCTGTGGAAATAGATATCGAAGTAATGGAGAAACAAGTCGAAGTCAGGTGCGCACCGCATTGGTCATTAAAATTTTCATTTGCATGACACCAATATTATTATGCAGGGTGGGCAGCAAACGCATCCGTATCCATAATATGTTGACGAACGATAGCTTTGCAGATATTAAAGGTGAGTAGCACGAGTTCCATAATCCAGAAAGCCACTTACCTTCAATTGCAGAAAAAACGACCGTCGTCGATATGGAAGAATTCCAAAATATGAAATGCGCGTTAGACAATGTGCAAGCTCGAATACAGGAGTTGACTACGGAACTGATCCAACGCGAAGCTGAGCTAAAACGGGAGCGTTTCATCAATTCCATTGCAGTGGGACATATTCCAGCTGACAACTTACTGGAATATCACCTGGCGTGCCCCAATCGGCAGCCTGATTGGACTAATTCTTCTCCAGTTCCCAGTGGGTCACTGTTTTATTAGGGACAGCCTAAGAACAACAAGCTGAAAATTATTTTATGTAGCATCTGAAGTTAATGAGGGCTTGGAATCAGATGAGGAGAAGTAATAAATGTCGTAGTAATTTTTTTCTAAATATTAGCTGCTTGGAAGACCGTGCTGCGAAGTAAGGCAACCTCCAGCTGCATGAAACGTGCTGATTCCACCAGATCGGAGCGCATCTCCATCATCTGGTTCTTCAGGGTCTGGAGTGTGGCCCCATACATCTGCTGTGTGAAGCGATGGTCCGAGCTGTATTTCGCTCTCAAAACAACCCAAACCGCCTGAAAATTATGTAAACTGTGAAGGGCATTTCTTTTAAAAGTAGAACTTACCAATCTGGCCGCTGTCACAGAGGTTTCAAAGGGGATCATCGGGCTCGGTAAGCCCAGCCGTTGCCAATGATGGACAATGGAAAATGAACCCGGACCCAGGAAAATTATTGTCATAATGTCGAAGATCAGCTCGCTCCCAAACCAGATTGGGAAGTTGCGCTGTAATGAGTATACGGGATGAGTATACGAAGAGAAATCAAATCTGCTTACCCATTTTGGAGGATGCGTAAATATTTGATGGTTCTCGATGAGACTGACTAAGTAAGCAATACTCCCATACTTACCCGATTCAACTAGGGGGAGAATATGTGTCACAACCGCATTAAGAATGTCATTCTGGCGCCTATTATGCCCATTTTAGACCTAAGTAGAATGTCGTTCAACGTCTACAAGTTGAGACGAAGCTGTCACTCACGAAGTCGATCAGGTCCGAGTGGGGACGCTCAAGCATACCCAAGTTGATCAACGTCCCGTCACTCGGATTCACTATACCTATTACCACATCAGTATGTTACGCGGTTACTTTTATGTTGTTCATTACTTAGCCCCGGTTGCCAGAATGCGCCCAGCTTTGAGCGGCCCATTAATCCCGTCGCCCATATTTCTTGTCGCGCATGCAATCGGCGCTGTGAGATTGAACAAAACCAGTCGTGTCGTGGAATCCCTACGTCATAAAAGTTTTGGGCTGCAAGAATTAAACAATGCCAGGGTTTGGCAAAAGTCGGCAAAACAGTGAAGTCGACTTTGCCCGTGAGGGGTGGTTGGAACGAGGGAGGTAGAGGAATATCAAAGTCCCCGTATCGTTCCTGTTCGGTGTTAGCTCCATTAGAATTCAAGTTGTAGTTATTTTGAACCCACATTTGGATCTATAAATTTTTTAATTCGGAATATAAGATGAACTATGGCACTTATGCATCATGGACGTTTGAGGATTCTGAGTAGTTACCGTCGATCCCCAATGGTGGGAGGAGATAACCGAATTGTCCTGGCTAGCACTGGCGGGAATGGCCGTCATTGATCCTGATGGTTGAGCGTTGCTTCGCGAACCTGTAGGAAGAGTAAGATGAAACGAGTAAAATCGTTATGATAAAAAATGATACCGTACCTGCTGTATCGGAGTCTAGTTGTCCGAGTTGCTCCTGGTGGGGGGAGACAACCGAATTGTCCTGGCTAGCACTGGTGGGAATGGCCGTCGTTGATCCTGATGGTTGAGTGTTGCTTCGCGAACCTGTAGGAAGAGTAAGATGAAACGAGTAAAATCGTTATGATAAAAAATGATACCGTACCTGCTGTATCGGAGTCTAGTTGTCCGAGTTGCTCCTGGATGTGTGACTGAAACTGTGCAAGGGGACCGGTCAGTACAATCGTGGATACATAAAAATACACACCGCGGCTAGAGTATAATCGCCCGCTAGTGGTTGCGTTGCCCATGAGTCAACGTAGGGGTCACTGGGATAGCCAATTTCCCCTGAGGGCAACTGCATGAAGAAAGGAGTCAATATTAATATTGGGGATGACAAGATAAAAACCATTGTGTCCATAGGTTGCGGCATTGCCAGCAATCTCACTAACATTGTTATTTGTTCGTCTCCCTGCGAATACAACGGTTAGCCGGGTTGGAGTAAAGGCGAGCCCAGGCCACTTACCCAAGTAAGGCCACTGCCAGTCGCCGTGGGCTGCTCGAACGAGTCGGTAGGACGTAGATCCATGTTCAGCAAGAGGGGGGTTGGGGTCTGCAGAATTGAAATAAGCCGAAACCGACAACTTAAATGAGGCTAACACGCACGCATTCCACGTGTAAGCATAACCTCCTAAAATTTTAGTGCTCCATTTGCCATTTGTATTAACTTCAAGTTCATGTCAGAATTTGTATTGTGATCATGCCAGTAAAACTATGGTGCATACGGGAGTACAAAATATGACGAAGACAGGAAAAAATGGCGGCTGGGAGAGCAAGAAAGGATGCCGAAAACATGAAGCATGTTCAATCACGATGACTGTGAGCTTGAACATCTGACCTGTGTTGCATGGACTTAAATGTCCGAAGCTCTTTTGTTGTGATCGAGACCAATACGGACCGGACTCCGAGGTCACCACCGTAAACCTGCTTCGATCTCTCAGTCAACTGCAGCGGTAGGCCTGACGATGCTTCGTACCATAATCAGAACTTCCACCGATGCCGTGATGTAGATCCCGCTATCTCGATCCGTCTGGGTAGATTGTCTAGAAGTGGACGTGCTTTTGGTCATGGATTGACATGGGGTGGTCGAGCATGGAAATGTAAGTGACGAAAACTCTGACGAGCGTGAAACAGGACATCCTATTGTCTCCGACTTTGTTTCACAAGGCGTATCCTGCTGGAGTATAAGAGCCGGTTACTGATGGCGTATAAGTTCCAACTCAGGAATCATCGCAACAACTTGGGTAAGACGAAGAAAACAACCCCGGGTTCGTCCTGGCGGAGCTTTTCTTATCATTCCTCGTCACGGAGAGTAAGGGAGACGATGCAGTGTACGTGCTCGAGTCATGTGGCGAAGTCTACGCCCCGATGAACTGGGCCGTCTCTCTGTTTCATGGCAATATGCATGGGTGCTGTGGTGGGGACGTGTTGAGTAGGGAACTGATCAGCACCTCGACGGCCCGGGCTGCTAGAGCAGGAGCGAGTCAACACTACAGGGTACGGGGCCGAGTGAACACTATAGGAGGAAGGCGAACGGCGGCGTAAACGAGGAGATGCCGTGACCATATCAATGACTTTGGGCGTCCATGAGAACGGGACGATGGGCGGTTTGACTCTACAACTGGCGAGCGTGTACGAGTACGGTGGGTTGGGTACATTGATGAACACTACTGACATAACGTCTGGGTTCACGTGCGCGGATGATTCTGGGAAAGAAGTCTCGAAGTCAGATCGTGAGTTGCATAACATCGAGAAAGACAGACCATACAGAATCGCCAGCTGTTGCGATTTCCTTAATTTGAATATTTTGAATTGGTTTAGCCACGGTTAACCGTGAGCTACAGTCATATTAAACTGGTCTGTGTAGTAAGTTATAGTAAGTTAACGAATCACTAACAAACACAATCGTTCTTTGAACTCTGAGCCGACAACTTTCATATGGTCATGCAACGCCGCGAGTTCCCACCGGCTACCCTCCGCCGTTGAATGTACAATGGCATCCATACCAATGTTTTCGCCACGAATGACGACAACCTGCTCTCCCACTCCTGTTGGGTGTAACGGCTTGATATACTTAATAGGTACCTTGAGCTTCGTTTGGGAACGATCCTTCAGCTTGCAGGTCACCTCTGATGATCCCCAGTCAAGTGTGGTGTCGCCGAGGACTCCTATCCGATGTTCATATCGACCGAAATGCCAACCCGAGAGGCCAGTCGACCCTGAGATTATTATTGTTAGCCTTCTTTCGCGAAGCTTTGGGTCCAAAAGCCAATCTTCAGGGAGCCCTATGAAAGGGCGAGTTAATGAAGTTCAACATACTGTCGAATAATCCTACCCAAAGCCCGGACTCGAAGGTCATCGCAATCATCGTTTCCGGGTGTCCGAGAAGACGGATCCCACGCCGGACTGACTCCTGACAGTGGCTCCGAAAGGGGGGTGGAAGAAATGACCGGCTCGTTGGACAAGAGAATGTCATCTTGGGCAGGTATGATCACAAATTGTCGAAGAGGTCGACCAGTCCTGGCGAATTTCGTATCAATCCTGAATATCTGGTCGATAATGAAGGATGCTTACCTGTGATTCAACACCATACTTGACTGTATCGTGATCACCGTAAGCCCCGCTTCCAACTCAACTTGGACGATAGAGTTCCAGGTAGATTTGATTAGGCCGCGATAACCTTTATACTGGCCGGAGGTGATCAATACACGCAATCCTACCGAAGGATCACGGGTAATTTTGTCATAGACCTCAGCGGAAGCCAGTGGCGTTTCATCAGAATAGTCGGGTTTGGCGATGTCCAAATCTCATGAGGATACTGAAACCTGTGGTGCCACGGATGCCAATGAGTTCTACATCAGCAAGGATGCTGCAAACATACGTGTGTTGAAGTTAATGGCTCGTATAATGTGACGACGCCCTGATCGCACGCAATAACCCATCCCGATCTCCCTCGCTCCGTTCCCACCCTAACCTTGACATAATCGCCGCTCTCGAAATATTTCTGGACGGTATCAGAAGGAACATCAACCCACTGCCCGCTGCTGCTGCCAGTCTTCAATATAACTCGGACGATGTCGGTTCCGACATTTATCAACTCTCCACGCAAACCCTGTTGCTCGCCCGATATGATCTGGACCGTGTCACTGGTAGACAATCCAATGACAGCATTCTGAGCGATCAGTTTTCGGATCGCCCCCCAACTCGAACTACCAATGCTGTGGAATGGTTTGACTTCGTCCATCGACGGATTAACGTCTTGCGTTTTCAGGCCCGTAAGGTCGAAGACTTTCTCGAGCATCCCATTTTTATAAACGTCACCATTGAATCTATTACTGCCATCGCCTGCCAGTGTCTTGACCACGTCCAATCCATAGACATCGACGATTTCCACAAAATTAAAAAGGCGTTGGGGAGGGCAACATTGTGGTGGTTGCTTTCGCTTCCCTTTCAGCGAGGGGTCTGGCAGGATCATAGGAATCCGGGGTACCAGTGCGACCTTGAGGATACAATGATTGATTGTCAAAACGAGGCCAAGGTCTCCTTTATATTTGCCCCGCTTTGGCCGAACCCAGCTGCCTGGAATAACGGGATCATCTAAGTCCCGAAGTGTAAGTATACGAATCCTCTCCTTGAGGGGAACTATGTGGATGCCACGAAAGAGATAAACACCATGTATACCGCGAAGAGCATGCTGAATATCCCTTTCACTCGATGCTTCTACGAAGACTTCACCGCGCAAGGAATCATGAGCAAAAGCGGAAAGGATTGGAAGGGGCTGTGTCGATGCCTTCAGCATGATCTCGAACACCACATAATGCGTAAGGTTAGGCTGTAAGAACAACCCGTTAGAATTGGCCCACTAGCAATATCCAAGCATACCTTGACAGCAACACGGAAAACAGGAGGGTCAGTGATGGCTGCTGCCATGAAATATCATGTGAAGGAGTCGCCTTGTACGGAAGGTGGAGTTCGTTGGGGTCGACGCCGTTCCAAAATGTTTTGGGTAAGTTCAGCCCACCTATCCTTATCGGCTAGTCGAAATAAGGGAGGAAAGTGCGACATTTTGTCAGGGTCGTCCAACTCGTCGCCTTCGAGGTCACTGTTATCATCGCTACTCTGGATGAATCCGCCTGATCCAGACCGTGGTGCTCAATATGATGGAATTTTGTGGTATATACGACATACCAAAATCATCATCACTGCTGACTAAATCATCTTTGTTATCACCATCCTCGGCGGCTTCGATGCTAAGCAATTGCAACACCTGCCAGTGAAATGCGAAAGTTAGGTTGGTATAGCAAAATATGATGACTTACGTTCGGTTTCATCCGCTTCGATGGCATGATAACTCTCTGCTCAGTACGGTCGGTTGTTGCCTGTGGAAGTCGGTGACGCCACTACACCACTGAACTTCAAGTTGCGCTGGAACGGCTGGAACGCAGCTTTTTCTCTCAAAGTTGTGTGATTTTAAACGACATTCTACTAGTTAGTTAGTATCTATCCTACTTTACATTTGATACCATCATTAACAAAAGAGAATGGGATGAGAGATGGGTGGAAAGGTAGAAGAAAAGAAAAAAACAACAACAAAGGCCGAAGAGTTTTGGAGAGCAAAAGTTTAGGGCCGGTTTCAAAATATTTTGTTATGTAATATTTCCATATATGGGTTTCCAAACCTTGGTCCAGGGTTTGATAAACTGAACCGAATACTCATTACATAAAAATGATAAAAATGGTAACAAGCATTTTGCAAATGCCAAGAATCGAACTCGCTCCAAACAATAGAGAAAGTAATCATAACACATTCTAAACAGTTAGACTATGTATAACATTAGCTTGAATTTTTTAATTATTATCTATGTACTCCGAGTCAACGCTAACAACAACCTAACCGTGACATCACGCAGTGATGCGGTCGCGGCCTACGAACTTGAACTCAGGCTCGACGACTTCAAGTTGGTTCAACACATTATGGAGGAGTTGGAGGCCCTTGGTGATCCAGAGGAAGACTGTATGTCCAAATTTCTAGTTCCAATATCGAAGAACCGCGGCGTGTATTCAAGTTGGTTACTAGTATCCGATATCATTCCGAGTCTCCACTCAGGCTTTCAGCTCATCTGCGCCATAGACATCAAACGCATGCCAGTGCCCCCCCCCCACTGGCACTGCATCAAACAATGCTACCCATGACCTTACCGCCCCGAACCCATTCTCCACGCCGAGTACCCTTCCCCTCACAACGCAATCACGAGTCTGCCCTCAAAGATGTCCCCCCTGCAAGGCACGAAACCCCGGGCCCGGGCCGTTGACCAGAAGCTTGATGGTCACCGGCGTATCGCTCAAATTACTGTGCTTGACCCCGAAAGCCTTGGAGTCTGAGCTCGCAAGCTATGGCGAATATTCTGGTGCACCCGTGGAGGAATGAGCAGGAGAATCGGGAGTAAATGATATGAATGGACGGCCTGAGTAAGAGTACGGATAAATTTTTATTAGTAAATTCTCAATGAAATTTGCTTTGACAAAAATCTATCTTCAATTGAAGACTCGGAGCAGGACGGTGCCCACCTTGTGCGGACACTGCCTCTCATTGGCACTCTGTTCAAGTTTGCGCTTCCACATCACCCAACACAGATCAGTCAATGGCCGCGTTCTTCCTCACGAAATTCACTGAGTGTGTGATGTTACAGTCCGCCATGTAGTATAAACTGATCGCCGTAAATGATGCAGTCAGTCCGAGTCTGGAATCACAGATCTAGAATGAAATCCGAGTCATGATGATACATGTGCCACAGTATTATGAGGGCCCGCCCTGCCTGCATTCCGAGTCCTCACCTGGCACAATGGGACTATCAATCTTCTGAGATGGCGCCAGACCCGGAGCCTTCGGAGTCCTCACTTCCAGATTCAGAGTCCTCACCTCCGGGCTCGGGTTGATGGTGACATTCTGCGTTGCGGAGCAACTCGCCCAATACATCTTTCCCTCCGGTAAAGAGCTTAGTAGTAGCCTGAGCTGGGGTGGAGCGAGGATAGCTGCGGTTTAACCCTATGACGGGATGGACATTGCGGTGGCGCTCTGGTTCCATGGCAAGGTGAACCATAGAAGCTTCCCGATCTGCCTGCAACTTGCGTTGCCCCGCAAGCGGTATCTCTTCCCCCAGAAGCCGAGTTTCCATCTGAGACATTTCCACTCTCTTCTGCAGCAGCATCTCCTCATACAGTCGCACATCGCGTGTGATTTGGGTATACTGGATAAGGTTCTGCATGAATTCTGGTGATTGTTGACAGGGAATGGCTCGCATGATGTACTGAGAAAAATAAATATATTGATTTTTTTATACTCGAAGCACCAGACGCTTACATGGATGATGTCCAGGGGTCGATACCCTGACAGATCATGGTCAAGAATTGTATTCAGATCCGCATAGCGGCTGTGGGAGGGGGGATCTTGCACCAAGGTGCGTTGCTTGTCGACAGGGTTCATAGGAGATAAGGGAGTGGTTTCTGCAGACTCGGGGCTGGCTCAGGCTTGTATTTCAACCATGGCCGCGGCGCCATGGGAATACTAGTGGGACCCCTGGCTGCGATTCAGGTAAGTTACTTGTCTAAGTTGGCGGAGCCTAAAATAATATCCAAAAACAGCAAATTCACTGTAAAAGTCTTCAAGTTGTTACTCACTGAAGACATGATGGCTCCTCATCGGAGTGATACCAAACTGTTTGCCAGTGGAAGAATTAGTACTATAGATATATAATACACTGAGGCCTGTAAAATGTGATCATGATATCATGATGAGGTCTTGATATTGTGAATTCAAGTTGCTGCATTTGCCAGTGATGGAATCACACCTACTAAAACCAAAGCTTTGACTCAGAGAAACTGCTTTTCTTGTGCAGATTTCTTGAAAACTCTCAACAGAATGGGCTAGCCTTAACCCAGACCACCTTGAACTTGAAGTTGATGAAGATATTCAAAACCTTTTCAGACCTTCAGAAAATGCTTCTGAAGCTGGTTTGCCATCAGCAAAAGTGCGCAAACCATGCATGGCCTGTTACCAGATTTCACCGGTGGCAAACTCTCGTAGGTCTGTCACTGAGATACATCCCCAAGTATGTACTTGTGCTAGAGGGCCGTTGCTGTGCATGGCATGTCCGAGTCCTTTCTTTTTACAAATTGATAAAATATAATGATGTCTGCGTAAGTTTAAAGTACAAATACTTTTGAATGGGTTTCTTGTTGGTAGTATGCTCAACTGTACAATGAAGAATGTCTTGTGTCTCACATAAGAACATATATTAAAACACATGGCTGTTTGGATCTACAGACAGTTAGAACAACATCCTCTAGCATTCCTTCATATTCTGTAGTTCTTCCAGTGACAATTCCATCATGAAACCACACATGACCTGCTGGACTGATAATACGAGAAGTGAAGTGAACATCCCCATGATAGATAACTCCTCTAAGACAGTACTGAGATGGTTCTGCTTGCCCCTCAACTGGTACTGTCAAGTTATGATTAACAGTGGTGGTTGTGGCAGACACAGCAAATGTAAGTATCTCAGGAGCATTTACAAAACTGAACTTTCTGATTAGGAAATCATTGCAAACTGTACACTTTGAACCAAGAGAAATTAAAAATAGATCAATCTCATCCTGAATAGATTCAAAGTCAATCCTTCCAACTTCAATATGGCAGTTACATGATGCTGCTCGCTGTCTAGACACAGGATGATGTTGAGGACAAGAAATACACGATGAAAGAATGGGAATTTCAGTGTGCAATAATGCACTTAATAAGGCACTAATACTAGTTATCACTCCCCAAGGGAAGCTAACAGGTGAATGCCGATGTAGGTGACGTCTTAAATAATCACGTACGTCTTCTAAAGAGTATTCACCATTAGAATGGCATGAAAATCCATCCACTAAGATGCCAAGAAATTGAGGATTTAAAGATCTGAAAGAATTAGACCATGTGATTTTATCACCCTGCCAGATATCATAAAATACAGATATCACAGAGTCATAGGCACAGCTGTTATTGCTCCAACAGGTACCAACAGGAATGTTTATTGAGATTTCAGGAGAATCTACATTGGTATGACTTATTTTCAGACGCTTCTTTTGTGGAGCAACATGAGAACCACTAATTTTTCTCTTAGTTATAGAATGTTTAGCAAGCTTTTCCAGAGAAGTAACTTGTTCAGATATGAAACATGACTTGGGAGTGACAATCTTTGGAACAATTTGCTTCTTTCCTAGGATTTTCCATGGAATATTGTTTTCATCTGAATTCACAATAAACAAATCAGACTTATTCCAACGAATAGCTTTATGAACTTTTGCAGGAACATAATATTCACCTTTCCAATCTCTAAATGTCTGTATCAGTGTATTTCTCTTATCTCCTGTGACAGAATTTGGTAGCTTGCCTTCATATCTCAATCACACAATTTCATCTAGAAGTTCTAGCTCACGAAACTCTTGACGTAATGCACCAGATGCACCTCCAGTTATTTTCCTTGCATCAAACCCTTGCAAAATTACTGTACCTGATGCTGATGCACTCCTTGACAAAGCAGTGTAGTATGACTGATGAGACTGACTGTTATTTAGGTCTACTGCATTAAAAGGCCTTGTTTTGCCTTGTGAAGAATAATCTGTCATTGAAAAATTAGGAAGTACCTCCACCTGACTTCGAGAAACAGTAATGGATGAATCATTAGGAAGAGCACAATCTACAGTGACATTTGTTCTTGCTATTGGAACTACATTTTCAGGAAGTCCATCAAAATGAACTGATTGTGGAGGATTAATCAGCTTTACAAACAGAGTATCCAGTATTCTTTGACCTTTCGAGCCTTTCATTGACTGCCAGCAATACACTGTGCCTTCTTGGCCTCGTGTAATGCAGAGTTCTGTTGCACTATTATTGCGAATCATGACAGGCATTCCAACACATAAAGATAGTTTTCCAGGAATACATTTAGCATTGGAACTATGTGGTTGATTCCATAGAATATTCTGCACACTATCTGATAATACATGGAGTTTTTTGGCTTTATGATGAGAAAACTTCTGGCCTTTTTTTCTTTCTTGTGATGAAGTGATTGAGTCTTCAGAAAAAAAATCAACAAGTGGCTGAGATGTCTCCTTAGAAAATCTCAAAGACCCAAGGCGATTAATCTCATCTTTGTGAATATTAAATGCAGTAATGATTGAGACCTGTCTAAATTCCTTATGTTTCACTGATACACGTCCAGGTATATTGCTGGATATTCGAGTACGCAGAAATACAATATCTTCAGCAGTACAAGCTTTATATCGCATGTTTGTTAAAGCTAGTCGAAGCTGAGCATCTTCTTTTGTTTGAAGTCTTTGCCTCATGTTCTCACACAGTATTACAACAGTAGTAACCTGGTGCCACAGAGCCTTTCCAATAGCAGCTTCCTGATCCAAGAGATTAGTTGAACTAGCTCCAACTGATCTGCTATAAAGAGATGCATTTTCTTTTCCAATTGCAGGGGGTAATTGAGCAAAATCCCCTGCAAAGATCATATTTAATCCTCCCCATGGTAGTTCAGTTTCATTGAAAATCTTTGCCATTCTTGCACTGATACGGTACATATCTCGACAAGACAACATTGAAACTTCATCAAAAAAAATGTAATCAACTCCCTGCATTCGTGACCTCAACTGTGCAAGTTGCTTACTTGATATACATTCATCAGTTTTTTCATTTAATCCAAACATGTAATGATAAGTTGAACCTGCCAACAGTGCAGCAGCAGATCCAGTTGGTGCCACAATAACAAAACGGTGCCTTTCTTTTTTGGTCTTAAAAAGCTGGACCAATGCTTTCAAAATTTGAGTTTTACCTGTGCCACCCATCCCACCAATATACATTTTCAACTGATCAGATGAATCAATAAAGGCATGATGGGAAACAATTTTAAATGCTCTTTGTTGTTCTTGATTTAGGTGGAACTCCTCAACAACGCTATCTATTGCTAACCTCAAAGTACCAGATTGACAATTTTTTTCAAGATATGACTTATCAACAATTTTGACAACATTATGGCTCAATGAAGTATGTGTTGGTAGCTGACTATTGACATTACATGGCAGGTTTTCTGCATGTCGTTCAAGCAGATCTTGTCTTTTCTTTTGCACAGCAGCTTTCCATTGACTTCCAGATTGGATAATATCAGGAGGTGTTACCTCAACCCTGAAAGGCTCTGCTAGCACTGCTTCTGTCCAACCTGTTTGAGTCATTACAGCCTGCATAGTTGCCATGTCATGTTGACGTTTTATCTCCCTCTTACCAATTGCAGTAAAATCAGCATCAAACTCTCCACATAACATTGCAAATTTATCATCATCTTTGTGATTGTCAAGCTCATGTAATATAGCATCATCATGATCCATTGTAAGATCATAGCCCTCACTCCAACTTGGTAAAATTGTTGAACCCTTGCGAAGTTGAGCATGGAAGTCATCACGAGCATCTAAACACTCATACCTTATATTGAAATTTTCCATGAGTTCAACTTGTCTACAACTGAATTTATATGCTAAAAAAGACTCATCCCAAGATTGATCTTTAGTTTTCAAATCAAACCCTGACCGCCAAGGTTTGAACAAAGATAGCATAGCTGAGCAATAATATTCACGATCACCTTGATCACATTGTGGTAAAGTAGCTCCTATAAAGGTAGGAATTTGTGCACTTTTCTCCTGAACACATCGGGTTCCATGTGAATTTTGAAGTGGATGTGTGGAAAGAAAGGCAAATAAGCCAGCAGGAGAACAACTGTTTGTTGTGACATCAGATTTAAGTTCAGAATGGTCTACTATATTAGCTTGTTGAAATTCAGATGTCGTTTGTCTCTGTACCGCTCAAGGGACAAAACTTCAAAATGTTGAGTGTCCTACACTCGATCATGTTGCTCGATGACTCTTTCACACAGGTAAGGATTATTGCGAAAACGACGACATATTAATTTAATTCAAATTCACAGAATGCTTTGAGGAAACACCTGACACCAAAAGTTGATCAACCAAAGCCAACACTGAAGCGGCAGGTGGGATATAATTTAGAGGACAGAAATCTGAAGAGAGTCAATCTCGAGCAGAATGAGATGGAGGTGGGTGAGTGACGACAACATAGAATTCGGACTTCTGATGCACAATACATCTGAATACATAAACGACTGCAATTTATTTTCTTGTGGGAGCTGCTTTTGAGTAGACATAACATTTGGGGGTCTATTGGGCATCGGAGACGCAGTTGGCATTGTTGTATCTCTATGTGAAGGCGGCTGCAGCATTTTGACGACGTGGCACAATTTGGTGCAATCGCCGTCACTGATGTAGGTGGATGTGTGGGGGCAGCATGTACTCCCTTCTTAACTTCTGCACGACGGTGACGGGGTACAGGACAGAACGAACGCAAGGCCCAGTGATAAGGCCAGGAATGCCCGTTCTTGCGCTCTAGGGTGGCGAATCCCTGAAGAGAGAGGCTTGGTTAAAACAGCATCTGATGGAAGGAAAAAAACACCCCTCACGTTCGTGCAATCTTGAGGTCTGTCTCGAACCAAATGAGACCAAGATCATTGACCGAATGTCTGTTTTCCAGCCATCCCCACCTGCCAGGGCACACGCTTGCGTCTTGGCGACCTGTTGCAGTCGCATGAGATCGTTCATGAACCTTCGCTGAAACTAGTAATAGGGTGTCAAATTGGCTGCCAATACCTCCTCGGTCCTCGATCCTGGTGGAAATACAAGGAAGTTAACCTTTTGGAAGTGAGCAGGAAGATTCGTACCAATTTCGTAGTCATCTCATGCACGTTTTTCATCAGAGTTGCATCGCAATACCAGACTCGCACAAGCGACGTTGAGCATCCTCTGGGACTGTCCGTGTCAATGTCTGGAAGGATGCGGTGCTAGATTCAATTGCAGTACGGTTCCGGCACAAACGCTGTCATGATCTACATCCAGCCATTGTCAGCACTGGCATGAGCCTGAGTGCGCCACCAAATAACTCTGGACATACCTTCTGATATGGCATCTTTCCCAAATCCTGCCCGTTCCTCTGCACCGGCACCCATTCCCTCGAACGGTATTCGCAAGTCAGCATAAATCCCGAATATGCTCAGCAACAAGACCAACCGGCGGTGGCATCATCATCGTGATGTACTTTTCTTGTTCTCCGGCTGGCATTTCTCATCGGGCTGTGCCCAAGTGGCACATGTGGAACCACAATTTTGACAGGCGGGCATCGGCGTGTCTGCGCATGGTTTAGTACGACAAGAACAGACTAGCTGAATGAGCAGACTATGGATGCATATGATGCAACGGAGCCTCAGTCGCTCCTCCTCGGCCATCAACTTTGCCCATCCAGGGAGTGAAGATATTCTATCCACATAGTGCGGTGGGTATTCGAAAGGCAGAGCTCGCGAAGATATTACAGTTGGCGCGGTCGTTTGAAAGGCAGAGCCAAACACAGGCAAACTCGGCATTTGCCGCAACGATAGATTTTCGGACGAAAATTTGGCTAGGTGTGGTCCTCAAATAGACCGATCCTAAATATACATTTAGGACTCGGAATTGTACCACTCTCGTGCTAGGTATGACATATTTGTACCGGAATGGGGTTAGTATACCAGCCTGTTATCATACTTGGCATGTACATACTGGAATGGTAGCTTCAAGTTGAATGTCAATGACATACCGGTCTTGGGTGCCTTTGCTGGTCTGCTACGACAATTGGCAAGTATATCCAAGGCTTGTGACGTTCAACAGCTGGTATATGACTTGTCAAGTATGGTATGAGAATGTTGTAGAGGATGCCAAGATGCTGAAGGGTCGTACAAGCCCGTGAAGGGATTGTATTCAGAGTGTACAATATTGGTAAGGTGACGTAACCTTCCATGCCCTCTGCATCATCAGGGGGACCTACCCCATCCTCTGGGTCAAGTCCGTCGTCATTGTCATCATCACCGTCGCCTTCTTCCTCTTCCTCTACTTCCTCTATCTCCTCCTTGGCATCCCTATCTGGTTCAACCAGCTCACCGTCGTTGCATGTGTCATCAGCTCCGCTGTCTTTAACGTCACCGGAATCACTGTGAGGTGCCATCCAGGCCTGGTCGCCTTGTGCCCACCACCACCCCCACAAAACTGTAGGCACTCAACAAACCTAGTTCAATTAGTCGTTAACAACACAAATAACATTTTCACTTACATGTTTACGTAGTAGTACAGCGTCAAGAGGATGCACTAGTATGTAATACCACCCATTTTGAAAGCGAAGTTAACGTCTTGGTTACAAGGTAGTGTGTAAATTTGGCCGAGGCCGGTAATGTTAACAAGTGCAGCTCTTATAAACGACCTGTAGAATGCATCCACTACGGCCCTGCCAAATAACAAAAAGTCTATCAGGGAGGACCAACAGATGACATGGAGACATACTGTGGAACTTGAGGGAGAGTTGGCGAGCGAGACCACAGTTACATTGAGTTGGGGTTGGGAAGTAATGTTTTCGTAGCCAGGGAGTATCTTGCCCACAGTCAAATTGAATGTCAGCAGTGATTTTCTTCTTTTTCTGAAGATCCTTTGTGTATGGCGCTAGGCAAGAATCCATTTCCTATTGGTCAATACAACTGCCAGTGAGACTTGAGCGAATCTTAGCATGCACGTGACAAGTGCACAGACCCAAGACATGCATATATATAGGACAGACCCTGATCAGGAATATCCCCCACTCTTGATCAGCCCACAAACTGTCCTGGCCTTTCCTCCTTGTCGTTCCCAGTCTCCCCTTCACTGTGGACGAGGATTGTTGTCCCCTTCAGTTGGAGAGAGCTTGGACCGAAGCCTGGCAACTCTAAGATTAACAGAAGCTAAGTGTATGCTCTCTGCACTCTCCTCCCCCAACCCCTTGTTCCCTCCTACTCCCACCGCTGCTCCCTTGGCAGGTCCTGAGGGGGGCCTCAGCCTCACTGGCTCTTTTGTAAGCAGTCAATTCTATGAAGAACGGAGATGTCCCTGACGCCACTACCCTCCTCCAAATGCTTCAGGTGAGCGGTGCATCTTCCAAGTTGTGCTCACTAGTCCTGGGTTGTTCTCCGCAGTCTCTTGGTGTGTTCTTGTTGTTCATTGATCAGTTGCATTTCTCTCTGCATGCTCCATGTTGTACTCACCACTGTCCTTCATTTACATGTAAATTGTTGTTGCATTCTGTTACCTGCAGTAATCAAATGATGGTTTTCAAACTTGCAATCACAATAGCAGTTGTAAGCTTGAGAAAGTTTGGCCATAGACTTGTAAGACTTGCACTAAATTTGCCAACTCGTGCACTTCTGTCACTACCATGGCAACTTACAATTCTGGCAGTATCTGGTAAAAAAAGGACTTGCTAACATGGCGATGTAAGGCTGGTTGCCAGAATTGTACAACTTTTACAGGAATGTACAATATTTATTAGATTTTAGGCCGATATATGGCCATGTCATCTTTCGGCACTTTTGCTGATCATCGGTGCTGTTCAGGAGCTCCAGAAGTTGTGACAGAAGCCTGAGGGCAGATTGAACTTGAAGGGGTTTGTGTGAGAGGTGGCTTTTTCTGACAGGATTGATTTTATAATTACATACTTTGTTGGTTCAGATTTGTTATGATTCTGAGTCTGCACTCAGGCTGCCACACCTTTCAAGTTCAAGTTGTTTTTCATTTCATTTCTGTCCCTTGTCTTCTTTTCAAATTGGACATCGTTCTTTTCTTACCCCTGCCAATGGTTCGAGACTAGTGTTGCCTCAACTCAGCTGGTCAGGAAAAGCTGATCCTGGTTTTGAATTTTTAATGCACAATCAGCTTTCTCACAGGCTGATACTTGCCAGTGGTGGCCATGGTCTATCATATGATAGCTACCAAATGTTGGCCTTTGACTCGTTGAAAATGCTGGTTGTCACCGTGCAATCATGAACACATCCCCTCATGACCTTGCTGTACCAAATAAGCCCTTTGCTGACAGATACATCCTTGTTCAACATTAAGGCATACTGTTGTGACGGCGAGTGTCGGTGTGGTTCCGGACTGGGAATGACAGGGGTGATTGACTAGGAAGTGATCAGAGGGGGTCAGCAGCTTATCAGTCATGATGATGTGAAGAGGAATCCTAGTGCCAGAGTGGTGTCCAATAGCGGGAACGTTGAGTCCGACACTTCCAGTTGATTCCGACGTGTCAGGATTGAGTCCGATGAGGTGGAGTGCATTGGGGAGTGAAGACAGAGACGCACGGAGACCATGTAGGTCATAGACTACTATCTGATCGTGGTCTAACATTAAATTTATGAGCAGAAGGTCATGGTACAGTGAGTGGTTCAGACTGCAATAGTGAGGGTACAGCATAACTTATTTTTATGGTGCAAAACCTGTCTACTTTATACAGTGTTGGACTTGGAATCTATGGACTAGCACACTGGCAGATAGGAGGTCTCTACAAATGTACAAAGGGAGTGAGAGGATACATTGGTTGGTTTGTCAGTGTTGAATCTGAAATGTCGTGGTTGCATGGGAGAAGGACTTGACAGACAGGATCCAGTCTAGTCATGTTCAAGTTCCTTCAGAACAGGTAGCATGCAGCAGTCTGTGGTGTTCAGTTAGTACGCTCGTGTTGCGATCTAGACTTCGTTGCGCTGGTGAAGGAGGTCAGTGTTTGGATGGACTCAATGCGAAATGTGCGATCAATCCTGAAAGAGGTCGGGTGAGTTGGATTGCAATGTGACTCCGGATGTGACTTCGGGTCTCGGACCAATTTGGCATTTTTAGTGGACTGTCTGTTTATGAGGGGTTCTGCACTCATAGAGGCTAGGTGCCTCTACACTGTCTCCCATCCTGATATCATATGACAAACTGATATGCAATCATGATGGCAATACTTAGAAGGGCCTGACACAGGTAACTCACAGGTTCCAAATTAGGACACCACACCTATACCCACTGGCACTGCACCTGTACCCTTCCTGTTTATGGGCATGCAGCTGGGCTGTAATTGCACTGGTAGGTGCCCATCCCAGACACCTTGCAAACGACATCCACATGTCAATTGATGTGATCCATACATGTTCACAAGGTGGAAATTGGAATGGGGGGCACTTGGACGGTCTATCAGATCCTGGGCCACTCCAATGTTTAGTCTGGTTTTTGGGTAACCCCCACACACAGATTGCTCTTTGATATAATCCAAACCTCCTCTGTAGCAACCAAATGATAATAGCTGCCAGTGCTTTCCTCATCTTACCTTGACTCTGACTCAGATGTGAAGTTATAGTAATTGTTGCCAGAGCCTGCCAATGACATGATCTGTAACAAGATGAGAACAAATATTGTATCACTAGCACATTGCTATGATTCTTGGATGCGATGCCAGGAAATCATCAGCACATAACACAAGAAATCAAGAAGCTCTGAGTCATCATTCAGAGTTTGAAAGCATACTAGTAATCATGATGCCACTGGCAGGATCTTTTGGATGTAAGGGTTCAAGTTGTATATCAAATTAATTCAGGGCTGCTAGCATAAAAAACAGAGCCACCCAAGTGATTCCAATGAAATATGACTACACCACTGTTGTGCTCACAGTGTCCCTGAGACCTAGAAATGGCAGCATCAGAAATAGATAAGATTTAACTTAAATTCAGTTTTGTATCAGAATCCTATCTAAACTCAGTAATGGGGGTAACCAATATGAAAATGATTGAATAGAATTCATCATCGGTACAAGTCAGCTTCTTTTTACATAAATTTCTATGGAAACTGGCCACAATCCAGCCTAGTTCATGGCACTGGGCCAAGTACAGACCTCAAGGAGAGAAACCGACATCAAATCAGTGCTGGGCAAAAACTTAGCAGTGATTTCCAAGCATGAGGATCCCTTATTCAAACTTGAACTCCACCTAACTTCTGAGCTCAAATTCAAACCTTTCAACTTGAAGTTGCCAACCTGGGCCTTCAACCTTCTCAACTTGAACCACAGCCTCACCAACTTGAAACCGCTTCACCAACCACAACGTCCTGTCCCCTCCCTCCACCATGTCTACACCTAGTAGAGCAACAGACTCAGGGTCACCTCTTCTACATTCAAGTTTCCACCCCTTCTGCCATTCACTACTGTTGCCATGGTCCGGTCTTTTTTGGGACCATTGCAAGACCATGGCTGCTGGACTGTTGCAAATTAAAATTCAAATAAATTATCAGAACTTGATATCTCAGAAATATCCTGGTATATAGTTGAAATAGCAGAGCAGTTGGTAGAATATTTCCAGAATTTTATTAATTTTATTTTGCCAGGTCCAAAAAAAGACCGGACTGTGGCAACACTCAGGCTACCGTTCACTGACCCTCCCTCTTCTAAGTGTGCTAAGATGATGCAGTCTGCCTTGTTTTGTTGTGGGGTGGCAATGGATAGCCACTGCAGCAGGCAAGGAAAAGCTTTTTTTCTATCCTTATAATGCTAGCCTGAGTAGTTTGTGGTGTAGTTTCAAAGTTAGTGCTGGCCTCAGGCGCAGAATTGTGATAATATATTTTGTGATTTTGCTACCACGAAATATTGACAATAATATTTATTTATCTATTTATTTCCACCTGGTGCACCATCTTCCCAGTGGCATGCAAAATCTGTGTTGGGTTGATCATGATGCCAACTTGAAATCTGTGTGGCTGAAGCCGGATGTTGGACAGAGGCTGCCCTTTTTTTGTTGAGGCATGGCAGAACCTGGCCCAATCCAGCCACTCGCCGGGTCCCATGGTTGCATCAGCAAATTCGCATAAAACTTTTTTGACTTTATAAAGTCACTCTAAAGCCCAAAAAGTCGAAAAGTCATAAGTGGTTTACTCAAGTCCCACTTCTAAAAAGTCATAACAAAAATTGTAGTAAAATTGTTACACTGAGCTTACTTTTGACTTTTCTGATCCTTTCAAAAAGTCTGAAAAGTCAAAAAAGTTGAAAAGTTTTTTGTGAATTTGCTGATGTGAATCGGGATGACTAACCAAGCTGTAAGGCACTGGACCGTGACAACTTCAAGTTGAAGTCACAATATAACTTCAAATCACTATTACAGCACTGGCAGGTATGTAGTTAGTACTCACTGGCAAGTTGCTTCACTTTTTTGCTGGCAGCTTTGAATTACTTGTATATACAACTCTTACATATAAAAGATCTTGACATGACAGCCTGTTGAGGCAACAACTTTCAAAAGT
Organism: Hygrocybe punicea; assembly: GCA_963556145.1. Lineage (NCBI taxonomy): Eukaryota > Fungi > Basidiomycota > Agaricomycetes > Agaricales > Hygrophoraceae > Hygrocybe > Hygrocybe punicea. The sequence goes on from OY744464.1 coordinate 423,763, forward strand.
TCTGTCTTTGGCAATATTTGAGCGGAGCGCCAAGTCAAATTCAAAGGTTCTATACTGACTCGGGGTCCTGATGATATGAAACCACACATATCATGTGATGAATCTGACATCAAGCTTGCCCTAAACATTCCTGTTTCATAAGTGTTCACGTTTCTCTTTTCACCCTTTTTGCTGTGTGTTCTTTTCAAAACCCGGGAACCTGCCATGCCTGTACTTATCCCAATCTCAGTATTATTATTGACGTGAGACCATACCCAACTACCCAGCAGATGCGCCAAGCCCATCATTACGCTTTCCCGGGCCCTCTGTAACGATGGCCCACTTGAAAAGTCGACTGGAGTCGGAGATAGCCTGAGCTGACTCACTGACTCAGGGTAAGTTCAATTCGAATCTGAAATGGTCATTACAGCTCCGAGAATATGTTCGGTTGCAATCGTAATGCCACCTGCCGAGTGCCTCGACGAGCAGGTAATGTCGAATTTGACTCCCTTTTTGTGGATACTCAAAACAACTTTTCCTATTTAGAGTCCTCCTCCCCGTGTCTGTGCAGTACATTCGTTTAGCTGATATGTAATAGTCCTAACTTAATTAGTATGAGACTCAGAATGTCCATGGACTGTTGGCACAAATCAAAATAAACTGGGATTCGAACTATGAAACTAATATGTACGATACATGAAAGTTTCACAAACCTTGGCCCATAGGTTGCCGAATACAGCGATCTATGGTTAACACGGTAAGTTGGATTGACATGTTCAGAGGCCGGTTATGAATATATTTCATATATAGATGGACTTGAACACCGCTCGGCTTTTATCAATCATTGAATCCAGGCCGCGAGGACCCTCACGTGACCATGATGTGCGATTCATAGCATGCATTCCCAGCCTTCTGCATTCCCCACCTTCTGGACCTCAATGGATCGTGATTCAGCATTCTCTCAAACTTGTTACTGCGGTCGGACATTCCCACATTCGGGAGCACTCAAAGTTCATCAAAAGAGCTGCAAGAAAAGCAAAAATCGCTTATCTGGCGCACTTGCGAGAGCAAAACAAGCAATAGCGTCTAAAACACGCAGAGCCAACACGGTAGACTCAGACATAGCCACGACAGAGCCTTGTGCATATGATGTTGATGGTCATTTGCAGGGAGAGACTGGCGCGCTAGGTCCTGAACAACAAGAATGCGCAGGGGTGCGAAGTAATGTTTCCTGGACTTGGAATCTCTCACATGTTACTTTTGTAGGGATCAGCTACTCCGGTGTCACCAGCGGCAGACGCTCGATTCGATGAAACAAGGCCCATAAAGCGTCGTAGACAACTTCCGTCTCGCTTTCGTGTGGCTTGTCTGGAGCTTCACGACAAGAAACTTAGGGATATTCTTCCAGAGGCCGTTCCCCCGCTACCGCCACCTGGCGTAGACGACGCTGCTCTGGCGCCATCTCCAATTTTGCGCCATCCCCTCCCTTATGAACAACAGCCTATTCCTTCCACGTCGCAGCTATTGCAACGCCACAGTCCTTGACTTCGCCGGGTCCTCGAAACTGCACAGAATTATTTTGGCCTTTTCCGACGCTATGTTGCTGAAAAGTTTCCAACTCATGATCCCGAAGCCGAGGTGAACACATCGACGTTGTCCAATATCGTTGACATGGGCTCAAATACTACTCATTCATCATCTGATGTTACTCAATCATTCGGTCCGTTTCCGAACAAGAGCTCATTCCGACTTGGTGATTGGTATTGGAATCATGGCGTTCGGAAGTCAAAAGAGGATTTCAAGGAACTTGTCAATATCATAGGTGCAGATGATTTCCAACCCGCCGAGGTCCGGACAATGCAATGGGACAAAATTAATGCACAATTAGCAATCAACGACTGGGACAAGGGAGAATGGGTTGATGAGGATGCAGGATGGACATCTGTACCCGTCACAATATCAGTACCCTTTCACCGCTTTACCAACAATCCAGGGATTAGGGACTATGCGGTCTCCGACTTCCATTATCGCCCTTTAGTATCCGTCATCAAGGAGAAGCTTGCAAAGCAAAGTGATCACCCACACTTCCACTATGAACCTTACGAGCTGCTTTGGCGGCCCCCCGGCAACGGGAACGAAGTCCGCGTGCACGGCGAATTATACACATCACCAGCATTCATTGACGCCCATAATGAGCTGCAGAATTCTCCATGCGAAACTGGCTGTGACCTCCCACGTGTAATTGTCGCACTGATGTTCTGGTCGGACGCAATCCATTTGACGACATTCGGAAACACAACACTTTGGCCCTTGTACATGTTTTTTGGAAACGAGTCAAAATATCGAAGATGTAAGCCATCATGCAATCTTTGCGAACACGTTGCCTATTTCGAGAAGGTGAGCATTCCACGCTACACTGTTCCACGTCACTGCAGTATGGATGATCGTGTAGTTGCCAGATTCATTTAAGGACTTCGCAAAACAGCATACTGGTGACAAGAAGATGAAACGCGCATTCATGACTCACTGTCACCGTGAGTTACTTCACGCTCAGTGGAGAATCCTCCTCGATGAAGATTTTCGGGACGCTTATGAACACGGAATTGTGATTGAGTGTTGCGATGGGGTTTTGCGCAGGTTCTATCCTTGCATTTTCACTTATTCAGCAGACTATCCAGAGAAGTAAGGCTTGAAGTTTGGTTTCTTGTATCTGTCTAACTCTGTTTCAAGAATCCTCTTCGCTAGCATCCGAAACAGGGGCAACTTCCCATGTCCTCGTTGTACAACTCCACTGAAAAGCACACATCTCGCAGGCACAAAAGGAGATCGAGCCAGGCGAGTTAAGTTAGCTCGTGTCGATGACCGACATCGCCAATACAAGGTACTTCAAGCTCGAAAAGCCACCTACGAGCGAAACTTTGCCGTTGACAGTGCCCCCGTGGAGCGGCTCCTCAAAACTCAATCTCTTGTTCCCACTTGTGTAGGTTAACATACATGTATCATCGCTTGATAGCTGCTCAAATGTCTGTTGTAGAATGCTTTTTCAGAGCAACTCTCTCGATTCGGTTTCAACTTTTTCTTGTTGTTTCTGATCGACAGGTCGCTCTTGCATGAGATTGAGCTTGGGGTGTGGAAGATGTTGTTTATCCATCTTCTTCGAATACTAGAGGCCGCTGGTGAACACTTAATCCATGAACTAGATCGACGGTGACTTTTTATTATCTTTCTTGTTTGTATGTCTTACACATCTCTGCAGCTTTCGATTAATTCCAACTTTTGGCAGAGATACAATCAGACGATTCACATCCAACACCTCAGAACTGAAGCAAATGGCTGCACGGAATTACGAGGACTTTCTACAAGTTAGTCACTTCACATCCTTGGTGATAGCGTGCTGACTTCTATTGGTATTTCATAGTGTGCTATCCCCGTTTTTGACGGTTTATTACCGGAACCCCACAATGGGAATGTCCTCCAACTTCTCTTTACCTTCGCTCACTGGCATGGTCTTGCCAAATTACGAATGCACACTGACACCACACTTGCCGTCCTTGATAACGAAACAACCGCCCTTGGTGAACAGCTTCGCCATCTTCAGTCTGTAACCTGCTCCGCTTATTCAACCAGTGAATTAAAACGTGAAATGGCTGCAAGAAAGCGGCGTGAGAGCAGGCGACAATCAAAAGTCGGTTCGTCGTTGAACATTCGAGAGAAAAATTAACACCGGCCAAAAATATTCAATCTAAACACTTACAAGGCTCACTCGTTCGGAGATTATGTGGCAACAATCAAGAGATACGGTACTACTGATTTGTACACTACCGAAATTGTGTGTTGCTACATTTTCTAGATCGCGCATATTGACCCGTTACATTGTCACAGGGCGAACTCGAACATTGAAATCCCAAAGCTCGATTCTGCAGGACGAGTAAAAAGAAATTTACCAGACAATTAGCTCAAATCGAACGCCGGCAAGCCCGCATCAGAGCCATACGCCAAAAGCTCTCACATAACGCATCTCTTGGTGCGGAACCGGTGTTGAACAGCCCTGATGCTCACCACCATATTGGAGTCGCTGAGAATCACCCAATACACATTGGTTCATTCTTGCGAAGTCATACCGAAGATCCGGCAGTGAAGGTAAATTTTCACATTATTTTACAAAACACTAAGCGAATCACTTCACAACAGAACTTTTGGTCGAAGCTCAAGAAACACCTACTACCTTGCATAAAAAATGTTCTGGATACCGAAAGGCAAGCTAGAAATGACCTAACGTCGTCGAACCACTCCCAGCCGATTCCGGCACTTGACGACGTGGCAGAAGTTAACGGTATACACTTCAAAGGCGATCGGATGTACCAACACCATATTATGAGGATAAACTTTACCACATATGATGTACGGCGTGGTCAGGATACGATTAACCTGCGAACAGATCACCACAACATTATGCTCCTTGCTTCCCAAGATGCAACTACACCAAATCACGAGTATATCTATGCGCGTGTTCTTGGCATATTTCATGTCAACGTTGTCTACAGTGGACCAGGCATGTTGGATTATCGTGCTCGACGGATGGAATTCCTGTGGGTGCGCTATTATCAGAATTTGGATGATGACTCGGAGCCGGTCAATATAGGTTGGGCCAATGCTCGGCTCAATCGGTTAGAATTTCCGCCCATGAGCGAAGAAGATTCATTCGGTTTCATCGATCCAGCGCATGTACTACGCAGCTGTCATTTGGTTCCGAAATTTGCGGCTGGGATGCGGCATCCAGATGGGCATGGCATTTCGGAGTGTGCCCGAGATGTAAATGATTGGCATCAGTATTACGTTCTTCAGTGAGTAGTCAATTTGAGTGATTTTTCATCTGCTGTATGATGCAATTTGCAGCTTTGTCGATAGAGATATGCTTATGCGCTTCCATTGGGGCCTTGCAGTGGGACACATGTATACCCACATGACAGAGCCCACTCTGGCTCAACACAACGACACGCCTCCATCCCCTGTTCTTGCCGATTGCGATGATAATGCCGTTGATGCAGAAGATATCAATTATCTCGATATACCCAATGGTGACACCGCCTCCAATGAGGACAAGGGAGATGACGAGGACGACGAAAAGGAGGAGGAGGAGGAGGAGGAGGAGGAGGAGGAGGAGGAGGAGGAGAATAGCGAGGGCTCGGATGCGGATTGGGACGAGGATGAAGAAGCTGAAGATGAGGACTACAGTGACAGGGAACTCCTTGCGATGGCAGAAATGTATGGCGACACACAAGATTTGGATATGTATGAGTAGCGATCTATTCACAAATCTCAGTCTCAAGTTGGCACATTTGCTAAATTACTTTAAGTTGTGTGGGGCATTTATTGGACTCAGAAGGCTGAGTTGTTGTAATATGTGATGCATGGCCAGCTTCTGGCTGTTGATGGACTTGGAATTGCCGGAATAACCACCTAATCATCATAATGCTAGGCCCAGAGCCGCCTGTTGGTTATATGTATGCTTCACCATCTGGATACCATCCGCTCTGCCAGTGAGCGAAAAAAGGGGGCTGGGGTTTTGATGAATATCGCATTCCAATTGCAACTGGGATAGGTAAGTAAAATTCCATAAGGGTAGCGTTACGACCATCCTTCGCAACTAATTTGCTCTCAATAGCGCTACTTTTAACTATCCGACCCTGAATGAACATTCCCTTCCCCCTCGAATACATTTCCTTGTCATGTCAAATAACTACCTATGTTTCACATCAGATGGCGCAACCTCAACTCTTAATCGCTGTTCGTTGACATAGATATCAACGCGGTGATTGCCCTTGCAGCACGATAAGCTATTAAAATTGGCCATCATATGAATAACTTACTATTTGTGTCAATGTCACGTATGTCCCCCAGTACACTTGGTTAACGTAACGCACTCTGACAAGGTTGCCTTCCTGCATGTCCGACGTGAGTATACTGCCAGTGCACTGCAATACCCCGATCACGAACCTCGAACTGGGCAGTGCGACGACCAGTGATGGAAGCAGACACTGCACGTCAAGCCGATCGTGTGGACTAGGTAGTAACGGTTAACTAAATATACCGCAAAGGTAAATGAGACTCACCGTAGATTTCAAGTTAGCTTTAGGCATTTGGTCACGGTGCTGAGAAAGGAGCAGATGGTGGGAAAGACGTATACTCACCCCTCAAACCTCAGTGTTATTTCCCCATCCAACGACTCGGAATCCAGCACCATTGACTTTCAAAACGATCCATCTCAAAGCTTTGCCAGAACCCCTTCTATCTGTGCCATATATGTTCACCTGCGCGAATTTGGAGCCAGACGTCTAACTGAAGCGCTCCTCCACTGCGACTTTGGTCACTCGATCCGCCTCGCATTTGTCCACCTGTATGTCGACAAAAAGAGACACTATGTGCTGTGGATTCAAGACATCATTCATATAACTGGTAGCCAGGACGGAGTGCACATCAGAGGGATCGACATGTATGCCCAGCTGACTTTTTTTACTGTTTGTTCTCCGTCTCACGTACGCTGATGAGAGGAACCGGAGCATCTGCCATATATCCGCTTTTGGCCTGCAAGATGGAGCCAGGCTGGACTTTCGCTGCCACGGGTACTCCGTTCTTTCATGCATCTACACGTGCCTAACGACTGCTTCTGTCCAGTTATCAACGAGGCTTCAATTCAAAATGCTCAAACGAATATTGAGTCCAATAATCTTCAAAACCGAATCACGATTACGGCGGCAACATCAGGCAGGCCCATTTTCTACCACTATCCTTGGATTCAAGTTCCACGTTTGTGCGGGCAACTCATCAATTTTGCGTTGTTCTTACCCACACACTCTCTCTAACTAGATTTGATTTTACGATGTGCAATCCTCCATTTTATAGCAGTGCGGAGGATGTGGCAAAATCGGCAGAAGCAAAAGAATTGGGGCCGAGCGCGGTGCGGATCACAATTTCTGTGATATTTCCTTTGTACCCTCCTTGATCAGATTTGTACGGGAGCCGATGTGGAGATGATCATTCCAGGTGGCGAAAGCGCTTTTGTATGTCAGATGGTTCGCGAGAGTCTCAGTCATGACACTCAGTGCGTCGTTTCCATCTTGGTTCTGTTGTCAAGGAGTGCTCGATTGCAAAATTTCCAGTTTGACTGGATTCGAGGCCGGGACAGGGCCATGTATGAAAGCTTTTGTAGCCATATCAATCGAAAAGTGGCGTCTGGACTCGCACATGGAAGGATCTGAAGCGCAATCTAATGGCAAAAATTTGCCTGACCGGTGGTTCTCGCTGAGTGGGACACGAGGTGTAGAAGCAGATGTCCGCAATGGCACGAGTCCAGTGTGTTTGGGGCATCCATGCTCGACGTATGCCTCCATTGGAAAGAAAAGTGAAACCTTTATTAATGTGACACTGTGGTTGCTATTTCTGACATACCAACATTGGATATCGTACACAGCGTAAGCCTCCAGCCTACCTCATCCCCAGACCACTCAGTCTCCATGCCATCGCCCTCCTAAAAGCCGCGTGCGCCCCAGACACCATAGGGCCAAAATCATGATTTCCCTGAGAATACATGACTGAAATCTGGCCGGGACCATCTGGAAGCGCTTTGTCAAGCGTATAACGCTCATAGCGCGCTCGTGTCTGGCTGCGGCATCATCATAATCCCGGAGGACCTTGTCATCGTCGTCGTGCGACTCGGCTAATTTGAGATGCTGTGCCAAGACAGCAGCGAGGCCGATAGCGTCGCGGATGCCTAGGTTCATACCTTGTCCGCCAGCGGGTGAATGAATGTGTGCGGCACTTTGATCATCAGCCGCCGAACCAGTATCACCTCTGAACCGAACGAAGAAGCGTGCAGCGATGGCGGCATGGGATTTGTACCGCGTCGACCAAATAGTCTGCGATACTTGAATCGGATTGGGATTTACGGAAGGATCCGAAGATAAATGGCTTGGACCATATTTATTCAATGCAGATTGGACGTAGGGTGTCGGTGGAGAGTGGGGACTCGGAGGGATGCCATCCTTGGTGGGAACATTGCAGATAAAACGATACACCGGTGTGTCTGGAGATCGTTCGAGTGCCTCAGGGGAAGGACCGGACATTGCTTCCGAAGGCAATGGGATGAGAAGGCTGAAGCCGTGTGGGCCGGCGAAGCCTGAAAGCTGTTACGTTGGCAGAGGTGGATCTGGAGGAGAAGAAAAAGTAATATCTGCGAGAACAAGTTCAGTTGCCAATGAAGAATTTAGTAGTTCAGTCGCGACCTGTCCGAGTCCGCTGACACTTTCTGACAAGAGAGCTTCCGGGAGGATATGGCGTTTGCACTGCAAATGCCATATCCTGGCATGAAGCCCAAGAAGTGCGTCGGAGTGGTCCCTCTAGGAAGGTGCGCCAGCCTGAGCCGGAACGGCCATGAGGAACATGTAGGAGTTCGAGTCACGGTCGCTTGCAGTGACGGTAATACGACGTGATCTCCGAGTCAGCCTTCCCGCCGGGCCGTGGCTCTATTGAAACTGAACTTTTTTTGAGTCTGTTACAGCTGAATCCAGATCGATAGCCTGAGGCCGCCCATAAAAAAATTTCACATTCAGAATCTGAATTTTTTGGCACTCTGAGTCTGAAATATTGTCAAAATTTTAGTACTCAGCACTGAAGAAATGTGGACTCCGAATACAAGTTTTTTTTTTGTGGCCTATCTATCTGAATTCAGCTGTAAGCCACTTTGTATAACTGTTACTCCTCAGGCTGAAATGATAATGATTAAATATTTATTTACCACTTCCGAAGTCATAATGATATTTATTTATCAGAATGATATCATAATTCTCTGCCAGCAGTACCGTTATGCTAGTAAATGCTAAAATGATGCCAATATGGCACTGAAATGATAAGGGCTTCCCCAAGTTGTATCATTATGCTGGTAAATGCTAAAATGATGCCAATATGGCACTGAAATGATAAGGGCTTCCCCAAGTTGTATCATTATGCTGGTAAATGCTAAAATGATGCCAATGTGGCACTGAAATGATAATAATAGATATCCATATAACAGGATGACATGGTATGACCTAATCCTAATACAATTCCGGGCCATTGTAAGACTAGATAATAGCCATCCAGGCTGATTAGCAATTGTCAACTCTGCCTGGCCATACCAGTGTCTCCACGTTTTCCTGATGACTGTGGCATCACAGCTGTCACAGTTGTCACATGCCACGCGAGGTTACTGGACCATGAATGAGGCCTATCTTATAAATAGTAACTGAGTTCATCATGTCACCTTTTCTTCAACTGTGAAATCAACTGATGGCAGGCTCAGGTTAGATTGAAATAATGAGAACCAAGAGGTCTCAGAGACAGCTACAAGACAGTTGGACTGAGAGATATATTTCTCCCAGAGTGAACTAGTGTCACCACAGTGCGGTCTGGCTCAGCTTGGCTATGGCTAACAATGGCTAACCCATATATGGGTTATTAGCCAGACTGGACCGTTGTGGCAATGGCTAAACCACAGGTAACCATCCAAAAAAGGCAATTTGTATTGTCATAATTATTTTGTATTTACTGTTTGTCATAGTGTTGGGGAAGTTTGGTCTCAGACCAACCCAAACGTGGTCTAGACCGAATCGAAACTGCTGGTTTTGGTTCCAGTCTGGGAATTTCTAGCAGAGACCAAACCGTTCGGTCTTGGTTTGGGGGATTTGGCCGTGGTTCAAACCCAGTTCAAACTGAGTTTGAACCAAACCGATAAATGTCAGATGGTGACTCAAAACCCGCTCATCGCCCATTCCACAATGCCTTGAACAGGCCCTCAGACAAGGATCGACTGCCAAAGGAGAGTGGAAATGGCAGCTGGGTACTCTCAGCCACCCAGGTAAGTGATATTTATATTATTTATATCAACACAAATGACAGGCAACACCACACACCACACACATGACCACCAACACGACCACGAACAACACCAACAGTGCAACACGACCATGACCATGACCACCACAACCAACACCCCTGATGTATGCCAAATGAGGTTGATGGAGCACCCAAGGTCAACAAAACGGGTGGCGGGGTACCCTGTTGCCCATGTATGTTTTTGATTTTATTTATTCGAACTTAACTAACGCATTAAAAAATTACAGGATGACACACCACCACCACCACCACAACAACAGCGACTGCCACCACAATGGCCACATCAGCCATCAACGCTGCGCTGGACACGCAACACCTCCAACGTGCACATGTGCAAATTAAGGTGAATGGGGTGGATTGGGGCAGAATGAGCAGCGGTGGGTGGTGCATCCACCCCTGCTGCTTCATGGTAAGTTTTTTTTCATTGATTTTATTCTCATAATACAGAATGCGACACCACACCACCACCACCACCACACCATCATTACTATGAAACCACTGAAAACAGCCAACAGGTCCAACCCGCCCGTCGTCGTGTGCACAACGTGTATGACGCGTCGGGACACCACCACCACCACCTAGATGCAACCGAGGCGGAACGCATGCATTGTACATGTGCATTTTGCCAGGACTGGGCCTTGCAGCCCCCTGCTCCCCAATCCCACCTCACAATGAGGCCAGCCACGTCAATTGACGTGTGCGGCTCTCTTGTGAGGTCAGAAATGGAGCAGGGCAACTCACCTGCCCCCCAATCCCACCTCGCGAAGATGCCGGCTACGTCAACGGTGCAGTCTCGGTTTAGACCAAGTTTGGACCAAACCAAACTGATCAAAATGGTTTCGATCGGTTTCGGTCTGGTTCCTGGAAATCTTGGCAGGAACCGAACCGTTCGGTCTCGGTTTGGGGCTAAAAGGCCAAAAACTGGACCAAACCGAACTTCCCCATCACTAGCAGCAGCAGTAAAACAAAATGCACATGCAATAATGTATATTTCTTTTCTTTATCAATTATTTAATTACTGATTAGGACTGTGCCATCTCTGAAAGCAAATTGGCCTACAAATCACTGTGGGTTCTGATCCAGAGCTTCTATAATTTATTCCCAGAGCTCATTAACTGAAGGAATGGATTGTGTTAGACAGTATGAATTGTATTTTGCACAAGTACTCCATGATTGGACTTAGCAAAATTGTGGCTGGCTTACTAACATTTTCTTCAAGCCATATTAGACACAACGTCAGACTGCTGACCACTTTGTGCATGGGACATATGGACAAGTCCATGACCTTCAAACTCAGCACTTCACATTTGAAACTCAGAGTGTTTGCAGACTCGGCATCCATGACTTAATTAATTAAGTATTGAAAAGCAATAAAATAAAATAACTGCTTGCAACTCAAGCATGTCAATGTCTTCCACTCATTGTCACTTGTGCAACAATCTTTTGAACCCACTTTCTGTCAACCAAGGAACAGGTAAAAAAGAAAACAAAAATCATGTACAGCAAACAGTAAGTTTTTTTTTCTTTCACTTGTACACACCAACCAACTTTTTGGAAGTATTCAAACTGACATTGCCAGAACACAGTTTTCTATTCCAGGCCTCTACAACCCCACACTGCGAAGGCTATTGTGGAGGTGGCACAAGCTGACATGAGTGTTTTATCTGGACTGCAAAATCAGCCTTGGATGCCGATGATCCACAATTCATCTGATATACCCACCATTTCCAATTCTAACCTATCCAATGTCAACTCAGTTCCTTGTTTAACTTGAGAAGCTACAAGGGCTATAGCTTCCCTTTGGCAGCCTCATGGAGGTATCTATCGTGCTTGAGATACCTGTAAAACAGTGAGGGGTGGACAAATACAGGGACATATGAAATGTACAGACCTCTTTTGTCAAAAATGTTGGCAAGATTCTGCTCGTGAAGCAGTGGCAAATGGTTTACATCGTCAGCTATGTCATGAGAGGAACACCGAATTGACAGTCGGAAGCTCATACACCAGAGCCTTTCACTGTTCTTGTTGTGCCCACAATGTCCATATCAGCACCATTCATCCTCTCAGGCATACAAGATTCACGACTTGGTTAAAACTACACCAAGGAGCCACTAAGGAAACAGATAGATGTACTGATGCAAAAAAGGCTACATTAGAAACCTGGCAACAGAAACTATTGCAAGTTACCACCATCTCGTGGTATCAGGTATGCTGCTTTCATTAAAGATGGAGGCAAGATCTGATGTATCTGATTCTAGGAGGGAAGTGATCCAATTGTATTACCATTACAAGTCGAAAACTATCCAGATTTTCGGATTAGAGATCACCTGGAAGGCTGGAACTAGCAGAAGTTTTGAATTTAGAAGAGAAAATGAAAGTGGAAACTTACAACCAGTTCAAGAGTCACTGGGACTGCCATACCCTCAACACCATCAAGCAGGTGGAAACTGGTGAAGTGTTGCTATTCTAATAATTCTAAAGACTCCCTACCGGCATACTCAGCCCATGTCTAGAAGTTTGCCCAGGCCTGGAGACTGAGCTTGATCACTTGAATGGGAATGGCACAACGAGCAAGAAACACATGCAAGTGTTAATGGAGTCTACCAATCTTGCACCCAATTCAAAGATTGTTAAAAGCACACATGCTGAGGTACAAGATATTGTAAAATCCCTGGAGAAATGCCCAGGCAGCTCTTGCAATACAAACCCCACCCAGGAGACATCTGCAACTTCAAAAAAAACCACTGTGGCATTGGAAAGCAGCCGCAAGGAGCCACGTACCAATCAAGCATCACCATTGGATACCATTTCACTGGGGGATTGCTCCTGGGCAGGGAAAAGTTGGTGAGGGGGCGAAAGAGCATGGCCAACCTCATACTTCACTGGGGACGTCATCAAGGGATTCCAATGGATAGATGAGTTGTGAGCACAATGCTCCCCAAAGATCTACCTAGTCAGCGCATTCAAAATGGTCTTTGGACTGCAGTTTCACTATTTTGGAAGTTCCCTATAGTATAACCTGTGTATTAGCATCTCACCTCTCGCCCTCAGAAATTCGGCTTGGCAGGAGCCTGGTGACTTTGCACAGAATAAATATATGACATTAGGCACCTTCAGAATGCACGGTAGGAGGTGCTGTCAGAAACTAGTTTGGACCCTGACAGCATCCCAGCGTGTTCGGCAAACCAACGGAGTTTGAAGAAATTGCAGAACCTAATCTAACTGGCATGGCAGGTGGGAAAAGCAAAAAACGACAAAGAATTGATATTGATAACGACACCACTTGTCCTCCCCCTACCAAACACTTTTGCATGCCTCCGAGGGGAAAACAGACCCCAGCCGATACCATTAAGGTCTCCTGGTCCGACTCATATGATACTGCCAGAATGGACCGCCTTCTTGACTGGCTTGATGAGCATCCCACTGAGCAGCATATGTTGTTTTCTGATTCAGCCCAAGAGGCTAGAGCCAAGGGACGTCGTCAAGATGTAGGAAAAACACAAAAATCCACATACCACGCAATGATGGCAGCCCATATCTTTGAAAATGACTGAAACCCAGAGTATAAGCGCCATTACATGGCCAACCCTGCAAAATTCACGAAGTCAGTTGCAGATGGCCTTACTACATATGTTCCTTGTCTTGTTGCACTTTGTCTGGTGCTGATGTATCAATAAAGTCTCAAGAAGAAATATCATGAAAAATGTGTGCAGATGGGCCTTAGTGGTTCCAGTTTGACTGTTTGACAAGGGAGCAGTTGATGCTTGCCCCTGAGCAACAAAACCTTGCTGGTGTGTTTTCTCATTCTGGAGCAGGATGGAACCTGAACCAAAGCTTATTTTTCAGTGAAAATTCAGTCCAAGTTTCCATATTTTCCTTGTCTTCATGGTTATTGGAGGTCCATCCCTAGTTTCAACCCTCATGTTGTCTCTTCAGACCTGGGTCAAGATCTTCAGTCTGAAACACATGACCTTCTTTTCGGAACACAGGCATGTGTGGTGATGCTGCCCTCGATGGCCCAGGCACCAGGGATGCAGAAGGCATAGAGGGTCAGAATATGCATAATGTTGTCAACCTCAATGACATCAGTGTCATGCCAGAATCCTGGCAGGTTCCTCCGCTGCAGAGAACCCATCCAGCTATCCCACTTGCTTCCCAGTTTAATTTCCATGCATCTACATCATCTCAGCTTCAAACAAACGAGCAGCTGCCTCTCACACTGCCCTTCCAAGTCATGGATTCATCTGGACCATCTGGGGGGTCCCATTTCTCATCCCAATGCTCATCACCAGTGCCATCACTTCGTTTTTCACCCTATTACATTCCATCTTCCCCTGGCCCTCCAGCCCATTCAGCAGAGGGTTCTTTCCAATTTCAATCATTGTTCTCGTCTCCAAATCTGTCTTTTATCACACCACTGAGTGGATCACCCAATATTACCCCTCCTCCAGAAGCTAGTCCCTCTATCTCTTCTATTCAGCAACACCCTTCACACCAGCCATCTGTCTGAGGCTGTGGCAGCTCTGCACCACCACTTGCATGTCCACGATCAAGCAATATAACCAGACAATCACACATGGAAGACAATGTTCCAAGTCAGACCCAAAACTTCGACAACATCTACATGGCGAACGTGGGCATGCTTGATTGAAAGAAGCAACGTGAGCATGAGCTTAGGTTGGAGAGATACAAGGCTGAAGCACTGCAATTGCAATACTCACCGGTGGCAATGGATTTGGAGAAGCAAAAGATGGAAATCAATGCACAACACAGTCATGAGCTAGAAGCACATCAAGAGCGCCTCATATCAATGTACATTCAATACAAGGAACTTCAGCTCCAAAACCCCCAGGCAGGTACATCGGGTGAAGTGGTTGGAATGCTGCCACCACCACCACCACCATCACCACCACCACCAACTCCAGATTTTCTATTAGGACCAGCTGGGGGCCAGCACATGGATCACAATTTGGATGAAAACTCTCTAATGATGGTAGGGGCTGAGGTTCGTGGCAGAGGTTACAGTTCTGGCGAAGCAAGTGCCATGGATGACACAAATGCAGGTGGATATGACGCATACAACTAGGATACGCTGTTGATCAAGTTCATGCCACTTTTTTCTTTCATTGTCTTTTTTTTGCTCAATATATAATTTTTTGAGTCCGTTAAATTCTTCGGAGATATTATTACAGTACAATGAGAGCAACAAGCCACACAAGTGGAAAGACAAACAGCATATACAAAAATAGGATGCAAGGCATGAATATTTATGTAGAAGAAGCATATCGTGGGCTGGAAAGAAGTGCATTGAGCAAGCTTTGATGGAATATCACACCTGCTCAAGCGATCGGAGGTGCGGGAGCAACCTCATCAACATTGTCTTCATCCTTGTCCTCATCCTCGTCTCCATCCCTCTTTGGATCATCATAAAAAAATTCATTGTGTAAACCCACTGAAGTGCATTGGTTCCTCCCAGTGTCCTCTTCCCCAAATTGTATAATGAGATTGTGGAGGATAATGCAGCATCGTACCCAAAGAATAGCTCATTTGTGAAGCTGGCGAGACCCAATCTGTATACGAAATTTATGGAGGGATTGGAATCGGCCTTCAAAAAGACCAATTGTGGGTTCAGCTCATTGACAACCAGAAATTAAACCATCTCTGATCTCGAGACAACTCACCCTCAGGTGGCTTCTTGAATGGAGGGACACACCAACATCAGACCGGGTAAGCAGAATCTGCCCACATCCATTCTCCTTTGCTAATCAATGTCTCAGGGTTTGATGAAACGCAAGTGCTCTGGAATGGGTAAGAATCGTGGGCACTGGAGTGGTACCGAGGTACCACTCCGGGGGCTCACGCAGGACTCGAGGGAAGGGTCGACTGGATAGGATGGATGGACTGACTACTACATCTGGAAGGCTACTGACTAGGTCAAACCGTGGGAACCTGATCACGTGACTGACCAGGCACAACTACTACAGCGCTACCAGTGTGACCTAGGGAGTAGTCGACGAAGCGAAGGTTATGTAGTAGCATGATGAATTGTCCGTTCATTGAGTACTGTGATGATTTATCAAACCACGCCTCCCTGTGGAGGCCAGGCTTCTGGAATAAGGGAAATGTGGTGCCATCGACGGCAAACCAGCCATTCCCCCATGCAGGGATTGTTTTCCGCTTACTGCACTCCTTCAAGAGAAGCTTTTCCTAATCAGATGGCTACGACATAGCATGATCGTGATGCTTGATGATTGCGACCATACAGCGTTTCGTACAGTTAATAACTGTGCCAGATGACACACCAGCCCATTCCACGATGTCATCAACACTCGAAGAATCCCCATAGTGACCCAAACGATTCAGAAAAATTGCAAGTTGGGTATCAATGGTGATCTGGCCATGGGGGGAAGTGCTCATAAATATTTCGTTGGTTTCAATGATGGATATGATGTGATCAAATGTAGTGGGGGTGATGCAGACCTTCCTCTTGAAGCAAATTGGACTGTTTGCTTTATACCACAATAGAAGGTTGATTTGTGGGTTCTGAGGAATGGGTGTGCGGGGATTGAGATAGTGGTTCTCCAGGATGTGGTCATGCACAATCTTGAACTTCTCATATAGTAGTGTGAGCAAGTCCATCTCTTCAAAATCACTTGATGGAGCCAGAGAGCTACCACAAATGGATGGGGCCATGTTAGGTGAGACTGCTCAGTGAGTCGAAGGGGGGCTGCTTGTCGCAAATGAGAGGGGGGAGGACTCTCTTGGCAACACACCATGTGGCACCCCGACCAGGACCCCAACAAAGGAAACCTGAGCGGCGGCCCCACACCTTTCTTGCACAATAGAACGAACACTACGATAGCTTAACTTCTACCTGATAGGATCCTAAGATACACTATAATCCTATGACCTCGAAAAACCGAACTCCGGGAGGTAACTTAGACAAAAACCACGCGACCAGGCTAACCAGAGATGAGTTAGCTGATGCCATGGGCGTCCTTACTGATGTGCACAATGTGAAAGATGCCAGAATGGCTCTGGTACGGGACGGATACATCACGCAAGGAGAAAAGATGACTACCCAGAGACTAGCGTATGTCCTACTACAAGCGGCAGGGGGCATAGCCAAGCTGCCCAGACCCGCGGTGAACATCCTGAGGGCCTCGGCATTCGTTCTAGAGGAGATAGGATTGGACACGATGGCGAACGAGGCAGTGGCGAAAATAGACAGGAAAATGGATGAGATAGTACACCCCAAACTGACCATGGCAGCCGAAATGATTGCAGCGGTAACGGAAGCCAGTGGCAAGCAGGAGGAGTCGCTGCGGGGGGTGACGAACCAAATGACAGACACACTAAATGATCTCTGAGCCAACTTAAACGAACCTACAACCTGCACGAAGAGCACATTAGAGACGGTAGAGGCGGCCACCAAGATGGCAGAGGTGGCCACTAATCGGGAACAACCTGACACTGATAGCACACCCACCTTTGCATCAATTGTACGAACCACCACACAGATCCCACCGGAACACGCAGTGCCAATAGCGAAAGGGAATGCACTGGACAAGCAGATCGTAGTACGTAGACTACCCGACACGCAAGACGACCCGCTAACGAACCTTTCCGAGAAAGAGTTGGTGGAAAAGGCGACCCTGGCCCTTGACTTGATGGGCATACAGGCAGCAGACAAACCCAATGGCATGGCCTTTGTGGGAGTGTGCAGAACACAATCCGGGACGATAATATACACACTCAACTCCACGCAGGCGGCAAACTACTTAAAGTCCAAGGAAGTAATGCGCGCATTTATGGTGCAATTTGGAGGGACATTGACAGGGAGCTCGAGGACATACCAAGTAGTGGCCGAACACGTCCCTACCTCCTTTGACCCGAATGAACAAACAGCGATCGAGAAGGTCGAGCAAGCTAGCTCCCAGAGTGGCGATATACGAGGCATGATGGATCAAGCCACCCCACCTTCGCCAAGAGGGACAGAGATTCGCGTTCTTGTCAGTGGGCTTCAGCACGAGAGAAGCCGTGAACCATGTGCTGGAATACGGTATTTTCGTAGAGGGAAAGCAATGCAGGACAAAGAAAGCATTGATGGACCCACGGAGATGCATGAAATGCCAGAAATTTGGCCACATTGTGAGGGACTGCAAATCCATCCACGATGTATGCGCACGCTGTGCGGGGCTCCACCGCACAGGAGATCAGCTATGTGGCACTGGGGAACTGAGATGTGCCAATTGCCAAGAGAGCGGACATGGCACTGCTGACCAACAGTGCCGAGTCTTCAAGAAGTGTCTCCACCAAGCACGCGATCGAGACCCCGACGCCAAGTACAGGCTCTTCCCCACCAACAACCCTAGCACATGGGCAGAATGGACACGGATCCCATGCGGAACACATTTGACACGATGTGGAGAAGGGACGCACCTACAGACTACGCCCCGTACCCACATCCAGACGATCGACGTGAACAAAACAGAGGAGGGAGAGACAACCAGAGACCTCATGACAGAAGCCAGCCAGGAGCCAAACAACGGTGTACAGCACCAGCACCAGCTACAGATCGGCGAAACCAAAGGATAGGCATGCAAACTGCCCAACAGACATTACACACTTACTGGACGGACAGACCAGCGCCGCCTACCTCCGGAGGATGGTGGTCTGACGAACCGCTTGAAGGCCCCACCCACATCATGACACGTAAACCTACCCACACAGACACGATGACCGCTGCGCCGCGAACAATGACCCCACACCCATCCCAACAACATCATCACCAACACCAACAACATCACCCTATCCACTCACCCTCGACGGAGGAGCTCTATATATGACCTCCATTCCCACTCGGGACTCATCGAAACCACTAACTTTATGGCAACAGAACGTCAACAAATCGCTCATAGCCCAACACGACATGCTAGACTCAGTCAAAACCAACTACGACTTTATTCTTATACAGGAACCATACGTCGATTTCAAGGGGCTCTCGAGAGCCAATGCTTATTACACAGTGATATACCCCCCACGACACCATGATAGACACACAACACATCCCACCCGATCAATAATACTGGTTAACAGACGGCTCCGATCCGACTCCTGGTCTCCGATACTAATTGATTCACCTGACATCACAGCGGCAGAGATAAAAGGTAACTTTGGGATCATCAGAATCATCAATGTATACAATGACTGCACCAACAACAACAACATATCCACACTGCGATGCTACCTCGGCAGCGTAGCAGCTCGAGCTCCAGCCCAGACCCCAGTCCACTACGTCCTGGCAGGAGACTTCAACCGCCACCACCCACTCTGGGATGAAGAGCGTAACAACCACCTCTTCACCAATGCTAACCTCGAAGCAGCAGGACCTTTGTTAGACCTCCTGGCCCGATATGACATGAGAATGGCACTGCCAGAGGGCACACTAACACTGCAGTCCATGTCGACGGGCAACATGACCCGAGTTGACAATGTTTTCTGCTCTAGTTCCATAATGGACCACGTAGTGCTATGTGACACGAGACCAGGCAATAGGCCAGCCAAGACCGACCACTTCCTGATAACTCCGATGCTGGATCCAACCGCCCCGTCTAGACCTCAAACACAACACCTGAACTTCCGCGCGGCGGACTGGATGGAATTCAGAAACTCGCTCAAGGAGAACCTGGACACCCTCCTGGCCCCAGCAGAACTCACGTCGCATGACTCTTTCTGCCGGGCACTAGGAGAATTGGAGGGAGCGGTCTGGGATGCGGTAACAAAATATGTCCCTATGACTAAACCATCCCCCTTCAGCAAACGATGGTGGAATCAAGACCTGAGAGCAGAACGGAAAGCGGTCCGCAACCTCGGCAACAAATCATACCGGTATCGACACGTGGAGGGACACCCAATCCACAAGGCGTACAAAACAGCCAAACACAGGTATGCAGCTCACATACAGACGGTTAAGGCAACACATTGGTCGGAATGGCTAGAGATTATCGACACATCTAGTCAATGGACAGCGAGCCGATTGGTGACAGGCCCTGCATCGGATGGAGGGAGGGCGAAGGTGCCCACACTATATATTACAGACACCACAACGAATGAGAAACACGAACTGACGACTAACGCAGATAAGAGCAAGGCTTTTTACAGCAACTTTTTCCCCAGCAAACCTGCCACCTCATCAGTCCCCGAAGACCCCGAGTATCCACCGCCAGCATGGAACTTCCGACCCATCACCAACGTGCAAATTCACAGAGCCATCCAATGCATGCAGCCATACAAGGGCACTAAACGCAACACCAAACGCAGTATTTAAGAATGCCGGCGATATGTTGGTCCCCTTTCTTGGTCCCATTTTCAGAGTGACCTTTGGTTTGGAGACGTACCCAAGACATTGGGCGGTCACGGAGACAATCGTATTGAAGAAGCCAGGCAAGCCAGACTACTCCATCCCCAGAGCATGGCGGCCCATAGTACTATCGGATGGGTACGCAAGGCTGCTGAACTCATGCGTCAACAAAGACATCACGGTCATGAGCGAGAGAGCCCAAATCTTGCCCAACAATCACTTTGGAGGAAGAGCTGGCCATAGCACAACGGACGCGATTCTATTTATGAGCAAGATAATTAAGGACGAATGGCAGAAAGGTAATGTAGTATCGTTACTCTCCCTTGATGTCAAAGGGGCCTTTCCGAGTACAGCCATTGACCGTATGGTGCATAATATGCGAAAACGCGGCGTACCGGTGGAGATCAATGGGTGGCTAGAGAGAACGCTCACCGCCCGTCATACCACACTGACCTTCGATGAATTCACCTCAGAACCCTTTGATGTAGACAACGGACTCGACCAAGGCAGCCCCGTCTCGCCAACGTGCTACTTATTCTACAACTCAGACCAGCTCGACATCCCCATCCTGCGTAACGGGGAACATGGCATCCTATACCTTGACGACTCGAACGTACTCGTGGTGGGCCGGAATTTTGGGGAAGCACATGCGAAGCTGGAGTCCATTATGGAGAGGCCGGGTGGCATTCTAGAGTGGGCGAGGGAACATAACTGCGAATTCAGTGTCGACAAATTCCAGCTTATCGATCTGATGCGATGACGGCAGGTGGACCCAGACAACCCACGGAAAAGAATCATAATAACAGGGCTACCGATTAACATTGCTGGAAGACCCATACCCCCCAAGACATCAATCAAGTTTCTTGGCGTACACATTGACCACGAACTCCGATGGAAGGAACAGGAAGCGGCAGCACTCAAAAAGGGCCAGGACTGGCTATTGGAGTTCAGGAGGCTATCTAAGACATCAGGGGGGATACCGGTGAGGATCATGAGAAGGCTTTACCTGTCGATCGCGATACCAAGAATGCTCTATGCTGCGGAGGTCTTCATGGGCTCGACTTCAAAGAAAAACGGAAGAGGGACTAGGAGAGGCGGAGGAGGCACGGCGATGGTATGAAAACTAGCAGGCATACAATGCAAGGCAGCCATAATGATCACCGGCACATTGTCAACCACGGCCACCGACATCCTAGATGTCCACGCAGACCTTTTACCATTTCACTCTTTAGTAGATAGGATTCGACACCGGGCAGCCCTACGCCTTGCAACGCTCCCGCCGGCGCACCCACTGAGCAAAGCCATCAAGAACGCACAGGTACGCCGGGTAAAAAGACACCCAACCCCCATACATGACCTCATATGGGACTACAACGTCAAAACGGAACACATGGAAAAGATCACCACATGCAGATACGACACGAAATGGGTACCGGAGATCACGACGCAGATATGGTCGTCACGAGAAGAGGCCAAGGAAGCTCACGAACAAGACAACAATGATATCAAAATATATACTGACGGATCAGGTTTGGATGGTATTATAGGCGCAGCAGCGGTACTCATGCGAGCAGGGCGGAGGAGAAAGAGGGTCAGAAGGTACAAACTAGGTAAACAGGAGCATCACACGGTACACAAAGGAGAAGGGATAGGCACGTTACTGGGACTGGAGTTTCTGAGAGGAGACAGGAGGGTTCGGGGCGTCTCAATGTTCGTGGACGGACAGGCAGCAATATGGGTGATCAAATCTCTTGAAGCGGGCCCCTCTCACTACATATTCGACCTTTTCCACAAGAGGCTAGACATGGTTGGGAGGCAACACAAGAGGATGAATCTGACAATTAAATGGGCACCGGGACACGAGGGCATTGGAGGCAATGAAGCAGCGGATGGCCATGCAAAGAGAGCGGCACAAGGGAACACAACGGCAGCCACAGGACTTCCCGCTCCACTACGGCATGCTCTACCACACAGCAAGTCGGCGGCGGCGAGGTTGTTCCTAGACAAACTAAAGAAACGGGCAGACAGGGAATGGGCCCAGTCCCCGAGATGCAGATGGCTCCTGGAAATCGACCCGAGCTTCTCACCGGCCATGTATCGGAAGATGACCCAATCTCTGCCCAAGAAACACGTCGCAATCCTCACACAGCTGAGAACAGGCCACATGGGACTCAATCATCATTTGCATAAGATCAACCGCGCTGACACCCCCATTTGTCCCTGCTGTCATCGTCACCACGAGACTGTCACCCACTTTCTCCTGTTCTGGCCAGCACACGACCATGCACGCCGGAAACTACGTCGAACGATAGGGCACGATGCAGGATATGTGAAGAAACTGCTATGAACCCCAAAGCACCTTCCGCTGCTCTTCCGTTACGTCAACGACACACAGCGACTTCGGCAAGCATTTGGACACATCCCCAACATCACGCACAAATGAAGCAGCTAACCCCACCGCCCCCCGTCATCCCACCACACTCACACCCCACGCACTACATACCGCGTGCTGTACACCCCACTCCGCATACCCCCGGCCCCACGGCCCTGACTTCCCCATCCTATATTTTATAATCTGCCCATACCCTGGTTTCAATTATTACAGGAGATACACTCCTACCGGGAATGGCACTGCCGCTTCCCACATGTTGCCTCAGGACTTCACGCACCCACTTGACATGACAAGTAGCACACATAACAGCAATCTCTACATACATTGTACTGTAAAGGAGAATAAACTAGGAAAAAAAAAAAAGAAAGAAAAAAAAAATGAGAGGGGAGATGATGGATTATGGTGCAGGGTATCTTGACTGCTGTTGCTATCACTATCACCATCGCTATTGCTATTGCTATCCTCATCGTCTGATAGCATATACTTGAGCAGTTGCAAGCTTGTCTGGGTATAGTGTTCCTTGAGAGCCTGAAGTAGCTGTTTCCGCTTTGTGGGGTGATCTCAAGCTGGGCAGGGAGGATGTAAATTGGGGAGCTGGGGCATTTGATTAACCAGTAGGCATGAGGGCGTGGTGTGTGAATACGACTTGCTCTGATATCTTATTGCTGTTTAAGCCTTTAGGTTTCACATTTGATTTGACAGCTTATTATTTAGACTCAGAATGCCGATTCCGAGTCCTAAATTTATTTAGGCTCGGTCTTTCAGGTCCAGCCCAGCCAACTTTTTCATCCAGAATCTATTGTCACGGCAATGGCCGATATTTGTTCAGCTTTGTCTGGCACCGCCATCCAAGACCAAGTTCAACCATTCCCTTCGAAGTTACTTCTGACTGTCGACGAGCTTTACAAGGGGGGCCATTTGTAATTCTCCACATTCTTCATCATCCAGGAGGTAGCCGCTGACCGACTTTCTTGTCCTAGGTAGCCGATCGCCACAGCATTGCAACTTTGCTGAAGCAAGTCAAGGATCCATATGAAAATCACGCTGACTTTTGGCGTGATAACAGATCTCTCCGATCCTGTTACCAGTGCCACGAGTTCTTTCGTCGATTTTGGGCCTCTTGCGATGTCATGGGCCCAATTGCCGTATGACCCCTCATTCCACAGTTGATCCGGCCGACCAACCGTTGTACCCCTCCCAATTTGCAGGCAGACCTAAAAATCTGTCTCCAATAAAGAGGGAAGCCCTCCATACGTCGAGAGCCAAAATCTACATTTAAAAATCAGCTTGATTTGCTAGCCATGGCTATCGATACCACACCAACCCCTGTCGGTGAAACATTTCCTGTCCTCCATGATACTCTCCCAAACGACTCCTCCCTACCCACCTTCATGGTTTCCACCACCCGGGGCTTTCTCCCTCACAATCCCATCACAACCCTTCCAAAGGATTTTAGCATTCTCGACTCCATACTCGCTCGGATGCCAGTCAAGACCACCGATGGCACTCCTGGTCTTCTGGCACATGGCACTCTTGGAGAAGCAGTTATCAATGAGCTCCCTGACCTGCGGGACATTATCGAAAAATACAAGGACGATTTGCCTTTGATGAACGCCCTCTATTGAGACTATTGTTTTCTGGCTTCAGTATATCTCTTGGAACCATGCCACCAGGGGTTCATCAAGGGAGTTATGGGCTTGGGAGGGAGACCCTTCCATGGAATATCGCTTTGCTGATTGCGAAGGTTGCTAACCTGTGAGTATTGGACTCCAAGGAATCTTTTATGCTCGGATTTCCACTCCTCACCTCTGGTTGCGGCTTTTGTCATATTTCAGTGTCTATCCATCATCCTATCTTGCGGTATTCCACTAATCCATTCTCCAGAGCCGGATTCAAACCATTCATGGAATATGCTGGCTCATATGCCCTCTTTAACTACCGCTTAAAAGACCCCGCCCTCAGCCTCAAGTATTCCAACCTCCACCTCATTCGAGCTTTCGAGCACGGTTTGGACCCCAATTCTTCTGAGGTTGGATTTGTGCTTGTGCATGTCGATATGGTCAAACATTCCGGCAAGCTAGTCGAGGGCGCCGTGACTGCTCTCGAAGGATGTAGTTCAGGAAATTGTGAGCAATTTGACACAGGGATGGAAGGGCTGGTTAGTGCTCTTGGGAAGGTGAACCAGGTCATGGATGGTCGGTGCTTAGCCCTTTGCCGCCACAAATTTAGGAAGGGCGATTTGGAGACTGACAAATTAACGATAAGGCATGTGGAAAAAATCCAAACCAAGCGACTACACCACCTTTCGCACCTTCATCTTTGGCATCGCCAGTCAATCCATGTTCCCTAACGGTGTCATTTATGAATGAGTCAGCGACGAACCCTTTTCATTTCACGGAGAATCAGGAGCGAATGATAGCATGGTAAGAATGCTTTCGTCTTTTCAGAATGTATCAATCTGATAGGTGTTTGAAAAGATACCTCTTTGCGACAACCTGCTCCAAAACACCATGCCCGCTACCCCTCTCACGGACATCCTCCAAGATTTCCACTCCTATCAACCAAGAAATCATCACGAATTTCTAGAATGGGTCCAAAAACATGCATCTGCTGTTAACCTCAAAGATTTTGCATTGAAGGACAGGAAATTGGCTGGTAAGATCGCTTCCCCACGGGTAAAATTTTGTGATGTCTTGCTGATACGTCTTCTTGTTTGGCACTATAGCTCTGTACCTCCACGTGCTCAACCAAGTCTGCGACTTCCACTGGCGCCACTGGTGTTTCACCCGCAAATACATTCTGAAGAAGACCTCTCACCCAACTGCCACAGGCGGCAGCCCTATTGTCACGGTGAGCATCCTTCAAATGCCCCTTCCACAGTCATTCCATTCATCCAGCTGAGATCAACACACACACTATTAAGTGGCTGCCCAACCAACTCTAAGCAGTGCTCGACCTCATCATGCAAGTCTACAAGGCATACCGACAGCGTGGTGGGCTGGGAAGCAGCTGCGACGACATCATCAACATGGTGAATGTACAGCGGGATATGTTGACAAAGGAGGTCGAGAAGGGTGGTCACCTAAAGCCCCCCGCTAGCCATCCATTGGCAGCATAGAACCCTAGCACCTTGTTCGGTTCAATGTGTGGGATCATACTACCCCAAGGATTCCTTCGTGGGCCGAGCTGAGGCATGAGGCATCCTCCTGCCTTTGCACTCGCCTCGGCCTCGGCTTCTTTGCGGTTGTATGCCTGGTGCATAGATTTATGTCAGCAAGTCACTGCACTCTAGAGTAATAGTAGAATGGGGAGAGGGAGGGAACTTGAAAGAGTGGGTAAAAATTTACAGCTGATTTCATAAACATGCGGAAAAGTTGAAAAAAGATTTAAGGTGTAAAATTTTGGACTTGGTGAGATTTCTCTTGTATCTCATGGAATACTGCATGGATTGAGATGATTATAGAGGGAAAGTTGTACTATTTCTTAAGGGCTTTCTACTCCTGTAATTACATTTGGATAATATTTGGTGTATGGCGAGTTGTAGATGAAATAACAGGGAAACCAGCACTTTTTGAGACCCAAAATGATATTGTCAAATTATGGCATCAAATGAGCTCCTATGAACAAGATTGTGGGGAGAAAAGTGTTCATTTTTTCAGGGGCTACAAGCACATATACCGTGTTTTTCTTTATTTTTGTGTTTTGAGCCCATATTTATAATTCTTGTGGTATTTTGATCTCACTGCAATCAAAAATAGTACAGATGTAATATTGGCTCAAAACACAAAATAAAGAAAAACATGGTATATGTACTTGTAGCCCTTGAAAAAATGAACAATTTTCTCCCCACAATCTTGTTCATAGGAGCTCATTTGATGCCATAATTTGACAATATCATTTTGGGTCTCAAAAAGTGCTGGTTTCCCTGTTATTTCATCTACAACTCGCCATACACCAAATATTATCCAAATGTAATTACAGGAGTAGAAAGCCCTTAAGAAATAGTACAACTTTCCCTCTATAATCATCTCAATCCATGCAGTATTCCATGAGATACAAGAGAAATCTCACCAAGTCCAAAATTTTTACACCTTAAATCTTTTTTCAACTTTTCTGCATGTTTCTGAAATCAGCTGTAAAGTACCGTGAAGACAGTGGCAAGCTTTCGTTTGGTGAGGAGAGCAAACATTGGCTGCCAAGACTCGCAGTCTTTCTGCAATGAGCTTGAGTTGAATGCGATGATGGTGAGGTCTGGCTGCACAAAAGCTGTTGGCGAGTCTGTGGTATATGCTGAAACACACCACCGGGGTCAGCACGACTCCATGAGAGCACATGGTGCAAGTAGATGGACGGTGGAGTGGGTCCGAGGCTGCTCACACACGAATGGGGAAGTCACGACGGAATCGGATAGGATATCATGAGATGGACTAAGACTAAGACAGGGAATCCTACATAAGGGATCCAACCGTGAGACCTAAGTCACGTGATGGACCAGGCACAACTACTCCAAGTGCCCCTCTCCTCCGTAGCGACGCCCTCGTCGCTCGTGAAAGACAAACAAAATAAAAGAGACAAAAAGAAACAGCTGAAAGAAAAGCAAAAAGAAACAGAAATGGAATGCAAAGCACACAAAGAAGCAAAAAGCAGGTGTAAACTAGTCTACCCCATATGAATCTAGTAACGGTGGGTCATGGTGAAAAAAAGGTGGAGACAAAGTGGTAGAACGTGGAAATGGAAGCGGTACGGCACGGCGCGGGGTCGGCAGGTGGGTCTCTGGACATGGGTCGACGCGAGGGTGCATGGGGCCGCCATACGATGCATGGGCGAGGCCGCGAACGTGTCTGTTTGGGGTGCGGCCATTGTGGTACGTTCCGTGCATGGGGCCGTGGGGGATATGGCCATGGGCTTGGTGCGGATGGACTTGCGTTGTCGGATACGTCGTATGGGGTTGTCGTATCGCGGGGATGGGCCGTTGTGGTGGTGCATGAAGGTGTAGGGGTGTGGGACGCGGGGCCGCGCATGTGTGGACGGGGTATGGTGGGGCGGGGTGTGCCGCTCGCGTTGGGGCGACTTTGCCGCCCGGTTCCTTCGTGGGGGCGTTTGATCGCGTTGGGAATGGGCGTATGGGGCCGTGAAACGAGTCGGCGTGGGGGTTGTGGGCGCGTGGTTGGGTTGTATGTCGTCGAGTTGTGCTGGGTGGGGCCAGATGTGTCATTCGCGTGGGCATGGGCTGTTGCGGCCGTGCTAGTGCTCTACACGCGAGAAAGTTGGCGCGGGCGTGTTGTGCTGGGCCCATGGGATCGAGGAAGAAGGTACCGACGTGGGCGAGGTGCGCCAGTCGACTTGGTGACGTGGCAGTTGGGCGACGTGGCAACGGATGGGTGGGCGTGAAAACGGAGATGCCGAAGACGGGGTAAGTGATGGAGTGGCTCGTGGGGCTGCTGTACGAACGCATGGGGTTTTCGAGCGTCTGTGTGTCCAGTAGGGAACCTGTGGGCGTCCGAATGAAAAATGGTGAGTCGAACACGGGGACGGTGATATCGAGGGCGCGCCTGGCTGCGCGACGGCGTTGTTGGATACGTCGTCCGGCTCGGCAACCTCTTGGGGGTGGTTTAACGAGGGTGGGGTGCTGTGGGTGCGCGTGGGTGGGCGGATTCTTGGTGGATGCAGTTGGTGACGTGTCTGCGCGAGGTGGCTGTGCGGAATGGTGAAGATGGGCGAAAAGTCGTGAGGGTGGTCGCGGGGCATGTAGCAGGATGCGAACAAGGTACTGGGGCTTTCGGAGACTGTCTTCTGTAGGGTTTTTCATGGGGGTGCTGTGGGGAATCGCACGGGTGGGGTCTCGGGGGGGTTCTCTGTTCTCGAAAAATCACTGGATCTGTGCAAAAGTCTTGGTGCGAGTGGAATGTGGTGGTCTCGTCTAGCTGCGTGGGTCGAATCGTGCTCTCATCACCACGATGGAGTGGGTCCGAGGCTGCTCACACACGAATGGGGAAGTCACGACGGAATCGGATAGGATATCATGAGATGGACTAAGACTAAGACAGGGAATCCTACATAAGGGATCCAACCGTGAGACCTAAGTCACGTGATGGACCAGGCACAACTACTCCAACGGGGTAAAAGTTCTTGATTGTGGTGGCCTATGATGTCTCTTGAATAGTAGTATCTTTGTGGTGGATAGGTTTTGTTGTCATGCCAGTGGTAGTGATTGAGAAGACAAACTTCTATAGTATCTCATAACTCATATCCATTGTTGCCTGCCTGTCCACAGGAGGGCAACAATGGATATGAGTTATGAGATACTATAGAAGACAAACTGCTCAATCACTACCACTGGCATGACGATGAAACCTATCCACCACAAAGATACTATCCATGACACTCAGTGACAAATGCTGTTTGGCAGCTTCCCTCCTCTCTTCATCAGGAAAAGGCCTGTCGACTTAGTCCCACTTAGTCAGCTTAGCCATGAAAGCAAAGGCAGATAAGCGGATAAATACCCTAAGGTGGATTAAGAACACATTAAGAACATGAATAAGAACACATGAAGAACTTCACTACTTTTTGCTTTTCGAGTCCTTAACACTTTTTAGTAGATATGATATACTTATAAGTGCTACAGAAACAAGTTGAAAATGCCAAGTCCACACTTTGGCTCTATTTGTTCACGGTTCATTTTCAACCGCATAGTACTCACCCTCTTAAACCACCACCACCACGACCTCCTTCTCCACCAGCAACCATGGCAGGACCCAGGTGGCGATGCAACAACAGCAACACCACCACCACCAGCGGCGGTGGTGACAACGCAACGTTATCACCACCAATAGCAGTGGCGATCCAACGGCACCATTGCCACCACCACCATGACCACCACAGGTGGCAACACAACAGCACACCACCGCCATCACCAGCACATGACATAACGGCGGCGACACAATGGCACCATCACCACCACTGGCAGCAGCGCAGACGCAACAGTGGCATCACCATCACCATCACCACCACCACCCACAATCACAACAGCCACGAGGAAACACACGATGAGCAAGAAAAGCAGTGGGGGGTGGTGTGCCCACCCCTGCTGTAGAAAAGCTACGTTTTTTTTCATTTTTCGTTCATCTTTCTATGCTAATTCCTGACCAATACAATGACCACTACTTACCACACCAACACCACTGGTGGCAGCATGGATGCATCTGGAGTGGGGGCATAACAGCGCCATCACCATCACCACTACCACCACCACCCACAATTGCAACAGCCACGAGGAAACGCACGACAAGCAAGAAAAGCAGCAGGGGGTGGTGCACCCACCCCCGCTGTAGAAAAGCTACATTTTTTTTCATTTTTTGTTCATCTTTCTAAGCTAATTCTTGACCAATACGATGACCACTACATACCATGCCAACACCACTGGTGGCAGCGTGGACACAACTGGAGTGGGCACAACAGTGGCATCACCATCACCACGACCAGCAGCGAGGATGCAAGCATCACCAGCAGCAGCAGCAGTGGGGGCGCAACAGCAGCATCAGCATCACCACCACCGGCAGCAGCATGGACACAACAGCAGCATCACCATCACCGTTGGTGGTGGCAGGGACGCAATGCGGCATCACCACCACTACCAGTGGCGATGCAACGGCTGCAACACCACCACATCAGCGATGGGGAGGGAGGGGGGCATGCATGTACTAATTAGCTATGGTATATAATAAATATGCTTTTTTATTATTCAACAACTGGAAAAAGATAAATAAGAAGAAAATAAATAAGATCTAAGCTATGCTAATTCTACAGTAAGAACAACTAAGTTGAAGTTCATCACAGGGATTAGCTTTTTTTCCTCTTAGTGGCCTTAGTCGTTTTAAGTCAGTCAAGACAGGCAAAGCTCGTTAAAGAGCTGATAAAGCTTATGTAAAGGCTGACTAAGATGACAGCTGTTTTCCTGATGTTGACTGCAGCAGGAAAAAACAAAGTCAAACATTTTGTCGAGGCAGTGGCATTTTGGGGATCTAGATCGTTGACTATGACACAGGCTGACGATCAGGCACTAGAGCATCCCACGTGCCACCGTCTCCAAAGATAAGGTGCACGTGGTCCAGCTTGCTGCGCTGACTAAGTTAGAGGATTTGCGGGCAAGAGGTTTCAATCCGGCGAAGGATCTCGTCAGAAGGCTACCACTTGCCCTGACCTCTAGACCATCTGTGCTCTTTTTACGGAGTACTACCTCTAAGCGTGTGTAGGGAGGGAGTGGCCCAGGCTAGACCCGGTAGCATGTGAGCATGATTTGTAATCGATACCCAATGTGGACCCAACCATTGGAGGATATTACTAATGGGGCACTGATCTGGTAACCGGGATGCATCCGGCGGGGATACCGAATCAGAGAGACGTCGAAGGACCCTTTCGGGATTCCTGCGCTCGCACATCTTATCGTACTCCTAGTTCATAGTGTGCTGGAGAAAGGCTAGAACATTTGATGGCGATGGATACGAGATCGGAGGAAGTTGCATGTGCCACATTTATTCCATTTTGATGGATAATGCTGTCGGCCAGGATTTCCGAGTCCTAAATTATTTAGGCTCGGTCTTACACAGGGTGCGCAGTAGCATACCATGTCACACAGTATCTTGAAAGTACTTGACAAGTATACTAAATATCATTACCATAACATTCAACATGGTATTGTAACAGTATTCAGACATAAACTACAATACTTGTGCTCAAATTCATCTGAAGGTATGAAGGCAAATGAGACTTATACCTTTTCAATAACATCAAGCCTTTTGTTTCACTACTTTTACTGTATCTACAGCAAAGTACCGTATAGTTCGGATAGAATACTTGCAGCCTAAGATGAATAAAAGTATTAAACTAGTAAGGAAGTTGTGCCACTTTCACTACTAGGATACCTTTTGAATCCTTTCAAGATACAGTGTGAAATAGTATAGTACTATTGCCATATTGTGGATTTAAGATACTGTGTCAATACTTTTAAGATACTTTTATTATAATAAAAGTACGGAAACAGTATCTTAAAAGTATTGACACAGTATCTTAAATCTACAATATGGCAACAGTACTATACTATTTCACACTGTATCTTGAAAGGATTCAAAAGGTATCCTAGTAGTGAAAGTGGCACAACTTCCTTACTAGTTTAATGCTTTTATTCATCTTAGGCTGCAAGTATTCTATCCGAACTATACGGTACTTTGCTGTAGATACAGTAAAAGTAGTGAAACAAAAGGCTTGATGTTATTGAAAAGGTATAAGTCTCATTTGCCTTCATACCTTCAGATGAATTTGAGCACAAGTATTGTAGTTTATGTCTGAATACTGTTACAATACCATGTTGAATGTTACGGTAATGATATTTAGTATACTTGTCAAGTACTTTCAAGATACTGTGTGACATGGTATGCTACTGTGCACCCTGTGTTATATGACCTGAGCCACCAAAATCAAAATTCCACTCTTGCAGCAAATGCCAAGTTTGGCCATGTTTACCTTCTCATTCATTTTTTTCTAACAAGACATTTATCCTTGAAATAGTCACAAAGAGTAGTGTATGTAAATAGTAGTAATAACTCTGAGGGACTCGGATATGCCATGCAAAGCAATGGCCCTCTAGCACAAGTGTGCTACACTGCCAGAGTCCCTCATCCTACCGCGCATTCTGAAGGCGCCTATTGATCCACACAGAATAACATGTGGCCAACCAACTGGAATTCCAAGAGACCCTACTAATTAGCATTGTGATCCAATCCACAGTGCTGGCCACCGTTTTCTTCCATTCTAGTGACCAATACACACTAAAATACAATTCCACAGTATCCCATATACTTAATGCAACGACGGGCCTCCGTCTCGAGGTACTCAACACCGTGTGAGACCAGAGACGAGCGCTTCGCTATCGCTTAAGGGACGACTGGACAAGCTCGATGTCTATGTTGCTCGTCAAAACACCATCGCTCGTTTGCCTCTTCTGGGGGTAACTTGATTTGTCGTATAGAAAGGTTGTCAGAGAGTGCTGTCGAGCACAGGGGGGTCAATGATGATGAAGAGGGGGGACTGATGATAGACGGGATAATGGACATGAACCATCTGTAGGGGATGCATCAGGAACAGTGACAAAGTATGCTGAGCGTGCTCACAGATGCCCGACATGTACAGTTGATTCATGCAAGATTTACAGCTCTGGCAGTGAAAACAATCTTATTTGTCGAAAATGATGGGCCAAACCGCCACTCATCCGGATTGTCTTCGTAGGGAGGGTTCTTGGCGGATATACCTAATTGCAAGAGTCAGTAGTGAATTAGGGGTTGCATTAAAAAGAGTGCTCACTGCGGCCAGTTTCGGAGTCGGAATTATCCTTGTTGGTGTCTATTGCTGGCGTGTCATCACCAAAGGTGCGAGTTGATGAGGCAATCTCCAGACGATCAGATTGTCCGTATTGAGAGCGAACTCCGGGAGGAACACCTACATTCCAGCACGGTCCGAGAGGCACCGGGAATGGGCGAAGCGTCTCACCGCTTGCGTCACTGCATTCACCACTGTCCCCAGCCCCGTCCCGACCCGCCACACGTCGAGCCTTCATTTTGCCCCTTTCAGCGGATGGACTACCTTTGCCACTGGCGTTCTTCCTCTTAGACTTCCTCCTCCCACCTTCCCTTGACCCCCCACCACCGCCTCTACCACTACTCGGCCCATCGCCTCTACCACCGCCACGACGACGACCGCTTGGCCCACCGCTTGGCCCACCGCTAGGGCCACTGCCACCAGAAGTTTTCAACGTGAGATGGGCGGCAATTCTCCTTGCCAATACGATATCTTCGCATTCAGACAAATCAGTTATTAGTCGTGCCATCAGCGCAGCAAAGATAGCCCCTGCGAAAACTGGAATCCGCCAGTAACGTTTCTCCTCGAAGGCTGCGACACCAGGTGCAAGCGGTACTATGCCAAGATTGAAGGGGGTATCCTCTTCAATGTCCAACGAGTCGAAGATGCGAGCGACATTCTTAGCAGTGGCGGAAGTGTTAGCAGGGGCTTCTTCGAATTTATTGTTATGAATGATGGACAGGCCTGGTAGGTATGGGGTAGTCATGATATTTCTAGCTGCTGTAGTTGGATCAAGGGTCACCAGCGTGAAAAGCCCTATGTATGGGATGATGGCGGCAGGGTTGGGTAATCCCACTGATGTCCCATCCAAAGCATCCACCAGAAGATCGAAGACCTGGTCGTCGAAGCCTCAGCTCAGCGCGGAAACCTGAACGGAGAACATGACGCACCTCGTGTAGCGGTTTCAGAACAGTCTTGCGAGTAGAGCTGACGTATTTTTCGAGGTACTTGAGGACGGGGATCGGGAGAGACAGGACAACGCGATTTTTGGTGAAGAGGGCGTGGCAATTTGGGCACTCTATGATATCCCATCTATCCGCAATTACAGAATACAGTTATCTTCACTTACGAACAAGGCCATTCATTAGTGCATTCCTTTCAAATCCTTCATGTAAAACGCCAAGTCTGACTGCATCCCGAAGCTAAGGAGCATTAATGTCAGAACTTGGACGATACTATACCATGACGCTACGAACCTGAGGTTCCCCCTGTGTAGCTGCATCAAGTAAATGCGCGCATTGAGTCGTGTCGATCCAGGCCAGGCAAATCGCACAGCGATATTGGTAGGTCTCGCGAATTTTGTTCCTAACAGACGCCGAAAAAGATGCTTGGGACTCTCCCGCCATTGTTAGGGAGATCGAGGGAGGTTCTGAGTTCTCAGTACTGACAGTGGTCTGGTGAATGATTCGAACTCGAAGCCATGTCGTGCATCGGGAAAAACCCGAGAAGCTAATTTTCGATAGGGAGTATTTGGCTCCCCGGGGAGCTACTTAGTCATCTGACACCCCTTGCCTTATATAGTTATAGCTAAGTAGCCTGATCAAGATAAATAAATTATTGCCTTTGAAATACCATTGGCAAAAATATAGTAAAATTAGATTGGAATAATGGAAAAACAATTGTTATCTTTTATAGAGTGGAACCTTAAGTATAGATAAGGAGTTGGTTTATTTTTCACCAACTACTTTACCAAACCTTGTGATTATTTATTCTGAAGGTCTAATATTATTGTATGTTTCATTGCTTAATTCTCTTGAATTTTCTCTCAAGTAATGGGCAAGCAAGAATTGATTTATCTTAATCAGGCCAGTTAGCTATAACTATATAAGAAAAGGAGTGTCAGATGACTAAGCGGCTCCCCGGGGAGCCAAATAGATAAATCCTTTTCAATAATAACGAGCAATTTTGTGAAATTATTGATTACTTTGATTATATAAATATTTCTTACCCCCCTTACCATATTTTCTTTAGAGCTGGTTTGTTACGGATCGCTTCTGCAGCGGGCTCCGGCAACAATCAACTTAACAGGGGGGGCGGTTTCCAGAGGGAAGAACAGCAGTTTCATTGATAGATAACACTGCTACAAGGGGGGAGGTTCATGGTCTAAAGTCATTGCGAGCAGTGGGGGTTACCCAAGACAAGGGGGTCTGCCCCAAGAACCAGACTAAACGTAAGGAAAGGAAAAGAAGAAAAAGTCCGAACCAACAACAAGAACAGTACATATAGTGGCTGGTCTTGAGGGGAGGTAAATAGGAATACAACCATGAAGCCACAACATGTCCAACTCTACCATGTGTTCACCATGAGGCGTACATGAGGTGTCCTCATGTCGATGTTCTCGCGATCCAACTGGAGGCCCGGGTGTCATTGAGGATAGAAGAGGTCCGGATGACTCGGATGATTTGTCATCGGATCATGTGACAAGCAGAATTGCCAATTCAGGGTCTACACTTGCTGTAACAGGCAAGTGCGCAGTTTGGCAAGTGCGTTGCACGGTCGGGTCAAAGATGGGTATCGTCCAGTGTGGGGTTGGCAATGAGGGTGTCTTGAGGTAGCATGGATATAGCGGCAAGGTTGGTATGAAAGAAAATGAAGGAATGTATAGAGGAAAAAACCAACTAGGACAATGGGCTAGTCGAGGTCAGACATATGAACAGCATAAGCTGTACCGGATGACGATGTCTGTTGATGACATATCGAGGAGCGGTGTCTTGTCCTGTTTGTGGAACAAGAAGGTCCACTTGATGTCGGTATTCGTCCAAGAAAGGGTATCATTGTAAACGAGTGTGGGAGGTATCAAGATGAAAGATGGAAAAGGATAAATGAATGTGGGTCCAGGTTTCGAGTCATGGCACGAGTGACAAGCTGTGGGAACAAGTCGTCGGGTACTGCATTGAAGCGGTGTCGTGTGAACAATAAACGATAGGGGTCGGGTCACTGTATTGGGAAGTCGTGTGGTCTATGGTCGAAGTTTGAATGTATGTGCTTCGGCGATGGTCGGCTTGGAGGGAACAGTGAATTGTCGTGTGATCGAGGATTGTTCAGAGTGCTCAAGCAGGTGAGGAATGTCGTCGGATCGTCAGGGAGGATAATGGTAGGCACAGAATACGAAAGTGGAAACCATATATCCAAGAATGGCAATTGTCAATTACGTGTTGATATATTGTTGAGGTGGAAGTCGGAAGTATCGATGGCGGAAGGGTTTCGGTGCCGATGCCAAAGATAGATCATAACAATGTAGAAACCGATCAGGAAAGTGATGGCGATGCTGCCAATGATAATTACGGTAATGAGCTGTTTCGGGAGTACAGCCATTGTGATCGGTTTGTCGTGGGATAGCGTAAACAAGATATCGAAGGGAAAAGACAATGTCGGTGACATCCGTCGGCAAGGAGACTATTCGGGTACAACGAGGTCACGTGGATATGTCCATGGTCGGTCTGGATTGTTCTAGAAGGTGGGACAAAAAGAGAACAAGAACAAGAAAGTACAAGGATGTCCGAATGAAGAAACAATGATATCGAAACAAAGACAAAGGACAAAATGAAATAAAAAAGGAAGGTGGCAGTGTAGAATCGTCATGGTAGGTATTGGAATGGGCATCGGGGTCGGAAGCGGAGATGGAAATGTAACATGGTTGTCAGTTATTTTGAGCCTATTACAGGTTATTTTGAGCTTATTACAGGTATTCTCTGTCGACAATGCTGGTTATTTTGCTTATTGCACTCCTTATCGCCGGCTCACAGCTAATATTACATGAAAAAAATTATTATTCAGATTAAAAAAGGGTATACATGTATACTAGTAGGTTAAAAAAGCAAACAAAAGAGAAAATTAGCAAATAGAGAAAGTCCACCAAACAAAAGAGAAAATGAGCGAATAGAGAAAGTCCACAATTATGTACAAGAAGGCGAGCAGTGACAGAGGGGGATATGGGAAGCAGGCAGGAAAGGAGAGGAGATAGCAAACATTAGTCCAATCACATCAAAACATTACAACTACTCAATAATGGCTCCCATCAATCAACTGCGATGTTGTGAACATCAAGGAAGGTTGTCAGCATCTTCTTGGCTATTGACTGGCATTGAGGCCCTATCAAACAACTCAGATCTAGATGATCAATTGTGTTGAAGTAAGACACCTTACAATACATCCTTGAATAGTTTTGCCTTGAGGAGATGGTAAGCACGAGGATTGTCGCACTCGATGGAAGCAAGGAGAGTAATGTGAGCCCCATAGACACTCATGAATGAATTTGCTGAGAAATCAATCGCTTGGCGATGACCGGTCCGCCATTCATTGAGGTCAGCATACACCTGCAACAAGGAGTGAGCGAGTGAGAGATTGACAATGGTGCATACATACAGCTGTTGCAGCTGACGTGATCATTGAGTCTGGTAGCTCGGGATCCGTAAATCCTTCTGCCGTGGGCATAAACAGGTTTTGATTAGCATTAACGATGTTTGAGTTGCGGTTCACATAGAAAACGGAAATGACTGTTGTGACAGCGCCATTCTGATATGGGCTGCGTATGTCCACTTTCTTGTTCTACAGAAAAGTGAATACAAAATGCCATTGTAGATCAGTCAGCTTACTGCAAAATTGCATGCGTAAATGTATCGCATTTTACTCAAATACCAGCCCACTTCATTGGCACAGCCAGCATGAAGCTTGAATTGGGGAATAACAGTTTGCTCGGCAGATGATTTGAGATTGTTCCAAAAAAGAGGGATATGCCCATTGAGCTGCCGATGATTAGCCAAGTGCGATTGAGCAGCTGAGTACTTACAATTTTGCCCAGAGTAAGAGAATAGTCTTCATCTGCCTTCAGACGTTGCCGGATTTCATCATAGCGATGGGCAACAGCCGCATTTTTTGCCTTCAGTTCCTTCACAGCTTGTAAGAGTGCTTTCTTGTGCCAGACAGTGTGGACTGTTGACTTAGGATAGAACTCAAGGAAACAGATGTTTGTAATGATGGATGGAATCACCTTGCACATGACAGCCTTCACTTCATGGGGTTGAGCAGTGAGGTTGACCTCACCAGAATGATCATGAACCAGACTTGTGTAAGAAGGCCAATTGTTCAGAACAAGAACTTCATTGTCGGCATCGCCCTTTAACTTGGTGCAAGGGCTGTCCTTATGCACAGTGTTGACTCGTTGTGAAAGGACCTGCATGATCACAGTTGTCAGATGTCAAACCTGTTGTTTTGACTATGAACCTGGTTCTCGTCCCGAACTCTGGTTTGTGCCTGAGCCAGCAACCATTAGTTCCTAGTGATGGCATGAATATATTACTCACCTTTGCTTGAGAAGCTTTGTTTGATTCCACTGCCTGATGGTTGCTGGATCAAAATTTTGCGAGTAGCGACGTTGCTCACATTGCCAACAGATGTTGCACTGAGGGTTGTGAGAACCGGAGTGGGAGTTGAAGCACCCTTATGGGAACCACGACCCTTCAGACTCTCTTCCATCCTTATCCACATTGGGCGCTGAAACAGATCAGACGTAAGTTAGCATCAAACTGGTTCAGATATTTTGGCATACCTCTGATGCTAGTTTCCGCGATAAGGCCCAACCATCTTGATTGGCGAGGATTTTCAGATTGTCGGTCTCGACTTCCTCATCAATGCATGAGTCCTGCTCCAAATCAGAACTGCCATCACCAATATTCCAGGCATGATCTTCCTTGTCATTAAGGCTGGCATTTGAACTTGGCTGAGGGAGATCCATGCCTGGGCCTTAAGGTGCATTGATATTGGACATCACGTCAAGTTGAATTCACTCACCGCTATTGGGTGCAGTTTGAGCCTGTGGCAGCTCCTGTGGCTCATCATTGGACTCGGATGAGTCTGGATCGAGCATAGGCTGAGGGGGTTCCGCTGGGAATGGGAAGTTTATATCAAATCATACCTAAAGCAGTCTGCTTACTGTTTGGTAAGGTTGTCTGAGTTGTTGATGGACCTGAAAACATGTTATGATACATGTTGCTTTATAACTGCAATGATTTTGAAGGTGTGGGAAAACACCCTACCTTTCCCCTTTGACTTCACTGAAGACTCTCCAGCTGGTTTGCAGGGGGCTCATCCTGTAGGCACTCTGCCTGTGGGCGCCCCAGCTGACCTCCAGACTATGGAAGGTGAGTAAACTCGACAATATACCGATTTGGAAATTACTTACGGGCTTTGCTTAGTGCTTTTGTCTTTGCTGGACGAGTAGGACGAGCAGCTAGACAGGAACAAAGATGTGTCCATGCTAAGTGAGTAATAGGGATCA
The DNA here is from genome assembly GCA_963556145.1 of Hygrocybe punicea. Taxonomy (NCBI): domain Eukaryota; kingdom Fungi; phylum Basidiomycota; class Agaricomycetes; order Agaricales; family Hygrophoraceae; genus Hygrocybe; species Hygrocybe punicea. The sequence goes on from OY744464.1 coordinate 463,114, forward strand.
TAAGATGAGATTGGTTCACTTACCAATGGCTGTTGTCTCTTCCAGCCGGGGCTTTTTACTGCTTTGTAATGGGACATCGACTTCAGAATTGGCTTCATAGTGGGCATCAGTGACTTCAAGCTGCTGCCATTGAGGAGTTGGAGGTGCTGTAGCCTCGTCATCACTCAACACAGTTTGAAGCTTGCGTTGACCTCTTGCCAATGTTGCCATGATGAATGGATAAAATGAAGTATCGGATATGAAGGAGTGTAGCTGAGTAAGTTGGGTTTTCTCTTTACTGGCTGGGCACAAAATTCACTGCCCTCATTTTATGTTCAGTTTTGGAGCTTTGAAGCCAGTATTGACCGTATCCCAGTAAAATTTTCAACAGTTTCATTGAATGATCTAGACTAAAATAAGTGTTGGCACAGACACCGCGATCTCGATCCCTCTGTCGCTTGAACTGGGTTCACTTGTTGAACATTCCCCAATGACATGTGTGCTTGTCATTTTGCTGTAGTAGTAGAGCTGATATTCAACAGCACTTGTCTGTTGTCATCCGCCAGCCAGTGGCCTGTCTGTCGTTATCCTTTCACTGCCCTCGTCAATGTACGTATGACTACTTAGCGAGTTTTCATGATCTAGACAGATTCGGCCCCTGGTTTTTTCTTCCAGAATTTTCTTCATGCCTCACCGTTTGAATATGGCAACTCTTGGAGAAGTCAGCAATGGTTAGACTGGCTGGCTGCCTTTCGCAATGCCCCTGGTAACTATCCTCAACCGCAAACCATATCTGCTGATTCATATTTCCTTTCCAAGCAGATAAACACTCTCCCTCCTTCGCAAACTTGACCACAACGCTCCATGAGCTTACTTTGCCCTAGCTGCTGCTGACACTTCTTGCATACCGGTTTCACTCTGCATGGTCTCCACTCATCAAATCAGCAATGCAAAAATGCCTACCATCAAGCGATCATCCTCAGAGATTTCAAAGGATCGCTGGATGATGATTCTACACCTGAAGATGACATCGAAGATGATGCCCAGGCACAAATGGACAACCATCCAGACTTCAATTGGCTGGAGAACAGCGAGCATGAATTTTCTGCGGCAGGGCCTGATCCCTCGGACATTGACACCAATTCTGACGTTGACACTGATTTAGATGAAGAGGACATTGAAGAGGATGCTGATATTCTCCCGTTTGATGCTGAAGTTCAGCAGGCATGGTTTCCATCAGCAGAACCCAATCTTGTGGACAAGCTGGAAGGACCTCCACTTGAGGGTGAGCTGCCACCCAGCAATGACATCTTCATCAAGTCATTCACTCGAGGACAAGCCGGTGCTCCAGTCGAAAACCATGATATTCCAGCCCAACGAAGCTATCAGACCAAACTCAATAATCCAGACAACACATTTGAACCCTTCGCTTCCAAGTTGGACTAGGAGTTTGCCTGGTGGGCAAAATTACATGGCTCAAGCTCAACAGCTGTCACTGATCTTCTAAGGATTGAAGGAGTACGTGAAAATATATGATATTTCGAATGTTTGATGCTGACACTTGTTCTATTTAGATACAAGAACGACTCGAGCTCTCATATAACAACTCCCGTGAACTTAACAAAATCATCGATACTCAGCTACCTGGTCGCCCACGTTTTATTTGCAAGGAAGTTGCCATTGCTGAATGTGCATATGAGATTTATTGTCAGGACGTCATAGAATGCATTAGATGCTTGTTCAGCAACCCTGAATTTGCACAATACCTTGTCTTCGCACCTGAACAACATTATACTGATCGAAGCAAAACCATTCGCATCTACCATGAGATGCATACTTGGCACTGGTGGTGGGACATGCAGGTGAGTAACGTGGCATAAGGATACATGCTATTTCTCATATTGTTATTCAGAAACTCCTTGAACATTGGAAACCTGGAGCCACAATCATGCCACTCATCATATCCACTGACAAGACTCAATTAACACATTTCCATAACAAGTCAGCATATCCTGTGTACCTAACAATCAGAAATATCCCAAAGGCAATATGGTGAAAGCCTTCCCAGCATGCCCAATTTCTTGTTGCATACTTGCCCACAACCAAGTTGGAGCATATGTCCAATAAAGGCTCAAGACATCGAACAATTGCCAACCTCTTCCACTCCTGCATGAGTAGAGTATTCATGCTGCTCATACATGCTGGCCTCCATGGCGTCGTCATGTCTAGTGGTGATGGCGTGAAGCATCGCGTTCACCCAATCTTTGCGGCACATGTTGCTGACTACCAGGATCAAACCCTTGTGACAGGTGTCAAAAGTGGGGAGTGCCTGAAATGCGAAACCCCTCGCGATGAGATCAGCAGTATCGACACACCCCTCCAACTGCGCAACCTTGACAAAATTCTTGTGGTACTTGTGCTGGCTGACAATGATCCAGCTCAATTCACACACGCTTGCCTTGAAGCAGGTATTAAACCTATTTATGAACCATTCTGGACGCATCTCCCGTTCCTGAATATTTTCAAATCAATGACACCCGATATTCTCCACCAAATATTACAGGGAAACCTGAAACACATTCTCAAATGGCTCAAAGCCATTTTTGGAGCAGCAGAACTTGACGCCCAGTGCCAACAACTTCCCCCAAATCACAATGTCCGACACTTTCTGCATGGCATCTGCAAATTATCAAAGGTGACAGGAAAGGAGCATGATGAGATGTGCCAAATCCTTCTTGGCATCCTTGTTGATCTTCGGCTACCAGGCAACCAAAATGCTAGTCAACTTATTGGCTATGGCAATCGAGAGTGATCAGCTCAAAACTGTAAATTCCGGAGTCATATTGACATTGAAATAAGGCCAAACCCAAAAGTAAAAAATAAGAATACATTTATTGTGTGACACAATTCCAGAGGCTTATTTTAGGTGTCGAAAAATGTGTTGAGCGCGATATCCCATTGATGAGGTCATAAAGCAATGATTATTATCTATGAATACACATAAAAGCTATAAAGATGTCATAGGGTGGGGGGTGGGCAAAACTAGTGAGGGAGGAGTGGGAGAGGACAGGAAGAGGGTGGGAGGTGGTGCAGGAGGGTGGGGTAGGCTGGAGAGGCTGGAAAAGGGCAGGAGAAGGACGGAGAGGGTGGGGAGAGAAGGAGGATGTGGGAGAGGGCTGGAGAGGGCAGGAGGTGGTGGGAGAGGGCTGGAGAGGGCCGGAGAGGTTGGAGAGGGCGGTGGCTGCACAGGAGCTGCACAGGAGGGTGGGAGAGGGACTGTGTGGAATTGCTGGTGCACGTGGTAGGAATGGGGCTTGCAAAGGACGAGAGAGAGCCAGACCATTCTGGATGGAAATTGTCCATTTTATGGTGCAGTGGGGGAGGCTGGGAGAGGGCAGGGGAGGGCAGTTGATAGTGGTCAGAGATTGTGATCTGGCAGAAGAATTGGTTAGTAACTGATAGTAAAATATGTTACTTACCTGCCCATGTATCTGCAGCCTGCATGTCATCGACAAGAGTCGACGATGACGAATTGTCGACGATGGTGTGGCAACGCGAAATTCAGAAGTTGCCGGGTTCCAGAAAGTTCAAGGTGCAATCCGGCGACTTCCAAGTTGTTTTCCTTCCTCGACATTTTCAACTCCTCAACGTTTTCAACATTGAGCAGATAACCTTGTTTCATTGCTGATGCCTGGGGAGTGGTTGCACAGTGTCTGTTTCCAGTGACCAGGTGAGGAAATTCAATTCTTGATATAGCTTGATACCATCTAATTCCTCTGCTAGATTGTTGACGCTAGCAAAATGCCCCAGAGCCGTCAACTGCCCCCCATCTGTCTCCATCTCTCCTCAGCTCTCTCTGTCCCTCCTCTGCCCCCTCCCACCCTTTTCCTTCCCTCCCCACCCTCTCCAGCCTCTCCGGCCCTCTCCAGCCCTCTCCCACATCCTCCTTCTCTCCCCACCCTCTCCGTCCTTCCCCTGCCCTTTCCCAGCCTCTCCAGCCTACCCCACCCTCCTGCACCACCTCCCGCCCTCTTCCTGTCCTCTCCCAATCCTCCCTCACTAGTTTTGCCCACCCCCCACCCTATGACATCTTTATAGCTTTTATGTGTATTCCATAGATAATAATCATTGCTTTATGACCTCATCAATGGGATATCGCGCTCAACACATTTTTCGACACCTAAAATAAGCCTCTGGAATTGTGTCACACAATAAATGTATTCTTATTTTTTACTTTCGGGTTTTGCCTTATTTCAATGTCAGTATGACTCCGGAATTTACAGTTTCAAGCTGATCACTCTCGATTGCCATAATTAGACTTTTTCTATTTGGCCCAGTATCCTATCCACACCTCTGAGACTCTCACCTCCCTTGAAGATGCCCTCAACCGCTTTCATGCACACAAGGACATTTTCATTGAGCTAGGTGTACACGAGGCCTTCAACATAATCAAACTTCACTCACTCCGTCATTATGCAGAAGCAATCAAGGTTTTCGGCACCACTGACAACTACAACACACAAGCCACTGAGCGTTTACATATCGATTATATGAAGGATGCGTATTTGGCAACCAACAGGAGGAATGAATATCCACAGATGACACTCTGGCTAGAACGGAGAGAAAAAATTCATCGTCACACCAATTATATTTCTTGGCGAACCACAGACAAACCCACCAGCAAGAAAGCCTGGAAGTGCGCCAAATTTGAACTTGATCGTTCTGCAAGACTCCCCAAACATCCCACCGCCAATTCTGTATCACTTGAATCACTTGCAGCTGACTACGGTGCAACTTACATCCGCGACGCATTGGCTCGGTTTATCATTGCCACTAATCACCCAGATTGGAGTACACGCAATGTTGAGGAAGGCACACTCGATATATTCCTCCCATTTCAATCTCTTCCTGTTTACCACAAAGTCAAATTCCTTGGCAAGGTTGATGGCAATTCAGTCATTGTTGACGCCATACATGCAAAGCCCGCACTACAGCATAAGCACCGTAACCATGTATTCAAAGGTCGATTTGACACCAGTATTGTAAATGTTGGTGGAGGAGGAAACATTGGCATCACAGGTAATATTTTGTAAGCCTGGAAACTTTGACGGTGTCTTACATTAGTTTGTAGGCTATCGTGTTGTCCAGGTTCAGGTGATCTTTAAACTACCCGATGCCACTATAAAACAATTTTTCCTTCCTCATCTTCGACCACCTCAGCATCTTGCATACATGGAATGGTTCTCACCATTTCCAAGAGCTCCTGAACCACATCATCTCATGTACAAACTTACTCACACCATTCACAATGGTCAGCGGCTTGCAAGCATTCTCCCAATCCAAGGCTTTCGGTGGAGTGTGCATCTTTTTCCGAAATGTGGTCCCTCCATTCCCTGGCACTGGACATCTGACACCATCTTGGACGAGTGCCTGGCATTCCTTGTCAGTCTGTTCAGTGATAGGGATGCATACCTGACAATCTGTTAGAATTTCTGTGCTGACCTTCAAAATATGGGTGGGTGTTCCACGACAGTTGCAGTCAGGAGATATTTACGCAGCTTGCAGATGATTTTATGAGTTGTTATCCAATGCTATGAAACCACCCTTGCTGGAAATGGGGTCATAAATCATGTGCTCCAGGTATTCCACCCCTCCAGAAACACACAGCTGCCGTCAACCCCCCCCCTCCCCCCCCTGCCCCCCATCAACCCACCACTCTCCAGTCTCTCCCCCTTCCCACTCTTCCCCCACTACCTCTTTGTCAGGAAGATACCATCACTGGTGGCTTCCAACTCCAGTCTCCAGTGAGTCCAGCCTCACCAGTCCCATATGCACCGTTGTTAGGAATCAGCACAGGGATCTCTCCACCATCTCACATTCTTGAAAAGTGCAATCGCAACCTCAAGCTATTAGCTTCCAGCAGAGTGAGCTCATGCAGGGTGCGATGTTGCCACTAGTCACGTTCACTGAACACCTGCAAGGATGATGACCACCAATGACATTTGCCACACCACCAGAACCGTTCTAGGCATATGCACGGGTTTTTCAACCCACACGGGTCAGGCCCCCAGGTACTCACAGGTATGGGTACGGGTAGAAATCCTGACCCCACCATAAACCCGTACCCCAGCAAGAAACCCGCGGTACCCATACAGGTGCCTCATGTATAAAGCTTCCATATCAAAAGTTTCGGGTATTTTACTGTTCAACCATGGCTCCCACAACCAAAAAATCCAAGGGCAAAGCCACTGGCAAAAAAACCACTACAATAGAAAAGGTAAAAAGCACTCTGACAGGCTCAAGAGCCACATCCTCGAAGAATCCCTCCCGAGCCCCAACGCAGGTGATGTCCTCTTGCAATCCATCAAGAGCCCCCACCCGAGTGACAGGAAACCGCTCTTGAGCTGCATCAGTCAGTGATGAACCAGATGACACCCCAAGCCATATCAGAGGTGTTCTTGATGACAATGACGACACCATTATGCGTGAAGCCACAGATACTGAGAATCCCGCAGCTGGGAATATGTCAGAACCAATTGAAGTCGATGATGCCGAGAGCAGCGAGGAAGATGCTGAAGCTGAACTCAGTACGAATTCAATTTCGGCATCAATCTGATGGCGCTCACCTATCTGACCGAAGAATGCCTCATGAGGGATTGGACAGCACCAATTTATGCTTTTTTCGATCCAATCCCTGTGGTCAGTCACATCGATGGCCAGCGATGCCACACCTTTCGCTGCAATGCAAAGAACTGTTTGAATAGAACACGTGAGGTCAAAAGGTACCTGGACAAAGGGGATAAGAATTCTACCAGTAACATGCGAAAGCATGCCAAGAAATGTTGGGGTGAGGAGATTGTGAAGCTTGCCGACAAGGCCCAAAATGCTGCAGAGGTGCAGGAAACAATGGTCAGAGGAACATTGAACCCACAGTCCATCACCGCTGCATTTGAATGAAAGGGGAAGGGGATGGTCACCTACTCACATCGCCAGCATACCAAGACTGAATCCTGAGCAGAGATCGTCCGTTGGGTCTCTGAAACTTTACGGCCATTCCAGATCGTCAGCGATCGTGGATTCCAATGTGTAATGAAGACAGGCCGTCCTGAGTACTACATACCATCACCATCAACAGTTTCCCGAGATGTTAAGCAAGTCTTCATCAAGGCACGAAAGCGAATCGCGAACATGTTACAGGTACTCGTGTTGTTTAGTCTGTTTTAAAATCAAAGCTGAAAGTTACGTACTTGCAGCAGCATGATGGCGCCATGAATTTTGCAACCGATGCCTGGACATCGCCAAACCATAAGGCCTTTGTTGCCGTTACAGCGCACTTCGAAATTGATGGCCAGCCTGTGAGCTTGTTGTTGGATATAGTGGAAGTTGTGAAGTCACACTCCGGATTGAATCTTGCCGCAGCATTTGGCAAGATCCTGGATGACTTTGGCCTAAGTGACAAGGTGCGTCAACAGAATGGACAATAAGCTCACCCTGATGTTCGCGTAGGTTCTCGGCGTCACCTGCGATAACGCATCCCCAAACAACACAATGATTGTTGAACTTGCCGATCTCCTCGCGAGTTTTCCTGGTGATTCAAACCGATCACAATGCTTCCTGCATATCCTCAATCTGGTTGCCAAAAGCATCCTCCGTCAGTTTGATGTGCCTAAGAATGATGGACAAACCTTGGATGATGCGGAGAAAGAATTGGCAGAGCTGGCAAGCAATCTGGAGGAAGAGGAAGCCTTGACTATGCAGGAGCTAAACAGCGATGAAGATGATGATGATCTCGATGGGTGGGTTGATGAGCAGACAGAGATGACACACGCAGACAGGTCGCAACTCGAGGTGAACGTTCGGCCTGTGAGATTCTTACTCGTCAAGGTGAGCAGATCTGCAATGAAAAGAAAGCATCCCTTTTCAGGTAAACTACAGCTTCGGAAATTGGCCTTTGCAATCAAAAATTCCATGACAATTGTCCTGCCCGAATGGTTCCGGATCCTTGAGAACTTGGAGTTGAAAAGTCGGATGATGCCCAGGGATGTCAGAACTCGCTGGAATTCGACATATGACATGTTGACGTTTGCAACTGAATACTGAGCAGCCATCGATGTGATCAGTGGTGATCGCCAGTTGGGCCTTCGAAAGTACAAGCTGAACGAAGCAGAATGGACGCTTACAGTGGAACTTCGGGATGTGTTGAAGGTGAGTGCTAAGTGCCGGCTAATTTGCAAGTCTCACCTGGACAACTTTAGGTTTTCAAAGATGCCACGCTCTTCTTCTCACGCTCTACACCACATCTTGCCACAGTAATCCCAGCTATGGACCACATTGATCAGAAACTGGCCACTGATGCACTTGACTTGAAATTTGGCCTCGCCATCCGTGCTTCTCTTTCAATTGGAAAACGCACTCTCAACCGATACTACAACAAAACGGATGACTCAGAAGTATATCACATCACGATGGGTGAGTACTGTTATTCTACCATCAATATTACTAAACTATGTGTCGAGTTACAGTTCTACACCCTCGGCACAAGCTACAATATTTCAAAAGAGCAGGCTGGGAGGATGACTGGATTGAGGCCGCAAGAGCAATCATTCAAGATGAATTTGAGCAGTCATATGCTGGGCGAAACCAGGAGAGGCTGCCCGAGGTTTCTTCAGACCCCAACAACACTCAGGTAGGCAGTCCATGCTACAACTGTATCATGCAAAAGCATTGATTGTTGTCAGCAGCCTGGGCTGCAAGACGCAAATATCTTCGACAACCTCCCCTTGCTCTCAGCACCCCTCATCGATCTGCGCAGCGAGTTGGTACATTATCTTAGCACTGACATCGAACATGTCACAGATGTTTTGATGTGGTGGACTGAGAGGCGTGCGATGTTCCCATGTCTCTCCCGGATGGTGCTAGATTATCTAACAATTCCAGGTAAGTCATATACTACTTCGCTATCTGATAAGTGGAACTCATTTTCATGGCAGCAACTTCAGTCGACGTTGAGCGTGTTTTTAGCTGAGGACTCCTCCTTCTCTCACATGTGCGGAGCCGGCTTTCTGTACAATCAATCCAAGCACTCTTGTGGCTTGGAGAGTGGAGCAGGAAAGGCTATGTGAGGAATGGGGATGTGATGTCCGTGACTGTGGAAGACGAGATTGATGGAGAAGAACCTGAGTTGCCAGAGAACTGGGCCAGAATCAACTTGTAGCAGTCTACTCATGTATTGTACCCGTGACCCGCAGTATTACCCGCGTTACCCGTGGTACCCGTTTCCGAAAAAGTCAGACCCCCAACTTTACCCAACCCGTAGGAGCGGGTACGGGTTTTGGGCGGGTCGGGTACGGGTTGCTAAAAATAACCCGTGGGTAACCTGTGCCAATGCCTACCAGAACCCACTCTCAAAGCTGGAACCTTCCTCACAGTTGCAATGGCCCCACCCCACGGTGCCTCGTCCCCATTGAAGACGAGAGGTCAGGGGGTCCTAATCTCTCACATTGCCGCCATGTGCCCCCACCCCCAGTTTTTTTTATCACCAAGCCATGCCCTCCCCCTGCTGTTTTCAACTACGCCCAATTTCAATAACAAAATGTGCCCTGTTACCGTTGAAAATGAGAGCATGCGGTATCCCAATCCCCTGCATCGCCGCCAGGTGCCCCCAACCCTCACCCCCAGGTTTTTATCACCCAAGCCACATCCTGCCCCGCAGTTTTCGACTATGCCCAACTTGGATAGGCCTACAGCGACTCGTTACTGTTGAGACCCAATCCCTCGCATCACCACCATGTACCCAACCGCAACCCCCAGTTTTTTATCACCCAAGCCACACCCACTCCTATGGTTTTCGACTGCCCAACTGACAGTGTAGGATCCTACCAATGCCGTCAAGCTGGCCACTCGGCCACTCCCATCTCCTCTATTCCCACTTGTATGCCAAGGCGACCCCATTCAGTTTGAGACCCTTATTCTCAACCACTATGTACAGTAAACTATGAATGTTACTCCATCTCATTTCTGATAAGTTACTTGTAATCATCCCAAATAACGTGTGTAACAATTGGTTATGTCAATAACATCTTATCTTGAGTTTATTATCAAAAATTAGAATCTGGGGTTTTTCCTGATGTGGTCTCATTCAACATTCAACAAACCCAGCCTTGATATCGATGTTGATGACCTCATTGCCTCAATGAACCTGGATAGAGGACTGCATGCTGCAGTCCAGGAACTTACTCAGGACGAACTTGCCACCCCCTTGGGCGATCTTGCTAATCATGGCTATCTCCCTGCTTCCACCATCGAAAAGGCCAGAGTTGATCTTCCATCATTCTCTACTGCGAAATGGTCTGATTTTGCCCTGGAATGTCGTCTACCGAGAGTTGCCTCATCTCTCAGTCTTGGGACTTTCATGACCCCAAAGTATTGCCTCCCACCATCTTTGCATGAGGCCATGCTTGAAAATGCTTGGCATTGGCAAGACGTCTATCGTGAGAGGATGTTTCAAGAAAGGGAAGTGGAAAAAGTGAGACTTTTGGAGCTGGTACGTCAGCCAAACAGTGACTATATGCATTGTACTCATTCATAGTAAATGATGCAGTACATTGTTCCCTTATTGGCATTATTTCAAGGCCGAATCTTCGACAAGCCTGGGCAGGCAATGGATGGACCCAATATTCAATTGGAGGCAAAGTTGAACATGTAGTTGTTATGAATTTTCCTTATGTGGGCTTGTTGATATTCAATAGATCTTCATGATTGGTGGAATCCTCTTCTTTGTCATTGAAAATAAGCTTAACACTCCGAACAATAACATTTTGGCCCAGGATTTCCTCAAGTTTCTATGTGCGTACCTCCTATTGCAATAAACTTGTTTGGCATTGAGCCATCACTTAGTGTCCCCGATATTTGATTGTGATATTACTCATGCATTTCTAGTTTTCATATGAAAGTTCCACACCTGGATTTTCCAAAGGATCTTCCTCCCAGGAGATAAATTTTTGAAATGAATTGATCAACTATTTGACTCTATCCATAGCAACTTACTAGCGAGGAGAAGGAAGGTGACACCCACAAATCGACTCATCAGTGGGATGCCACACTTCAGTTTGCCAACTTTTGTGTTGAGAAGTTTCAAGAACCAGTCACCAGTGCTGAAGACATCAAAAAGAGGGCAAATAGTGTGTTGGAATGGTTGACCAAAAGGTAGCCTCCACTATGGCTGTTTTCCAGTCCATGAAATGCTCAAGCCATCATCCATCCCTTGCCAGTGGTCATTCTATTCCTTGCGCATCCCCTTTCACGGTGCGTGACCAGCCAGACATTTGCTTTGTGACAACTTGATTTTCCCTCAACCCTGGCTTTAAGATGCCACCTCTAACACTACAGAACTGGAGGGTAAGGAGGGCTGTAGAAAACAACCACAATAGCTAGAAGGAATTCTGGTGTCACTAATAATGTATATATAACAATATTATTATTATAATAGGCCTCATTCCCATCAGTCACAATTTTAGCTTTGGAACCTATATGAGAGTGTGACTGTCACCCAAAATAGCTTTGATTCGGGGGGTGGCCTGACTGCGTGATGAACCTCCAGTCAAAACAGTACACTGGCAGTAATTCATTTTATTCCTATACTTTATCCTTTGTAGCCTTAGTCAGTATCCACTGCATATACCTGTTAGGTAGTCGTTACAGTAGTTACATGTCTACTATGGTTGCTCAACAGTATACATACTTCATCCATTATCCTTTACCTCAAAAGTATATAGTATATATTTGATTTTACCTTTATATGGTCTTTTTCACCTCACCATTTTTCAAAATTGAGCTATGGTGCGAATCACCTAGTCACCACCAAAATGTTACAAACATTTGGGAGCTTACATAAGTAGACATTTTTCTTAGTTGTCTTGCCAAAATGCTCCATTTAATGAGAGGAATAAATTCCCAAGACAGATTTTTTATTGGGTCAAAACTGACAGTGTTCAATTTTTTGTTGAGGCTGAAATTGGCGTTTTACCATATATAGTGCATTATATAATATATCAGTATATTACACATTGTACTAAACAGGAAATAACATTGACGATGGGCCTTATATTTAGTTTGAACTGAATGCCTTTGACCTTTATTTGAGTGTTTGGACAATTTTCCCATTTTTTGTCTATTATCTGTGTTTTTTTTTTTTTTTTTGCCTGAACCCCAATTTGGCGTCTGTCACATTTTGGTGGTGACTAGGTGATTCGCACCATAACCCAAGAGCAACCCCATTTATTTGCAAAAAGGAGTATATTATAATTAGGGCCTGTTCAGCAACTCGGTAACCAAGCACTCCTAATTGTTTCCGAGACATGCCAGACATGCCGGACATTGCTGACAAACTCCGTTTCCTTCCTGAGCTGTGCGTATCTGTTATCATTTCATCATTGCCTCAGCGGAATGGTCGACTCTGATTCTGATTCTGACGTCTTCGGTGTTGGTATTGACGATCTGGCCATTGTTGGTTTTTTTGGCTTTGTTTGTCGTACTGCTGTGGCCTGGGCTGAGACTTACTACGACAAAATTCCGCATCACAATTCTGCATTCTCTGGAGTTGCGTGGGTCAATGAACTCATGACGGGGCACCCTGATCGCATCAAAATCGCTCTTGGAGTGCGTCTCCGGGTGTTCCAAGCCCTTGTTAAAACACTACAGAAGATGGGCTATAAGGATATGAAACACGTCACCCTACCTGAGCAGCTTGCGATATTCCTTCATGCTAGTGTTGGGGAAGTTCGGTTTGGTCCGGTTTGGGGCCTTTTTGCCCAAACCGGAAACCGAATGGTCCGGTTTTCCACCCAAAGTCCCCAAACCAGACCGAAACCGATGCAAACGGTTTGCATCGGTTCGGTTTCGGTCCAAACGCGGTCTGAACCGCGGACCACTAGTGCTCAGTGCCCCTGCACCATTCTGACCTCGCAACAGTGCTGCGCACGTCAATTGACGTGGCCAGCCTGTTTGCGAGGTGAGATTGGGGTGCTGGGGTGCTGGCACACCCTGCGCCGGCATTGAGCCGCACGCGGGCTTCTCCATGGGTGTCCCGACGCGTCACACGCGTTGTACATGCGATGTGGGTTGACCGCGTTGGCCGTTTTCGGTGGACGCGTGATGGTGGTGGTGGTGGTGGTGGTGGTGGTGCCCCACGCGTCATACGTGTTGTGCACGCGACGACGGCTGGGCCGCTTTGGTTGTTTTCGGCGGACGCGTGGTGGTGGTGGCATAGGAGCCTCTTCGCGAGGGTGTCCGGATGCGTCATACGCGTTGTACACACGACAACGGCCGGGTTGACCCCGCGTTGGCCTTCCTCGGTGGTGTTAGTGTTGCGTGGTGGTGGTGGTACGGTGCCGCGTTCTATAATGGACGAATAAATCAGTGAAAAAATGAATAAAGGTACATACCACGAAGGAGCGGGGTGGATGCACCACCCCTGCTGCTCTTCCACCTTGTTGACTCCACCCCATTCACGTACGTTTGGCGCGCGTTTTGAACGCGTTTGGCGTGGCGCTGGGGGTGGGCCATGGGCGTTGCTGTGGGCGCGTCCGGCGTGGCGTTGACGGTGGTTGTAACCGTCGCCGTTGTCATTGCCGTTGTCGTGGTCGTTGTCGTGGTGGTGGTGGTGGTGGTGGTGGTGGTGGCCGTGGTGCATCAACCTGTAATTTGTAAATGCATTAGTTAAGTTCGAATAAATAAAAATAAAAAACATACGCGGGCGGCAGGGAGTACCCCGCCGCCCGTTTTGTCGACCTCGGGTGCTCCATCGTCTTCGTTTGGCGTATATCGGGGGTGTTGTTGGTGGGGTTGGTGACTTTGGGTGACTTTCGAAGTCAGCCATGTAGCCGACTTTGGACTGTCGGTTTGCGGTTCAAACTGAGTTTGAAACCGTTTCGGCCCGCGGCCAAATCTCCAAACCGGAGACTGAACGGTTCGGTCTCAGCCGAAATTTCCCAAACCGAAACCGAAACCGGCGGTTTCGGTTCGGTCTAAACCGGGTTTGGGTCGGTCTGAGACCGAACTTCCCCAACACTACTTCATGCATGCGTCACTGGTAACACAATTCGACAACTTAGTGAGCAGTTCCAACATGCCAATGGTACCATATCCAAGTCAGTTCCCCCATCCCCATTAATTTCAAGTTTAATGACCATCTTCCTGCAGCTGCTTCTGCAGGATGCTTCTTGCCTTTTCATCCTCACCATTCTATACGAAATATGTCACTCTTCCAAAGCGCGGTGATCCCACTGACCCCGAAATATCCAGCAATCCAAAATTTTTCCCATACTTCACTGAGGTGTTGGGTGCTGTCGATGGCACTCACATCAATTGCGTCCCACCCAAAGCTGATCGAGCTGCATCCCATAATCGCAAAGGTTTCTTGTCCCAGAACTGCCTGATGGCATGTTCGTTCGACATGCGATTTGTTTATGTTCTCAGTGGATGGGATGGGTCAGTAGCTGACGCCGCAATCTACAATGACGCTCACCGCCACGACTTCCGAATCCCCCCTGGCAAGTACTACCTTGCTGATGCGGGTTTCGCACTTACACAGCAACTCCTGATTCCCTATCGCGGCCAATGTTATCATCTTGACGAATGGTGACGCGGAGATCGAGCACTGGTGAATAAAGAAGAATTATTTAATCTTCATCATTCATCTGCTCAAAATGTGGTGGAACAAATATTTGGTGTCCTAAAATGTCGTTTCCGGCTCCTCCTCCTACCCCCCGAATATAGCCTGAAGGTGCAAGCTTGCATTCCACTGGCCCTCTGCGTGCTCCATAATTTCATCCGCCGATACGATCCCACTGATACAGAGGACTATGATGATGACCAGGACATACTCCCTCCCCATGTTGATCCAGATGTCTTTGGTATGCTTTCGGATGGATTACCGAGCCGTGGATCTCGCGAAGCGGCATCTGACATGCGAGATGTTATGGCAGAAAGGATGTGGTTGGATTACAACCCATTCCTTCAAGAAAGGGAGGCCCGTGAGCAGGAGGAAAGGGACGCCCGGGAAAGGCTGATGACGGTGGCTCTGTAATTTTTTTTTGCCATGTACTCCGAATCTTTTTGCCATGTATTTTGCTCAGAACAATACCATGAGACCGCACTTTCTTTTGGACCGTTGATATCATTTGGGAGGTATAGAAAATTACAAAGATACAGAAAACTACTGAGAAGGACAGCTTGCATGTAAATAGTGTTTTAAAGTCCGGTCAGGTCCGGTTTTTTGCCTTTTTTGGACATTAACCGGGACTGGACCGGTTGTCTTATTTTCTGAAAACTCAAAAAACCGGACCGGACCTAAGACAACCGGTTGCCATCGGTTTTTTTCAGTCCATTAACCAGTCCAAACCGGTCTTAACTACAACCAGTTAATAACCAGTCCAGACCGGTTTTACACCAGGTCTGGACCGGTCTTCGCATTTGCAAGTGACAGCTGATGTGACATTGTAATCTACACAGGTACTAAATCAGGCATATCCTCTTCGTCATCATCTGTATTCCACTCAAACTCGGACTCAAGGGGCTGAATCAGAGAGGTGGCTCTGTGTTTCCATAGTTCAGATAAGCATGGTTGTGACTTGTGTAACACATACCTCTCCATGTTGAGCTCGTTCAGCATGACTGAATTATCATTGGTATTGTCTGAAATAATGTGGCCTTGGATACCCGCCTCAAGCTACACTGCCATCAGTTGTGTCCAAGCAAATGAGAATATTACATACGACAACACAGATAGCGAGAAACTCGACGAGACGAGCACGGAAGGTGTATCCTTCAAGAAACAGGGTGCTTGCAGTATTGTTGGCAGCCAGCGAAACCAAATCCATTGCACCAGTATCCCTGAGAGCCGTGACACAGGAGTTCACATCCCTGGCAATGTTTGGAAAGCGGGGTGCGATGTTCTGCCAAAGTGGTTCAGTGCCAGATTGTCGGGGTGCATTGAGTACTTACTTTCCACCAAAACAAAACCATGTAGGACCACCGTGTAGTTTGGACCCAATAGCTGGCAGTGCAAAGTGCTTGAGCAACTTCCAGTGCCTCATCATCAACCGGGAAGTCTTTGACGGTGAAATTTGCAGTTAACATCGTGATGGTGTGACAAGTCGGACAGAGGGGATGATAGGAAGCATTCACATCAATCCTACATCTATTTAAATGTCAGCACTAAGCGAGCGAAGCAAGCCACGTACCACACATTGCAAACGGAGCTGAGTAACATCTGTGATTGGAACTCAACGAAGCCTGTGGAACTTGGCGAATATTTCGGAGTTGGGATTCTGGAAAGTGAAATCTGCATGAATACTAAACCAGAAACAGATAATTAGCCAAATGATAAAACACCGTATATTCGAGAAACCTACATCTGGGTGATGCTAGACCAAATGAGGAAAAAAAAGATGTAGAGTTCGGAAAATGGCAAGGACTCGTGGCCGAGTAAGCTGGCGACATCAAGGAATCAGTCGGTGATGAAGTTGCACATGGTAAAGTCATAAATGGGGACATCAGAGAGAAGGACGGAGATGGAGGTGAATAGTGAGGACTCATAGGTGAGTAACCTGGTGAGGTAAGGTTGAGGACTGGAGACGTTGGTGAATAAGTTGGCAATGTCGGTCCGCATCCATGATCGTAGAATGGTGAAGTCGCATATGGTGAAGTTGGGGAAGTCGCACCACCAAATGGTGATGGAGGAACATATACGGGGGAGGTTGGAGAGTAGGCGTTTGGTGAGCTGGGACTGTACATCGAGCCCGCAGGAATTCCACCGGCTCCTATTGGGCTCTGACTGAAGACCGACCACTGGAAGGTCCCTGGGTCCTCCCGACCATTACCTGCAAGCGGTGAGAAAGCAGCGGACTCCCCCTTGAACATCCCACCCTCCCACATAGGAGAGTCAGCGTCGTAAGGTGTCATTACCCCCTGACCTGGCATCATGCCTCCATCAGCCGGTACTGACAGCATTTTGTGCGTAGGTAGCCGATGATCCACAATGGCGTCCTTCAACATATTGATATCGACCGCAACATCGAAAGATCCTGTACCCATGGGAGCCATTTGACCAAATATAATGTTCTCGGAGACGCCATGGCAATCGTCCCTCTTTAGGTCGCAGAGCAAAGCCAGGTGGCAGTAGTCGACCTTGGATCTGTCAAACTCAATGACGCTACGCAAGTCCTTGAAAATTGCTGCCCGAGCCTTCTTTGTTTGCACGTCATAGCTATCCTGGTGGATGATGACCTTGGCATGTTCAACGAGAAAGATACCAGGGACACTATGCAAGCTAACCGATTTGAGCATCGTGTTCAAGTTCTCCAGCTACTGGAGGAAAACGACCTCCTCCAGATCGTCATCCTTTCCGTGCCGCTAATGACTGATCAGATTTGGATGAACAGCGCATAATAATAACAATAGAATCATGAGACAATAGGGATTAAGAGAGACGTACCAGAAAACAATTGGGATGACAAGCCGAACCGTGACAGGATGAAGCAAGGAATGAGTGTGTCGAAGCAAGGTCGAGTATGTGTGGAGAGGTTGAAGGAGGAACGAGTCGTGCTAGTAACGGTAACTCCCATTCACAAACGCTCACTCGGCACTCAGCGCTCAGCACCCGATTCTAGATCCTTATTCATAATTGTACTGTATCAAACCAAATGTAATAACGTAGCAAATAACGAGTCCCATGTTACAGATGGTAACTAATACTGAGCTGCTTGAATTTCATCTTCTTCTACGTCCCATTCCACTTCAGCAGCATCATCTTCAAGTATTTCAATATATTTCTCAAGATCACATTCTTCCACTTGATCAGAATTCCACGTGGCGAGGTCAACGAGAGACTGGCGCCAGTTGAATTTTAGCATTTGAAGTTCCTCAAATCGTCCAGCACCGAGTCGCGATCGGCGATCAGAAGCAACCAGCTTGCCAGCTGAAAATAACCGTTCGCAAGGGACTGAGGAGGCCTGAACAGGAAGAATGTCAAGGGCAATTCTTGCGAGCGTAGGATACACCTTGGTGTGATGCTGGGCCAGAAATTGGTAAGGCCCGAATGAAGCCTGAGTCAATGAGAACCACTTACACTCCACCATTCTATGATATCAGTCTCTTTTGAGACATCCTGCGGGATATCTGTCAAGTATCGGCGAAGCTCTGCTCGCCATCCCTCATTAGATATTGACTGAGAAAGAAGCAGCCGGCGGTGTAAATCAAAATCGTCAACTTCGTTTTCGTCATCAGCAGGGAATGATGGTGTTTTCACAGGTGATCCTGGAGCTGGCGTCGCGAAAGGAGAGTAGCCAATGTTGTGATAGGCCTCCATCTGTAACTATAGTCAACAGATAGTAGGAAAGATGACCAACATAAATACCATATTCTCAACGATTTTTTCTGCCTCTGCTTGCCAATTCTTTGCATCGTGGTTACCAGCCGCAATATCTGCCATTTGTTCTTCTGCTCCTCCCAAAGCGAGCTTGATGTAGTTAAGTTTGTAGTATGGGTGCAACACTAAAAGCTTGTTTGTAATCATCTCGAATCCACCAGCAGAAGTGGGCACATACCTAATGCAAGAACGTATGCTGGTTTCTCATCAAATTGGGTGTAATACTTCTTGATTTTCTCGAGACCATCCATTATCGCGTCTTTGTAAAGTTGATATCTCGGATTGTCGCGCTTGGCTTCCCATGCAGTTTGTAAACGTTCCAGTGCTGGAAGAGCACGCCAAAGTGTAGGCTTCTTGTCTGCCAAGAAATATTGTTGGATCTTGTTTGCGTCCTACAGTTCCACATTATCACGGCAACCATAAGTTTTAAGTAAGACCAACTTACAGCAAGAATTGTCTTCACATCAAGGACCCGGGTCCAGTCGGCCTCTTTCAGTTGGAACGCTGACCATGGTATGCGTTTGACAATCCGCCCATCTCGGCGAATTGTTGTGATGGGTCCATATAACTCATCAGCGGATGCAATAAAAAGTTTGATGGGCTATGTCTCGGTGAGCATGTGAATTATGCCAAGGAAATTGAAATACTGACCTGTTTGAGCTGATGTGCTCTACTGAGCATGTTGAATGCAGTACCCCACCGGGTGTTACCATGGAGAGGAATTTTGAGAGGGGTCGTGATGCTGCACTGCAGCTGGAGCTTCTCAAAATACTCGATGCGCTGTCCTGACGACTGGATCTAGGGGGGGAATAGTAAACAGTAAGACGACAATAGACACTCCACACCTTGATGGCAAGTGTTCGGATGGCCGATATGACATCCAAAGAATGGCCAAGGACCCGGTTTCCTGGTAATGACGGGTCGTACTCCCAAATTGCCATAGCAGTTTCAACCGCGGCAATCTTGGTGATATGGGACATGAAGTCAATAGTTCCCAGGTTCACGACATGGGCAAGGCATCTACAATGTAAAGGTTGAGAATGATCAACTCTGAGAGAAATGAAAATGCTCACGGAAGACGGTGCTCATCTGCAGGCCACATTTCAAGTTTTCGGCGCGCATGAATATTCTTGATGGTAAGGCAAGTCATGTCATTATTTGAAGTATTGTCAGCAGTCACGCAAAACAGCTGATTGTGTAGGTGAATCAGCTATAGTAAAATAGATTACGGATTACCTTTGAGCTCTTGGCGTCAATGATACCAATCCGGTCGCAAAGCCCGACAACGTATTTCCCAAGATTATCCCCACTATGTTCACCAGAAATCCCGCGGAACGCAATTACCTCGGAACGGAGGGACCACTTGGAATCCTTGATCTCGATCCAATGCGCAGTAATTCCGAGGAAGGATGCCTTTGTGGTGTCAACTGTCCAACTGTCGAAGGTGGCAGAAACCTTGCCTGGTGCTGTCTGAAATACGAGCTGGGAGGAGCCTCTTGTTCAAGCCAGATTCACACTCACTGAAATGCTTTTTCTGAAGTCCTGGAGCAATCGAACGAACTCATTATGAATGTAGGTCGTGACGTCGTGGGTAGATGGAAGGTCAGCTTGAGTGGAGCGTGGTCTCATGGCAACGAGACAATTTGTGAATGAGAAATTGTTCGCGACGGCTAAAGACTGTTAATAATTAGAAAACGCACGTTCCAAAAATTCCGGACATGAAACGATTACCTGATCATCACACACAATAAACTTGGAAACTGCATGTAGAACACCCTCGCACGTGAAATCTTTTGGTCCATTGATTTTGGGAAATACATCACTGAGCGTTCCTTGTTCACTTCGTCCAGCTTTACATTCATTTTTGGCCATTTGCATCTCTTTCCACACCGGCCGTGGAATTGCCCAGTGGTGGATGGTAATGTGTTCGGCATCGCAGCGTGTTTTGTAAACCTCGTAATGCTGACGGATGTGTTGCCGACATGAAGAGTTGCCTCCGATGTGGAAGGCTTTGCGCATGCCATGGCCAGAAAAATGAAGGCATTGTTGGCTCTGCTCAATTTTAGTAACTCGAGCACTGGGATAATAGTTTAGAGACTTACTTGCACACTTTGCACCAGCGCCCTTTCAATGTTTGTACGACATTTTTATTTGTAAACTTGACGGTGACTCTGTCGGAAAAGATGGTGAGCAGATCACGCGAAGAATCAGCCTTGACCAAATTCTGATCTGGGATGCCAGGACGATGGATGTCATCAAGGTCATCCTGAAATCTCTGTGTAAGATACTCGTCGTCAAGGGCTCTAGGAATACTCTTACCTCATGTGCCGATTCATCAACAGATTCAGCGTCGACAATCAGGACAGATTCAGCCCCCGATGAATCTGGATTATTGTCTACTTCCTCAACTTCTGATATCTTCGTGCGTTTTTGTGCTGGCCGTAAGGACTTTGACGGTCAGGTGGTATCACTATCAGAGCTGTCAGTTGCCCGATGCTTGCGTTTGGTCTTGCTATTTGAGCCCTTTTTACCACTTTTAGAGGGTTTTGCATGTTTTGTTTTGCGAGATGCCATGAGGTTGCGAGAAAATTGGCAGACACACTATTTGACATTGTTATCACTTTGATAAATTTACATAGCAAATGTGGACCGGTAGGTCCCAGTTGCAACTGGTTGCAACCGGTTATGGAAGGTTGCCTCAAAATAAATGAGCTAATGCAACCACAACCGGAAATTTCTAAAATTAGCACAACCGCAACTGGTGGTCCGGTCTTTTTGCGGTTCAGTCCAGTTGGGTCCCAGTTTTTTTCCGGTCCTATGGACTGGACCTTAAAACACTACATGTAAATAAGTAAAAAAAGAATTATTGGGGGATGGGGGTGGAGCGGCAAAGTCAGGAATCACGCGGCCAATCTTCTGAAGCTCTCTCTTAATCCAGAGCTGGTGCAGGCTGTCTCTGCGGATACCAAGGTAGGTTGACGCCTGTACGGGACTCTCTGCGAACAAGTCGAACATGGCGATCATCATGTCATCATTGAGGTATTTATCCTTTTCCTGCAATAAGTCTTGGGCTGCCTGCCTAACTTGAGCATCGGAAGGGTCGGGTGGGGGCGGACGGGGCAGGATCTCTGCCCGACGGATTTTGTGCTCAGACATAGTGCGTAGTGTGGTGTTGAATGCCAACATTTCCTCCCTGATGCCGTTTAAGGCGACAGGACCAGTTATATGAGCATGCTTGGAGGCACTTCCCTCGGTATCAATGAGAGAGGATATTGTTAGATCTGATACAGATGCGGATGTCGAAGTTGGTGTTTCTTTACGTTTCTTCCCCTTATCTGGTCGAGGGGGACTTGGGGGCAGGGAGGAAGGCGGAGGGGGATGGCTATCATCGGGTGATGAGTCACTATGTCCTTCATGATTTCCTTCTCCTGACGAAGAGGGGGAGCTGAGTAATGCACCCTGGGAAGTAGACTGCGAGGAACGGTATACATTTTCCCCCTTCCCACAGGATGGCATCAATTGCTCCATATCGACATAGAGGTCCCAGCCCTTGTTGTGGAAGGGACGGGCTTTGGGATGTTTCTACATGACTGTCAATGGAATAGAGAGAAGAGGGCAGATGATAATACCTCGATATATTTATCCCAGACCAGCTGCGTGTTCTCATCGATGTTAAGCCCACGTGTATGGTCCCAGGGCAAGCCAGACAGTCTTGTGAGGGGCTCCACGTCATGATAGATCTCTCTTAACTGAATTGAAACATCAGCATACTATTATTACAAGCCAGAAGTCACTCACCCTCCCCCATCTAGATTGGCAAGAAGTGGCCGACTTGGGAATCCCCTTTTCAGGGGGGGTTTTGGCCATTGCAGCAGCAGCAGCATTCCATGTTGCTGCCTTGAAATTTGCACCATCACCCGCCTCTGCCTTGTGCTGCAGGAGGAAATCGATAAGGAAACCAGTTTCTTTGTCACTCCACTGTGACTGCAGGCAAGGTGTCTTGTCACCAGAGTTCTCTCCACCCACCTTACCCTTACCCTTAGCCTTGGCCTTTGACTTTGACTTTGAAGCTGATGCCATTGGAGATGGGGGAGATACAATGATATGAGGAGAAGGGGGGTCCGCCATAGGGGGCGGCTCCGCCATAGGAACAAGAACAAGAGGCGGAGTTTGTCAGGAATGTCCGGCATGTCCGGCATGTCTCGGAAACAATTAGGAGTGCTTGGTTAACGAGTTGCTGAACAGGCCCTTTTTTGAAAGAACAACATAACTAATAATTCCAGTACGACTGAGAGCACTAATCGCACTGCATTAGTTTGTCGGAATCAAAACCAAAAGCATTACCAAAAAAGCATCAGCTGGGATGAAAAGGCACAAGATGGCGAAAAGTATAGGAAAGCGTAAGAGCCCGAAGCGCGATTGGTTAGTAAGTTACAAGCTTGTTTGGCTTTACATGGACAAAGATCAAGATAATCAAAGCTCTTAGACACCAATGGAAGAGGCATATTTCTGGATGTTTTCTTCTGCTGTACCAGTCCAGCTTGTGCCCTCAACCTGGCAGGCCTTCCACGATGGCATGGCACGCGTCGCCGCGAGGATTTCAGCGATAACATCTACGTTCAGCGCCAGGGTACGTTGACTTGATGATGCACCGCCCGCGCTCGTCGTCGTGGGGTGAAACGGCAGCTGTGCTTGAGCAGAGAAGCCGTGGTTGTGATTGGCCGGTGGCCGGTCACGTTTGAAAGAATCCGAGGCGTTGTCAAATACGCCGTTCGACAAAACCCAATCTTGCCAAGGGATGACATCGGGGACGGTTGGGTCAACAGACTGAAAGGGGTAAAACCCACGGACGCGCATCTCATGGATTATGAATAGGGAAGGGAAGGGTGCGTAGTGATCCTTGATATCAAGGGCGATAGCTTTACCATGAAATTGCTGTAGATACTGGTGACCAGAGTAGTTGATGAACACGAACTTGTGGATCTGTTTACATTATTAAATACTTGGCTCGAATCAAAGAAGAATGTTTCTCACGTCTGGAAAGAAACGAATGAAGAAGTTGTATGCATCGAATTGAGCATGGTGGGAATTACACATAAGCATGCCATTGCGCGGTTCATGACGGGGTAAAGCTTTGGCTTGCTGAGGTATCCAATGGCGGTCCTTAAGGTCGGTCCACTGTGGCTCACATCAGCTGAAGGACGGGTCAAGTATCGTTTTGACTTACAGTATCAGGCTCTGATTGCTGGATAACGTGGCAATGTTCTATAGTCCCTCTACCACCATAAAACCCACAGATGACGCATCGACTGATTCCAAGGAACTGGTCTCGTCGATCTAATCCGGTCTCGAATGCGGTGGTCGTTGACAAAGCCGACAACGCACGGTCTGACCAACCGTATCCAGAGGGTGGTGCGTTTGGTGGGAGAGGGAGTGCGATCGTTGACAGAGGCGGCATGATGGTGTCGCACAGGCTGGTTCACCCGGAACCGCGGGTTTTGCCGAACGGGTGGCGCACGGCCCACGTGCCCCGCTGTTGTTCCGAGTCCGAATTTATGAGGACCGGTCTTTACAAACACATCAGGACTTTCCACATTTAGTCGGGATCTAAAGTGATTTCTAAAGTTAGCACCAAAATATAATCTTTAGATTTACATTTAGGCCTAGCCTAAATATTGAATTTAAGTCACAAATAAATGTATATCTAAATTATTTATTTATTTTCATCTTTAGGTTATTCTTGCAATCAAAATAATTATCAGATCTAAATTGTAAGGGGAAAGTATAATTTAGTTTCAAGTTTACTCAAATTTCTAGTCCAAATTTAGGCATCACTTAGAGGCAGGCCAAAATTAAAACTTTCGGTAGCATTAAAATAATAAATTTAATAGTTATCAAAATGTAAGATTGCAGCAGCTATTTAAATCCAAAGGTTGTTGTTAGATCTAAAGCTATTGCCCGCGCCATCGCCCACTCGTCGCCCGCCCGTCGCCCGCCTGCCACCTGCCCACCGCCCGCCCATCGCCCACCCGCCACCCAGCCATCACACTGCTGTGCAGTTGGTGCCATTGTCATTTCCCGCAGGCTTTGAGGGTGCCCCACTACTCACCAATGTTAATTGATGCACCCACCCATCACCCACTTGCCATCCACCCATTGCCCGCCCACCTCCCAATCATATGACCTCATGAGCCCAGCTCCGACGTCAATTGACGTGGTGGTGGGGTTCGTGAGGTGATGACAGAAGTAGGGGGAGAGGCAGGCGGGGGAGATGGCAGGGCAGGGAGATGGCGGGGGCACGATAGGATGGGAGGGCAACGAGGGTGTGGGTGATGAGGTGTGGGAGATGGCGTGGGCATGGCGGGAGGGTGGGCAACTAGGGAGTGGGAGATGGTGTGGTGAGGGAGATGGCGTGGCGAGGGAGATGGTGTGGGCAGGGATTATGTTGGAGAGATGGTGTGGGCAACGAGGGAGTGGGAGGGTGAGGAGATGGCGTGGGCATGGGTGAGGGAGATGGCGTCGGTGTGGACGAGGGAGATGGCGTGGGCAGGGGGAGATGATGGGATGTGAGGGTGGGGAGATGGCGTGGGCGACGAGAGCGGGCGACGAGAGCGGGCGACGAGAGCGTGGCGTGGGCGACGAGAGCGTGGCGTGGGCGACGAGAGCGTGGCGTGGACGACGAGGGCGTGGCGTGGGCGACGAGGTGTGGCATGGGTGTGGGAGATGGCGAATGTGAGGAGAGATGGCGACGAGGATGAGGGACATTGCCGTGTGGTGGAGATCTCGTCGTTCCGTGGGGCCGTCGCCATCCTCCTGTCATTTGTGATGATGACGATGGTAGCGGCCGCGGCCGTCGTCTTGTTGCCGTCCTCCCTTCATCGTCGTCCGCTCCGATCGGCCACTTTGGGGGGCAATAGCGCACATCATTGTGCGCTGTGATCCCCATTCCGCCGCCATTGTCACCGCCGTTGCCCTGCCACTGCCAGTTGGAAGTGGAGGTCGTCGTCGCCATCGTCCTGCAGCTGTTCAGCGGTTGCAATGGGGTGATGGTTGGCAGCGGGTGGTGAGTGCCTGCCGCTGCCATCGTCCCCTCGTGGCCATAGTGGGGACCATTTGGCCCTCATTGTTGCCGCTGTTGGATTGATGATGGACGGTGGGTGGAAGGTGGGCAATGGGTGGACGATCAGCCGATGGTGTCTGACGAAGTAGTCAGCAGGCGACGAGAAGTGTCAGGCGATAGAGACGTACCTTGGCCGGAGAGTTGGTGCACAACTCCTCCGGCCTCGCTGATGGTCACCGTCATTTCCATTGTCGTTGTCGCCGTTGCTGTCATTGTCGTTATTGTCGCTGTCGTTGTCGTTGTTGTCGTTGTACCTTCGTCGTCGTGTTGTTTGTTGTTGTTGTGATTTGTGACTGAACACCTCGATCTGGAAACCCGCCGAAGTCACTGCGGAAGTCCTAAAATAGCACGATCAGGATAGCACCAGAGTATAACTTGTAACCAAACATAGCACGAGTCAATATATGAGCTTGAGCGTAATTGAAAGAGGTTGTGGAACGGCGCCCTGCACGTAGTGTCTCTGGATCTGGATAACATACACAGTCTGTGTCTTGCGAGTTGCTTGAGTAGTAAGCCTTTCTCCGAGGACATTTGCTAAGAACAATCCGGAGTTGGGATTTCCGACTTCTCTAGTGCATCAGATGCCAGGGTATATAGCACATCCAGATATAGATTACATCCAAATATAATATTATTGGTCGCCTGGTCCTCCAGCGTGCCTACCGCGTTCCCCCCCCTTTCTGGTCCCCATCGCCCCCGCACGATCCCATGTCGTTCCCAAGGGGACGGCACCGTCCTACGCTGCCACTCATGCCCATCGGAACGGCCAATACGACCGCTAACATGCCAGCATTGCATAGTCCTCTCTCAGCTTCGTCCCCATCAATGCTGTCTGAATACTCGATTTCTTCGATGGTAACACCTAGCTTGCCTTCTCGTAGTCTCTCGCAAACACCATCATTGCGTCCTGACGATGAATATGTGAGTTGAAGTCAATTAGGACGAATAATACCAAAATAATACCACTCACTGAATTTCAGTCGATGCAGCGGTACCACGACAACCGAATGCCTTCGATGGACGCTGGACAAGCATATCATCAATCACAATCGTCGCGCGATCGAAATACCGTACCTCATCTGCAACACCACCTAGAATATCATCAGCCCGTCCTGATGTCCTATCCAGGAATGCATGGACGCCCAAGTGAAGAGCAACAGGATGGTAATTGTCTGGGACTGCTGTGTTTACCATCTGGACACACACCTTCACGAAACATATCACAAACACAAGATCAGTATAATTCCGATCCATTCCTTAGCACAAATCAAAATCACGCACAACACCACTCTATCTCTCGGCTACCCCAAGTGGATCATAGCGCCCGTATCGATGTTCTCGCTACTGCTTGTGAGAACTTACTCAAAGAAGTGCACGATCTGCGTGAATCAAATACAACCGTCAACACAAGACTTGACGAATTAGAAGAAGCCTTTCAGACCTTCAAAGAAACTCACGCGAATCAAACGAAGGCCTCAAAACCCAACTCCAAGAATATTTCGAATCAACACCAAGAAGTTAAAGTAAGTTTGCAATTATCTAACGATGTATCCTTGACTCACCGTATCATCCAGGAACTCGTCCACAGCATGTTTTGGAACCTCTGCGACATTGACCAAACCAAGAATGAAAAGGCCCGAGTGGAAGCATTGCCGGGCCCACTAGCTAATGGAGTGCCATTTGAGGTAAAAGAGGACTCGACTCGAGTTTGGCGCCCAGATTGGAAAGTTGCAATCGATAAGTCTGTAAACGCCAAGTTTATTCGTGAGATCGTTGGCCATCTCGGCCTCCAATAACCCGTAGAACTCATGGTCCAGATTGTCTTGTAAATTATCTGGAAGCAAATGAGCATATTGCCGAGTAACTGGCTGGGAGTTCATCTGTGCGGCAGAATTGTAAGCAACATGATAGTCGACAAAGTTTGTGAGGGCACGAGGGTCATGAATATTTGGCCCAAGGTTCGGGAGAGCAGCTCCAAAGGTCATTATATCGAGATCTTCGCCAGTCAAGGTCCCATGGTCCAACATTTCTTGTTCAACGGCTTCCAGCGATGTCCTGGCTGGTATCTCGAATTCTGGGGCGGGGAAGATGGGGTTAGCATGTGTGAGGTGGGGGAGATTTCGAGCGATGCTGGTGGAAGCCTGCTGGCTGCGGGGTATTATCTTACGAAGTCTTCCACCTGTATTACTATGGTTGGAATTTAGTGTTTTAATTCGATTTTGAACTCGTTCGTGTTGCCGTTTGACATCCGCAGAAACGATAGATCCACCACAGTTGGCGCAGAAACAGGGCGGCATGGCGGGGGGAAGATCAGCATGGTTGCTAACATGGAGCTATTAAGTAACCTAACCTCAAAGCTTAAGCTTGTTTTAACTCAAAGATAGCAACCGCTTTTGATCAAACGTTCGAGGGTTCGTGGGATCAAGCGAATATATTTCTACACATGAATGATTACAGGGACAGCAAGCTGAGAATAGTACAAGCACGGGAAGAAACGAAAGATGACCTAACTAGCCTATTCTGCGGCGCTTGCTTCTAGGAACGTCTATGATTTCTTTTAAAACATGATCACGGTTGAACGTAGAACGGTAGGCCTTGCGTTTTTCGAGCCAGGTAGCGTATTTTTCCTTGTCGGGAACCTATAAACACGTTAGAAGACGTGTGCTTTGAGAGGAAGGAAAACACACATGTGGAACACCTTCATTGGAGAGTTTGCGTTTCTCGAGGAGCCAAATAGCAAATTCCTTTGAGTGTTCATCCAAATCCTCATTCTGGATGACTTCAGAAAGATATTGCGTATCTTGAGATTCGGTTTTGCTTGTAATCGATGACTTGCTTGGTGAGTTAATGTCAATGGCGGATTCTTTCGGAGATTGGTCTTGAAGGTTCTCTGGGTTGTGATCGATGTTAACGAAAGTCCGTTCTGCATCGTAATAACTAAACATGTAGGGGAGGGTCAGACCGTTCAAAATATCTAGACCGTTCAAAATACTACTCACCGATTCTGCATAAGATTGTCCATCAATTCATGGTCAGATGGAGTGAAAAAACCAAGGTCGTCGTCTGCCGGATGGGGTGCAGGCGGTTTTACAACCAAGATCTACTTCGTATTAAAGAAATCAGTACATCAAACAGAAGGGAAAAACCTACAAGTGGCCCTGATGCCATCGGTGGTATAACTAAATGCTCAATCTCTTCCAACGGCCCCAGCACTTGGATGGTGATAACGTTTCGTTTGGTGTTGACGAGGCGGACAGCCATGAGAGCCTAAGTTTGGTTGGGAATCAGGCAGACGAGCGGTGAGCAAGCTGGACATTGAGCTAGAGGCTGTCTTCATCGTCGAGAGGTCGGGACACGTCAAATTGCCATGAGCCCGACTTATGGAGTTGTAGGATGTCACGATGTCGGAAGAGGATATGGATATCAACTATCGGAGCTAACCTGACATCCAGATCACACATATATCGATAAACTAGCTCAATTTCATGATAGGCTACTAATCAGGCTGTTCTACTTCAAGAGATACCTTATCGCAAACACCTTCTCTCGCTAGAGTCTCAAGCCCCATCTGAAGATCCTCAGGATATTTTGGGGTTTCCGCAGTGAATCACTTTAGTCCAGACGGAATCTTAAATTTTGACAACCACCAAAATGGTACATTTTGATATCCATTAAATTAAATATTCTCATCCTGTCAAAATTATAAATTTCAGCTTGTCTTGAGGTGATGCCTAAATTTGGACTAGCAAACCTGTGTAAACTCGAATCTAAATTATACTTTCCCTCTACAATTTAGCACTGATAATTATTTTGATTGCAGGAGTGATTTAAAGGCAAGAGAAAATAATTAATTTGGACATTTATTTATTCATGACTTAAATTCAATATTTAGACTTGACCTAAATTAAAATGTAAAGATTATATTTTTTTGCTAACTTTAGAAATAACTTTAGATCCCGACTAAATGTTGAAAGTCCTGATGTGAAACTGAGCACACAGCTTTCGGTCTCAATCTATCGTTGCGGCAAATGCCGGCGGCTCCTTCCGGGCTTGACAAGCTTGACTCTTCGCCCTTGCTTTTCCCTATGCATTCTCTTGTTATCCTCTTGTGTTTCCTACGTGTTCTCTCGTTACCCTCTTGTTTGTGTTTTGGTCGACATGTCTTTGTCTACTGTATTGACGTGTATATATGATAATCTATATACATGATTTTTTTAAGTTTTGACGTGGGGATAAAGCAACATCTTGTGAATGCATCACTTGTCAACCTCCATGTTTGGTCGTTTATCGCCCCTCCCGTTCTGTGTCTCATTCTGCGCCTCGTATCCTACCCTGCATTTTAAGGTAAAATTGGGTTGTGTGGCGTCCAGTTCCATTGATAAGCACGTGCGCATTGCTTCCTGTGTTCAATGTATGTTATTTGCGTTCTTTGTCATTGATGGAGTGCTTACCTTGCTGAATGTGTTATCGAGCAGCTAGTGATGGTACAGTTCGGTTCTGAACCTGGGTTCAAACCTGAACCTACATGAACCGAACCTAAGTTCAGTTCAAGGTTCGGGGTAATGCCTGAACCGAACCTTAGGTTCAGTTCAAGGTTCAGTCAAGGACAGAATCTTGTGAACCTGGTTCGAACTGGTTTGAACCTGAACCTAATCTTTCACATATTAGTCTAATGTCTGCATTGGAATCAAAATATCACAAGAATCATATATGTTGGCTCAAAGAACAAGAATAAAGAAAAACACGGTATATGTGCTTCTAGCCCTTGAAAAAATGAACAACTTTCTCTCTACAACCTTGTTCATAGGAGCTCATTTGATGCCATAATTTAACAATATCATTCTGGGTATTAAAAAACACTTAGTCACCTCTTACTTCATCCACAACTCATCATACACTAAATATTGTTCAAATGTAATTACAGGAGCTGATAGCCATTAGAAAATAGTACAACTTTCCCTCTACAACCATCTAAATCCACGCAGTATTTCATGAGATACAAGATTGAGTACAGTAATTTTGTCTAAGTCTATATTGTTCAATCAATTCAAAAATTTCCAAAAATTGTCAAGATACATGCAAACGGCTGTAAAATACAGCAAAATATTTGCAATGACCATCTGAACAGTTGTCCAGGATATTTCATGCTTACTGTGCTTCAGACACATCTAACACAAGATTCTATTGATTCATTCACAGTGAACATGGACACAGTACATGTAATTGAAGAGTCAAACCATTAGCACAACAACAATGTAGAGTGGTAGGAAATAAAAGAAAAATTTGGATTGAGAAAATTGATTAGCTAGTATACTTGTATTTTCACAGGTTCAGTTCAGGTTCAGCCTGGCCTGAACCTGAACTGAACCTATCTGAACCTGAACCAAAGGTTCAGTTCAAGGTTCAGCATATGAGCTGAACCGAACCTCAGGTTCAGTTCAAGGTTCAGATTTTTTTGGCCTGAACCGAACCGAACTGAACCTGACCATCACTACGAGCAGCACAATTGCTCGAAGAACTGACATCATCTTGTATCTCATGTTCTTTAGCGGCACCACGACGAAGGATACCTGCACTTCCACGATATCGCCTACATTGAATACTTGTGGCTTGGCGGCGACAAAACTGTGTGACTTCGTTAGATTTCTGTTGGTTTTTACTTTTTTAATTCTCACTTTCCGTTCCCTTCTTTATCTACCAGGTGTTTGTAGTAGTGAACCTCGTTCTCCTCTCCATGTATGTAGTTCGACTTTGCCATCTCTTCTAGTATGCCTCGTGGATCAACAGCTTCTGAAAATGGGATGTGAGTAGCATCCGGTGCGTCTCTTTTTGGTGTAAAGTATCGGTTGGATATGTCGAGACTGTGGTGCCCTGAATATGTCGAAGGTCACCAATGTTCCACTTTGTCCTCTGCGAATTGTTGTTTGAACAGGTTGAAAACCTCGCATCTGGCCTTGATTGCTTCTGTAAACTTGAGTGAGCCGAGCCCCGTGATACTTACGCTCTGCCTCAGGTATTTGTATCGTTGTGGAGATATGCTATTATTTAAATTAAGCTATTCTCATGAAAAACGATGTTGTAAAATACTCACCTCGGTCTTTCGACGAAAGGCGGTAGGTCTTTTGCACATACAATCCCTTGCGATCGCGTTTCCAGATGGCTGGAGAAGACGCCATGTCTGCGGGTTTTGGATACTTTGGATTTTGACTTTGTCATTCCAAGTGTCCGTCTGTGAGTGTTTGGTTACCGCTGGCATTCAATTTTTTTATTTTTTGCGGGCTTACTTTTGTCAGTCGTATGAGCTGGCGGTCTTCAGTTTCCATTCGTGCAGTGGACATCTGTTCCAACGTGTCCCCTGAAGCAAGTCAGTGGCTCTGTCTTTGATTTGGGCATTGCCGTCGCTTCACTCACAGGCACCTTGCTTGTTGTAGCACTTGTCCATCGTCTGGAGTACAATCTTGAAGTTCTGTCTCTCACCTGTGTCCCTTACAGTTATATTTGCCTGACATCGGTTAACCTATCTTGCTTGGTTCTTTCTCTTCGCACCTGCGTGTCAGTGCGTCTTCGCGTCTTCACCATTTCAGCTCTTTGTGACCTCGCCTCGGATTGGATGTTATCATGTGAACACCCAGGTGTGCTGTTTTCATTTATCCAGCGTGCCTTCGCTGTCTGAGGCATCTCTTCGTCAGTTGAGTCCTCGATGAACTCGCCTCGGTGTACGTGAATTCATTTCAACGCTCAGGTGTGCCTTTTTCATTTATCCTGAGTGTCTTCGCTGTCTGATGCATGACGTGTCACGTTGTGGGTGTTGTATGGAATGTCGGTCCGGTTGGTCTTATTCTGCCATGTATATTGGCGGTGGTCGTTCTCTGCTTATCCTCTAGTGCGTCGCCCTTTGTATCACGTCATACGTGTTATCAGAATGGGGTCCGCTGTGGGTTATCTATTACATGGTGGCCATCGAGGTATTAATGCAGCCTCTCCCACTGTCTATTTGTTAATCTCTCGCTAACTGTTTAAAAATTTTCAAGCTGTCTTCGCTGTGTCGTGTTCTCTGTCCACGCCATTTCTTTCCTTCTCTGCTTCTCCTGTGGTATTTCTGGTATCTCCATGGGTTTAACCATCTCACGTTTTCACCTATCCATTTACGAACTATTCTTTGTATTTTTCTTATATAGGTACACATTATTTCATTCCATTGCTTAGTTTCTGCTTACCCTGATTTTGAGCCTACCTACTTCAAGCTTGAAGATAACTATGTCATCCCGCAATGCTTCATTGAAACGGTAATACGCTGTCATCTCGACTTGTTGCCTTTGTCACTGACTCGAGTAGTTCCCCTGCTAAAAAGGGAGGGAAAACAAATGAGCAGTGCATAGCTTCTTTTTGGGTCTCTTGACCTGTTTCTCATCCTTTTGCAGTGCTGAAAGTGTTACCAACAAGTATGTCAAACTGAACTTTTCATCGTTCTTCAACCCCCATTGTCGCTTCAGACTTTCTGTGTCTCCTCCTCCTTCTCCCACACGGTATGTGCCATTTCTTGTGTTTGATGTTGACTCACTTGCCTTCGTCAGTCCGGCCGCCAAGAGTCCGGCCACCAAGACTGCAGCCAAACGGAAGGCCATGGTGGAAGGTGACTCTGACTCTGACGTGTAGGTCTTTATTTTTTGTCTTTTGTTGAGTTTTTACGCAGTCGTGTCTGTGATTGTTAGTGTTATCATTCAAGGGGTTGTCGCTTCGCCCAAAAAACAGAAACTCGGCAGCGAGGTTGTCAAAGAACCTCGGGTTTCACCCAGGAAGAAAGCTGCTGCGCGTCCTACACTGGGTGGTGTTAGCGATATCGTTGAGGAGCTTCTAGTTTCACCAAAGAAAAACAATGTGCGCGAGGTCATCAATGAGCCTCAGGTTTCGCCGAAGAAAATGGTTGCTGCACGTCATCCCACGCCAGGTGATGACGACTTCATCAATCTCCCTGCCGTTTCCATTCTGTGCGTTAGTTGTAATGTGGCTGTCTCGTTCTTTTGACTCACATATTTTGCAGAGCAAATATGGATGCTGCTATCCAGGAGGCGAAATCATCTTTTACCTTTGGTTCTGTAGGGTGTGCCCCGAGTTTCCTTGTTGACCTTTTTTTTCGTCTAACTTGTTGTGGCTTAGACCTGATCTGGATGGTGTAGAGGCCTCTCTGTCGAGTTCGCGTCAAAGGTACTGTTTGTCCATTCGTCTTGCTTTTTTTTATTATGTTCTTTTGTATGTATTAGCAGAGTTAGGGTCAAGACGGAGAAGGCTCGTCTCCTTGAAGAAACATTAGTTCGTTTGTTCTCGGTCTGTATTGTACCTGTTTCTGACGCCGTCTTGCATGTTAGTCAGTCTAGTGTTCCTTCAAAGAAACGGGTACTTCCTCCCTCGTCTCCACAGGAGTTGTCCGATGAAGGAGATGTCAATGAAGAATTGGGTTCCGATAGTCCAGTGTATGTGGTCACGCACATATTCTCATTGTATTCCTGATTTTTCTAGATTAGACCGACTAAGCATTGCTCTTCGGGTAATATGCTGCATTCGAAAGCTCTTCATGAAGATTCTTCTCCAAACCGGAATGCAGATCGTAAGGCTGCAAAGTAATCTCTTCCACCACCTTGTCTTCATACTTTTTACTGACTACCAGCCGTTAGAGTTGCTGACACCATACTGAATATTGTTGCAGCCGCCGCCAAGCCGGAAATGGCGATTGGCTCTGAGGGATCTGAATCTCGTGATGCCACCCCAAGGTACTTGGCTTCCCTTATTCTTGCTGTTCGCTTCATTAATTGGCGTTCAGGCCTGCGATCAGTAGCACTTTTAAGTCCAAGGCAGTTGAAGATGGTGGTACTCCCGAAGCAGATTTGTAAGGGTAGTTTCTTGTACAGTTCACTTTTTTTCAGTTCTATTGAGGATAATGGCGGGCCAGATGACGTTAGCGAGGATGCCTTGGATCAGGACGGCAGCAAGTCCTCCATTATGTCTCTGTCGGTTCAAGATCCTGTCCTGCACAAGATATACCAAGGCCTACCTTATCTGAGGTCAAAGCTTTCTTTAACGGTGACCGTCTTAGGTCTTGACACTTTTACCCCATAGTCAACTCTGTTTCGTCCAACCCTTCTTGCAATATGAGGGTGCCGATCATGCTCACGTCATTTTCTCGGCGTTAGCAAAGGTTCTCCCTGAGGCATCAACTGCGTCCGTCCTTTTACTTGGCATTTGTCTTTCTTACACTTGATGGGATCGTCTTTCTAGTTGTTTACTTTGTAGCCTCTTGTTTGAAAAATCACAATGTTTCGTCAACACTGCACGTATCCACCCAGATTTAGTGACCGTGGACTCCATCCGCCTCAAGATCACTGGGTCGAGCAACAGCGCCGTCGGTATCATGTTGGGTGTTGTGACTGAGTCTTTCTTGGTTAAAGTTGGCAGTGTGGGGTCCCCATCGTCACCCTATGCAGTCCATAAAATCACCATCATGCCTTTCACCCAGGAGATGCATAGGGATACCTCGCTCTGGGGCCAAGTTTTTCGCTTCCAAGTTGTTTCTGGTACTGTGTCCACTCTCGGTATTTCGTTCCTCACCCGCAAAGAGGGTTCCAATCGCCAAGGTTTTTGTTTTGTCATTGTATTGAAGCTATTGCTGACCTACATGTTCATGTGTTTTAGGTCCCGAGTCTCCTGCCAAGTCAGGTGGCTTCTTCACAACCGTGACTGGGCCTTTGATATCTAGATCTGCCAAGCAGCGGGGCTTCTCTTACCCCGCTTCACGTGCATTTGAAGACAAAGGTAGTATTACTAGATCATGATGATTTTGGAGTCTGAATACTCACTTTTTTTTATAGTGCCGGTCTATGACGGTCGGCCTGAGACCGGGTCGCCTTTTCACTTCACAGATCGCGACTTCCAAAACCTTCCTTCTATGCCGCTGTTCAGGGATGGGAAATGGGAAGTCCCAGAGAATGCCGTCGTTGCTGTAGGCTACACCCTCAGCACCTACAAGGCTGGACAATCGGGTGCACTCTGTCTCTCTACTAATGCTCACTTCGTCATCTTGCTTGGTTTGGCTGCAGCACCGTTTGTATAGTTTTGTGTTACCTGTTAGTGTAGTCCTACGTATTTTTGTTCGGTCCGAGCTTTAGCATCCTTGTCATTTGTAATGGCTCGAAAATACATATTTTGTGATGCAATGATTGAATCTGAATCCTTATCTCTGTGCAATGTGTATTATATATATTGATGTCGCTGGGGAATATTGGGGAGGATCGGAAGCTAGGTTTCGCGCCCATGACTGTCACAGTAACGCTTTCTGTTCCAACCCGATTTTCTCGTTGTTGGTGATGTTCTCACACCTCCTGCTTGCTCTCGCTCATCTCCTGTGTGTGGTTGTGGAGTTACGCCCTTCCTTACCTTCTGTTGCACGTTTGAACCCAGGGTTAGCTCTCCCAATGGAGCTTTCCAATACATGGTCAGTTCTCCTTGTAAATCCGCCAAGCGCTCTGATTATGAATATGGTTTTGGTCCCCAAGCGATGACACTGCGTTGATTGGCCTGGAGTTATGCCCTTTCTTACCTTCTGTTGCACATTCAAACCCAGGGTTAGCTGTCCCAATGGTGCATTCGAAGACAAGGTCAGTTCTTTTTGTCAATCCGCCAAACCTGATTGTGATTACTGTTTCTGTCCCAAGCGATGACGCTGCGTTGATTGGCCTTGGCTTTTCTCGTTCTTGTGTGAGTGCTGCTACTTCATCACACCTTCTACGTGCTTTTTTACTTGTGTGCCAGATGTTCACTTATCGGTCGAGCACGGCGTTTTCGTCTTGCATCATGATACTATGCTGTCACTCGTGCACATTTAACATTGCAATTTCTCGGCATAATGTAAGTACCGTTGCTTCATCACTTTCTGTGCTGTTGTTGACTTGTACGCTAGCTGTCCTCGTGTCTACCAGGTGTGTTTTGGACAGACACTTGTTGCAGATGCTCTGGACCATGCACTCACTTGTCTTATGCCGTACTCCGGTGTCTTGCCCTGCCTGGGTGTCTTTTTGTGTGCGAAAACTGCATATCTTTTACCATGTTGCCTGATGATGGGTGTTTTTGGGAAGACTTAATGCAATCATTTGCAGTTATTGGTTCTTGCTACTCGACTGTCCCTTTATCCCTATTGCCCCCTTCTGTTGTCTCTCATTCCCTGTTTTCTTTGACACAAAGACAGCTGTATTGCCATGATGAATGTATTTTAGTGAACTCAGAGTACTCACTTTCTACCCAGTGTCCCCGATTTGTGGCCACTCCATTGTTACCAATTGTTTTATGTTCATCGTTTGTTGTTTGGCAGCAGTCACATCCCTGTTCCAGGTGTAATGTGATGCATCTGTTCTCAGTGACCATTGCATCATTGCCTTTTGAGTTGGCACCTGTTGACATTCTGTCTGTTGCTCCTAACTTTGGGTATGTTTTTGTTTACTCTGCTCTACAATGGATATTTCTTGTACTAGTCTTGCTGTTAGTTTATATAAAACCATTGAGATTGTTGGGCAATGCTTGCATCCACTTTTATGCTTTGACATTGAAGAATACCCCACCCAAGTTTCATGATGCCTACTTGAAGCCAAATGATGCAAATAATTTTACTACAACACCTACAGGAGGAGGTAGGCCATATGTGTTTGCTGTTGATGCCATACAGCCTTTTGTAGTGCAAGATAATGTGTCAATAGATAGCACATCCATCCTCAAATATGTTGGGCACATTGAATGCACAAATGATACTTTGCATGCAACTGATCAGGTATTTATTTATGCAAATGTTCCTCTAATCAACATCATCCCCCATGTTCCTGTTAAGGCTGTGCATGACATTGCACATATGCACAATGTTTCAATTGGCTCACATGTCCCTAAAAAGGAACTTGTTGGCTACTTCAATGATCACACCTGTGATGGTTGCAAGCATCATGTTACTGTATTTTCTGTGGAAAAAGGTCTTCAATCAAAGATTAAGGAAAGTTGGACAAAAAAGTCTGCCAATCCAAATTGGGCTGATAATCGTCGCGCCAAAAAGCGCCTTGCATATGCTGCAAAAAAACCCCAATTGTCAAATAATGAGAAAATTGATAAGGAGGTTGCAGTGGATTCATCTCCTCCAGTTCCTTTTCCACCACAGCCTCTCTCTTTTGAACTATCTTGTAGAGTAGTGCAAGACTTTTGTACTGATTCTATGCCTAGCAAAATACAAGAAGCAGGTTGTGCTGTGTGTGGTGAGCTTGTCCCTTGCTCTAAACTAAGTCGTCTGAAAAGTGTGAAAGGCATGTTGGGTGTTCTTGAAGCTGCTGGAGTAACAAGGATAGAACAAAAATCCTCAACTGATCCAGTTCGTGAGTTTCGAGGTCCTGTGTTGGATTACCATTGTGATAAAATATGTGATACTTGTCGTGCTTACATTCGAAAGGGTAAAGTTCCACGTCCTGCTTTAGCACAAGGTCTGTGGCTGGGTGATGTTCCTCCAGTGCTCTCACAACTCCGATTTGTAGAGAAGTTGATAATTGCTTGAATTCGCCATAATTGTTGTTTTGTGCGAATTGCATCTGGTATGAGAAAGATGACTTCCCATGTAGTTGCTTTTGAATCTCCCATCCCTAAGGTTTATAATGCTCTCCCACCTCCGATAGAAGATCTTGATGAAGTATTGGCTATTTTATTTACTGGTGCTTGTAAGCCTACAGACAAGGATTTTGAACGTACACCTTTACTAGTCAGGCGGAATCATGTTGCAAAGGCACTTGAATGGCTAAAACTCAATCATTCTGATTATCAGGATCTGGATATCTCTTATGACAATCTGGCACAGTATCCTGAAGATGGGCCTCCTGTCTCAGTTGAATATCGTCATGCCACTACAAACAAGGTTGCTGAAGGAACCAGTGTGTTTGATAATGAAACTGAAGATGGCACAGAGAAAGGTGATTGTCCTTTTGTTGTGCATGGTCTGACTGGTGAACAGCTTGAGACAAAGTCAGTTAATTCACTAAAAGTAATAGCTCTTGGTTATCTGAACCGAGGTGGAAAAGTATTAGCTGTTGGTCATGGGTCAAGTCCTGAATCTATATACAAAAATCCTGAACTCTATCCTCAAATATTCCCTTGGCTGTTTCCATATGGTTTTGGTGGTATAGGTTTCACCTTTTTGTCAGATCAAGAGCACAAACATCATTTGCTAATGTATCACGACAAGCGTTTTCAAACTGATATCAATTTCCCCTTTGTTGCTTTCAGCCATGCTCAGATCAAGGCAAGCACCACTGGTGGGTTTTTGCTTGCAGAGAAGGCAAAGTTTTATGAAATCACAGACAGGTTGCTTGATGTCAACCAAGGTTTTCTGCATGATCTGGCAAAGAGATTGTCAACTGGTGAATCTGTCAAACCTGTGACACAAGAAGAGAAAGATTGTTTTCAAGTTATACGTGATTTAGATCATGTTGCAGGTAAAGTTGACGGTTCAATCACATCTAAGAAATATATGAGAAATGAAATTTGGTCACTGATATCTTACCATAGTGCCCCATCCTGGTATATTACCCTGTCCCCTGCAGATCTTAAACATCCAATATGTTTATATTTTGCAGACACTAAAGAGCACTTTGAACCTTCCATATTGTCAAGTGATACTCGTTTCTGTCTTATAGCAAGGAATCCTGTTGCTGGAGCATGTTTCTTTCATTTCATGGTAGAGCTTTTTATCAAACATATATTGGGTGCAAACACAGATCATCCTGGAATATACGGTGAAACCTCTGCATATTATGGTGCTGTTGAACAACAAGGCCACCTCACATTACATCTTCACCTCATGTTGTGGATTAGAGGTTCATTGACCCCACAAGAGATTAGAGATCGTATAATGGATACCAACTCTGATTTTCGAAGCAAAATAATTGAATACCTTGAGAGTACACATATAGGTGAATTTATTACTGGATCAAAATAGGAAGTTCTTTCTAATGTTGATAATGCTTCACATGTGTCTGATTACAGAGTCCCCACCCAAACTTTACCAATAAGTCCTCCACAACCATGTAAGAATAGGTGTGATAGATGTAAAAGGTGTACTGCTCTAAAAACTTGGCATCAGAATTTTAACTTCACTGTTGATGACATCATGTCCAAATCTAATATACACACTTGCACATCCAACAAGAACAAAGATGGTACCCTCAATAAAGGAAAACAATATGTAGGTTGCTTGAACAATAAATGGGGAAAGTGCAAGGCTCGTTTCCCTCATCCAATTGTCAAAACCACTGAGGTGGATCCTGAAACAGGTGCTTTAAACATGAAGAAGCATGAAGCAATGATCAACACAGTCACCCCTGTTGTAACATATGTATTGCGTTGTAATACAGATGTTACAAGTCTCAAGTCTGGTACAGCAATCAAGGCAGTGCTACTTTATGTGTCAGATTACATTACAAAGGTTTTACTTAAAACTCATGTTATTTTTGATACTGTTCATGCAATGTTCCATAAAAACTCTGAGATGATTGGTGGTAGTGAAACTCGGGTAGAGAAAGCTCGGCGACTAATGACAAAAATTGTAAACAGCCTCAGTGTAAAAATGGAGGTGGGAGCTCCCATGGCCTGTATGTACCTTTTGCGAAACCCTGATTACTACACTAACCATACATTTGTTACATTTTACTGGCAGTCTTATGTCCAAGAAGTTAGGAAAGCCTGGTGTGAAAAAAATATCAGTGACATACCTGAAAAAATTACTCTTATAAAGTGACGTGGAAGAATTGTAGGCCTTTCTCCAGTATATGATTATATTTATCGGCCAATTGAGTTAGAACACCTGAATCTTTATGATTGGGTTTGTAGATGTAATCGCCACAAGTTTGCCAAGTCAGAAAAATTGGAAACTTTGAATGTGGATGAGTGTGATAATATAAGTGAGGCTGAAGCTGACCTTTCTGTTTCACTTGTGGGGGACAAAGATATTTCTCATGATGCTAAGGCTAACCTTTCTGTTTCACTTGTGGGGGACACAGATCTTTCTCATGATGCTGAGGCTAACCTTTCTGTTTCACTTGTGGAGGACAAAGATCTTTCTCATGATGCTGAGGCTAACCTTTCTGATTCACTTGTGGGGGACTCAGATCTTTCTCATGATGCTGAAGCTAATCTTTCTGTCACACTTGCAGGGGATGAAGTTCTTCCTCATGATGTTGATGCTAATCTTTCTGTTTCACTTGATATTTCTGATAATCATGTGTTGAAAGACTGTTCATCAATTGTCTCAGACTGTACAGTACCGCCTGTATCAGACATTGGTATCTTTCCTTTCTTAGATAGTCATCCTCTGTATAAAACACATGGAACACAGTGTGTTTCTGTAGAAAAAGCTCTGATACCAAACTTTGTAGATGGAACTCTGCCTTGATGTGACAAAGGTGACTGTGAATATTACTGTCTAACCATGCTTACATTGTTTAAACCATGGCATTCAGGTGCAGATTTGAAACTTGAAGAGCACAGTTGGGATGAGACATTTTTGTCAGCTGATTTTACAAAGGAGCAGATAAGGTTGATGGCCAACTTTAATATACAATATGAATGTTTGGATGCATGTGATGACTTTCATGCACAATTACGCAAAGGCTCTGTGTTGGCACCTAGTTGGGCTCCTTCTGATCATGATTTTTTTCATGACATTGATAATTCAGCAGATCTTGATGATACAGAAATTTTCACAGGAGGTCAGAACTTTCAAGATGATGGTGAAGTTGAAGAACATTTGAGGTTGACAGGAAGACAACAAAAGAAACGACAGCTGGATATGATTGCTATGAAATATATTATATCTAATACAGGCTGGACTGATGTAATGCCAAATGATCTGCCTGATGGGCTTGACTTATTGCCAACCCCTCCAGACCTTGTGCAATGTGGAAGTCGGTGGAATATGGTTGTCCAAAAGAAAAGACAGGAAATACTTGAACAACGTGCCCAACATTATTCTGACCATGAAGAAAGTAAATTGTCAGAATCTCCTTTATCAAGTCAAGTCAGACTTGTAGATAAATCCTCTCATTCACCTGCATTTCATCATGCTGTCAGTAAAGTTATTAGTGAATATAAACTTAACAAGGAACAAGAGCGTGCCTTTTGCATTGTGGCCAATCATACATCAAATCTACTCTCTGAACAGTTAAAAATGCATATTGGTGGTATGGGTGGCACAGGAAAAACACAGGTAGTAAAGGCCCTGGTGGCATTTTATAAATCTAGAAATGAAATGCATCGATTTGTGGTGGTTGCTCCCACAGGAAGTGCAGCCTCCCTTATAGGAGGTTCTACATATCATTACTTGTTTGGAATAAATGACAACAATGATGATCGTGTATCAAATATTCAGCTTGCTCAGATCAAAGCAAGGCTTGAAGGTGTTCAATATATTTTCCTGGATGAGGTGTCTATGTTGTCTTGCCGTGATATGTATAGGATTAGTGCCAGGCTTGCCTATGTTATGAATGATGCTGAGACACCATTTGGTGGCATGAATATGATATTTGCAGGTGATTTTGCTCAACTTCCTCCTGCTATTGGCAGAGAGAATGCATCTCTCTACAGCAGAACTGTGAGGAGTAGATCAACTGATAAGTTGGACCAACAGGCTTCGATTGGGAAAGCTTTGTGGGCACCAGGTAACAACAGTTGTTATTTTACAAAAAAATATGCGACAAAACAAACAGAGTGCAGCTGACACACAACTCAGAACAGCTTTAGAGAACATGCATTATAAAGCTTGCACTCCTGCTGATGTGGCTTTTCTGTGGTCCCGTATTACTAGTAATGTCCCTGGAAGGTCTTCAGTAAAACAAAAAGAATTTAGGCATGTTTCTGTGATTACTGCTCTTAATGTTCACAAGGATGAAATCAATAGTCTTGGCTCCCTGAGGTTTGCAAAAGAGACAGGCCAAACATTGACACATTTTTTCTCTGAAGACTCAATTACTTCTAAAACAGATAAAAGGGACAAGTACATCCAGTCAAAAGGTGAGATCAAGGTTGCTAATATCTCAGATGCAGTTCAAGATTTACTGTGGAATCAGCCACATAGTGCAAATACAAAGATTATCCCAGGAAAATTGTCCTTGTGTATTGGCATGCCTGTTATAATTCGTCACAACACAGCCACTGAGTTATGTATTACAAAAGGACAGGAAGGTGTTGTGTGCACTTGGCAGTCTGAAATTGGTTCACGCAGGCAACGAGTTCTAGAGGTATTGTTTGTGAAGTTGACAAATCCTCCTCAAACAATCAAATTGGAAGACCTGCCAGAAAATGTGGTGCCTTTGACTGCAACTAGCAATGGTACTGTCTGCTTTTTACCTGATGATTCCTCTATCAGAATATCTCGTAAACAAGTAGAAGTACTTCCCAATTTTTCAATGACAGATTATTCATCTCAAGGAAAAACCAGGCCTTTCAATGTTGTTGATCTCAATAATAGTTGTTCGCATCAGTCATATTATACTGCTTTGTCACGGAGTGCTTCAGCTGCTGGTACAATAATACTTCAGGGATTTGATGCACGGAAAATCATGGGTGGTGCATCAGGTGCACTTCGTCAGGAATTTAGAGAGCTTGAGTTACTGGATAATATTTCCTCCTTGATATATGAGGGCAGACTGCCTGAAACTG
Source organism: Hygrocybe punicea (assembly GCA_963556145.1). Classification (NCBI taxonomy): domain Eukaryota; kingdom Fungi; phylum Basidiomycota; class Agaricomycetes; order Agaricales; family Hygrophoraceae; genus Hygrocybe; species Hygrocybe punicea. Next base: position 506,364 of record OY744464.1, read on the forward strand.
TCTCAGGTGATCGTAGAAACACACTTATAAGTAGCTTTAGAGACTGGAAAGGTAGCTGTTATGTGCCTGCAGGAATTCATAAAGCTCTTCGTTGGGGGAAGGCAGATCCATTTATAGAATCATATCTAGGAGAAGTGAAATGGTGTGTACTAGGAAAAACTGACAAGAGTTTGCTTACCTCTGTCAATAATTCACCGCTTGTCACTGGAAAGGATTTGCCTGTACATGCCAGCCCTGCTGGTACCAATTTGAAGAGGAAATTTAACTTTCTGGAGTCTTCAGATTTGCATACTAAGAAGAGGATTAAAGCAAATCACATGGTTCACAACTCCCCTGACATGCTGTTGTCCACTCCTACAGGTACACAGTGGAGAAACAACAGTTGTGCTTATGATGCAGTTGTGACATCTCTGTTTTCCATATGGCAGGAAAATCCAATTCAACACTCAATAAGTTTCAGAGACTTGAACATTGATTTCTTAGGTCCCTTGGGTGACAATTTTGCAAAACATGTTGCTGGAGAACTCACCTTGAATGAAGTCTGTGATTTCACAAGGCAAAAGCTCCTTATGTCTGCTCCAAATACATTTACATGGGGTGAGGAAACTAGTGTGCATGCAATATTGGATTATATTCTTGTGACTGAGATTCCAGTTACATCTTCATGTATGAACTGTCCCAATCATCATCCAGTTGCACTAGTACAGCGATCTGTTCGCAATGGCCTTGTTACTATAGTGGGGGACCAGGCTGCCTCCCTTCAAGAAATCGTTGATGACTTTTGTGATGTCTTGGCTTCAAAGTGTAGCATTTGTAACAGCTTTCTGGTTAGGAAACACAGGTTTGTCCATAACCCTTTGTTGCTTGCTATTGATGTTTCTGCTGGTGCGCCTGTTATAAATCAGAGATTGATATTGCCAGTAAATGGCACAGATTACACTTACAATCTTAGAAGTGTTATATATTATGGTGACAACCACTTTACAACTTGTGCTAGAGGGCCGTTGCTTTGCACGGCATATCCGAGTCCCTCAAACTTGCATACAAGAAAGTACTAAGTGAGCATTGAGTGAATTGAGAAGATTACCTACACAAGAACATATAATAAAGCACATAGTTGTTTGGATCTGCAGACGGTTAAAAAAATGTCTTCCAATATTCCTTCATATTCTATTGACCTTCTTGTGACAATCCCATCATGGAACCAAACATGACCTGCTGAACTGATGATACGAGAAGTGAAGTGATTAGTTCCATGATATATGACACCTCTGAGACGATACTGTTGTGGTTCTATTTGCCCTTCAACTGTTACTGTCAAGTTATGGTCCACAATGGTAGTGGAGGCAGATACACCAAAGGCAAGCAGCTGAGGAGAATTTACAAAACTAAATTTTCGAAGTAGGAAGTCATTGCAGACTGTACACTTTGAAGCAAGGGAAATTACAAAGAGATCAATTTCATTCTGAATAGATTCAAAGTCAATTCTTCCAATATCTATATGGCAGTTATGTGCTGCTTCTCACTGCCTAGACACAGGATGACGTTGAGGGCAAAAAATACATGAGGAAAGAATAGGCATTTCAGTTTGTAACAAAGTGTCTAATATTGTATGAACACTAGTAATTATTCCCCAAGGGAAATTATTAGGTGAATGTCGAAGTAGACAGTGGCATGTATGATCACGTACTTCCTCTAGAGAGCATTCACCATCAGAATGTTTTGAAAATCCATCAACCAAGACACCAAGAAATTGAGCATTTAGAGATCTGAAAGAATTAGACCATGCAATCTTGTCCTCCTGCCAAATAGCATAAAATATGGATATAACAGAGTCATATGCACAGCTGTTATTGCTCCAGGCCATACCACTGGGGATACTTATCAAGGATATCTGAGAGTTTTCAATACTATGATGTATCTTCATTTTCTTTCTCTGTGGTGCCACTCAAGAACCACTTATTTTTCTCTTAATAGCAATTGTCTGAACAATTTTTGCAGGAGAACTTCCTTCTGCAGGCACATATGGTCTATTAGGAGCAACAGCCTTCTGGATTCCCTGTTTCTTATTAAGTATTTTCCAGGAAACATCATTTTCATATGATGCTGAAAATTTATCAGACTTATTCCAACGAATAGCCCTGTGTACATTTGCAGGAACATAATTTTCACCCTTCCACAATCTAAAAGAATCAATCAGTGTATTTCTGCGATCTCCAGTAATGGTCTTTGGCAACTTGCCTTCAAACCTCAAGTGAACAATTTCATCCAGAATTTCCAGCTCACGGAATTCCTGACGTAATGCACCAGATGCTCCTCCTGTGATCATTCTTGCATCAAAACCTTGCAACATAACAGTGCCTGAAGCAGAAGCACTACGTGACAAAGCAGTGTAATATGATTGATGAGAACGGCTGTTATTAAGATCTACTGGGTTATGAGGCCTTGTCTTTCCCTGTGAAGAGAAGTCTGTCATGGAAAAATTAGGAAGAACCTCTACCTGACTACGAGATATGATAATAGAGGTATCATCTGGCAATGCACAAACTATAGTGACACTTGTTCTTGTTATTGGTACAACATTCTCAGGAAGCCCATCTAATTGCACCATCTGTGGAGGATTAAGTAACTTTACAAATAATGTGTCTAGTATTCTCTGGCCTTGTGAACCTTTTGCTGACTGCCAGCAATGTACTATACCTTCTTGTCCTCGAGTAATGCACAACTCTGTTGCACTATTATTGTGGATCATAACAGGCATTCCGATGCACAATGAAAGTTTTCCAGGTATGCATTTTGAATTTGCACTGGGTGGTTGATTCCACAAGGCATTCTGAACACTGTCAGATAGTGTATGATGTTTGAAGGTAGATGAACACTTTTTTTTTGTGCTATCTTGAGAGCTCATTGAATCATCAGAAAAAAATTCCACTAATGGCTGGTCAGTTTCCTTAGAAAACCTTAGTGAACCCAGGCGATTAATTTCATCTTTGTGAATATTCAGAGCAGTGATTATCGAAACTTGTCTAAACTCTTTATCCTTCACTGACAAATGACCAGGTAAATTACTTGAAATTCTTGTTCTCAAAAATACAATATCTCCTGGAGTACAAGCTTTATATTGCATGTTTGTTAGTGCTGTTCTTAATTGTGCATCTTCTTTTGTTTGAAGCCTTTGTCTCATATTTTCTCTTAGTATCACAACTGTTGTAACTTGATGCCAAAGGGCTTTTCCAATTGCAGCTTCTTGATCAAAACGGCTAGTGGATGAAAATCCAACAGTTCTGCTATATAGAGAAGAATTTTCATGTCCAATTGCAGGAGGCAATTGAGCAAAATCTCCAGCAAAGATCATGTTTAATCCACCCCAAGGCTTCTCAGTTTCATTGAATATCTTTGCCATTCTCACACTAATCCGATACATGTCACAACAAGACAACATTGAGACTTCATCAAAAAAAATGTAATCAACACCCTGCAACCGTGATCTTAACTGAGCAAGTTGTTTATTTGATATGTGCTCTTCACTTTTCTCATTCAATCCAAACATATAATGATATGTAGATCCTGCCAACAGAGCTGCTGAAGTTCCTGTAGGAGCTACAATAACAAAGTGGTGACTTTCATTTTTCATCTCAAAGAACTTCACCAATGCTTTTAATACCTGTGTTTTACCTGTGCCACCCATTCCACCAATGTGCAATTTTAGCTGATCTGAATAATCATTAGATGCATGATGTGCAACAATGTAAAATGCTCTTTTTTGTTCTGGATTTAAATGAAAATCCCCCACAATACTATTTATTGCCAATTTGGACTTGCTGGATTGACAATTTTTTTCAAGATATGTTTTATCAACAATCTGAACATTATTTTGGCTCAAAGATACATGTGAAAGTAATCCACTGTTGAAAAATGTTGCTAAGCTCTCTGCTCGACCTTCAAGTATATCTTGTCATTTCTTTTGCACAACAGCTTTCCATTGACTGCCATTCTGTATAACCTCAGGTGGGGGTGGCTCAATAACTGGTGTCTTCACAGATAGAACATCCATCCAACCAGTGTGCGACAATATTGATCGCATATTTGCCATATCAATTTGACGTTTCTTCTCTCGCTTACCAGTTTCTTTAAATTCAGCATCCAAGTCTTTACCTACCTGTGAAGATGTATCATCAAATAAAATATCACTGTCATCTTGCACAAGTTCATCATGATTGAATGTCACAGAAGAATCAATCCAACTTGGCAGAATAACTGAACCCTTGCGAAGTTGGGCATGAAAATCATCACGAGCATCAAGACATTCATACCTTATATTGAAATTGTCCATAAGTTCTTTTTGTCTCAAAGTGAAATTGTACGACAAAAAAGACTCATCTCAGGATTCATCTTTAGTTTTCAAGTCAACGCCTGAGCGCCATGGTCTAAACAATGCAAGCATTACTGAGCAGTAGTACTCACGGTCACCTCAATCACGTCGTGGTAAAGTGGCCCCAATGAAATTAGGAATTTTGGCACTACTTTCTTGCACACACTGTGTTCCATGTGAACTGTGAAGAGGATGATTATCAAGTAATGTAAACAAACCTGCTGGAAATTTTGTCTCAGTATTTATATCTAATGTTGGCAATACATTGGTGGGGTTATTAGATTCATCATCCTTTACATTTTCTGAGTTGTCACTATGTTGGCTGTCTACATCATATTCAAAATTATCTTGAGAGACAAAAGAAGTTTCATAACTTTCTTGAGTGACACAATGAAGAGTTTCATCACTGGCTCTTTTACTTAATTTTGACTTAGGAAGCATTTCACGCTTACACCGACTTACCCAATCATACAAGCACATGTTCTCCAGTTCACAAGGTCTATATATGTAATCAAAAACAGGTGATAGACCAATAATGCATCCTCTGTGTTTAATCAATGCTACCTTCTCTACATACCCTTCAGCAGGCTCAGGATCCCATATCTGTCGTGCTTCATGAGCATAACTTTGCCAATAGAATGTAGCAAATTTATGATTTGTGTAATGGTCAGGATTGCGTAAAAGATACATACAAGCCATTGGTGACCCAATTTCCATCTTTGCACTTAGGTTGTTCACAATTTTTGTAATGAGTTTGCGTGCTTTTTCCTTTTGTGTTTCACTACCTCCAATCATCTCACTGTTTTTTTGAAACATAGCCTTGATCGTATCAAAAATAACATGGGTTTTTAGAGAAACCTTGGTGATATAGTCAGAAACATAAAGAATCACCCCCTTTATTGCAGTTCCTGATTTTAGTGATGTTACATCTGTGTTTGAACGAAACAGATATGTAAGCAGAGGAGTTACAGTATTTATTATTGGTTCAGCCTTCTTCATGTTAAGTGCACCAGTTTCAGGATCCACTTCAGTTTGGCTGAATAAAGGTCGAGGAAAACGAGCTTTACACTTTCCCCACTTATTGTTCATGCATCCAACATACTGGCGTAATTTATTCTGAGACCCATCTTTATTTATGTTTTTCAAACAATGATGTATATTAGATTTGGCCAGAAGGTCATCAACCACTAGTTTAAACTTATCTTTCCACAAACTTAAAGCTTTACACTGGTGACACTTGCCACACTCAACCAAGTAAGCCTTTGGAGGTATTTCAGGTAGTGTCTGTGTTGGATCCAAATATTCAGGTAATTTTGAAGCTTCCTCAACATGTTTCAATACATCATCCTGCTTTCCAGTAAGAAATTCACCAATATGTGTGCTCTCTAAGTACTCTACAATTTTCCTTTGAAAATCTGAAGCGGGGTCTAATATACGCTTTCTTATCTCTTGTGGTGTTAGGCACCCACGAATCCAAAGCAATAGATGGAGGTGTAATGTCAGACGTCCTTGCTGCTCAACTGTACCATAATAAGCTGAAGTATCACCATATATTCCTGAATGATCAGCACCCACACCCAAAACATATTTAATAAATAAGTTAACCATGAAATGAAAGAAGCGTGCACCAGCAACTGGATTCCTTGCAATAAGACGCATTCTCTCATCACTTGATCTAATTTTTGGTTCAAATCTTTCCTTTGTATCAGCCAAGTACAAACAAATTGGATGCTTGAGATCAGCTGGGGATAAAGTGATATACCATGAAGGAGCTCCACTATGTGAAATCAAAGACCAAATTTCATTCCTCATAAACTTCTTGCTTGTGATAGATCCACTAACCTTGCCAGCTACATGATCCAAATCTCTAACAACCTGATAACAATCTTTCTCTTCTTGAGTGGTTGGTTTTACAACTTCACCCTCTGATAACCTCTTGGCCAATGTAGTCAAAACATTTTGGTTTACATTTAATAAATGATTTGTCACATCATGGAATTTAGCTTTGTCTGCAAGCAAGAATCCACTAGTTGTGCTTGCCTTTACTTGAGCATGGCTAAAAGCAACAAATGGAAAGTATATATCAGTCTGAAAACGTTTATCATGATACATCAGAAGATGTCACTTATGCTCATTGCTCAGCATCAGACAATGATGTTGAGCCAATTCCACCTAGCCCATATGGAAATAACCAAGGGAACATTTGTGGATAAAGCTCTGGATTCCTGTAAATAGACTCATACTGAGGTGAATGGCCAATTGCCAACATCTTACCACCACTATTAAGGTGTTTAAGTGCAATTCCTTTGAGTGAGTTGATTGTCTTGGTGTTTAAATCCTCTCCTGTCAGCCCATGAACAACAAATGGACAGTCTCCATCCTCAATTCCATCTTCAGGTTCATTGTCAAATACACTTGTACCCTCAGGTACTTTGTTTGTATCACTATGACGATATTCAACAGAGACAGGTGGGCCATTCTCAGGATATCCTGCAAGATTTTCATAGGATATATTCAAATCACAATAATCAACATGGTTGACCTTTAGCCATTCAAGTGCCCTTGCAACATAATTTCTCCTTACCAACAGAGGTGTTCGTTCAAAGTCTTTTTCTGTTGGTTTACAGGGCCCAGTGAACAAAATAGCTAAGACTTCATCAAGGTCATCAATAGCAGGTGGAAGTGCCTGATACACCTTGGGCATTGGTGACTGAAATGCAACTACATGTGAAGTCATTTTTCTCATACCTGAAGACACTCTCACAAAACAACAGTTGTGATGCTGGAGTGGTACCGAGGTACCACTCCGGGGGCTCACGCAGGACTCGAGGGAAAGGTCGACTGGATAGGAAGGATGGACTGACTACTACATCTGGAAGGCTACTAACTAGGTCAAACCATGGGAACCTGATCACGTGACTGACCAGGCACAACTACTACAACGCACATGAGCTATTAGCATTTTTTCAACAAACCTAAGCTCAGAAAGTTCTTTGGGAATACAACCCAACCACAGCCCTCTTGCAAGAGCAAGCTCAGGGATATTTCCTTTTCTGATACAACTACGACAGTTATCACAGATCTTATCACATTGGTAGTCTAGAACAGGACCTTTAAATTCTCGAATCTTTTCTGTAACTTGCTTTCTTTCAATTCTTGTTACACCTGGAGCCTCCAGAATACTCAGTAAGCCTTTGACATTTTTCAGACGACTTAAATTACTCAGAAGTACCAACTCACCACAGACTGCACATCCTGATTCTTCAAATTTATTAGGCATAGAGTCACTGCAAAAATTGTGTATAACTTTATGTGATAACTCTTCAGACAAAGGAGGGGGAGGAAAGTATGACAGGTTTTCTGCTGATTAGAAGTCTCCACAGACTCAACTTTATTCTGCTGGTTATTCTGTGGCTGCTGAACAATGGACTTCCGGCCCTTTAGACTTTGAGCATTACGTTTCTTTTTTTTAAGCAGATAATCCTTTGTTTCCTGGCTCACTGAAACAGAGAAAATGCTAAAATATTGGTTGCAGGTGATACAGTCATGGTTTTCAAAGTAAGAAAGAATATCCTTCTTTGGTACATGTGACCCAATGGCAATATGGTGAAGACGAGCAATTTTATGTATCATGCAAAGGGAAATATGTGGAATAATGTCAAGCAGTGGAACAGTTGCATAAACATATTGGTCTTTTGAGAAAGATGCTAGGACTGAACTATCAACATGATCAATGAAAAGGAATTTGAATGAAGAATCAAAACTGCTGGTTTGATTTTTTAGAAATGGTACAATTTCTTCTGAGCAAAATGCATATGGCCTACCCCCTCCAACAAGGGCTGCAATTTTTGTCTTGCTGTCATATATTTCTTGCTGTAAATCAGCTGAAATGGAATACATATGTAGATAATCATTCCAATTTTTAATTGGCAGATGCAATTTTTTTGTGAATTTTATACCATATGGATCTAACAGCATGCCACAGAAATGTAGTATATCATTTGATAAAAACAGCCAGCGTAGATTCAAACTTGCAGGAAGTTGAATACCAATGATGTGGAAATGTACCAAGGATGAAGCATGCAGTTCAGCTTTTGAGGCATATTTACACAAAGTTGATATCTTTGAAGGCTGGTGAGAACAAGAATAGAGAGCTTTAAAATCATGAGAAGACATCAAATTACGCTGCATGAGAAGTGAAAGGGTTTGGCATGCTGTAGCAATGTTATGCTCAGGAGTGGCATAAAGCTGTATAGACCAGTTGTATAGTTGTTCATATATGCCTTGTTCTGCTAGAGTATAAATTAAGCTGTGAACAAACTGGAATAAATATGACCAGAATGCATTAAATCTGATTATTTGAAAAGTGTATTGTCCTTTTGAGATTGTTAAACCTTCAACACGCTGGGTGCCCCACATATTGTAAACCCAATGACTAGAGTCAAAATCCCAGACAGACAGAGGGGAACAGGGTGAAATAGCTATGTGTTTAGAAACACTACACAACACATTTTCAGTAACCAAGACTTCATAGTTGTAATGTGACAGTTGATGACACAGACAGGTAAAACCTAAGCACGATATGGACAAGTTTTGTACTCCTGAACCTGCAGCAGATACAGCAGACATGTATAACATACACAAAGACAGACACTGGCTATGGGTAACAAACACATGCATATTGCACAAAGACACTTCCTGCGAGCATACATGGCACACTGACAAATGCGGTACAGACGTGGCATCAATGGTAGATTTCTGGAACAAAAGGTTGAGCATAAGACAGTAACCAAAAGACAGCAAAACTCACCAGGAAAATTCGAGGCAATGCGGCAGCCACGTCAGTCAATGAAAGGTCCCATCTACTATGAGTAAGAGACATGATATAAATACAAGCACAATAACGGAAACTGGTAAAAGTACACACCGGTGATGACATCCTCCAGCAGGCGGCAAGGAGATATCACTTGGTCCTGCATCCAAAAAAATATTTGACACATAGCGGCAGGGTAACAGGTCATCGCTATAGATGTAAGATATAGCGTGAAAGCAAAAATGGATATTTGTAGAATGGAACACACCTTCCACCAGTCACGCAACTAGAAAAAAGATAGGGCCATATACCCCTCAAATCCAGCTCCAGGATTGAAGTATCACCACTACGGCAACCAGTAAGAACACAGATGAGCAGAAGAAACACAGCGGCCATACATATGATAAATTTCCCCTACAACCGAACAGGGAGGTGAGCCGGGCGATAAACCACTTATGACCGGTGTTGTGTTTGATGAAATGCAGTGAGCTATGGTACTGGTGTGGATGCAGGGTGAGACTCGGTGAGTAGTCGAGACCAAGCAATCAAGCGTACCCTTCACTTGAAACAGAACTGGGCCAAACTCCCGATACCAACTTGAGAGATAAAAGGCACAAACACATAAACAGTGCCAGTGTTGGTAGCATTTTGAGATATCACATACTGAAAATTTTGGAACAGTGCGGTACGAAGTTATTTTCCTCGGATGTACACCATGAAGCGTGACGTGTACAATCACTGGCACGTTATTATTGGTGACCATCGACCTGCCTATGCTCAATGGCTTCTGCATGATCCTGGTACGTTCCACAGACTCGGATTATATAGTACTACTTGCCCAACTTCCATTTCTAAATGCTCAATGTCTCTGCAATGAATTTTGCCTGTTGGACGAAGTACTGCGCACCGGACCTATCGATCCCACAAGAAACCACCTCGGACACCAATGGTAATGCCATTTAACCCGATTGTTTGTTCTGCCAAGCTAACCGAGCGTTGAAGAGCACCACGTTTTTCTCGACTCCGCTGCATAAAGACCATCAACCAGACTGTCGGATCTGCAGTCGCATGCTTCCTGATTGGTACGGTTGAAGACTGAGCAGAGGCAAACCAGACACCAAAGGTAATACGTATACCATTTAACCCAATATTATCCTTCAATAAGTCACTTATCCCACAGGTGATGGCTCTTGCACATGCGCTGCAGTCGATTCAAAACAACGGGGCACAAGCGGTGATTGACGCAACAACTACGAGACAAGTAAAAAAATGTAAACTACGCAGCTACGCCTAACAAAATGACAAACTGAATGTTGGAAGAAAGGATAGCCATCCCGGACTGGTTCCCAAAATAAGTACTCAGCGTATATCCCACCGCAACCACAGATCTGGGAGGAAGGTTGGCATTTCCTTTCCTGTACAATGGTAAATCCGACAACCGCTTGAATTCATCATCCGTAAAGGAAAATACTTTCCCGTTCTTAGAACGGCCATCATAGATAGGAACTACCAAGGGAGTTAAGTCAGCCATGCAAGAGGGATAACAGGACAAAATACTTTTTTCTTCGAAACTGCGCGAGGAAGGATAAGAGGCTTTACCCACATGACACATGCTTGCAACGGAGGAACTTGCAACACTTATAAAGAGGCCACCTTTGACTGGCGACGGGGGGGCACTTTGGGCTACAGCAGAAAAGATCATGCAAAAGTAAGTGAATGACAGTACCAGGATTCTTACCCTGCTTCCGTGTGAGAAAGGAGATACCATTGACAGAAACGGCTCCAGAAATTACATCGAACCCGAAAAGTTGACCCCAAAGGGATGTATCCCTTCGCATCTCTTGTGCGAAGGGAACGATGGTGACTTTGTGCACCGGATAAGGTGCCGATGAGGAACCGGCTGTCCCCTCTGATACAAGATGGCACTCTGTGGTGACCCCAAGCATAATTCCCACTGCATTATTGTTTGTTCCAGCGATATAGAGACGGCGGGATTCAACAACGAGCTGCTGAGGATCTATTCGACTCGTGTTGACGAAATTGCCAGACCTAACAAAAACCAAACCGTGCAACAAAGAACTATGTCAGGAGTAAGTAAGGTATTCGTAGATAATGTGAGAAGAAGGGGTTACATACTCAACCGAAGATTGGGAAAGACTCTTAATCAAAGTTGAAAAAGAGACGCGAGGCGATTCAGAGTCAACTTGAAAGTTGGATGCAAATGGCTGAACATCACAGAAGCGGCTGCAAAGCTTGGAATAAAATCATATATGAATCAACAACAAGAGAGAACGTACCGAAGATTAGGAAGATTCTTGTATATCCTAAGTAAATTCACATCTTGTGAGTCAGCGCGCATTACAGCCAAGCTTGTTTCTTGATCATCCTCATCAACATTGCCACGATCTTGATCATCCTCATTATTATTGCCAATTTCTCCAGAAACGTCACGGTCAGCCCTGGCGGCAGTGAATCATGAGTGGAGCCATCGCAGAGCATTGAGATAGACGAACAATCCATCATCCAATGAGATGCTATCATCTTCTGGTTCTACCACGCTATTATTGTCCTCCGCACGGACATCTCTGGTTCGTCATGAGCCATACTAAAATGGTAACATGGAGTAACCTTACAAATTATTGATGGGGGATGGCACAACGTCCCTGGCTTCTATATCAGAGACCTCCTCATTGTCGACATCAACCATGGCAGCGGCAACAGGAAGCCTGTATCAAAAGGTAATATGCATAAGAGTTTAACGAATATAATTGTACACACACATCTCAGTATTATCGACCGTTTCTGACACGGAAAGGAATTTGCGAGCACGAGAAGTCCTTCGACAAAATAAATCAGTGAACCCAATAAGCAGAGCATAAATAAACTGACTGCTCATTAATGAGGCGAGCTTTTTCAGATAACACTTTAGGTCTGCTATTAATGTATGAGACATGACCTAGAGGGCGAACAACGTGACATACTTGGAATGGGGCCACGTAGGAGAAGTGGGAGCATTGCGGTTTTCTGTTTCAGAACTGAAGTAGACGGTCAGGATACTGAAAACTGAAAAGCAACGTACATACGTTGGAGAAGGAACATTGGCCTTGAGAACCTCTCCCTTTGCTGCCGCAACTTTGTCCTTGGTGGATGTGGGCTTATCTTTCGTAGTCGTAGATTTTCCCTTTACAGTGGTGGACCTGATCACATTTGGGCAAAAATAAAGCATTGGTAGACGCAAGAAGAGAAAACAAACCTCACGGTTTCCTCCTCAGTGTTTTCCTTGGTGGCTGTGGGCTTATCTTTCGTAGTCGTAGATTTTCCCATTACAGTGGTGGACCTGTTCACGTTCGGGCAAAAATAAAGCATTGGTAGAAGCAAGAAGAGAAAACAAACCTCGCAATTTCCTCCTCAGTAGACTTATCGGCTTATGAAATTGTAACCAATTTCAACCATTCACTGAGGTCTTTTGGCATGTCGCGATTCATGTCAAAACATCCCAGTGATGATGGCTGATGATGGCTGATAAGCATCAGGTCGTGAAAGATGACATGCCTACCTTTTATGGCAATCAACCACAGCATGTGATCTTGTTTGCTTGCATGTGACCACCTTCTTCACATGTGATCTTGTGCTGATCGCGTTGTTTGTTTCTATTGACGTGTATCATTGCGTGATGTGTATCATTGTATAGGACTGTTTTGGCGCAACACGAGATGGTCTCCTCAAAACCTATGGGCTCAAAGCGCGACAACTCACAAAAATCGTGGCGGCGCATTGGCAAGCAAGGTTCACCAAGTCTGTGCAAAAGGTATTTATTAAATTTATCCTTCGGCATCCAATCTGAATGTAATGCATGCAGATTGCGACGACATTTTCTTTTGGTCACCCGCGCCCAGTTGGGTGCAGGTGAATGATTAGATGACATAAGAGCTGCCCGGATCGTCACAGAAGCTCTGCTGAATCCGAGTAAGTCGTGATGATTCCACTGGCCCAATCTAATTGTTTCTCCATTGTAGTTTATATTCAGTGGGACCTCGAGGATTACGCCACCCACATCAAAAAGGGCCTGGGTACCCCGGCCTCAATCACCCAATTACAGTGCAAGTTCGCGAATCCCCAACTCGGCAGGGTGAATAGGCCTGCAACAGTGGTGGACATGTGTGGACGAATAATAATCTGGTATCTTCCAGGGTTGATATCAGCCCAGCAAGCTGTAAGTTGTGTCATGATCTGGGAGGTTTAATTCAATAGTAGAGACAAATTAGGATGTTATGCTGAATGGCAGTGAAAGCATACAAGAGATCAGCTCAAAAAAGATTCATCGTAAACAAACAAGCGGGAAGGTCAATTGGCGAGTCGACCGAAAACATTTTCGTTTTGATTCTTTGGATCAGAATCTACTGCCGGGAAGTGATGAGTATTCGGCAGGGTGGTTCGCACAGGCTCATACTGTGAGTTCCGAAATCCGCCAACATTCCAGTTGCTGGGCTCATTCATATTTTAGAGACCAAGTGACCCTTTGAAGCCTTCTGCAAACCATCTTAAGTGGGGTACTGGAGATTGGATGTCTTCAATAGCTGACATAGAATCATTCATCAATCGGGTCTTCTTTATGGTTCATCCATCACTGCAACAAATCGGCAGCAAAGCTTTGGACAAGCTTAGGTCAGCCAACCTGACGGCTAATGTCGCAGGATCCTGGACATCCCATTTCACTGGGATCGCAGTTATCATCAACCGGAAGACATCCGCACATCGTGATTGGAATGGTATGCCACCTTGGTATGACTTCCTCCTGGGTATCGGAGACTATCATGATTGCACTCTTGATATGCCCGACCTTGGACTGCAGCTCAATTACGGGCCCAGAACTGGCATCTTCCTATGTGGCAACAGCATCAGACACGAAGTCACAGACTGGAGTGGTGGGGATCGAGTTTGCTATGCTCATTTCCTCAGGAAGAAAGTCTTGGAGCGTCTAAATGTAGAATTGTCAGGGTGGTCTGAGCAGAAAGATTTTTGTACCATCATTCCAGAGGTGAAATGGGTATTAAAAACTTGGCACATGTAGCAGCGTAAACATCATTCATAAAATATGTACCCTTGTCCTGAACTTACGAAATATTACTTGTGTAACATTGCCATCAGCCTATCAGCAGGTTATAGTTCAGATTGTCCACCTTGAGTTGCAGTAACAGGAATGAGAGCATCTCAATTGCGTATCTAGGCACTGAAAGGGAGGTCTGATCACGGTTGTCTCAAGTTCAGGCTTGCATGCTGCAAAAGGACTGCGCCTGGTATATGCCAGGGGGTCAAAGGTGGATACCATAACATCGTTCCAAAGGTTGGTGCATACTTGTGCAGGTGGGGACTGGTATTCTGGTTGACCATACTGGCAGGGTAACACTGATCTGCGCAAGTATGAGAAAACAAGGTGGTTGTCAGTATTGTCAGGCATGGCTGCGAACCATAAGACCTGCAGAAGAATTGATGGGAGCATGTGACATGTGTTTCAGAGCCATGATGTGACATGTCACACCGACTCATCAGACGTGACACATCACACCTCACGTGTCACATGTAACATCAACATCAACCAATTGTAAACATCAACCAATTTAACATCAACCACCTCCCAACAATGCCCAAATTGTCCAAAGAGAAACATGGGAAGAAGAGGACAGCTCAAGAAGTCATCTTTGTTGAGAAAAAAATGAAAAATCGCACAAAATGGGTATCTAAACCAGTCACAGGCGAGCTTCCCAAAAGTCCACAGAAATCCAGTCCAAAAAAGTCACCTGTGGATTCAAACCATCAGCAAAGCATGTCCCCAGATGTGCCTCCCGACTCAGGTACACCGCAACCTCCAAAGTGCAAGACGGCGAAAGGCAATGTCAGCTATTCCTTTACCTGCTTTTTAGTCACTCTGAATTATTGGCAGACCCAAAATTGTTACCTCAGGGAGTGGATTCCACTTTGCAACGAATATCTGAGGGAGATGTTGAGCATCGAAGCTCCACCTATTCCTGCCACCTGTCATATCTGCAAGAAGCAAGGTGGCCCCATTCGCTGCTTGAGCTGTCTTGGTCATCCATTATTCTGTAAAGAATGTTGTCGAATCTCCCACCAGGGGACTCCATTCCACAAACTCAAATCATGGAATGGAAGCTGCTTCACCCCATCCTCATTACATGACATAGGATTCTGCTTGCATCTTGGGCACGGCGGTGATCCATGTCCCTCCAATTCCATTTGACATGTCTGGGAGGATGTTGGGGAAGGCTCATCTTCGATGTCACAGATCGAGAATGATCAGCTGCTGGTTGACTTGAACCAGGAAGATGATGATAACAACTTGGATGACAGTGTGCTGGTTATGGTTGATATTTCCGGAATCCACCGGCACCGTGTTCGCTGGTGTCATTGTCCGTCAAAAGACGAGCCACAATGGCAATTGTTCAAGACTGGTCTCTTTCCGGCAACATTCAAACATCCTCGCTCGGCATTTATCTTTCAAGTCCTGGATTACTTTCATGTCAATCAGGTTGAATGTAAGACTTCTGCCAACAATTTCTACTCAAAACTGTGCCGGCTTACAAATAATGCCTTTCCTGACACCGTATCGGTGAGTCTCCATCTTAAAGGCTGTATTTATGGATGGTGATGGTGGAATGGACCTGTCAAATAGGACCGCTATAGAGAGCTCATGAGGGTCTCATGGCAATGGCGTGACATCAAAGTTCGGAAATGGTTTGGTTATGGCCATGACACCAACAAAGAACCAGGCAACGGCGACCTCGCTTTCTTCTGCCCAGCATGCCCACAGCCGGGCATCAACCTCCCTGATAACTGGAAGGAATTGCCTAATCTGTTAGTAAAATGGACCTGCCAATGTTTATTGAAAGTAACATTTTCACAGGTGGTTGTATCGGAGAAGCCTCTTGGTGGATGGAAATTTTACTGCGGAACACATGCACATGAGGAATCCCAGCGATGATGTGGAGCTTACAAATGGAACTGGGTATTTTGTGCAAAGAGCTCCCTATGAAGAGCACATCAAGGAAGCAGTGGAGGTCAAACAGGTGCAAAATTCATTTGTTGTGGTCTTAGGTTCCAAACTCAAACTTGCATTAGAAATCATCATGTTCCAAGCACAGAGCAGTCACCCAGAGCAATGCAAACAATAAGAACCTGGAATCCACAGGGGTTGGTGCCTGTGCCTGTGCGAGGCATGGATGCTTCATTCCACACAGCATGGTGGATTTTCAGAAAGGTGAAAGGTAACGAGGTCAGGTCAGAATGTCCTTGACGTGACCTGAAATCCTCATCAGGCAAATGAACATAGACTACTTAATATGTGAAGCCCTCAAGTACAACACTGAAGGCATGCGGCAAGCTCTCTTGTTCTATGATGTGATATGTGAGTGGGCAGTGAATTTTGGTAGACGTGTGAAGCAGAGTAGTTTTTTGGATGCACCTACCATGGAATTGATCTTTGGTATCGGAAAATTCCATTTAAATGCTCACAAGGACGACTGCTTTCCAAAATTCTCACCCAACTTTATTCGTGGTGCTGGGCAGCTGGATGGAGAACAGATGGAAACTCTGTGGGTGATCATCGAGTTGATCTCACGCATCACAAAGTACATGACCAAGGCTCACTGGCAGGAGATTTTGGATGAGACATTCAAACTGGAAAAAGTTGGTTGGAATGAGTATGCAACAACCATCATCTTTCTCCTGGTTTGATACTCATCCTCTGAACAGTAAAAATGTTGATAGCAAAACATAAAACAGCCATCAGGGTCAAACGAGAAAGCAAGGAGGCATATCAAGATTTGTCAAATTCATTGGATCCTGCATTGGTGAAAAAGTGGAGTGAAAGCCAAACTTTTGCTGAATCACAGCGTGGGGATGCACTGAAAATTTATCAAGTTGCTTTGAAGCAAGGTCAGTGATATTTCCTCCCCATAGTAGTGATGAATGAACAGTTCGTAGCACCAACTATGGCGGAAATACGTCTGATATTGGGGAGGAACGCCAAGGGGGAAGCAGGAGATTCCAATGCAGTGGCCTGGTTAGTGTCCAGGCTAAATATTGAACAAGCTCAGTATGTTCCTCACATTATATCATCACTTTCCTGTTCACAATTCTGAATTTCAGGGACAATCTCACTCATGATATGCGAAAGCTTAAAAAAGCCGTTTCCATAGCGGAACAAAACAATAGTGTTGCCACAGCTAAGCTAGCCTAGCCACGGCTAAATTAGCTGCAGCTAAAGCTAAGCTAATTCATGAAAAATGTCTTAGCCTTAGCCACTAGCCAAGTACTAGCTGCAGCTATGGCTAAGCTAAAGTCAGCTAAGCTAATGACTATTAGTCAGGTATGATATCCTTTTTAGGTATTTCTAGGCTGTTATGAGATGATATTATTTTTATCTTCCCTTAGCTTCAGCTAAAGCTAAGCTAACTTTCTGAAATACATTAGCCTTAGCCATTAGCTGGAGATTAACCATTAGCTTAGCTGGCATCGGCTAAGCTAAAATCAGCTAAGCTAATGGCTAGTAGCCAGCTATTAGCCTTAGCTGTGGCAACACTACAAAACAAGATTATGGATTGACGAAAACGGTTACAAAGCAGGATTGATGCCTTCCAGAGGAAGACAACCTGTCTACTCAATGGGCATGACGTGGAGGAAGAGGATTGGGAGGAAAAGGATAAAACATCCCCGGATGATGTTGGCATGTCCGATGATTCACAAGATTCCACATCAGATGAGGAAGGAACAGATTATGAAGAAGATTGTGATCCTATCCTATCAGAAAATGCTCATATCAGTTTGCCTTCTAAAATAGGAAAGGAGGTATGTAAAAGGGTGGGATGGATTGAAATGGCTTCACAAGAAATGGAGCTTCGAAATGGACAAGCTAACAAGTCCCTGGAGAAAATACGTTTCACTCTGGGACATAAAGCATTGCTTTATCGAACAAGGATTAGGAAGGCCAAAGGACAAAAGGCCAAGACACGGACTTGGGGAGCCATTCGTCATGCAGATGTGGCCGTGAATGTGTGAGGTTTTATGGTTGAGCTCGTAGGGCATTGGTAAACCTGGGTGCGGACAATGAAACATTGGCACATTACCAAGAAATTCGTAGAGAGGATTTGAAGCTTAGTGGAGATGTTGTGGAAGAAAACAGATTTGGGCAAAAGAGTGATGCATTGGCATGGTTTTGGAGAATGGGTGACCAGAACAAGGAACAGGAGGACAACTGGATGTCAGAATGTGAGTTTTCAAATGAGATCTACCACAATATACCATTGAAGTTGCAGTAGTTTACAGAGTGAACTGGTTGAGAGCGAAGGCTAGAGCAGAGAGAGCAGGGGAAGAGGAGACAACGGTGTTGGCAGAGATGGAGTTTACCATAAGTAGGGTATAGCACGGGTTCGGGTAAACCCGCGGTTTTTGGGCCGCGGGTTTCTCGGGTACGGGTACGGTGTCCCAATTTGGCAACCCGTGCACTACCGCACACCCTTACCCGCGGTAGACGGGTATCCACGGGTTAGCACAGAGGGCCCCAATGGGCCCCACAGGTAAGTTTTTTTTTACTTTTAATTCATTTATCTAACATATCTAATAACTAAGTTATACCCAAACCGCCGCCACCACCACCACCACCACCACCACCAACCAACAACAACAACAACAACAACACGGCGATGAAGGGAAACGGCTGGGAGGGTGGTGCGTCCACTTACCAGCACAGGTACGTGCCCCGATTCTTTCACCACCGACATCGGCTAACCCCCTGCCTTCAAGTCTACACCTCGCAAACGACGTTGACGTGTCAGTCAATGCGTCAACGCATGTTCGCGAGGTCCCCAGCATGAAAACATGCATGAAGACTTCGCGAAAGCACGGTGACGCGTCAACTGACGCGTCAACATCGTTAATGAAGTCGCCAGCACCAAACTACGAACAAAGACCGTGTGAAGACAAATGAAGACCTCGCAAAGACAAATGAAGACCTCGCAAAGACAAACGAAGACCTCGAGTGCCCCCACAGACCTCAAACTAATCACCTCGCGAAAACGGGCTGGCACATCAACTGATGCGCAGACGTTGTTCGCGAGGTATCTGGCCCGTGAAACGACGACGACGGCAAGGACTTCCACTGCCAACTGGCAGCAGCAAGGCGATGACGACGGTGGTGGAGTGGGGAGGATGGCAGTGGGACAAGACGACGGAACCAGCCCAGCCCAGCCCCACAAATGCGAACCGTCGCGTCAATTGATGTGTACGTTTCATTTGTGGGCTTGAGGAGCTCGCTGCCGCTGTCGTCGACACTACCCGCATGGCCACACGGGCAACCACCACACCCGTGTCCAACCGCGGGTAATGCAGACCTGCACCCGTCACGGGTACGGTGTCCGGCCTGGCAACCCGTGGGTCACCCGTGCTACACCCTAACTGTAAGATGGTATAGGTTTCAACAACGACTGTGGCAGGAAAGAGTGAGATGAGCACTGCAGTCTTCAAGGCAGGGAAGGGGACATCACGCATATGCTGAGAAGCAAGTTCTAATGTGGAAAAGATTTGCAGAAGCGGCGAAGAAAGGTTTTCCAGTGGATGTCATTGAATAGTAACAGGCAAATTTGTTTCGGAGTCAAATATTGGTCTTATTTAATGCTCATTGCATATGAACATCATGTCCCATGAGGCACATCCGATATTGTTAGGCAATAAATATCCAACCCATGGTAGATGGGCTAACGTGATTGGTACCCCCATGTCAGCCAATCCAATGGAAATGGGAACCTAATATCCTGCCAATGTTGTCATAGTGTGTCATAAATAGCCCGCTTGTCCGAGATGGGTTGGATAAGAAGATGGGTGGGATCAAATACAAGTGGGGAATAAATATCACACCCAGCTCGGCCTATCCAATGCCAATGGGACATAAATATCTGACCCCATCTCGGCCCATCCAATGCCAGTGGGAAATAAATATCTGACCCCATCTCGGCCCATCCAATGCCAGTGGGAAATAAATATCTGACCCCATCTCGGCCCATCCAATGCCAGTTGGAAATAAATATCTGACCCCATCTCGGCCCATCCAATGCCAATGGGAAATAAATATCCCACCCCATCTCGGCCCATCCAATGCCAATGGGAAATAAATATCCCACCCCATCTCGGCCCATCCAATGCCAATGGGAAATAAATATCTGACCCCATCTTGGCCCATCCCATGCCAGTGGGAAATAAATATCTGACCCCATCTCGGCCCATTCAATTCTAGTGGGAAATCCTTATTTCTAACTTTATAGGCCCATTCAATACCAAGGGACAGAAATATCTCGGCTCATCTCGGCCCATCCAATCCTATAGGTCTGGATAATATCTCCGCCCATCTCAGCCCATCCACTGGGATTGGGGGTTTAGCTCATGGGCTCCCCCAATGTTACTGGTCGAAAATCCGATGCAAGGTGTGGTGTTCAGGTACCTTTTAACAAAGTTTACACAACTAGTTGAGGGTTACTGCATCTCACCTCCTCTGACAAGTTCAGGATCATTGTGCAAGATCCTGCCCATTGATAGGGGTACTTTCATAACTCCTCTACTATCTAGCCTTTTTACAAAATCAACAAAATCAACAAATACCACTTTATGAAAATGAGGGTAAAATTGCCATATTTACACCAGTGAACACATCTAAGCACATTGCATACTAGCATATATCCAACAATACCCTGTCAAATAGAAAACAACCGTGCAAGCTGGATTGCCTGACAACACACTGTACAACTGAAACAATCAACTCCATAACACCAGCTAATAACCCCAGGTATTTAGAAAATAAATGTGAAGATCAATTGTGATCAATCTTTGCCATTATAATTGAATAAACCACAACAACATGAACATCGCAATCGATTTTCGCATCATCAACCAGTTTAACATATACATATACATGTATTTCCATAAATCACATTGCCAGATAATGTAGACCCGGCACTAATCACCCAAACATAACAGGATATATAATGGATGTATTCACCACATGGTGAGAACTGAGATCACAAAGCAAAGCAACCTCACAAGGCAACATGATTTCCTTACATATAAAACACGTGTTGAACTAATGTGATTAAGAGCACTAACACACAAATACAATGCATACCTTGCTGTGAACACACCGCTGCCATTCCTGACCCACACCACCATGTCAAAAAAAAGTCATAAGCCCCACACCCAGCACACAGCAGCACTGACTCATATTCTAATAATATAACCCCCAGACTTGACCCTCAAGATGGACCTGCACCTCCAAACATGCAGAGGGGCTAAGTATGTTTTAGATGTTTGGCTCAAATTTCTAATCTATCATTCCAGAATCATTTTGGTGATGCTGGCTGGAGGTCTGGGCAATGTAATGTCAAAATGTTTGATAAATGTCATTGGACAACATCTGGGCAACATTTGGGCCAAATGGTTGACCCAGCATTTACACAACCCCTGGCAATGATTTTTCAATCATCAGCTGAACCATCTTGCCAATAGACAGGCTATCATTAGTTATCTAGCTCTCTGACTGAGCTACCACACACAAACTAATATAAGGGTATCTATAGAGGGCCTAGAGGGTAAATGGGAGCAACAGGTAAATTTACTAACATATAGTAGCTTGGGCTAAGTGAGGCAGCCAGAAGAGGAAGGACTTGGACTTGGTGAAAATTTTGTGAACATTTGGGCAGGCAAAATTTATTCACACAGTTGAAGGTGCATGGACCACCTCCAAACCTATATAAGCCCATGCCTTCATTGACAGCCCCCAGTGTAGTAAGAGTAGAAATAAATATAAATAAAAATAAAAATGATCATTAACTTATAAAATTTAGGGAAATGCAGGGATAAGGGTAAATCCTTCTCCGCAGGTATCCGTACTCTCAAGAGTACGAGTATGGATACAGATTCTCGTATCCGTGGGCTTCAAAATGAGCCAGAGATCATCCAAAACGGTCAAGAATTGACTGAGATAGAGACTAAACATTGATTGGACGCTATCTCAGTCAATTCTTGACCGTTTTGGATGATCTCCGGCTCATTTTGATCGGGAATCCGTGGGTAAAATCTGCGGATATTGTATCCGTATCTGTGGCAAGTACGAGTACAGATACAGACAAATGTATCCTGGGATTACCCCTGCATTTCCCTAATAAAATTCAATAAATGAAAATATATCAATCCTCTTATATTATATGTGATGCAACCTCCAACAACTTGTACTGGGTGACTTCCCATAGGATAGAAATAATCTACATAACATAGATTTTGACCATAAACAGTAACCCATACCTCAAGTGGAATTGCCACAGAGACCCCAGAAAATGTTTTCAGGCTCCGATGTCCTGAAATGAGTGAATAAACACAGAATCTAATGGAGGGGGGTACCCCCTCTGATAGTTTATGCAGTCCTGAAATATTCATTTTGAGTGATTGCTGAGATCTTCTCACCTTAAAATTCTAGATCATGCCAGTGTCTGTCCCACATCCTTTCTGGTCTTATACCATAAAATAAGATTTAGATGAGACAAAAAGCTGACTAAGCCTAGTGGTTCCACCTCCAATTGGAACTGCATTTAATGCAAAACATAAACTAATCACTATGGAAAGTCACCCACTGAATCAGTAAATCAGTAAATACCCAGGCCCTAAGAATGTTTTTTGGATGTTGGTGGTCAACATTTGAGTGACATTTGGCCAGCATCATCCAGAGGTCTGTGGAATGTCTGACAGATGTTGCTGAAGAACAACTTAAAAGGGTTTGCTGAAAATTATACTGCTTAAAGGGTTGGTAGGACCCTTGATGGACACTTCGGCAACATTTGCCCCAAATTGTTTGGGACCCTTTGGCAGTGTAAATCTCAGTGTACACATTGAGGAGTACTGCAAGTAAACTTTACACTCCAACACGGATATATCTGAAGAAAGAGTGCCATGAAACTCTACCATGACACTCCACATGAGATAACATTCCACAGGACAATGACTGACACAAGGATCACCACCTCTGGTGCCTCCAGAGTTTCAGATATACAATTGAGTATCATTGGAACTTTCAAACGCATATCCGAGTACAATCCCCAATGGAAGACCCACACTGACAGAGAAGATTCTCAACCATCTGGGTTGCTCTGGTTGGCCTAGCCATCGCTTCTCTATGACACTTGATAAAGAGTCACAAGATTATTTGGTATATGGGAAGACCTATTCATGAAGGGTTCTGTTCCTAAAGCCGCCAAGGCAAAGTACATGGCCTGGTTTTCAACTATACACACTTGGGCTGTTGTAAATCTGGGGCAACCAAGGTTTACCAGTTGCAAATTGAATCTGAGGACAATTGAAACACATGGCAGAGCACCAAATCCACATTACAAATTTGGAATCTGGTATTACAGCTGTTTTCATAAACAGGCAGAAACTGAGAAAAAAGTCAAGTGTGATACAAGCCTGCTGCTGCATGGCATTTGACTCTGAGTTTCAAATCTTTGCAGCATGGATTTTTGATGTATTAGGAAAATATAAGGACTTGACTTGACAGAATTTTATGTGTTATCTCATGACATACTGAATAGATTTGGATGGTTGTAGAAGGAAATCCTATCTATTCAATCAGAGCTAGCTGCTCCTGTAATTATATCCTAAAAATAATTAGTGCTAAGACAGTTACAGATGATATTTAATCAGCCAAACCCATATGGTGAATAATGACACAACAAGAGCTCAGATTAACATGATTGTGAGAAGTAAATTGGTCTGATTTTTAAGAGTTCAATATACTTGGGATTTTTCTCATGTTAACTTTTTGTGGAATTCTTAGGTGTGTATTAGGTTGTGTCTAGTTGAAATAAATACTATTAAAAAATTAACAAGAACAATAAGTATTTTGAACTCTTACAAACCAAACCAATTTACTCCCCACAACCATGTTAATCTGAGCCCTTGTAGGGCCATTATTCACCATATGGGTTTGGCTGATTAAATATTGGTATTTAATCTGTAACTGTCTTAGCACTAATTATTTTTAGGATATAATTACAGGAGCAACTAGCTAGCTGATTGAATAGATAGGATTTCCTTCTACAACCATCCAAATCTATTCAGAATGTCATGAGATAACACATAAAATTCTGTCAAGTCAAGTCCTTATATTTTCCTAATACATCGAAAATCCATGCTGCAAAGATCTGAAACTCAGAGTCAAATACTGTGCAGCAGCAGGCTTGCACCACACTTGACTTTTTTCTCAGTTTATGTTTACTAGGGGTCGACACGTGGCTGCATCTTACAGGGACCTTGCTTGTTGAAGTCATATGTTGCAGATGGTTTACATACATATTTACATCTATTTATCATTGACAGAGAATTATGGGGGGGGATATGACCTTGCAAGCAAGGTGATGAAAACAGCTGTAAACATCTGCACTTTGATTTTACCCAAAGCAAGCATCATGATCATAATGGCCAATTTTCGACAGGTAGAGCTCATTCTCTTCTTTAACAATCTTAGCAGCCAGTGTCTTGAGTTCAGTCGGCATTGAGGGGCCATCGCATTGTCCTGTGAAAGGCGATGCACGAGGAATAGAACAAACACTGGCAAGGGATGGATGATGGCTTGAGCATTTCATGGACTGGAAAACAGTCATAGTGGAGGCTACCTTTTGGTCAACCATTCCAGTGCACTATTTGCCCTCTTTTCAATGTCTTCAACACTGGTGACTGGTTCTTGAAACTTCTCAACACAAAAGTTGGCAAACCGAAGTGCGGCATCCCACTGATGAGTCAATTTGCAGCTGTCACCTTCCTTCTCCTTGCTAGTAAGTTGCTATATGGATAGAGTCAATTATAGTTGATCGATTCATTTCAAAAATTTACCTCCTGGGAGGAAGATCCTTTGGAAAATCCAGGTGTGGAACTTTCAGACGAAAACTGGAAATGCATGAGTAATATTGTGATCAAATATCGGGGACAGACTGACGTCATTGAGTTTCGCTCTATCATGGCTCCGTTTTACAATTGCATGCAAACCATCCATATATGCCGTTAGAACAAGACCGAAAATCTTATTAACAACCGAAAAAAGTCAGGTGTATGCAAATATAATGCAGAAATGCAGAGACCTTCGATCATGTCACTGGAAGCCGGGATTCTCTTGGAGTATATATCAAGTAGGTAGTAGTAGTACTAGTAGTGGTCTATTGTAGTACTACTATTACTCAGGCACAATGGGTAGTACTACACTGTCACTAGTACAAGACACAATGTCATGCTAACCTAAGTAGTACTACCTACTACCTGTTTGGTCACCCCTCTTGGCGACCAGGATCAACTCGTCAAAAGAAAATAGTTTGGTAGAGGGATCATATGAGTAGAATTTAAACTGCTCGAGATCGCTTAAAAGGCCATAAATGTGCAAACCCGCAAAGTCAAGTGTCTTGTTCATTTCGGCAGCGGCTAAGTGATGGCTCAATGCCAAACAAGTTTATTGCAATAGGAGGTACGCACATAGAAGCTCGAGGAAAAGCTGGGCCAAATTGTTATCGTTCAGAGTGTTAAGCTTATTTTCAATGACAAAGAAGAGGATTCCACCAATCATGAAGATCTATTGAATATCAACAAGGAGCCTGCATAAGGAACATTCATACCAACTACATGTTCAACTTCGCCTCCAGTTGAATATTGGGTCCCATCCATTGCCTGCTCAGGCTTGTCGAAGATTCGGCCTTGAAATAATGCCAATAAGGGAACAATGTACTGCATCATTTACTATGAATGAGTACAATGCATACAGTCGCTGTTTGGCTGACGTACCGGCTCCAAAAGTCTCACTTTTGCCGCTTCTCTTTCTTGAAACATCCTCTCGCGATAGACGTCTTACCAACGCCAAGCATTTTTAAGCATGGCCTCATGCCAAGATGGCGGGAGGCGATACTTCGGGGTCGTGAAAGTCCCGAGACTGAGAGATGAGGCTCTCAGTAGATGACATTCCAGGGCAAAATCAGACCATTTCACGGTAGAGAATGATGGAAGATCAACTCTGGCCCTTTTGATGGTGGAAGTAGGGAGATAGCCATGATTAGCAAGATCGCCCAACAGGGTGGCAAGTTCGTCCTGAGTAAGTTCCTGGACTGCAGCACACAGTCCTCTATCCAGGTTCATCGAGGCAATGAGGTCGTCAACATCGATATCAACGCCGCGTTTCATGGTTGAATGAGACAGGGGTTTCGGTTCACCCGCCAGTACTGAGAACTCAGAACCTCCATCGATCTCCCTAACAATGGCAGGAGAGTCCCAAGCATCTTT
The DNA here is from genome assembly GCA_963556145.1 of Hygrocybe punicea. Lineage (NCBI taxonomy): Eukaryota > Fungi > Basidiomycota > Agaricomycetes > Agaricales > Hygrophoraceae > Hygrocybe > Hygrocybe punicea. The sequence continues at coordinate 532,916 of OY744464.1, forward strand.
CTCGGCGTCTGTTAGGAACAAAATTCGCGAGACCTACCAATATCACTGTGTGATTTGCCTGGCCTGGATCGACACGACTCAATGCGTGCATTTACTTGATGCAGCTACACAGGGGGAACTTCAGGTTCGGAGCGAAGTCATGGTATAGTATCGTCCAAGTTCTGACATCAGTGCTCCTTAGCTTCGCAATGCAGTCAGACTTGGCGTTTTATGTGAAGGATTTGAAAGGAATGCAGTAATGAATGGCCTTGTTCATAAGTGAAGATAACTGTATTCTGTGATTGCAGATAGATGGGACATCATAGAGTGCCCAAATTGCCATGCCCTCTTCACCAAAAATCGCGTTGTCCTGTCTCTCCTGATCCCCGTCCTCAAGTACCTCGAAAAATATGTCAGCTCTACTTGCAAGGCACATAGGGCTTTTCACGCTGGTGACCCTTGATCCAACTACAGTGGCTAGAAATATCATGACTACCCCATACTTACCAGGCCTGTCCATCATTCATAACCATAAATTCGAAGAAGCCCCTGCTAACACTTCTGCCACTGCTAAGAATGTCGCTCACATCTTCGACTCGTTTGACATTGAAGAGGATACCCCCTTCAATCTTGGCATAGTACAGCTTGCACCTGGTGTTGCAGCCTTCAAGGAGAATCGTTACTGGCAGATTCCAGTTTTCGCAGGGGCTATCTTTGCTGCGCTGATGGCACGATTAATAAATGATTTGTCTGAATGCGAAGATATCGTATTGGCAAGGAGAATTGCCACCCATCTCATGTTGAAAACTTCTGGTGGCAGTGGCCCTAGCGGTGGGCCAAGCGGTGGGCCAAGTGGTGGGCCAAGCGGTGGTGGTCGTGGCGGTGGTAGAGGCGATGGGCTGAGTAGTGGTAGAGGCGGTGGTGGGGGGTCAAGGGAAGGTGGGAGGAGGCAGTCTAAGAGGAAGAACGCCAGTGGCGAAGGTAGTCCATCTGCCGAAAAGGGCAAAATGAAGGTTCAACGTGTGGCGGGTCGGGACGGGGCTGGGGACAGTGGTGAATGCAGTGACGCAAGCGGTGAGGCGCTTCGCCCATTCCCGGTGCCTCTCGGACCATACTGGAATGTAGGTGTTCCTCCCGGAGTTCGCTCTCAATGCGGACAATCTGATCGTCTGGAGATTGCCTCATCAACTCGCATCCTTGGTGATGACACGCCAGCAATAGACACCAACAAGGATAATTCCGACTCCGAAACTGGCTGCAGTGAGCACTCTTAAATGCAACCCCTAATTCACTACTGACTCTTGCAATTAGGTATATCTGCCATGAACCCTCCCGACGAAGACAATCCGGATGAGTGGCGGTTTGGCCCATCATTTTCGACAAATAAGATTGTTTTCACTGCCAGAGCTGTAAATCTTGCATGAATCAACTGTACATGTCGGGCATCTGTGAGCACACTCAGCATATTTTTTCACTATCAAGGTCCCTGATGCATCCCCTACAGATGGTTCATGTCCATTATCCCGTCTATCATCAGTCCCCCCTCTTCATCATCATTGACCCCCCTGTGCTTGACAGCACTCTGACAACCTTTTTATACGACAAATCAAGTTACCCCCAGAAGAGGCAAACGAGTGATGGTGTTTTGACGAGCAACATAGACATCGAGCTTGTCCAGTCGTCCCTTAAGCGATAGCGAAGCGCTCATCTCTGGTCTCACACGGTGTTGAGTACCTCGAGATAGAGGCCCATCATTGCAGTAAGTATATGGGATACTGTGGAATTGTATTTTAGTGTGTATTGGTCACTAGAATGGAAGAAAACGGTGGCCAGCACTGTGGATTGGATCACAATGCTAATTGGTAGGGTCTGTTGGAATTCCAGTTGGTTGGCCACATGTTCTTCTGTGTGGATCAATGTCATATATTTATTCTTTGGGAAGTCACCTGCCACGCTGAATTTCCGAGGGTGAGAGGCGAGATGCTAATACATGGGTTATACTATAGGGAACTTCCAAAATAGTGAAACTGCAGTCCAAAGCCCATTTTGAATGTGCTGACTAGGTAGATCTTTGGGGAGTGTTGTGCTCACAACTCATCTATCCATTGGAATCCCTTGATGACATCCCCAGTGAAGTATGAGGTTGGCCATGCTCTTTCGCCCCCTCACCAACTTTTCCCTGCCCAGTGAAATGGTATCCAAGGGTGATGCTTGATTGGTACATGGCTCCTTGCGGCTGCTTTCCAATGCCGCAGTGGTTTTTTTTGAAATTGCAGATGTCTCCTGGGTGGGGTTTGTATTGCAAGAGCTGCCTGGACATTTCTCCAGGAATTTCACAATATCTTGTACCTCAGCATGTGTGCTTTTAACGATCTTTGAATTGGGTGCAAGATTGGTAGACTCCATTAACACTCGCATGTGTTTCTTGCTCGTTGTGCCATTCCCATTCAAGTGATCCAGCTCAGTCTCCAGGCCTGGGCAAACTTCTAGACATGGGCCGAGTATGCCAGTAGGGAGTCTTTAGAATTATTAGAATAGCAACACTTCACCAGTTTCCACCTGCCTGATGGTGTCGAGGGTATGGCAGTCCCAGTGACTCTTGAACTGGTTGTAAGTTTCCACTTTCATTTTCTCTTCTAAATTCAAAACTTCTGCTAGTTCCAGCCTTTCAGGTGATCTCTAATCCGAAAATCTGGATAGTTTTCGACTTGTAATGGTAATACAATTGGATCACTTCCCTCCTAGAATCAGATACATCAGATCTTGCCTCCATCTTTAATGAAAGCAGCATACCTGATACCACGAGATGGTGGTAACTTGCAATAGTTTCTGTTGCCAGGTTTCTAATGTAGCCTTTTTTGCATCAGTACATCTATCTGTTTCCTTAGCGGCTCCTTGGTGTAGTTTTAACCAAGTCGTGAATCTTGTATGCCTGAGAGGATGAATGGTGCTGATATGGACATTGTGGGCACAACAAGAACAGTGAAAGGCTCTGGTGTATGAGCTTCCGACTGTCAATTCGGTGTTCCTCTCATGACATAGCTGACGATGTAAACCATTTGCCACTGCTTCACGAGCAGAATCTTGCCAACATTTTTGACAAAAGAGGTCTGTACATTTCATATGTCCCTGTATTTGTCCACCCCTCACTGTTTTACAGGTATCTCAAGCACGATAGATACCTCCATGAGGCTGCCAAAGGGAAGCTATAGCCCTTGTAGCTTCTCAAGTTAAACAAGGAACTGAGTTGACATTGGATAGGTTAGAATTGGAAATGGTGGGTATATCAGATGAATTGTGGATTATTGGCATCCAAGGCTGATTTTGCAGTCCAGATAAAACACTCATGTCAGCTTGTGCCACCTCCACAATATCCTTTGCAGTGTGGGGTTGTAGAGGACTAGAATAGAAAACTGTGTTCTGGCAATGTCAGTTTGAATACTTCCAAAAAGTTGGTTGGTGTGTACAAGTGAAAGAAAAAAAAACTTACTTTTTGCTGTACATGATTTTTGTTTTCTTTTTTACCTGTTCCTTGGTTGACAGAAAGTGGGTTCAAAAGATTGTTACATGAGTGACAATGAGTGGAAGACATTGACACGCTTGAGTTGCAAGCAGTTATTTTATTTTATTTTATTTTATTGCTTTTCAATACATAATTAATTAAGTCATGGGTGCTGAGTCTGCAAACACTCTGAGTTTCAAATGTGAAGTGCTGAGTTTGAAGGTCATGGACTTGTCCATATGTCCCATGCACAAAGTGGTCGGCAGTCTGACATTGTGTCTAATATGGCTTGAAGAAAATGTTAGTAAGCCAGCTACAATTTTGCTAAGTCTAATTATGGAGTACTTGTGCAAAATACAATCCATACTGCCTAACACAATCCATTCCTTCAGTTAATGAGCTCTGGGAATCAATTATAGAAGCTCTGGATCAGAACCCACAGTAATTTGTAGGCCAATTTGCTTTCAGAGATGGCACAGTCTGAATCAGTAATTAAATAATTGATAAAGAAAAGAAATATACATTATTGCATGTGCATTTTGTTTTACTGCTGCTGCACTGTTATTTTATCATCCTGGACTGGTGTACATGTACCCTAGTGGTTGAGGTGAGGTTTATGGAAGCAGGACATGTCTAAACTGACATAGTCACCAGCATCATTTGTGCACTTCCTTGTATTACTTAACTAGGACTCTGAAGAATACAGCAGCAGTGACCTCAACCACTAGTACAGGAGTCCAGGTTGATAAAATAACAGTGCAGCAGTGGTAAAACAAAATACACATGCAATAATGTATATTTCTTTTCTTTATCAATTATTTAATTACTGATTTGGACTGTGCCATCTCTGAAAGCAAATTGGCCTACAAATCACTGTGGGTTCTGATCCAGAGCTTCTATAATTGCTTCCCAGAGCTCATTAACTGAAGGGATGGATTGTGTTAGACAGTATGAATTGTATTTTGCACACTCCATAATTGGACTTAGCAAAATTGTGGCTGGCTTTGTTTACTAACATTTTCTTCAAGCTGCTGTAGAGAGGTGGAGGGAAAATAAGAGTATGGAGTTTTAATTAAAGCATGTGTTTTGGTGTCACATCTTAAATATATTCACCTTACAGTATTGGATGGGGCCCCTCACCTCTCAGAAGTGGATTGGCAGGAGCTTGGGAAGTCACCTGTTGCTGTGAAAATATTTCTAGGTGCATATGTTGAATATATATCCCAGGATCAATCAGCCCCTTAATCATGAGGAAGTCATTTGTACTCATACTGCTGATGATATCTTTCTCAAATGATGTGGGAATGAGGGGCAGCATCTGCAGCAACTAGGGCAGGACAAGGGTAGGGGTAAACCCGGGGTTTTCGGCCCTTGGGTTGCTGGGGTACGGGTCCGGTGTCCCTTTTGGTAACCCGCTGTTGAACCGCCACCCTTACCCCCGGTTTGGCGGGTTACCGGGTTTGTGGTTTATGTAAGCACAGGACCACTCGCGAGTCCTCAACGTCAACCCACATCGCTCAGGGCTTGTGCACCACCCAATATCGGACACGTATAATCAACTTCCCAAGCCTGGTAAGTCCTGTCCCCTTTCATGCTGTGCTTTTTGGTAAAGCTTGTGTGATTTTTAGCTTCTTCATTTTGGCCGCACACCTCGAATGCCAACCTGTGACTCGAATATTGCCCATTCAACATCGCTCAGGGCTTGTGCGCCACCCAATATCAGACACATATAATCAACTTCCCAAGCCTGGTAAGTTCTGTCCCCTTTCATGCTGCGCTTTTTGGTAAAGCTTGCGTGATTTTTTTTAGCTCCTTCATTTTGGCCACGCACCTCGAACGCCAACCTGTGGCTCAGCGAGCCTCGAATATTGCCCATTCAACACTAGTTCCTGCCCAGACACTCGGTCGGGGGTTTTTTTTTTTTTTTCATTCGTTTAAACTAATTTTTCTCGATGTTGCCTGAGTTGATAGGGTGCAGTCCATGCGGCCACCACCGATGCCGTCGCACAAGCACGGCAGCCAGCCAGAATTTATCTTAGCGCGATCGAAACGGGGTTTTATCAAGATCCGGCTCGAGTCTATAAAATCAGTAAGTTCTTTTCGTCCTCTTCGTTCAGTCCGCCATGACCAAACCCTCTGATACTCGTTCTGCAAAGTCTTCCGCGTCCATGTCTACCAAATCCACTTTCACTTCCAATGATGCTTCCTCGCGCGCCGCTGTCAAGCAGCCCGTTAAGAGACCCGCCGAGTCTCTGAAGGATTGTGCTGCTGCAGCCAAGCAACCGGCCAAAAAAATTAAGCGTTCAAATTCCAGTCGTTCTGAACCCTCCACCGATGCTCTCCTTGACGAGAATGAAGCCGATGGGGACGATAACACTAGTTTGATCGAGATCGACTCGGATGATCCTGAGATGTCGGATGAGCAAGTGCTCGGTGAGTTCTCCTTCTGCGACGTAGCCACCCTCACTCACGTTCAACAGAGAAAGCTAAGAGCAGCTGGCGCTCTCCCATTTATTCCTTTTTCAAGTCCAATGTCAGCATCGAATACATTGACGGACGACTCTGTTACTTCTTCCCCTGCGCTGCCAGCCACTGCAAAACGACACTTGGTGGCGTTCGGCGATTCCAAGACAAGCAGGATCGCTCATCGACTGCCAATCTCAAACATCACGCCAATCGTTGCTTCGGCGTTGAAGCTGTGCATACTGCCCTCAACACAAAGGAAGCCGAGGCGCGCAGTGGTTCAATTTTCCAGGCGTTTGCTCGTCAAGGCCAAAAACCCGTCACGTACTCTCATCGCGCTCATTCGAATGTTGAAGTCCGGTATGTGCGTTTCACCAGTGCACTTACCACAAAATTGCTTAGCTGAATGTCTAGGGCCCACATTGTTAAATGGGTTACCGAGAGCAATCGTGCACTCGGTATCATGTCTGACCGCGAACTTATCGAGCTCTTGACTGCTGGCCGGCCCCACATCAGTATTCCTTCACCGAAGACCGTCGCTCGCGATGTCAAGACCTCATATGAGAAGTGTCTCGATCGTATTGGCAATTTACTTCGAGTACGTCTCCAACTCCTCATTGTTTCCACCATTGTGCTGACACTCGCATCAGGCGCATCCTGGTCGTCTCCATTTTGCGACTGATGCCTGGACGTCGCCTAATCACCATGCTTATATCGGTTGGACTGTTCATCTCGAGTACCAAGGCAAACCACTCTCATTCTTGTTGGACATTGCTGAAGTCGCTGAGTCGCACACCGGTGTCACTATGGCCAATACTTTTCAAGACATGCTCATTCGGTTTGGCCTTACGCAGAAGGTATGTTCCGGGTTTGCAGGTCTTTGTATCATGCTCACAATGATCAAAGATCCTTGTGATGAATGCCGATAATGCCAGTGCCAATGACAAGCAAACGGATGCTCTTGCCAAGCTTGACAACTCCTTCAATGCCGATGGACGGGTCCGGTGTTTTAATCACACTGTACAACTCTCCGCTAGGAGTCTTGTTCGCCCTTTCAACCCCGGCATGACCAAGGGCACTAATCTTGATGATGCTGATGGAGAGGTGGAGCAGAATAGCGCCAAGATCATTGCCGAGGATGACAACAGAGACCACGCAGATCTGGCATCAGTTCATGATGACGATGTCGACGACGACGATGACGACGATGGAATTGATGAGCTCGACAGGCTGAATGAGATTGATAAAGAGGATATATTGGCCGACACTGAAGTTGTCCGTGATGCTGTGTCTAGGCTCCGTCAGCTTTCCTTTGCTATCATCAACTCTACGACTATTGCGCTCCCCGCTTGGCGCCGTCACTGCAGGGATGCCAACCTGCTTCCCAACCTCATCCCTCGTGATGTAGTCACGCGTTGGAACTCCACATTTGATATGATGGAGTTTGCGCTCCGTTATCGCCAACCCATTGATGCGATCACTGTCGATAAGCAGGTCAAGTTTCGCAAACATGAACTGGATGAGGAGCATTGGAGGATAATTGAGGAGTTGGTTGGTCTACTCAGCGTACGTGTCAGTCGGTCATTCTCCAATCGAGGTGCTGATGAACTCACAGCTATATAAGACCGCCACGCTGTACTTCTCGCAAGATAATGCAAGCATCGCTGCAGTCATACCTGCCATGGATCGTCTCTCGAGCAGTCTAAACCTTACCACGAAGCATCGCTATCACCCCGCCATCGTTGCAGCAATGAAGCTTGCACAGAAAAAAATGGATCGCTATTATTCTCTCACAGATTCCTCCGCTATCTATCGCATTGCTATGGTACTCCACCCCGGCATGAAACTCGAATACTTCAAGCAGCATGAATGGGAAGAGGAGTGGGTGGAGCAGGCTGAGAACATGGTTCGTGAAGAGTTCATTTCAGTGTACGAGAAGGATAAGGATAAGAAGGGCAAGAGCGAGGATGTACCGGCGAACAAGGCCACGGACAATGTGACGGTACGCTGTCCTCGTCGATCTCTCTGGTTGTGTATCTAATGGTCTGCCAGAATAAGTGCGAGTTCACGATGTTTGGGAACCTCTCTGTAACCACGACAGCTCCTGTTAGTGAGATTGATGAATACCTTCGTCTCCCGGTTGAGAATGTGACCGACCCTTTGAAATGGTGGTCGGATAATCGGCACGCATATCCTTGCCTATCACGGATGGCGTTGGACTTCTTAAGTGCACCTCGTAAGTCCTGCCTTCTGATCTATAATATATCTGATCTGTCGTTTGCAGCCACCTCCACAGCAGTTGAACGAGTCTTTTCACAGGGCCGGCATCTTCTTAGCCACACCCGGAATGCTCTCTCCTCTCAATCTCTTCGCTCGTTCTTGTGTCTTGGTTCTTGGTCCCGACGTGATCTCGTTGTCATGAAAGATTTGATTGACGCTGTGCGTGCTAACATGGGGAAAAAGAAGGCAGCGCATGCAGATGGTGCAGAAGATGTGGAAATTGTCGAGTAGTTTGATTTGTTGCCATAGATACCCCCCAAATATAACCCTGACCCTGGTGGTTTTTGTCTACCCTTACGGTATTGTGAGACACCGCATATGATGAAGGGTTGGGTTGAACCCCTACCCGAAAGGGGTACGGTTTGAAGGGTCAGGGGTCCGGGTACAGGAAAATTTACCCGAGGGTAACCCCTGTCCTGCCCTAGCAGCAACATCTTCTCATTCTTATCAATGATCATGTTTGACCAATCTACGATGTCTGATGGAGACCAGCACTAATCGCAAGTCTTCTCCTCTGGGTCTTGCCATTCATAGGATGAAATGGGATGAAATGGATATCATTTCAGAAAATCCTTCAAGAAGGGCAGTGATGGTCTCATCAGGAACACCTGATCTTGTCTTGGGGTATCTTAGTGTATCTTAATGATCTTAAAATTTGTAATTAAGGTGATCAAGAAACTGTACCTACTTAGGCCAAGACAAATGTTCTTAATTTGTCTTATATGTAACAAAGGTTGGGGTGGGGGAAATATGAGTTGATGGCTTGAAAAAGCCTTTGTCTTGGTAGTGTTTGCACATTTTAGGTAGAGACAGTGATGAAAATTTGACTGTTTACAAGCAGTATAAAATTGGGATTAAGACAGATTAAGGAGCTCTTTACCCTTTACCATGTATTCACAGTGGGACAATGTGGAGTCCAGGTGGATTCCACATGAATTCCATCCCAGCCAAATTGACATTTTGCCACTCAAAAACTCACTCCCACTCCAGGTTAAATCCATGTGGATTCTACATGGACATGTGGAGTCCATGTGGAATCCACACAAAAATCATTATTATAATAATAACTGTAAACCAGCTATTTTTATAACCTATTTTTATTACTATATTGTAATGATTAATTGTTATTAAAGACTAAAGGTGGAATGCCCCGAAGTGAATATGTAATGTTTCGGCACCTTATATATGGCTGTTTGGTGCACAGACCAATTTGGGAATGCATGAACATGTCCTCATCATTGTCATCGCTGTCCTCATTTCCATCCTTGTTGTCCTTGTCTTCATTGTCCCCATCCTTGTTTTCCTTGTCCTCACCTCCATCCTTGTCCTTGTCTTGCCTGTCCTTAACCTCGACCTCGTTGTCCTCATTGTCCCTGTCCTTGTTGTCCCCATTGTCATCGTCCCTGATCATGGTTGGCATGGGTGTGGTTGTGAGTGGGCGTGGTTGTGGGTATATCTAGATAATGTAATTAGTAAAACAAGAGAAAACAAGAAAAAAACTTACCAATGCAGTGGGGGTGGGCAACACCCCCACTGCTTTTGCTTCTGCTGCCCTTTCTGGCCCATTGCAGCCATTGTCACATGGCAGTATCACCTGCTCTCCTCATTCCAATTACAATCCATCACGGTCCCCATTGTGGTCCCGTTGTTACTTGGTCTTCCCTGTCATCTCCATCACCCTTGTCTGCATCTGTGTTTGCCTCTCATTATTCTTTGTTGCCATTGTCCTCCATCACCATCTTCATCCTGGGATTTGTCTTGGTCCTGGACACCGTGTTGTGTGCCAGATTTTGCTCATTGCAGGGTGTTGGGATGCAGCCAGGTTGTGGTTGTGCATAATGAGATAAATGTTAGTTAGTCAAATGAATGCACAAAAAAAACTTACCCGGGGGTGTGTACACCAACCTCTGCTACATGGTTGCTGTAGCGAACATGAGGGAATAAGTAAAAGACACAAAAATACAAAAATACCAAACTCACTTTGGCAGCAAGGGTGGGCACACCACTCCTCACTGCATCCTCTCCTCATCACCACTGTCCTGACTCCTGGTGGGGGTGAGGGTGCACAGGGGTGCTGGCATGGGTGTTGGCAATGCATGGTGTTGGTGTAGGTGTCAAGGCTGCTTGCATGGCATTTTCTGGGTCATTGCTGTAGATTAGAGTAGTGAGGGACATTGTGGGCATGGGCGTTGGAGTTGGAGAGGTTTGGTTTACATGTCTTGTTGACTGTCATGTGACATTCACGCATTCCCAAATTGGTCCATGCACCAAACAGCCATATATAAGGTGCCGAAACATTACATATTCACTTCGGGGCATTCCACCTTTAGTCTTTAATAACAATTAATCATTACAATATAGTAATAAAAATAGGTTATAAAAATAGCTGGTTTACAGTTATTATAATAATAATGATTTTTGTGTGGATTCCACATGGACTCCATGTGGACAAAATCCATGTGGAATCCGCATGGAATTAATCTGGAGTGGGAGTGAGTTTTTGAGTGGCAAAATGTCAATTTGGCTGGGATGGAATTCATGTGAAATCCACCTGGACTCCACATTGTCCCACTGGGAATACATGGTCAAGGGTAAAGAGCTCCAGGACTGTTAACCCTTGGGAGAAAAAACTACTTTGGCAATAATTTGCATACGGCCACCTCATTGGACACTGCAGAATTTGGTCATTGAAGAATCAATCAAGACAAAGATAAGTGCTTACCTGACACATAAATAGCTGATTGCCAAGCCATCCATGTCTACATCCATATCCAGATGTGTCCAGCCTCAGGGGCACATTGGATCCAGGTGAAAATTCCTGCTCATCAACATCCGCTGGCATATGTTCCAGTGAAGGCAGCAGCCGTAGTGGCAAAGAAGCTGTTGGTTGGTGGTGGTGGTGCCTGAACTTGCGAGCCTGAGTTTGAGGTCCTGGTTGCAGGGCATTGGGATGCAGCTGTGTTGCCATCGTGTGTAGCTAGACAGATCTTCATTAGTAAAATGAAAGAAAAAAAACTTACCAATGCAGTAGAGGTGGGTGCACGACCCTCTGCTATGTCTGGGAGACTGGGACTGGCATGTGTCGCTTGTCATCACTGCTTACACTGCTGTTGCTGTCATTGCCACTGCTACTGTTTGCCATTGCCGTAGTCATTGGTCATTGCTGCTGCTGGCCGGGCTGCTGTTGCCTTGAGATCATTTGTGCTATAATCAGAAATAAGTTGGTAGTAAAAAAAAACCAAAGATTCAAGAAAAGACATAATGTTGCCACTTCATTGCTTGCCCTTCTGCTGGTTGCTGTGGCCTTTGTTTTGGGTTGGCCTGCGTTGTCACGAGCTGGTGATGCTGTGGCTGTTGCCATCAGGTATTGTGGTGTCACTCACATGTTTGTGTGGTGAGATTGGTGGTGAGATTTGACCTTGTTGTTTGTCCACCATTAATTTCCTTTTTGGATGGCTAAACATGGTTTAGCCATTGCCACAATGGTCCGGTCCAGCTGACAACCCATATATGGGTTAGCTGTTGTTAGCTGTAGCCAAGCCAAGCTGGACCATGCCATGGAAACACTAGTTACAGGACATTGGTTGCACTTCCCTCTCAAAAAAATATATTGCTATTTTTATACCCCAAAAAAACAGAAATTGACTGAAAGCCCACAATAAAATAATAAAGTATATGGTGCTGTCATGAAAGAGAAACTACTTATTTGGGCTTATTCAGGGTTTTATCATCTTACAAAAGCTGGCCGAGCTTATATTAGTGGATCAACCCCGCTAATTTAAGCTGGCACAGCTTATGGCTTTTTGTGCTTTTTTTGCTTAAAAAAGCTGAATAAGCACCCAAAAGCGGACATATGGCTCTTCTAATGCTGCACCACTGTCTATGATGACACCAGGGTGTTCTGGTGAGGCTGCTAGGGCTTTGGCTTCTGCACAAAAATTGGAGGTGACAGTGAGCGCGACATTTTCTATTCCATCGTCTGGGTCTGGTATGATGACTAAGGAAATGTGCTCATCCTCGTCGGCCTCAGCAGCATCTGCTGTCTCCTCATCTTTCTTCTTCTGCCACTGCACTTGTCCTTCTTTTGCTCCCCCTGGTTTGTAACAGTCCTTCTTGACATGTCCTTGTCTGCCAAAGTTGGAGCATTGTTTTCCACTCACTTTGCCCTTCTGTTGCTGATCCTTCTTAGGTTTCTGTCAGGTGACCATTGCAGCATTCTCAGTGGTTCTTTGCTACTTTTTGCCAGTCAGCTTCCTCATTCACTTCTTGGATCAGGATGTCACTAGTGAACTGCACGGGTCTACTGTGGGTTTTTTTCCACAACCAATACCTGTCCCATTGCTATGGGTATGGGTTTGCAGGTGTTAATCCATGGATCCTCAGTGATGACTGGGTGGTGCTGGGCACACTACCATCCTCCTGGTTACCTCACAGTTGCAGTACTGGAGTCAATTGATGTGGCGGTGTGCATCCACAAGGTGCATTGGTGGTGGGATGGCCTTGGCCTTCATCATCGGTTGTAGTCGTGGTCATGATTGCGGTCATGGTCGTGGTGGTGCTGGTCATGGTTGCTGTGGTTGTGGTCATGGTGGCTGTTGCTGATGTTGTTGTTGTCATCGTGCCATGGTTGATGTTATTGCCATTGTCATTGTCCTATTTGGGGGGCCATGGGTTGCCCGTCATAGTGGTGGTGGCCACTGTTGTCCTCTCCACCTGTCATCCTTGTGGTGTTTATGTTGTTACTGTTGTTGTCGTTTGTGTAATTACTAGCTAAAAAAAAGAACCATACCTACTGCAGTGGGGGGTGGGTGCACCACCCCACACTGCCCTTCTTGCTGTGTCCCATGGTTGTCCATCATTGTTGTTGCCATTCTCCATCATATGCCATTGCTGGTTGATAGCTAACTGGATGTCATGCAATTGTGACCTTCGCACGATAAACCCACATTACCTGTGCCGTGGGTATGCGTTTTGGCCAGGTCCAGATTTGGCTACCCATACCCATACCCATGGCAACCCGTGACTAAAAACCTGCAGGGTTGCTGTACCCCTGCAGTTCATTAGATGTCACTGGTGAAAGGTTTTCCAGCAAGTCAAGCAGGAGTGCTCATTGCAGTGAGAAGTGGTCTATAACTGGGGGTAAGGAGCTGTGGATGATAGCTGAGAATTGGGTGTCAGTAAGTGACATTCCCATTCCTTCTTTGACTTCGAGCATGTCTAATAGGTGTTGGCAAACATTGTTGTCTTCTGAGCATGACATGTTCTGCAACTTGTTAAGTAGGTCCATCTGGACCATGTTGCCTTTTCCCTCGAAGATTAATGCCATACAAGGGCTGTGCTTGGTTCATTCTTGACCTGTAGGAAGCTCAATTTGGTAATTGTCTCATAGATGACTTCTCGAACTGAAGCTTGCTTTTCGGCATACTCATCAACCATTTTCTCATGCTCATCAACTTTGTCATCCATCAATGGTGCCATGCTACTGGGTAGGAAGAAGGCTCCATCTCTGGACTCTAATTCAGCCGATTTTCACACTGTGCCAGTTATGTGTTGTCTGAATCCTTTGTGTGTCAGTGTGTTTAAAATCCTCTCCTTGTACATGATCCAGTTTGAACCATCATCCTTCAGCTTGGAGAGGTTGACTAGCTTGATTGCAGAGAAGCTCAACATTGTCATGACTTCAGGGCTCATAACCTCTTGGAGGCAGGGCGCCAGCTAATTTAAAGGCTAAGGAAAGAATAAGATCTCAGTATGTTGTGGTAAACAATACTATCTATTATCTGTACCTAAGGAAAGAATAAGCTAGAGAATATGTAAGTATATGAAGGAGTATCACGTACATCTCAGTATGTTGTAGTAAACAATACTGAGGTGTCCATAGAAGGGATCTGTGACTATGAGTGAATGATTATATAATAAAGGTAAACGAATGGAGTCCCGCTTGTAAACTGATGACCATGACTCATACTTGCAGAACTGCAGATGGAATGGGCAAGTTGGAGGGCTCTTGCTCAATCAGATCCATGTCTAGTGACATTGGGATGTGGAAGAAAAGGAGAGGGTGGTGGAAAAATGAGATGTAATGGTTCAAGCTATTAATGTTCCAGCCTGGCATGAGGGGGCTCTGGCCTCAACAAGGGTTGGGCCAGGCCAAAAGCTGCAGCTTCAGCTAAGCCATGGCTTGGGCCAGACCAGGCCATGGGACATGGAGAGAGTCCTCAAGCTAATCACTGGCTCCGAGGCTAAGACTAAATCTGAATCTCTACTGACTACCAAACAGGGCTATCTTGGATCAAACCATGGGAAAGTCACATGATCTGCCCAGATCTACTACTCCATGCACCTCCCTCCACAATGGCAGTATCCTCACTGCCAGTGAGAAGAGAAGAAAAAGAGAAAGAAAAGAAAAGAGAAAGAACAAAGATGAGGATGGGGTAAAAGCAGTAACAAAGATAATCAAATGAACCAAAGACAACTAAAGTCTACCTTGGTCTCTTCTGACCTAGGGTCTGGAGAGCCCTACTCAAGTCCCAGAGTTGCAGGTCACAATCCCAACTGAGGTAGGTAGGTTTCAGGGGTGTTTGGTATAGTGCATGGAATGGCCTTGTATTTGACAGACCTTGGGTGAATGTTGACTTGTAAAAAGGGTATTGGCATCGGGGATGGGGTTGTGTATGCCATAGTGGTCATTGAGTTCAGCATTGTAGGGTAGCAAAGGGTTGTTGGTTGTTTGAATGGAGGACTGAAAGGTCATGGGGTGGGTATCTGGTTGTGAAAATGGGGTGAAGTGGGATTGTTGCAGTGTCTTCAGCCCAGTCAAATCATGTAGGTACCTCATTCCTTGGCCTCATTTTCACCTCTACTGCCTTGATAGGCCTCATGTTTGTGTTGGCTCACGTTTCAATGTTGTTTGGCCTCGGTGTTCATAGTTGTGGCATCTGGATGGCAACATTGTGGCTATGGGCTGGCGCAGGCATGGATCGGTCAGGCACTGGTGTTGGTACAGTGGATTCGCAGTCTGGGATGTGTTTGGATGCATTTTCCTTCACTGGTGCGGGATTTGGGGTGAACACGGACATGTGGCACGTCTCCTGTTGGTTGGGCAGCAGGACATGCGTTGGAGTATCCGGTGATGGCGTGGCACAATCTGGCGCAATTGTTGTCATTTTTGGAGTGTGAGCATTGGAGTAGTGGGACCTGGATGGTCACGTGCCAGGGTTCCCATGGTCAACTTAGTCAGTAGCCTTCCTGATGTAGTAGAGAGACCCATCCTATCCTATTCCATCCAGACTTCCTCTTGAGTCCTGCGTGAGCCCCCGGAGAGGTACCTCAGTACCTCTCCAACATGGTGATGAGTGTGTGATCAACTCGTGGATCCTTTTTTTCTTCAGTTCCCTAGCCGTTTTTTATGCTTTTTCTCACGAGACGACTTTTTTCGGCCTCACCAGCCTGGTTGCCATGCAACCCCAATTTTTGTTCACTCCTGGCCATTCAGACATGTGCGTCACCCCCTGACGCTCTTGCTCAGTCCAACAGGCCCCGCATCGCCCCCCATTGACCCAAAAACCCAGCCACGACCCCCTTTGAACACACAATCCCCAGGCCGCGTCACCATTCTTCAACCCCCGATTTCTTCATGTACCCAAGCCCCAAGCCACACTCATTCGACCTCCCATGCCCGCATTCCACTGGCCAGAACCCCCCACTGTGCTGTGTTGCCCCAAACGAAGCTGCCCCGCCATGTTTGGTCACCCCACAAATGCCACGTCACCACAACATCGCAACCCCATTTCCCGTGGATCCCCACCCCAACCCACGCATATCCATCCAAGCCCCAGGACACACACTCAACGACCCAACACCCCATTCTGCCCCAAACAAACCTGTCACCATCCATTTTGGATACCCAAGCGCCTGCCCCATCACCACCTTCAACCCCTCGCTTTTCATATGTTCCGTTCCCAACCCATGTTCGTTCAATCCCCCGTGCCCTCGTTTTATCCACAAGGCCCCCCCATTGCCCCAGATGAGCCCCCACCATCGTTTTCGGACACTCAAGCCACACACCACATCACCATTGCACAGCCCTGTTCTGCCAGCACTACTGGCCCCCGGCCAACTTGCCAAACTCGTGGCCCACCCATTTGCAACCCTAGAACACCTGCACCCATCACCACCCCACATTCCCGCCGCTTTTCAGGCCCCACAGCATTTCACCACCCACAGACTGGCTTCGTGCACCATACCCGGCACCGGCTGCCCTCATTTAACTCCCTGCAGCCTTGTTCTCAACCCTGGTGCTGCCTGGGACCCGTTGGAGTGGTATGGAGGTACCGCTCCAAGGGCTAGCAGGAGAGTCTCGCTGAAGAGCTGGCAAGGAAGACTTGATTGGGACTGACTACTGACGAGGATCTATCTACAACAAACCGTGGGAGCCTTGTCACGTGACTAGGCACTTGCTACCACTCCACCGTAGGAACCCAAACGAGTCGCCCCAGCCCCCTACACACCCTCATTCAGTCGCATACCACCCCGCCAGGGAACCCAACAGCGTAATGTACCGACCCAAACGAACCACCGTGATCCCTTCACATGATATGCCAAACCCCTCACATCGAGACACTGCCTTGCTAGTACAACCCTATGCCTGTCATTTATTATAATTTTTATTATAGCCTCATCTGGGTCATCCCCCATTCTCCCCAAGCTGGATGTCAATTACAGTCTATCTACAAGCCGTCACTACACTACATTCATGCACCCATTTACCCAATCTCCGCCAATACAGTTATATTTTGGACCACCTGAACCTTCACACTGCACTAAGCACTTGCTAGGACAATTTGAGGAATCTTTGGCCTTGCATTGTGAGCCTGAACCCTTGCGAGGGAGGCATTTGAAGAGTATTGAGTTTGAGGAGAGTCTTGTATAGTCTGGTCATCTACCGCCCCCTGCACGAGGATGACTTCCCGCTTCATGATATAAGGCCCCTGCTTTGATTCGAGGCATTCTGAGGGACTGGGAGTTGTGGCTTGAGAGTTTTTTGGTCAGTTTTGTTCATTTTGTGTTCTTTTCTGTAGCAGTTGGCGATGAGGGCGTCACCATGAGGAGAAGGGGCACTTGGAGTAGTGGGACCTGGATTGTCACATGCCAGGGTTCCCATGGTTGACTTAGTCGGTAGCCTCCCAATGTAGTAGAGAGACCCATCCTATCCTATCCAATCCAGACTTCCTCTTGAGTCCTGCGTGAGCCCCCGGAGAGGTACCTCGGTACCTCTCCAGCGTGGGCTGGCATGGTGGGATTGTGTTGTGATGCATACAGACGCGTTTCTTGGTGGGTGTGATGATTCTTTGAGAGGTGGGGCCATTTGGACAGGTGTTGGGGCATGGAGGGTCTCGCGGTTGGTGTTGGGTGGCAGGGGGGGTGTTGGGATGCACAGGCCTGTTCTCGATGCATGTGATGGACTGGTACTGCGATATGTAGTGGGCCTGGTCATGTGGCACATTCTGGTGCAGCAGGGTCGTTTTTGGTGAGGGTGGGTGTGCTGGGGCTTGCTGAGATGCGTTTCCGTGGGCATTTTCATGTGCATTGGGTGTTGGTGGGTGTGTTTGCGGTTCGTCCATCTGTACTGACATGAACACAAGGGCATGTGGGGCTGTTTGGGCTGACTTTGACGCGTGGCAAGTCATATTCATTGGGAATGGGTAGGTGGGCTGGCGATGCTTGTATGGCCGTTAATGTGTAGACTTGCAGCATCATTTGCATGGATATTGGGGTGCTGGTACATGGTTCTGTTTGGGTTGCGATGGGCGTCTGTGTTAACACAGAAACATTAGTGGGCGGCATCATTTGGGCTGATGCAGATGTGTAAGCAGGATGCTGTTGGTCAGCGATAGTGCTGCCAAAATTCAGTTCTAAACTGATCTGAACTCAGTTCGAACCCTGAACTGAACCACTTAAAGAGTTCAGTTCAGTCAATGTCATGTCATGTCTGACTTGAACTGAACTGAATTTTGCAGTTCAGTTCAGTTCAGGGTTCACAAAAAAAGAGTCTGAACTGGACTGAACTGAACTTTGGCAGCACTAGTCAGCGAGACAGCTGGCATCATATCTGGCGAAATACCCTCCATTGTAGCCTGAGTTCTGGCCATCTTCAAATCCTTTTTTGTACCCTATCGAGCATCCTTCTAGTTTGCCAGCTTCATAAGCACCACGTCAAGCTTTGGCATCTGTTGTAGCATCCTTAGATAGTTGTTCGTGTGCTGCACATTGTCCTAGTTCAATTGCAATATCAAAAAACCCTTTGAGTGCCATGTAATTGTCATCTATAGTGTTGAATTTGGTGATTGCGGGGTTGCACATACCATGGTTCTATTCGTCCATGTATTTTGTCATGGCTGACATTGGTGGCTTTGTGGCATATGGAGCCATTTTTGCATGTTTGTGGGCCTTCTTTCCATTGTTGGGGCCAGGCATGTCAAGCAGGTAGATTGTGGGGAATGACATAAATTCGGGGACACAAAAATGTTGAAATGCTAGGACACAAGATGCAGGAATGCTAAGACACAGAACACTGAGACACTGAGACACTGAGAGGAAGGCGCTGAGATGAACACTGAAGAGGCTTGGGATATGACAACAGAGCAGAAGCAAGCATGTTAAGGGTTAGATCACACTCTGATCACCACAATGGACATGGAGAAAGTCCTTGAGCTAATCACTGGCTTGGAGGCTAAGACTAAATCTGCATCTCTACTGACTACCAAACAGGGCTATCTACTGGATCAAACCATGGGAAAGTCATGTGATCTACCCAGATCTAACTCCACCTTGGCTTTTGGAACTGCGGCATTGGTCATGGTTGGAAATCACATGCAAATCCTGTAGTCATATATCTTGAGTTAGTAAGAAAGAAAATAAAAACACCCCTGAATTTACAAATCCTGAACACCTCATGTACTCCATGCACACTTCAAATGATGCAGCTGTCCGTGTTCACGAGGTGGTTGGCCCCCTATCTGTGCCATGTCATTGTCATGCCTGCTTCTCGCCGTGGTCAATGATGCTGTCATCACCAGCAGCTGGGCCAGCTGGCCAGGGCAGGGTTGATGTTGTCACTGCTGGCATTGTCAAGCCAGGCCACTTGGTCAGCACCATTTTAACATCATGGCCATTGTTGTTGTTGTTGTCATGTCATTGTCATTGCCATGTTGTTGTTGTCACGTCATCATTGTTGGGGTGGATGCCTCTTTTCCATTGGCACACTGCCATCATCGCTGTTAACATGTCAGAGTTGTCAACGTTGTTGGCACTGCCATCTACAGTGTTGTTGGCATTGTCGTTGACATTGCCAGGTGATACAGGTGCACGCTGGGTGCTGGGACATTCAACAAAGGTGTGGTGAGCTAAAAGAATGTGGGTGGGGCAGGAATGGCAAAAACCATGGTGATGCAGCCTCAGTCTGCAGTGTGGAGTCAAAAAAGTCACGTGACCCTTGTTGGGGACAGTGTTGGGTGTCAGGTGAGGACCTGTGTGGTTGGGTGAGCCTGTTTGGGGATGAGGGATGTAGAAAACTAGGTGTCCAGTGTGATGAAATGGTAGTACTCAACTGCACATACATACCAGCAAAAAGCTGTGGCCTCACAGCTTGGCTCCGGCTTTTGAGATCTCAAGATGGGCCAAAAGCTGTCCCAAGTCACCTTTGGCCTGGCTTGGCCTGGCCTATTTGGGCCTGGCTTGGCCAGGCCAGACACATTAATAGTTCAAGCCCTTTAGAGCCAGCCAAAAACAGCTTGACAGCAAGCCTGCCAAGCCATGAGCCAATCCAGCGGTTTGGCTCAGCTAAACTTCAGCATGGCTCCACAGCTAACAGCTTTGAAGCCGAGCACTAGGTGAGAAAAGTTGGCTTCTGTGTTCCAATAGAAGGATTCTAGGAAGACCAAGACTTATCAGTATCTTTTGTCATTACTGTAGAAATCTGTGCAAAAATTATATGGGAAACTGGATATACATATATACATAAGTGAGAAATAGGAAACCCCTAATAGATGAAAATGTGCCAGTGGGCCGCCTACAAAAACACCACTAGTATGGCAAGGCAAATCGTTGATGGACCCATTGTTCTATTGCCTGCTCATCACTCATAGACTCCAAAGTTCCATACTGCACCATGTCACTCCATTCTTCATATTCATACACAGCAGGTGGCTCCCATTCTGGCGATTCATTTAGTTCTTGTACCGACAGACCACTTCGGCATACAACCGTGTAAGACCAATAATCGCCTGTCGTAGCAATCACAAGGACATCTTCCTGGTGTTGCCATTGTGGACTTGAGAGGAGGTATGAAGCCTAGTTCAAATCACATATTAGCCGGCAAGGCTCAAGGAGAAGCAAAAGGCTTGCCTGTTTCAATACATCACCCTTCGCAATTTCCAATTTATCACATAAAGAATCCTTCAAAGCACCCGCAGGTTCAGACCGCGATACGAATCGTTTAACCTCGACCAGAACAGGCAATGATTCCCAAATTTTTATGGTTGCCATAGTAGCAAGGTTGGGCACTTGCATGGGCACTTCGTTATCCGAGTCTGCATCAGAATCACGGCTAATTGGTCTTTCCATTGGTGCTCGGAAGATAAGAGCAAAATCGGTGATACGATTATTGTAGTTGGCGCCGCGCCATGTTGCAGCTACCGACTCGGAAGCAAAGGAAATATCAAGATCCGGATCTTCGTCTTCGACAGTGATATCCTCCTCGATCAAATCATTCTCTAAGTCTGCATCTAAAAGACGGAGCTCGGGTTCATCACCATCTTCCTCTTCGATCCACAGGCACCACAGTGGGAATTGTGGAGAGACGTAGCAGTGTTCGGGATGAAGTCGTTTGGCAAGGCGATCGAGTGCTAGGTTCCAGAACGCATACCAAGGAAGCTCCAAGTTACGGGGGTTATGATTTCAACTAATGGCGGCATGGCGAGACACAGCGAGCCTGCGGCTGATCAGGTCGGGCATGTTAAGAGCTTGCAGCTCACGTGAGTTAACAGAATAAAACAAGGACTCGGAACTCTACTAACATTCGACTACACCGCCGTTTGGCTCACAGCGTCCCTGGGACCTAAAAAAGGCAGCGCTAGAAATAGATGATATTTATTTCTGATCCCGCTGCAAACCCAATCTAAATTCGGCAATGGATAGAAGGTGATGAAAATGACATTGTATTCATGGTCATCACAGATCGACTTCTTTACTTATATAATTTTGATCAAATTTAAGTATGGCCCAGCGCCAAATCTTGGGCTGGACCGATCACTGACAGCTCAATGTCGGGTCAACATCGATTCCATGTATATTTGATGTCACGGAAGGACTTAGCGAAAATTGTGGAAGGACTTGGCGAAACAAGGTGATATATTCAAACTCCGTCACAACTCCGAGCCCAATTTTTGAACCTTCGCCATGTTCAACTTATTCTCAACCACGTCGTCTCTCTCCGCCATTCCTCTACACTACCAGGATAAAGAATGGCAAGTACATCCCCTTTTACTATTTTCCTTTACTCTTCTACACTGATTGACTTCTTTTAACACAGAGGATGATGGGCTGAGTGCCGCCAGAGCAGGAGGAGATTTGGTGTAGCTGGCCTGTATATAGTACCAGAAATTGTGCAATAATCACGTTTCCTGATTTGGTGGTCTATAAAGTTCTATATCAAATCTACATAGAACTTTCACGTCGATGCCGTGTGGCAAACCCTGGATATCGGACAGACGCTGCCTTTTTTGTATGGCAGCATGGCTGGATCTGGCCCGCCTCAGCCTCTCAGGTCACATGGCTGATTTGGGATGACCAATCGAACACCAGTGTAGTGCCACCATGTCAACAACCATTGTGAGCATTTCGATCTCATTTTTTACAAACCTGCCATTGGCTTATGTTACTCTTGACAGACATCTACGCTCCCTCCCAAAAAACGACGTACACGGGCTGTCTTTGGTTACTTTGTACGACCGTCAGCAGTAACCGACACGATCTTGGGCGAGCCTGGAAACAGTGTCAAAGATCATGTTATCTTTCGTGGATTCAAGGAGAAGCTTTTTGAGCAAACTGGACTCGACAAATCTCGCTTCATCGCATTTGAAGTTGGCATACACTCGGGACATTGCATCATTTTGGGGAGTAATTCGGCCTCGATCCCGCCAGCACCTTCGGAGGTGGCCGAGAAAGTAAAAGAATACCTGGCGTTCTTGGGGGATCGGCTGGTGGGACCGAAGTGGTTTAGGTGGCGTCCGTGTTCTTAAGATGTCGAGAGCGTGATGTGTTACTTCCATGCCTCAGGCCTCAGCACCGATTGTCACTGCGAGAAAATAAAGAGAAAATGGCAACAACTAAGAATATAAGGTCTTAAGGGTTGGGCCGACCATAGATTTGAATATTGTTATCCTTACTAAGACTTGGAAGTGGGTTGTCTATAATGTCTGGGACGGTGGCGTGCCTCTCGTTGAATTTTCTATTCATTGTCATTCCCTACAGATCTAAAGGCTGGTGACGATGAGGGTGTCTTCGAATTCAATGTTTTGAAGAGTAACTCAGAGCATGTTCTGGCGGTCACGTTGATCGTCTCTGGTATGACGGTTGTTTTAAATGAACTACATGAACTTATTCGTTCACTCCAGATACATCACAATATCCAGGTCATCATAGCTATCTTGCCTTTTCATCGGATGCAGATGTACCCTCCCATATCCTGGAAGTCATGGAGAGCATGGCATCGGGAAAGCCACAAGACATTCGCGGTGTCCTCGAGCAGCTTCTAACTTTGCTCTCTTCTGCATTTCGTACTGGCAGTCGCGTTCCGTTTCAAGAGACCGACAATGACGGCAGTTCGGACGAAGGCGGTTACGACGCTTACGCCGAGTGTGACAACTTCGATATCCAACTTTGCAGCGAAATCCCTCAAGATAGAAAGGACGATGGCAGCATCCTATTCTCTTCCTTTCGATCCACTGGACGGCCTCGATCGGGATGCTCATATCAATCTCCCACTAACAGCGTTTTGCTACCTTCTGCGGCGACTCACGGCGTGTCCTGTTCCTCTGCCGAAGTTGCAGCGCTAATTGTGCTCTTCTTACAGCTTTGCACACGGTATTGTATCGTCTGCCACAATAAGATAACCCCAGCATTCGAAGCGCTCAAACCATATGTTTGCGATTCGAAACTCTGTTCGTATCAGTATTATTCCCTGAATCAAGGTCCCTCTATCAAGGTCTATCTGGTTTTTCTTTTTACCAATTCCTTGCTGAATATTGTGCAGTACGAAATCTGTAACAACCCGGAAACCGTGGACCTGTTGGTGAGCCTCGCTTACACAGCCGCTATCGAGAAAGTCATGGAGGACCCGTTTCCCATTGGAATGGGGCTTCGTGTCCCAATCCCCGTCCCGGGCCCGCAGCTTGGTTCAGCCTGGCCTGGGTTATGGGGAATTCCCGTCATGCCAAGCATTCCGACGACACCATTAATGAACAATGAACTCCACCCTGGGGCCGACGGCCTGTGTAATTTTGACGATATGGATATCTGGCAGGTGAGTTGTGCTTTTGAGCGCCACTTCGGGAAATAGATGAGAGCGACCATAGCAGAGATCATCAATTCCTTACCACCGGTATGTCCAAGAATAGTTTGTGGCCCTCACATCAGTCTTCTCACGTTGGTTACAGATCATGGACATGAAGAGGCATCTCGACAAGCAGATCAAGGCAGGGAAATCAAAACCGAACTTGAGGGACATGGATCCCTGCATTCTTTCAGCGGCTTGGTCTATTCTTCGCTGGTATGGATACCGACTTCTTATACCTCAATTCGCTGACCTGCTTTCGCAGGTGCATTCCGTCATGTACAGCTTATTTAGAAGAGCTTTCTGATGAGGAGGATCACATCCAGAACATTGGTATGCCCGTGCATTCTCTATGCTTCGGGGTGAATGATCTGAATAATGTGTACAGATTCTTCATGGCGTCAATTTAGGTTTAGCGTTGGTGCCCCCGATGCTGAAGCGAGGTTTAAGACCGCCATAGTGGCAGCCCAGAAGAAGGATAGAAACGCGAGAAAAACTTCCTTGTATGTCAGTACATCTCGCGTCCTGTCTTGTGCCAACATCTCGCAGTCCAACTGACCAATTTGTATGTAGGCTTTTCATGGTTCGCCGACTAAGAATTGGCACTCGGTAAGACCTATTTGCCGTTGGCTGACCGCCCTCTGTATCCTCATCGAGAACGCAGATCATACAGCACGGCTTGTGGTATAAGGTATGATTGACCATTTTTACTTTCCTCACACCTCAGCCTGTTCCGCATTATCATGAAGACAGTAACACACGGCCGTTCTCATGGGGATGGTGCGAGTCTCGTCTAACATTTGTATCTCGTGCTGGATGAAGTCTCCCTATGCAGGTGTGTACATGGCAAAAGACGCCTCAGTCTCCATGTCGAGCTATGCTGTGGGATCAAGCACAACTTGGAAAAATTCGAGCGTTCTCCCGAGCGCTTGCGTGGCTATGACAGAGATTGTTAACCTTCCAAGGAAATTTGTCTGTAGAGAACCGTTTTATGTGGTGCAGCACACTGATTGGATCATGTGGTACTTATTTATTCGATAGACTTCCAATGCCCACGAGCAGACAGACGCCTTCGGTTTGCAGCCGGTATCTTCTCGTTCGGAGCGCCACGCCGGCGCCTGCGGAACCGTCACCTCCGACGTTGTTGCCGAGGCTGTTGCCGAGGCCAATGCAACTCGCCTTCCACCCGATCCCGCCCCCAACGAAGACCTACAACAACAAGATCCCACTTATGGCGTTGGACCCTGCCCACCCATTAACGTATTCGACGATAAACATCGAGATCCCCAAACCCAGTTATAAGATGGAAGCACTCCTGCAGCAGAGAAGGGTAGAGTTCTATGAAGAAGATATGGATGACGATGATCGGGCGATATTTGAGGGAGTCGCAGAACAGTGATACTGGTTCAACGGCCCTGATGAGGACAACTTCTTGTCAAGAATCATTATTTTGTCGAACTCGTGTAAGCGCTATGTAAGCATGTTTTCCATGTAAGATGGATTGACCTTGAATTTTAGCCCGCTTGTGGCGTCGTTCGCAAACCAGCCATGTGACCGGCTCGCCGAGTCCTTGACGAGAATCTGCATTGGGTCTAACACTCTGATGGATATAGCACTCCCGGGCCGACCCTACAAGCGTCTAGATAAGGAAGCACTGCCCCCAAAGGATGTCTTGATTCTTGAGGCACTGGCAGAAACTTGCTTTGCAGAGACGGGAGCTAACGGTCAATCTATCCATCGTCTCGAATAACTGAAGACTAATGATTAGTTTGCAACAGCTTCGGTAATCAAAACTGACATTAGGTCATCCCAGAGGACATCATTATATATTGGTATAAGGTGTGAAGGTACGGACGGTGATGGAAGGGTCCGTGGACTATTCCCTTGCAATTGGGGATCAGAGCGAGCTAGTCGTTCTCGACCGCAACCTCTCCGATCTACGAAAGGCCGTCGCATTAACCAGTAACAGTCATCCCAACAAGCCGGTACTACTCTCCCACCTCGGTAACAGCCTGCAGAGTCGCTTCGAGCGCCTCCGCGAGTTGCCTGATCTCGAGAACGCCATCTTGAGTCTGCAAAACGCAGTCGAGCTTTCCAAGAACGACCAGCCAAATAAATCAGAATTTCTATTGAACCTTGCTGTCAACCAACGCACTCGCTTCAATCGCCTCGATGAGCGTGCAGATATCGACAATTCCATCTCAAATCTACGCAATGCGGTCATGTTTGCAGGCGACGGTCACCCACGTAAGCCAGCATATCTCGGACAACTAGCCTTTAGCCTGGACAATCGATTCAGGCACTTCGGTGTACTGGAGGATTTGGACGACTCAATTTCGAACAACAAAACCGCCCTCGAGCTCACCGGGGAAGGTCACGCAAACTATCCAGTTTTGCTTTCTAACCTCGGAGGCGTCCAGCAGCTACGGTTCGAGCGGCTCGGAGACCTGACGAATCTTCACGACTCCATCTCGAATCTGCAAAATGCAGTTAAACTCGCCGACAATGATCCAGTTAATGCAAGGGTTCTCTATACCCTCAGTAATAGTCAGCGCAGTCGCTTCGAGCGCCTCGGTGAGGTCGCGGATCTCACCAACTCCATCTCGAATGCGAAAAAAGCCATTGACCTCACGGACTGCCATCATCCCAACAAACCAGTTCTTCTGTCTAGCCTCGGTATCAGTCAACGCATTTGCTTCGAGCGCCTCGGAACATTAACCGATATCGACCATTCCATTTTGAATCTGCGAATGGCGCTTGATCTCGCCGAGACCGACCACCCAACCTATCTTATAAACCTCGCTCACAGCCAGCAAAGTCGCTTCGAGTGCCTGGGTGAACTGGACGATTTAACCAATGCCATTTCGAATCTGGAGTTGGCCGATGAACTCACCGATGACGGCCATGCAAAGAAACCTGGAATTCTATCAAGCCTCAGTGATAGTCAGCGCAGTAGCTTCGAGCGTTTCGGTGAAGTGGTGGATATCAATATGTCCATCTCAAATGCGCTAAGGGCAGTTAAACTCGTCGACGATGGCAATGCAAAGAAATTGCTTTACCTCTCGAGCCTCAGTGATAGCCAACGTAGTCGCTTCCAGCGGCTCGGTGACCTGACTGACCTGAACAATGCAATCTCGAATCTGGAAGAGGCAATCAAGTTCACCCACGAAGGCAACCCATATAAGTCAACCCGTCTCTCGAACCTCGGCAATATCCAGCGTATTCGCTTCGAGCACCTTGGCGTGTTCGCTGATATCAACAACTCCATCTCGAATGTGCAGAAGGCAATCGACCTTACCGACAACAGAGACCCCAACATGCCATCGTTCCTGTCGCACCTTGGTGTCAGTCAGCTGAGACGTTTTGAATGCAATGGGGAGCAAGAGGATCTCCAGTGTTCCATCTCGAATCTGCAAACGGCAGTTGCCCTTACCCCTGATACCCACAAAAACCGACCAGCGTTGCTCTTAAATCTCAGCAATAGTCAAAGTGCTCGTTTCTGCTTCCTTGGCGAGCTGACTGATCTCGACAATTCCATCTCGAATCTGCAATTGGGAGTTGGCCTCATTGGCATTGACCATCCAAACCGGCTACAATTTCTATCGAATCTCGGTAGCTGTCAGCAACGACGCTTTGAGCACCTTGGCGAGTTGGGCGATCTCCTGAACTCCATCCTGAATCTGGAAATGGCTGTCGGACTTATGGATGATAGTCACCCGGCGAAGGCAACCTTTCTCTCGAACCTCGGTGTCAGCCAGCGGGCATGGTTTGATGATGCTGGCGATCTGGAAGATATCGAGAACTCGATCTCAAACTTGCGAAAGGCAGTCGAGCTCACTGATAACAACCACCCAGGAAAGCCAATGATTCTCTCGAACCTCGGTGGCAGCTTGCAACGGCGCTTTGAGTCCCTCGGAAGGCCGGACGATCTCGACCAGGCCATCTTGGCCTTACAAGCCTCAGTTGACCTCACTGATGACACCCACATTAATAAGCCAGCTTGTCTCTCCAATCTAGGTTGCTGCCAACGTACTAGTTTCGAACGCTTCCGCGATCTGACTTATATCGAGAAATCTATCTCGAACCTGAGGAAGGCAGTTGAACTCATCGATGATGACCACCCGGACAAGGCGATGTTTTTCTTGAACATCGGTAACAGTCATGAAACTCGCTTCAATCATTTCGGCAATCCCGCTGATCTAAATGCCTCCATTACTGCCTACAAGGAAGGGGCACAATCTAAGACGGCCAATCCTCGCTATGCGCTCGTCGCTGCCCAAAAATGGGCAAAGATGTCACATCTCTTTGGTTACCTTTCGCTCGCTTTGGATGGATATCGCACGGCGTTGCAGATATTGTCAACCATTCCATGGTTTGGTCTAGACGCAGTGTCACTTCAGGACTGGCTGACTGAGGTGGGATCGGAGGATTTGGGTTGTCGTGCGGCAAGCTGTGCAATTCAGCTAGGTTTTTTTCAAGAAGCTGTGCAACTTCTTGATTTAGGTCGATCGGTATTCTGGAATCAAGCGTCGTCACTGCGCGTTGACGCGGAGGTTTTGAGGAAAGAAAGCCCAGAATTGGCCAAACAGCTTGAGAATGTGGGTCGGCAGCTGGATGCAAGGAATTTCTCCGGCTCGTTTACAACCATCGGAGAATCAAATAGAGAATTTGTTCATCGTAGCTCGGACATCGGCACGGAACGTCGTCATTTGGTTGGCCAGTGGGAAGGGCTGGTGCAAAAAGTAAGAGAGCTGCCCGATTTCCAACATTTTCTGAAGCCAGTTCCATTCCGCGAGCTTCGTGAGGCTGCCACTGCAGGATACGTTGCCATCGTGAATGTCAGTCAGTACGGGGTGGATGCACTAATCTTTGACTCTGTTCATCCAATCAAACACGTACCACTACCTCATATCGACCTCGAAACACTCACCACACTTTCGAGCAACCTGCTGCTTAAACGACCTGTAAAGCCCCGATTGTCACAGCGGCAGAGGTACATTAATAGACATCTTCGACCTGCTCTCAGAAGCCTGTGGAGAAACGTTGTGGTCCCTATCTTTGACGAGATGCAGATTCCCTTGCAATGGAATACAAATGCATCATACCGTCGGATATGGTGGTATCCGACCGGACCTCTGACATTCCTTCCCATCCATGCCGCTGGGAATACTGTGGTTGACGTCAGCCGTCTCGTCGTCTCGTCTTATGTTACTACTCTGCACTCCCTTTTGCAAGCACGAAAGAAAAATGGGCGAGGCTTGATAGGGCGACAGAAACTTCTCACTGTCAGTCAGCCTGACACGCCCAGCCAGGAGCCCCTCCCGTTGTTAGGGTATAGCACGGGTTCGGGTAAACCCGCGGTTTTTGGGCCGTGGGTTTCTCGGGTACGGGTATGGTGTCCCAATTTGGCAACCCGTGCACTACCGCACACCCTTACCCGTGGTAGACGGGTATCCACGGGTTAGCACAGAGGGCCCCAATGGGCCCCACAGGTAAGTTTTTTTTTACTTTTAATTCATTTATCTAACATATCTAATAACCCAAACCGCCGCCACCACCACCACTACCACCACCAACCAACAACAACAACAACAACAACATGGCGATGAAGGGAAACGGCTGGGAGGGTGGTGCGTCCACTTACCAGCACAGGTACGTGCCCCGATTCTTTCACCACCGACATCGGCTAACCCCCTGCCTTCGAGTCCACACCTCACAAACGACGTTGACGCGTCAGTCAATGCGTCAACGCGTGTTCGCGAGGTCCCCAGCATGAAAACACGCATGAAGACTTCGCGAAAGCACAGTGACGCGTCAACTGACGTGTCAACATCGTTAATGAAGTTGCCAGCACCAAACTACGAACAAAGACCGTGCGAAGACAAACGAAGACCTCGCGAAGACAAATGAAGACCTCGCGAAGACAAACGAAGACCTTGCGAAGATGAACGAAGACCTCGCGAAGACACAATGGCCCCACAGATGCCTCATACTCCAACGGCACCCCAGAACACGCCGCGAGTGCCCCCACAGACCTCAAACTAATCACCTCGCGAAAACGGGCTGGCGCATCAACTGATGCGCAGACGTTGTTCGCGAGGTATCTGGCCCGTGAAACGACGACGACGGCGACGACTTCCACTGCCAACTGGCAGCAGCAAGGCGATGATGACGGTGGTGGAGCGGGGAGGATGGCAGTGGGACAAGACGATGGAACCAGCCCAGCCCAGCCCCACAAATGCGAACCGTCGCGTCAATTGATGTGTACGTTTCATTTGTGGGCTTGAGGAGCTCGCTGCCGCTGTCGTCGACACTACCCGCATGGCCACACGGGCAACCACCACACCCGCGTCCGACCGCGGGTAATGCAGACCCGCACCCGTCACGGGTACGGTGTCTGTGGGTACGGGTACGGTGTCTGGCCTGGCAACCCGCGGGTCACCCGTGCTACACCCTACCCGTTGTGCACGAAAGAGGTGGAAGAAGTGGCTTGTGTGGTTCGCGAAGCGGGCTGGTCCATAAATGACATTGTACGTCTGCATGGTCCGAATGCGACTGTAACTCAGGTCTCCGATGCTCTGGACACATGCACCTGGGTCCACTTTGCGTGCCATGGATTCCAGCACTCTAGATTGGGCATGGAAAGCGCTCTTGCATTATACGACGGTGACTTGGCGCTCCATCAATACTTCTGACTTCCACCTCGACAATATCTCACCACATAATTGACAATTGTCATACCTGGATATTTGGTTTTCACTTTCGTATTCCGTGCCTACCATTATCCTCCCTGACGGTCCGACAACATTCCTCACCTGCATGCATGCCCTGAACAATCCTCGATCACAAGACATTTCACTGTTCCCTCCAATCCGACCATCGCCAAAGCACATATCTTCAGACTTCGACCACAGACGATACAACTTCCCAAACAGTGAACCAACCCCTATTGTGTATTGTTCACATGACATTGCTTCATTGCAGTACCTGACGACTTGTTCCCACAGCTTGTCACCTGTGCCATGACTTGAAACCTGGACCTACATTCATTTATCCTTTTCCATCTGTAACTTTGATACCTCCCACACTTGTTTACAACAATACTCTTTCTTGGATGAATACCGACATCAGGTGGACTGTGTTGTTCCACAGACAGGACAAGACATTGCCCCTCAATATGTCATTGTCACAGACATTGTCATCCGGTACAGCTTATGCTGTTCGCATATCTGACCTTGACTAGCCCACTGTCTTAGTTGGTTTTTCCTCCATACATTCCTTTGTTTTCTTTCATACCAACCTTGCTGCTGTATCCACACTACCTCAAGACACTCCCTTCACCAATCCCACACTGGACAAAATCCCTCTTTGACCCGACCATGCGTTGCACTTGCCAGACTGCATACTTGCCCATTACAGCAAGTGTAGACCCCGAATAGGCAATTCTGCACATCACATGATCTGATGACAAATAATCCGAGTCATCCGGACCTCCTCTATCCCTCAATGACACCCGGGCCTCCAGTTGGATCGCGAGAACATTGACATGAGGACACCTTATGTCCACCTCATGGTGAACACATGGTGTAGTTGGACATGTTGTAGCTTCATGGTTGCATTTTTATTTACCTCCCCTCAAGACCAGTCACTATATATACTGTTCTTGTTGTTGGTTTGGACTTTTTTTTCTTTCTTTTCCTTATGTTTAGTCTGGTTCTTGGTAGTGATGCCGAAGTTCGGTTCGGTTCGGTTTTTTCGGTTTTTTGAAAAACCTGAACCGAAACTGCCGGTTCGGTTCAGCAAAATGACGAACCAAAACCAAAACCGCTGGAGTGGTACCGAGGTACCACTCCGGGGGCTCACGCAGGACTCGAGGGAAAGGTCGACTGGATAGGAAGGATGGACTGACTACTACATCTGGAAGGCTACTAACTAGGTCAAACCGTGGGAACCTGATCACGTGACTGACCAGGCACAACTACTACACCGCTTCGAACCATTTTTTAGCGTTTGGTTCGCGTTCAAACCCGGTTCAAACGCCGAACCGATTTGATTTAAAGCTTCTCCTACCTGTCAGCTTCATTTTGATCCCCTGATCATCCAAAACGGTCAAGTATTGAGTGAGTTATGATTAAAATAACTTTTATTCACAATGGGAGGACATCCGTAACATATCTTTTATTCGGATATAGTTTCCCCATGTTGGGACGAGATTCCAACACCGCAAAGACCCCAGAAAAACATTTGAACTCCCCACCCTAAACGGGGTACAGATATAATACAGAGATGTGATATCTATTGGAGGGGGTCGACCCCCTGAATAGACTACAAAAACTATTTTCAAGGTCCGACCTCCTGAAGTGGGCTATGCCGATCACTGGCATGTCATCTATTGGTTCCATCAACGATCCCAAACTGATATAAGCAAAGCAGTTCCAACCCCGACTGGCACCCTGTTTATTGCCCAGAATATTTTTATCGTTACGGTGTAGATGCGGGTTCTTGGTGGCTTCGGAACTATATAAAGAAATAATATAAAGATCCTAACCTGTGGTTGTCAGCGTAGAAGTGACTGGATAATTCAGTGTCGGGGATAATAAGTGAAGTGAAAGTGAAATAAAAGTAAAGCCGCCGCATAAACTCGACTAGTAACGACAAATCCGGCGATGAACGGAGTGAAAACGGATTAATAACGATGAACCCGATGGTGAACGGACTGAAAACGAATGAACCCGACGATGCCGACGATGTCGGGTACGGCGGGTCGGGTCAGGTCGGGTCGGAAACGATGAACAAATATATGGGAACAATGATAAAGTCGACGAAGTGAAGTATAAAAAGCTAAGGAACTACGTGGACGAGCATTTGAAGGGATTAAAACAATTCTGACTATGAGGGAAACGGGGACTAAGGGTATCTTATTTTGTACGGTCGTCGGGGACCGTTTTTATAGTACAGGAAACAGTAATCTACTTTCGGACGTGTCTACTTCGGCCGATGGTAAGCTACAAAGAAAGGTTGGAATGGGGATGTGGAAAGGGGGGTTGCAAAGCAACGAAGACAGGAAATGGAGGGGAAAACGAATATGCAAGGAAAAGATCTAGAAAGTCCTACATATCTCCGAAAGGACGATGGGATGCATAAATAAAGTAAATCCGAAGTCGGGGATTGAGTCCGAAGAGATCCATCTCCTGGAATTGGAACTCCGAGACGTTTGAGGCTGCCGGATTTGGTCTGAGAGCGGCTGTGACGAAGCGGCATACGTCGGGTTATGTCGGTCACGTCGGGTCACGTCATGTCACGTCACATCGGGTTGCGTCGGGTTACGTCGGGTTCAAATGCGAGTTGGATAGAGGCATCGGGTTCGTCCGGATTCGTGATATATCGATGATACGGACTCAGAGGGACGTCGACCCTCTACAACGGATGTCCTCCCAATATATAGATTGTGATTTTAAAAAATGAAAATAGCATTATAAGTAAAATAGGTAAGATTACCAAATTATTTGAGTACATTACCCTCATCAAAAGGTAATGGGTTCTCTGTTAACATTAATTAATATAATCAATATCCACTCACCTATTGGACCAACTTGGAATTTCTGCATAATTGGTTACAAATTGAAGTCAGTTTAATGAGTGACCAGATATTGGTTAAATTAACTAATCTTAGCAGAGGACCAATTACCATTTAGTGTGGGCAATGTACTCCAATAATTTGGTAATTTTCTCTATTTTATTTATAATGTTATTGCCATTTTTAAAATCAAATATATATATATATTGTGAGTAAAAGTTGTTTTAATCATAACTCACTCAATACTTGACCGTTTTGGATGATCAGTGGATCAAAATGACGGGAAGAACCGTATCTATCGGTTCGCGGTTCAAACCGGGTTCAAACACGGTTCAGAACCGCTCAAAACCACAGAACTGCAAACCGAACCATCGGTTTCGGTTCAGCATTTGGCTGAACTGAACCAGGTTTTTCGGTTCGGTTTGTGGTTCAAACCGGGTTCGGACCGGTTCTGAACCGAACTTCGGCATCACTAGTTCTTGGGGCAGACTCATCTTGTTTTGGGTAATCCCCACGGCTCGCAATGACATTAGACCTTGACCCCCCCTCTTAGCAGTGTTGTCTTAGTTATAAGCAACAATGAAAACTGCTGTTCTCTCCTCTGGAAACCGATCCCTAGTTAAGTTGATTGTTGCCAGAGCCCACTGCAGAAGCGATCTGTAACAGCAATGCCTTATTGATGAGAATGATTCCAGAGCAGAATTGGTGGAAAGGACCAGAATCAAGTGGTATTGATAATGTCCAAGTGGAAATCAATGGAAATGGTATGGGACATGCACAGGATCTGGAGCCTCTACACTGGTGAGGATATCCTGCAGCTCAAGGGTTGCCAATGTCTTGGAGAGGTCTCTGAGTTGAAACTGTGCCATGATGCCAATGCATTCTTTGACTGTTTCCATGTCAATAGCACCTGTTGGTGCAGATGTGGATGGTGAGGGCTCATTTTGGGTGTTCAACATGCAAAATAGCACAATTGGAGGAATGACATTTATTCACAAAAAACCATTGTAATGGCAAGTAGCTGAGAGCCAGGTAAATAAAGTAATATGAGCAACAAGACAAAGTACATACCTTGGACATGAGACAAGGGCTTAAGTTGCCCTTGGGGCATTTCTGAGTTATATGATGGGCAAGGCTTATGTATGTGCTGCCAGATGACAAGTAAGGATGATGACAAATGACAGGGTATCAGCTGTTGACAACTCAGATGGAGGTGTGTTAGCTGGTGACAGCAGCTTGAAAACATGCTGGGTGTTGAGGTGATAGCAAAGATGTGGCCATGTGATTAGCCAAATGTAAATGAATTTAAAATGATTTGTGCTGATGTCACAACTTTCAACTTTTGTCATTCATTTGTAAGACTAATTAGGATAAGTGAATCATATGTAACTGGTTGCTCAATGGCTTTAGGTCTAGTACCAGAATATAATTTATGCAAGAGTATGTAGGTAATTTACACAAAGTATGATATAGTGGGACTTCTAGTCACTGTAGTGTTGCTGATGTAGAGAGGTTGATGAAGGCCATCAGGAAAACACAGTTTTACTTAATGTGACTTAGGGCACTCACAGCTGTTTACTGCCATTTTCAAAAAACAAGACCTATGAAATTTCTTTTTTTCAGTCAAGGACCCAGGTAAAAATGATAACTGGTAGTGCTGTTCTAGCCCAGCTTGGCCTGGAAGCTGGGGCTTTGGCCCAGCTTCAGGCAGCTCCAGCTTTGTGAATCCTCAGGCCAAGCTGGGGTTGCCGGCTCCGGCTTGGCTCTGGCCGGCTTTGGCTTAGGCCACAGCTTTTACCATCTTAAAAAATTTCAATAAAGAAAAAGAATCTAGCATTAATCAGAATCATCCTCATCAGTACCTAAAGCCTCATCATCATCATCATCTTTGATCAGCAGTTCATCCCAACCCTTCTCATCTGATCCGTCTTCCTCATCATCCAGGCCACCATCAGTCTCTTCCTCTAACTCAGCTGCCACAATTGAAGATGGGGCTACTTCACAAAACAACAGGTCATGTTGAATAGCACATTTCACACATTGCAAAGCCTCCACGATGTCCCCCTTCAAGCAGCTCCACTGTTTGCTGACAGTAATCCCACCCTGTGAGAAGGCTTGTTCACTTAAGACAGAGGAGGCCATAATGGAAAGGCAATCTCAAGCCAATGAGGCCCAGGCCGGATGGTAACAGTGGGCATTAAACTGTAAAATGAGATGAGCTTCATGACAGAAAAGGTATTCTCAAGCCACTCACCCCCCACCATCTAACTGTGGACCAGCCTTCAGGCACTTGTTCCTGAATATCCAGGTATGTGTGGAAATCCCGCAACCAGGGCTGGTTGGGATCCTCCAGTGTAGCAGGACCTGCTACCAGGCTGGTGTCCTTGTCATCGGAGAGCTCTCGCAAAAGTACATGTATCTTCTTTTTTTCCGCCTGGCTTGCTTGCTTTGCGCTGACATCACCTGTCAATATCAAATATTGCTCCTTGAACTGAGCAATATAAATTAATATCAATCAATTAGTGGAACATTAAACTTACAACGTCCTTGGCACACTGTATGACATCATCTTGGAGGTCTGCTGGCCAGTGCTTCTTGAAATATCCTAATTTCTCCCTGGGATCAAGGACTAGAGAATGTTAGTTAAGCATGAACAATACACAAAGAAACATGGAGCATACACATCGCCATGATGTAGGCAGGGGAATCCGTAGTCTTTTCATAATATTCATCAATTTTCGTACAAGTGGTGTTCAAAGCAGCAATGAAGGGGTCATATTTTGAACGCTCAGCTCAAGTGGACCATGCCTTGTGTAAGGCTTCAAGTGCAGGGATTGCAAGGTGGAGGGTGGAAACTTGATCAGAGGAGAATGATTGTTGGGCATTGTCAGCATGCTGGATGGGTGTCAGAGAGAACTGCATTCAACCAAAAGGGAACGTACATCTCAATGAGATCTAAAGGAAAGCCAGCGCCCCAGTCTAATTTGGACAGATATAAACAAACAAGGCCCAACCAGAGCTTTCCCTGGTGGATGTGGAGTAGGCAACCATCAGCGTCATGACAATCTTCTGCAAATAAAGCATCAAAGTGCCAGTTGAAGGTCTCAAACTCAGTGTCGCATTCCAGTTTGTTCATCATGGTCCAGATTTTGTCAGCGGTTGACCCATTTGGTACAGAGGATGGTAGAGAGTTGGAAAGACAGATAATGTCCTTGACAAGGAGCTTGATGGCAGGGACAGTCAACATGGATAAATGCTGTGAATGGGACAGGAATGGTGTGCAAGTTGGGGGCAGATGGAGAATGCAAAGGCCAGGCTAAATAGATAAAAGAGGAGCCATAGAGGGCCATATTGAAGGCACTTTGGCAAGACAGAGAAGCGATTCATCGAGGGAGGGAGATGTATGACCAGACGTGGGAGTCGGTTGGGAACACTCAAAAAGGTCTTGATCCGATATAAACATAGACAAAGTCCAATATCCTCAATTTTCATTAGTACTGTTTTGTGCTTATAATATGTACAGTAGGGGTTGAAGTACAGTACTGAAGCCGTGGCCTAAGCTGTTGGCTTTGGCTTTCAGAAATCCCAGGCCGGGCCAAAAGCCGTCCCAGGCCATGACTTTGGCCCAGCTTGGCCTGGCCTATTTGTTACGTTTCCAACTCCGCTTCCAACCCCGATGCCCATTCCGTTACCCACCATGACGATTCTGCATTGCACACCTTCCTTTTTCATTTCATTTTGTCCTTTGTCTTCCTTTCAACGTCATTGTTTCTTCATTTGGACATCCTTGTATTTTCTTATTCTTGTTCTCTTTTTGCCCCTTCTTCTAGAACAATCCAGACCGACCATGGACATCTCCCACGTGACCTTGTTGTACCCGAATAGTCTCCTTGCCGATGGACGTCACCGACATTGTCTTTTCCCTTCGATATCTTGTTTACGCTATCCCACGACAAACTGATCACAATGGCTGTACTCCCGACACAGCTCATTACCGTAATTGTTATTGGCAGCATTGCCATCACCTTCCTGATCGGTTTCTACCTTGTTATGATCTATCTTTGGCATCGGCACCGAAACCCTTCCGCCATTGATACTTCTGACTTCCACCTCGACAATATCTCGACATGTAATTGACAATTGCCATTCCCGGATATATGGTTTCCACTTTCGTATTCTGTGCCTACCATCATCCTCCCTGACGATCTGACGACATTCCTCACCTGCACGCATGCCCTGGACAATCCTCGATCACAGGACATTTCACTGTTCTCTCTAATCCGACCATCGCCGGAGCATACTCTTTTGGACTTTGACCACAGACCATACGACTTCCCAAACAGTGAACCAACCCCTATCGTATATTGTTCGCACGACACCGCTTCAATGCAGTACCCGACGACTTGTTCCCACAGCTTGTCACTCATGCCATGACTCGAAACCTGGACCCACATTCATTTATCCTTTTCCATCTTTCATCTTGATACCTCCCACACTCGTTTACAATGATACCCTTTCTTGGACGAATACCGACATCACGTGGACCTTCTTGTTCCACAAACAGGACAAGACATCACTCCTCGATACGTCATCAACACAGACATTGTCATCTGGTACAGCTTGTGCTGTTCACATGTCTGACCTCGACTAGCCCACTGTCCTAGTTGGTTTTTTCCTCTATACATTCCTTCATTTTCTTTCATACCAACCTTGCCACTATATCCACGCTACCTCAAGACACTCTCATCACCAACCCCACACTGGACGATACCCATCTTCAACCCGACCGTGCAATGCACTTGCCAAACTGCACACTTGCCCGTTACAGCAAGTGTAGACCCCGAATTGGCAATTCTGCATGTCACATGATCCGATGACAAATCATCCGAGTCATCCGGACCTCTTCTATCCTCAACGACACCCGGGCCTCCAGTTGGATCGCGAGAACATCGACATGAGGACGCCTCATGTGCGCCTCATGGTGAACACATGGTAGAGTTGGACATGTTGTAACTTCATGGTTGTATTTCTATTTACCTCCCCTCAAGACCAGTCACTATATATACTGTTCTTGTTGTTGGTTCGGACTTTTTCTTCTTTTCCTTTCTTTACGTTTAGTCTGGTTCTTGGGGCAGACCCCCTTGTCTTGGGTAACCCCCACGGCTCGCAATGACTTTAGACCATGAACCTCCCCCCTTGTAGCAGTGTTATCTATCAATGAAACTGCTGTTCTTCCCTCTGGAAACCGCCCCCCTGTTAAGTTGATTGTTGCCGGAGCCCGCTGCAGAAGCGATCCGTAACACTATTTTGGCTTGGCTTGACCCGGCTGCTGGCCTGAGGCTGGGCCAGGCACAGCACTAATAACTGGTCAAATACTTGTTGAAATGAGTTTTTTGGGACTCACTCAGATGTTGGCAGGGAGGTCTAATTTTCGTAGCTACATGTATATACATGGTCAAGACAATAAAACTAGATAGCAAAGAGATTCTCCAGAGGAGAAGGGTCAAGGATCATGTCATGAGTGACCACACCCACATTCTAACAATACTTCACCAACTCAGTAACTCCAACTTGTACAATGAATATCTCCACAACCAATTCTTGGATTTACATGGATAGAACAGTTTTCTCTCCACAACCATGAGTATCCTGTACCAGCACGGCATGGGTTCAGCAGGTGGGTCATTGGGCACAGGTCAATGTGGGGAGATGTGGGGCCACTGTATGATGCGTGGGTGGGGCTGCAAATGAAATACCCTAAGTGGTAAACAAGGGTGGCGGGTGGGGTAAAGCCAGGTGTAGTATAGCATGGTGCCACAGTCATTGAACACCATTTCCTTGAATGCCCAACTGTGACTCTGGTTTCTCTGCTGGAAGAAACACACACTCCAAGAAATGAACCACTTCTGCGCCCCGTCTTCAAAGCCTTGACCCAAACCTTCCGTAGGTCTCAAAATGCTAGCTTGTTCTTTACCTCCCCCAGGCATCTCCATGCCCCACCATATGATTAGCCAACCTCAGGAAGAGTGAATCCAGCTTGCTATTGCTACTATTCAAGGATCAGGCACCAAACCCAATGGTAATCCATGTTATTCCATGCGCCAAGCAGGACATGATTTTGATGTTCCAAGATCTTCTCTTGGCCACCATTTACAAGGTTTGTGATACTGTACAATGTTGTTTTGTAATACAACTGAGTATTTGCCAGGGAGAAAGACTTGTTGCAAGGCACATGAAGGAGAATTATATATGAATGACCTTTGTGCTAAAGTTAAAAATAAAAAAAGTGATATGGGGGCTTGTAGTCCTTAAAAATAGAACAGGTTTCTCTTCATAACCATGTAAATCCAAGCATTGGTTGATATTCATTGCACAAGTTGGAGTGACTGAAATGAACAATTCACTTATAACTCTATAGATTAGAGATTGTCCATATTATAGTCACTTAGGGCGTGCCCTATGTCAGACTTTACATGCGAGGCAGTTTCTCTTGAAATACTGCATGGTTGCAAAGGGAAAGTTGTATTTTCAAAGGGCTAACAACTCCTATAATTACATTTGGACAATATTTAGTGTATGATGAGCTGTGGTTGAAATAAAAGGTAAACTAGCACTTTTTGACACCCAATATGATATTGTAAAATTATGGCATCACAAGAGCTCCCATCAACAATATTTTAGGGAGAATGTTGTTCAGTTTTTCAAGGGCTAGAAGCTCATTTACCATTTCTTCATTTTTGACCTTTGAGCCAATATTGCATCAGTACTGGGTTTATCTGTATTGGGCTTGAAATATCACCAGAATCATAAATATTGGCTTGAAGGTCAAAAATGAAGAAAAATATGGTATATGAGCTTTTAGCCCTGGAAAAACTGAACCATTTCTCCCTACAAATTTGTTCATACAAGCTCATTTGATGGCATAATTTACAATATCATCTTCTCAAAAAGCATCAACTTACAATCCATTTCATCTGCAATGCACCATACACCAAAAAGTAAGCTTTTAGAAATAGTACAACTTTCCCTCCATAACCATGTCAATCCATGCAGTATTTCATGAGTTATAGCTAACTTGTCACACAAAGAAAAACCCAAACTGTCATAGTTTGTCTATGTGTTTTCCTGATGCACCCAAATAGAACAAGCTGTTTTAGAATAAATTTAGTAGAGTTCTGAGCCCTCAGTGATTTGGATAAGCCACACAACCTGACCACAGTCACAATGATGTGGGAAGGCATTAAAAAAATAGCAAGGCAAGAAAGACTTTCAGATTCTAGGTACAATCAGGGTATAAATGTTTCAGAGTACCATGCATGTGATTCACCTTCCTAAATAAATAAACGGAACCCAACGAATGAAGGAAACCTTTTCGGAACGCAACTTGGCAACAGCAAGATGTAGTGCGTGGGCAGCTTGGGAGGTATCTAGTTTAGATGCCACCACTGAGGTAGAAGATTCCCCTTTGAAGAGTTGTTGATAAAAAGTATCTGCAATCTGGGGCCCGTCCGAATCGGAAATAGACCTGAAAACAATCAGAAATATGGTTTCTGAGGACAACCTAGTCAACCCACCACATAGTGGCAACAACCCCACGGAAACCGGAAAACAGCAATGCTGCGCCCAAATGAATCGCCTCGTCGGGAAGATTTTCATCACCCATTGCAGTCTCGCATGCGCAGAGGAACGCCAGTGACGCATTTGGCATAGACTGCTGCATGATCTGGGATACTTTCAGTGAACCGTCTTCAAGACTTAAGGCACTGTCAAGAGGGCGTCGTGAATTCTGTCGACCGTGGCATGCAAAGTGGGCCACAGATACGGTTGAAAGATGAGAAACAACCTTTTTGACAGAAGCAGGCACCCCTGGGATGCCCAACCTGACCAGACATTGGTTAGGCACATGGACCTCAATTTTCTTCAATTCCTGGACGGTGTACGGCAACGTTTGGGGTTGGATGACAACCATCATCTCGAAGGGGTTGGTTGACAAAGGCGTCGCAGTAAGGAGTGCACCGATGGTCGGCGTGTATGACGAAAACACATAATCAGGGATGCACTCGGTCTTCTCGGTGTTGTAAAGACCTGCCGCATGTATTGGAAGAAAAGTGAACTGTCCTGCAGGGCACCATCGCAAACTTGGAGGGACATCCGATTTCTGGACGGTGTCTCAGTTAGAATGGTTTAGGTTGATGAAAACTAGCCCACCTCCAAATTCAATGCACGAACGACAGGTTCTACCACTCGCACCCACAAAACAGCCAAAACAAAACGGAAGACCTGGTCAGGCTGCCAAGGAGTGCGTGCGGCCCGCCCAACATGTCGAGCATCCTCCCACTGCCTGATCAACTGCAGGATTTCAGCTAAGACTGGCGTCTGCTCAACAAGACCTTCTGCTCGTGCGAAGTCGACCTCCGGGTATCTACCCCGGGACGCAGTGGCAATTTGTACCAATTTTACAAGTATAGTTAGCTCCGCAGAACTTAACCCCAGGAGTGGAATGTGCTCAACACCAGACAACGTAATGATTAATGCATCACTACGAGATTTACTCGAATTGAGGACGACCACTGGACCGTTGGTTGCAGCAACCTGCAGCGTAGAGAGCCGGCTCGGGCATAAGAAGTCCTGGAAGCCGTCCAGCCGTCGCACTTCTTCAAGAGTAGCCTGCCACTCCTCGTCAAGACAACGAAAATGGGATGCCTCCTGCTCCAATGACATCACATTCCGGGAAGTCTGGGATAAATTCCGTGACATATTCCGAAAGGAGCCCTGTTCAAGTGCACGAGAGATACGTTGTAGTTTTTCCTCAAGGGCTGGCGCCGTATCATGGAGATCCGTCAGTGGTGTGCGGAGGTGCAGCGCTTGTGACCAAAAAACCGCCCGGCCTTCTTCGAGTAGTTCAACTGCCACGTCGTATTGGTGTGATTGAACGGCACAAGCCGCAGCATCACGAGCCAATCCATCACTGCCGGAGGTCAAGGCTTGCTGACGTGACTGCAAATCCAGCCCAAGCATTGCCAGACGTGGCAGAAGTTCGATTGCAGCACGATAGGCTTCCAAAGCCGATTCATGACTAGGGTCTGCATGGCGTGCCCATAGTTTCGCGGCGCGGAAGCGCTCAGGTGCAGGTGCAGCAGCACATTTTACCGCGACCCGAAAAGCAGCCATGGCTTCGTCCAGATATTCTGACCGATGGATGTGCGAGTGTGCATCGATAAGTACATTTCCCAGATTGGCTGAAATTCGACAGACTGAGGGATGTCCGCTGACGAGCGCGTTGAGGGAATTTCTGAACACATCAATGGCTTCGTCCAAGTCCTCGCGTCGACCGAACCGTTTGAATCTTGTGGCTAGGGAGTTGCCAAGGCCGTTGAGGTAATTGAATCGCTGAGGGTGGGGGGCAGGAACAAGCTCGAGTGCGTCTCGGCCTAGTGAAATTGCCTCCTCCAGGTCCTGGGGATGAACTGACTCGTGGAATCGTGTATATAGCGCATATGAGAGGTTTCCGAGGTAACGTGCTCGTTCAGGATAGGATGCAGCTTGCAGTTCAAGCGTGACTCGGTATAACGAAACTGCCTCATCTAGATCCTCGTGTCGACCTGATATGTCGAATTGCATATTTAGCGCGAGGGCGAGGTTGTTGAGGACTGCGGATCGGTTAGGATTATATTCCGGGAGCAGCTCCAATACTTCTCGGTGCAATGAAATTGCTTCCTCCAGGTCCTGATGTTGACCTGGCTGATTGAATCTTGTGGTTAGCGCGGTCGCAAGGTTGCCGAGGGAGCCGAATCGACATGTGTGATCTGCAGGGAACAGGTCGAGCGCTTCTCGGTGCAATGAAATAGTCTCCTCCAGGTCCGTCGGTTGACCTGTCTGGCTGAATCGTGTATATAGCCCAACGGCCAGATTGTTCAGGGCACTAGATCGATGAGGATGCGGTGCAGATCGGAGGTCGAGCACGTCTCGGAGCAATGAGATTGCTTCCTCCAGGTCCTGCTGTTGACCTAACTGGTTGAATCGCAGGGTTAGTGCGTGGGCAAGACCGTTCAGAGGAAAGGATCGCTCAGGATGGTATGTAGGGAACAGCTCAAGCGCGTCGCGGAACAGTGAAATTGCCTCTTCCAGGTCCTCCCGTCGACCTAACAGCTTGAATCGTGTATTGAGCGTGTGGGCAAGGTTATTGAGGGAAGTAGGTCGACGTGGATGGGGTGCAACTCGCAGCTGAAGCGCGTCTCGAAGCAATGAAATTGCTTCCTCCAAGTCCTCATGTCGACTTGATTGGCTGAATCGTGCTACCAGCGTGTTGGCAAGGTTGTTGAGGGAGTTGGATCGATCAGGGTCCGCAGGGAACTGCTCAAGCGCATCTCGTAGTAATAAAATGGCCTCGTCTACGTCTGTCGGATGACCTGACTGGTTGAAGCGCGTGTTTAGTGTGGTGGCAAGGTTACTGATGACGCTAGATCGCTCAGGGCAAAGCTTAAGTGAATGTCGGTACAATGAAATTGCTTCGTCTATGTCCTCACATTGACCGGTCCGGTGGAACCGTGAGTGTAATGAACACGCGAGGTTGTTGACGGTAATAGGGTCAGGATGGCCTGCAGGTTGCAGCTCAAGCGCGTCTCGGTACATGGATATTTCATCCTCGAGGTCTTCTAGGCGACCGGATTGGTTGAATCGTGCACCGAGTGCCCAGGCGAGGTTATTGAGGGACGTGGTCCGATCAGGATGGTCCGCAGGGCGAAGCTCAAGCACGTCCCTGTACAATGAAATCACCTCCTCCAGGTCCTCACATCGACCTGACTGTTCAAATCGTGTACGTAGCACATCGACAAGGCTGGTGAGGGAACTCGACCGATCAGGATGGGGTACGGTTCGCAGCTCAAGCGCATCTCGACCCAATGAAATTGACTCGTCCAGGTCAATTGGTTGATGTGAGAGATGAAATCTTTTGTTAAGCGTATCGGCGAGATTCTGGATAGAG
Source organism: Hygrocybe punicea (assembly GCA_963556145.1). NCBI lineage: Eukaryota > Fungi > Basidiomycota > Agaricomycetes > Agaricales > Hygrophoraceae > Hygrocybe > Hygrocybe punicea. Next base: position 577,314 of record OY744464.1, read on the forward strand.
TTGGATCGATCAGGATGGTCCTTAGGGAACAGCTCAAGCGCGTATCGGAGCAACGAGATTACCTCCTCCAGGTCCTCCAGTCGGCCCGACTCGTCAAACCCTGTGTTTAGCGCGTTGCCGAGGTTGTTGAGAAATACGAATCGCTCAGGATGGTCTGCAGGGACCAGCTCAAGGGCATATCGACTCAATGAAACCGCCTCCTCCAGATCCTCGGGTTGACTTGACTGACCAAATCTTGTGTTTAGCGCTCCGGCGAGATTCTGGAGACAAGTAGATCGATCAGGATGGTCTGCAGGGCATAGTTCGAATGCCTCTCGGTGCACTGAAATGGCCTCCTCCAGGTCTTCACGTCGACCTGACTGTTGGAATTGTGAGTCTAGCCCGAGGCCGAGGTGGTTGAGGGACACGCATCGCTCAGGATGGCCGACAGGGAGTAAATCAAGTGCGCTTCGAGCCAATGAAATTGCCTCCTCCAGGTCCTGGAGTTGACCAGACCGTCCGAATCGTGTTCTGAGCGCAAAAGCCAGATGGTTGAGGGAGCTGGATCGATGAGGATGGGGTGCAGGGAACAGCTCAAGCGCAGCTCTGTGCAACGAAATTGCCTCCTCCAGGTCTTCACGTCCACCTGATCGGCGGAATCGTCTGTGTAGCGAATCGGCAAGGTTGTTGAGGGATGCAGATCGCTCAGGATGGTTTTCAGGGAACAGTTCAAATGCTTCTCGACCCAATAAAATTGCCTCCTCTAGATCCTCGAGTTGAGCTGACAAGTGGAATCGTGTACTTAGTGTATATGCGAGGTTATTGAGGTACTTAGACCGATCAGGATGAGATGCGGAACGCAGCTTCAGTGCGTCTCGGTGCAATGAAATGGCCTCCTCCAAGTCCTCACGCTGAACTGACTGCTGGAACCGTGTGTTTAGCGCGAGGGCGAGGTTGTTAAGCGACACGGCTCGCTCAGGATGGCCGGCAGCTCTCAACTCGAGCGCGTCTCGGTACAATGAGACCGCCTCCTCCAAGTCCATGCGTCGACTTGACTGGTTGAATCGTGTGTGCAGCGCTTGGGCAAGGTTGTTGAGGGCCATAGATCGCTCACGATGGTCTACAGGTAACAGTTGAATCGCTTCTTTGTGCAGTGAAATTGCCTCCTCCACGTCCTGTGGTTGACCCGACTGGTTGAATCGAGTATTTAGGGCGTGCGCAAGGTTGTTGAGGGAAATGGCTCGAAGAGAATGGGGTGCAGGTAACAGCGCAAGCGCGTCTCGGTGCAATGAAATTGCTTCCTCCAGGTCCTCGCGTTCACCTGACTGCTGGAATCGCGCGTCTAGCGCGGAGGCGAGGTTGAAGAGAGAAAACGATCGATCAGGATCAGGTGCAGCTCGCAGCCGAAGCGCCTGTCGATGCAATGAAATGGCTTCGTCTATGTCTTCGCGTCTGCCCAACTGGCTGAATCGTTTGTTTAACGCAACGGCAAAGATGTTGAGCACTTGTGGGAGGGGGACAGTTATTAGTGCAAAGGCCTGACGAAATTGCGATATTGCCGTTTCGAGGTCTGCAATCTGGCCCGATTGATCGAACTTCGAAGCATGAGAAATCGCGAGGAAGAGAAACTTGCCAGCCTGAAGGCTGTTTACAAGCCCCAAAAATGCTCCCAACAGGAAAGAGATAGTCACGCGGAAGAGAAAAATAATACTTTCGAAACGCCAGATAGTTGCTCCTGCCTCAAAAATCGAGTTTACGAGATCGCTCCAGCCGAGAGATCCTTCATCGCCGCCCGCCACAGTGTTAGATTCTTCAATGACCAATTCTCCCTAATACATCGGTCAGACAATCCATTTGAGTCAATAATCGTGCATAAATCGTGACTCAACCGAAGGGTTATCGAAAGATTCCGAGATGGATCTCGAAGCAGTTTGGTCGACACTAGACATCAAAGATCTCTGGACAACACATATTCAACCGTCAGAACAATATGACAGTTATACTTGCAAGATAAACTAGCTGAACAAACCTGATGCGGAAAACCGGCTTTCCAGCTGCTTTAAGCGCGTTTTCACTGTGATCGCAAGTGGAGGTTGCCCAAACGGTCGTGCAGACTCATGACGTGTGACAGGTGAAATTTTCAAATATATCTTGCAAGACCTCGCAATACTCCTAACCTGTGTTTGAGAAAGTTATCAGCAGGGGCTTGGGCGGTCTCCCTGTGAGACAGCACCACGAAATTGGTCGGTTGGTGGATCGGTTGCAGAGTGTCTTTGATCGGTGGGTCGTTGGTTTTGTCTTTTGGTTACTGGCGATGACGGCCACAGACCAGGCGAACGACTCTTGCGCTTCCCTGAGGATAACAAGTTTGATATTTTAGGGAAACTATGTTGGAGGTTTGCTGAGAACAGTGGGCATGAAGCCATCCTTGAGGAAATGAAGGAACGAAGAAGTGATTTGTATGGTTCAAGCTGAAGACAGACTTGTACATTCAGCTGTTCGAGGAGGACGTAGGAGGACGGGCTATCCATTGCGCAACTGTCATGGATGAAGCCCGCAGCTCAAGCCCTGATCGAATGGGCGGCAAGTTTTTTGATCTTTTCAATATCAACTGCCTCCTTGCTTAACAAATCCCTCGATAGGAAACTACCCTAGTGCCTGAGCCAGTAACCATTCCGAGTTCCTCCAATCCAACGACATTCTCAAGGATGAGGATCGCCAAATCCTCCGATCCCGAGCCCTCTTCATTGAGTACCGCTACGACGAATCGCCATCCACTCAAGAGACTCAAGTTTTCCTCACAGACATCCAAAAGCTCTCTCTCGTGATGTCCGAAGTTGACGCGCCATCCATGCACATCCTTCGCTGCAAAGGGACGGTCCATCAATCCGATTTCAGGCGCTCGTCTTGATTTACGAGCTTCCGAGTTTCTCAGTCAAAGGAAGAGGTGGTTTGTTCGAAATTCTTCTTGGTAGCGAGGGTAATAATGATGGAGCAAGTGGTGAACGAGTGGTGAGAGAGGCAACTAAAGGGCAATGATAAGACACCATGACATTCTGAAGACGAAGATCTCCAAAGACGTAGTTGGAATCATGTAGAAGAACCACAGCTTCTTGCACCTGCGCAACGAAAGTTGCTGGGAGCTTGCCCTGAGTATGGTGCGTGTCACTGGACAATAATGTTCTTGTCATATCAGTGTGCATCAGTGCGCATCAGTGTACATCGATGTGCATCAGTGTGCATCAGTGCACATGTGTTGCTATATATGGTGTTAGTCATAATATATGTCATATTAAAAGTGCCAAAAATGGAAGTTAGTGTATATTGATGCGCATCAGTGTGCATCAATGTGTACTGATGCATACTGATGTGCATCGGTGCACATCAGTGTGTCAGTGTGCATCAGACTCCTTTGTTCTTCCTTTGTTAAAAGACCATCTTCATCCTCCTTTCAGCACCATTTTTGGCTATGTTTTCATGTGATTCATACATATTCCTTTCTTTCAACCCCTATTAGAGTACATTTCTTTCTTTCCACAACCTTTTACTTCGCCTCCGATCTCCGACTGTCATCATATAAAATAGCTATGTAGATTACACTTAAACACGAGGGAGTGCATCATTCCTCCCTTTTCCCACTTCATTGTGTCTCTCTCAAAAATCATTACGCCATTACTTTCTTCAAGCTTGACCATCGCCAACTTAAGTTCACTACCTCGACCCTCTATCATTGTTGCGACTTCACTAAGTCGCACTATCGATCGCAATCATCGCAATACTCGTAGAAGCTAATTACCTCACTTACTCACAATCACACCAGTTGTAGAGTGTTGTTTTTAGTGCACAGCACCTCAACTTGCATATCACCGGTGTCGAGAAATTACCAAACTTGAGCCTAATAAGACCCATCTCAAACAAAGTGAGACAAGCCTAATAAGGCTCAAAGTGTGGGAAGGTCAGGTGGCACTAAGATGCTTGTTATATAATATGACAAAGATGTGACCTCAGCTGAATATGGAAATCAAATAAGAATTACATAATAGACACTGATGCACTAATGTGCACTGATGTACACTGATGCGCATTGATGCACACTGATGTGCACTGATATGCGTGGATGCATGATGCGCAGTGATGTGCAGTGATGCACACTGATGCGCATCAATGCACACTAACTTCCATTTTTGGCACTTTTAATGTGACATATATTGTGACTAACACCATATATGGCAACACGTGTGCACTGATGCACACTGATGCACACTGATGCGCATCAATGCACACTAACTTCCATTTTTGGCACTTTTAATGTGACATATATTGTGATTAACACCATATATGGCAACACATGTGCACTGATGCACACTGATGCACACTGATGCGCACTGATGCGCATCAATGTACACTGATGTGCACTGATGCACATTGATGTACACTGATGTGCACTGATGTGCACTGATGCACACTGATATGACAAGAACATTATTGTCCAGTGACGCGCGCCATACCTGAGCCTTTAGATTTGCAGCTGGTTCACCATTAGTCCACTCCATAACAACCATCCAATACATATGATGGTGCATCATCATTCTGACCCACTTGTCCAAAGTAGAAGACCTGAGGTGCAAAGCCGACTTCAGCGAGGTGTTGATGGGCAGCGATCCCATACCGTCCAACAAATTTGACGACGATAAATGTCCCTCGATCTGCTTCTTGTGCGAGGAAGGTAACGCATGTTCTAGATAGTGAATGTCACAGAAGGAGCGCGACGAATTGTCTTTTGCGATGTGACATAATACATATGGCAACCCGGAGTGATCTGCCTATGATTGAACTCAGCGTACCTTAGTCATACAACTGGACCCCGAATACTGTACACATACATATACGAAATGTAAAGCCAACCTGCTATAATACGTGAGGGACTTCCAAGGAATCAAATTGGCCAGGAAAGTGACATATTTATTCAAGCTACTATATCTGAGGAACTATGGATGATATAGAGACATTGGGAGACCATAGGGAGATGGGAGGAGTAAAACACCGCTGAATACATGAGAGGGCATGGGGGATGCGAGGAGGGGATGGTGATAGCATGTGGAGGGTGCTGAAGATGGTGGAAGTGTGGGGATAGTGTGGAGGGTGCAGGAGGGCACAAGAAGGGTGTGAGAGATGTCAGGCAGGAGTGGGAGGCTGTAGGAAGGTCAGACACAAGCAGGAAGTGCAGGAAAGTGGTGAGGGATGTGAGGGGGAGTGGGGAAACGAGAGAGGGGTGTGTGGAGGTTCTGACACCGTTACAGGAGGACCGGTGGATGCAGGGGTGTTGATCTATGGAACTACCGATGGTGTGCTAGGCGGGAGTGCATGACTATGTGGAGAGCACTGGGGAGTGCAGAAACAGTGTGGAAAGGGAGGGTGCGAGGGTGAAAATGGCAGGTGGATAGTATGAAGATGCGGGTGGGTGTTGGAGGGTGCAGGCGAGGTGCAGGGGACATCTGGGAGCATTGTGGGGTAATACGGTGGGAAGTGGTGAGTTGGGCGGAAACGGATCAAGCGTCTTGTGGGCCTTGGGCGAGAGTGACACCAGCTGAGTGCGGAAAGCGATGGGTGGAGGTTCACGTCGAGGGAAGTGGGGAACGTCTGCCTGATGATGGAGACGCTCTGCATTTCTTGACCACGTTCAACAAACCACCTCCCATATTTGTGCTTCCCTCACCACATTCTCGCGCCAAAGACTTCCTATTCAAATTGCCACCCAACACTGTCTCGTTGCCTGCACCTGTGTCTTTGGGCTGTGTCGCTTGCAAGGATTCTCCCTCACCGTATCCACCGTTGCGACAGCCTGTTGCCCTGTCAGCCCAGTCGACCATCGAAAGCATCGCGTCGGATGGACTATTCAATACGCATGAGGATGTACCTGCTTGGATGCCTACGACGCAGGACACAGAGTATTCCTCCATGCTAGAGTCACAACCCACAGCTCTGGGTAACCAGTATCACTACGTGGATGACTTGGATGACAACAACAGTTGGCCGTTGGATGAGAAGCTCCCAGAAGGGACCCTCTGGGCTTTTGGTAGTACGGCAGCGGACGATAGCTGTGCGTGAAGCTCTGCAGCAAGTCAGGCTTGTTGTCAAGCTCATCTGACCCAGCGCTGAGTGGCCTTTTGTGGTTCCAGTGAGCCCTTTGTATGGTTAGTGCGAAGGGTGACCAGGGTTGTCAACAACATGTTCATAAGCATCCATTGCTGGGGAGTGTAAGGTGAGCTGTGTGCAGAGGATTGTTTAGGTAGGTGGAGGGAGTGAAATGATAGGCTGACGGATGAGGCAAACAGACTTAGTGACCTGGAAAATTCCGCATCGGTGCAAAAAAATTTCTTGCTGAGCCATTTGACCATCAACTTTTCCTATCATATGTCTCCAAACGAACTTGCCGATTTCACCAGCGGGGCTAATAGGAGAGTCATCTGCCAACGCTGTAAACTCTCGTTTGACTCTGGAACAAAACTTTACTTCATGCATGATCGAGTTCCGGGTCGCCCAGGAAAGTATGTCTGTGAAGGCTGTCACCAGTATTTGGTTGAGAAAATGGCAGCTTTGGGTACTCAAGGTGTGTATGATGCTTGTCACTGTTAAATGTAGTTGAAAGCTGATGACATTGAAAGGAGTCAGGCAGATCACTCTGGGTCAGGACAACAACCAACTGAGTCACAACAATATTGATGTCCATAAAGCAGTTGCCAGTGCTCAACGAGCAGGTTTGTAGATATGTAGTTCAGCGTTTGTCAACAGTATGGGTTTATGGCACCATTTCTAGGTTCATCCCATCCTGTGCGCATTGGACCACAAGTTATGCCCCCACCTGCACTACCTTGGGTCTCAAGGACGGAGGAGCATACTAAAAGCAAAAAACAACCATGGCCAAAACGACAATCTGGCACCACAGCCCCAGGACCAAGGATCTTTACGCCAGGTCAACTTGCAAGATCTCTGGAGATACCCGACTTTTTGTGTCGTGACTTACAACCCGGTTATCAGGCTGCACACGAGAAGTATGATGAGATGCGGAATCATTTTGCCCAATGTGCTTTTGCATCGAATAATTCTGAGCTAGTGGTAGTAAAAGTCACTATGATGCAGTTGAAACATGGGAACAAGAACCCAACAGTTGTGTCTGTAAGTCTTTCGCTTCATCTGAGTCAAGTACGCACATTGATTGGATTCGTACTGGTGATATAGAATCTCTCGGAAACAATCAATAATGTCCCAGTACACATTGGTTTTCGGAGCCTCAAACAAATGATGTATTTAACGCTGCTGCCCCCGTTTTTGAAGTGGTCAAGAGATGCTGAGCTTTCCATCAATGAACTTCGTCTTCGTACTAAGGACTGGGTCGAGATGATACCTTTGTCCAGTGCACCTGATGTAGATGCAATTGCACACAAGTTTTTTGTAGCTAAGGGCAAGTCGAAAACTGTTCAGTTCCACCTGGGTAGGGGAATTGAGCTTTATCTCGAGCTACCACATGAAAGGTATTTGGAAATAATCTCATGTCCAGAGGAACTTGAGATTGATCACAACAAGGTATTCCCAAGTTTCTCACACATTTTCCCTTCTTGTAAGCAGAAATTTCCATCTGTCCAGGTCTCATATATGCCTTTAGCAGTCGAACCGCAACTGCCTGGAAATGATGACAGTGATCAGGAAAACTTAGTTGAGGCTGCCGATATTCCAAAGACAGCAGAGACTCAGAGCCAAAAGTGTCATTTATCAGTAACTATGTTTACAGGTTGAATTCAATTACAATATAAATGACACTGTTCTACAGAAAATGAGTATAAGGTCACCACCTCGTGCCAAGCATGGCCCAGGCTTGACTTCTCAACGTGAGAGCCTGACTGGTTTGAGGCCAGATTCCCCTCCACACGTTGATGAGCCTAATTGGCCGAGTGCAGCTGACGTACAATGAGCACTTGAAGCCCAGAGACCTACATCAAAGAAGGTTGTGAAATCCCTATGTAAGTACCTCCCTGTACCCCCATGTACTACTGGTAATGACTCCACCACAAGTGAACACAATATCTGTTTCCTGCATGACATATCCAACATCTTCAGCTACATTTGCAGGCTTGGTGTCTCAAGCAAGAACCTGATAACTGGTGATAACGAAACCGCTACTCAACGATACTCAACAACATACTTCGTGACATTCTCCTACTAACCTTCCCTCCCTCTCATACATATAACACTAAGCCTACAAAATGAGCCTTCGCCAATGGGCAACCGTTGGCGAAGGAACTAAAAGCAAATGTGGCAAGCACGCCCAACCTGCAACCACCACACCACCCGAAACCAGATCCTCAAGGCACGCATCCGACCCATCACCAGAAATCGAACAAGACATAGAATCAACACAACAAGCCGTTAATTACTTAATAGCTAAGTCTCTACTCCCTCCCAATCAAGACTTCGACATCCCTGCCCTTTCAGGCGTACTCCAACTACTCGCGACTATAGACAACAACACCATCCCACCCACAGTAGCCAATGCCATCCGCTCAGTCGCCATTCTGCTCAACTCCCTAGACTTCGACTCAAAAACCAATATTCTCGCCAATGCCGTCACCACGGAACTTCACAAACAGACCGACACGCTTCAAGAAACCATTGGCCGTGCCTTGGAACCTATCCTAGACTCCATTTCCACATGGGTAATAAACCACTTAGATGCCAACCTCAAAGAAACCAAAGAACAGCTCCAACAAACGGCAGTAGATCTTGCTAAAACCACCACTTCCATCGAATCTACCACCACCTCGTACAAGGAAGCACTGCTATCTAAAAACCAACGCACCATTACCGAACACAGAGACCCTCGTTTAAAGGCTAAAGAACAACTACAAGCTCGCCAGCTCCTCCTCGACATCCCTGACTCACCGGACGCCAAAAAGGCCCTGGACGTCAGCTTAGCGAAGCTCACTGAAAAAGCTAACCTAGCGCTCAAGGCCACCGACCCCCCACCATCCTCCAAGTTCCTAGGAGCCACAAAACTACGCAATGGAGGCATTTTACTAGAGGCGGGCTCCGAAAATACCGTACTCTGGATCCGCGACGAACCGCACCTAACCACTTTCTTGACGGAATTCGGTCATGGGGCCTCACTTAAGCGTTGCACCTACGCCGTCATAGCTCACTTCATCCCATTAACATTCGACCCAGACTCCGACGGCCACCTCAGAGAAGTCGAAGAAATCAACGACCTCCCTGCTAACTCAATAATACGGGCAAACTGGATCAAACCCAAAGATCGCTGCTCACCAAACCAGACATGCGGACATGCAATCTTCTCCTTTAGCAGTCCCGAAGCTGCCAACCAAGTACTATCAAGAGGCTTCTTCATCTGTCATAAAAAGATTAACACCAGCAAATGCAAAAGAGAACCCCTGCGATGCCTACGTTGCCATCAATGGAACCACACCGCAGCCCGATGCCCAGTGGATAACAACACTTGCGGCACTTGCGGCGGCCCACACAGAACCCTAGCATGCAACAACCAGACCCAACCCTATTGCGCCCCCTGCAAGCAACGTGGTCACACCAGCTGGGACCGCAACTGCCCCACGTTCCAGGCCAAGTGCAGAGATGCCGACGCACGCAACCCCGAGAACCTCCTTCCTTATTATCCCACGAACAAACACTGGACCCAAGTGCAATACCCCAACATCACTAGCGCCTCTAACACTCCCCACACACGCAGCGACATACATCAACCCACAACACACTGCCCAACCAACACCAACAGACAAAGATCCCCCTACCCGCTTCCCCCCCTATCACCGGCATCTCGACACTACTCACCACCCCCCTCCATCTTCGACCAACCCCCGTGGCCTCCCCCAAATTGCTGGTTTTCCAGCCAGCAAACTAGACAGACGACCCTCATATTCGAAAGACAACGCCCGCGTCAAGACGCCCCCCTCTCAATCCCCCACAGCTGGGCAGACGAGCCTGCACCAACCTCTTTTGCCCCGCCTCCCCCGCCCCACCCTCCTGCCTCATTGGGACCCATCGCAACTAGCAGTACTCACCCCTCAGGCCTCTTGACCGATGCCTGAATAACCGATCACGCAGCCGATGCAGCTTAATGTTTGGCAAATAAATCTCAACAAATCTGCAAAAGCACACTGGGATCTCATCAACTCACTCATACACACGAAATGCGACATTCTTCTCTTACAGGAACCCTACTTCGACTACTACGGCAACACGAAAGCAACTCACAACTGGAGGGTCGTATACCCCACCGAGCGCTTCACCTCCGAGGCCACAGTCCGATCAGTTATTCTAGTCAACGTTAGACTCAACACCAACAACTGGGAACAAATCAAGGTCCACGGCACCAACGATCTCACAGCCGTCTGTGTCAAAGGTCCCACAGGAAACCTCTCCATATTCAACATCTATAACGACTGCAATCACTCCGACACCCTCAACATCCTCCGGCACTTTGTCAGAAACAACACAGCGACCCTATGTCATCGAGAAACCGACCACATGTTGTGGTGTGGCGACTTCAACAGACACCACCCCCTTTGGGATGAAGAACGTAATCATCACCTCTTCACCGCTAACGCTCTATCATTAGCCACGCTCCTCATCGAAACCTTAGCCGACTGCGATATGGACATGTCTCTCCCTAAGGGCCTTCCCACGCTGTAGTAGTTGTGCCTGGTCAGTCACGTGATCAGGTTCCCACGGTTTGACCTAGTCAGTAGCCTTCCAGATGTAGTAGTCAGTCCATCCTTCCTATCCAGTCGACCTTTCCCTCGAGTCCTGCGTGAGCCCCCGGAGTGGTACCTCGGTACCACTCCAACGTGGTGATGAGAGTGTTTTTCGACCCACGCACCTCTTTTTCTCTCGGTTTCTCACTCCTGACGTTTTTTCTCGCGAGACGACCTTTTTTTGGCCTCACCACCCCTGCTGCGCGACGGCGCATTTTCCCTTCATTCACGGCCGTACCTCAGTTGCGTTACCCCCCGGCACCCTCGCTCAGTCCACCAGGGCCCTGCGTCGACCATCGTTGACCCAGAAACGCGGACTCAACCCTTTTTGAGCACCCAAAAGCCCCAGGCCACGCCACCCGCGTTCGCGCCCCGTTTCCTCTTCTCAGACCAAGGACGGCCTCTCAAGCTTTCCTTCGACGTCTTACGGCCCCCGTTCTGCCCCACGTCGTCCCAGGAACACCATCGACGTCCATTTTTGACGCCCAACGGCCACCCGCGTACAGCCGCGTCACCACCTTTCGACCCCCCCATATTTTAGCGTTCCCCGGCCCACTCGTATCCATCCAGGCCCCCGCGTTCACGCTCAACGACCCGGTGCCCACGTTCTGCTCGAAAGAACCCCCCGTTGCCATCCATTTTGGATACCCAAGCCCCTGCCACGTCATCACCTTCAACCCCCCGCTTTTTGTATGTCCCGTTCCCAACCCATGTTCATTCAATCCCCCGCGCCCTCGTTCCATCCACCAGGGCCCCCCGTTGCCCCCCGTTGGCCCCAGACGAGCCCCCACCGTCGTTCTCGGACACCCAAGCCACGCGCCACGTCACCATCACGCGGCCCCGTTCTGCCAGCACAACTGGCCCAGACAAACTCACCAAACTCGCGGCCCACCCCCCAGAACACCCTGCGTCTCGTTAACGCCCCGAACGAGCCCCACCGCCGTTTTTGGTCGCACCACGGATCCGTCGCGCCCACCCGTTGGACCCCCGTTCTTTCGTGTACCCCAGCCCCACACGGACCCATTCGACCACCCGTGCCCTCGTTCCACCGGCCAGGACACCCCGTTCACCTCCATTGCGCCAAACGAGCCCCCACCGTTGTTTTCAGACACCCGGGCCACGCACCACGTCACCATCGCACGGCCCCGTTCTGCCAACATACCCAGCCCCAGACCGACTCACGAAGCTCGCGGCCCACCCGTTCACCATCCCGGAGCACCCCACCTCGATCCAATACCACCGTGCCCACCGTTCCCAGACCACCGCGTTCCGCCACGTCACCATCTCTCGGCCGGATTCTTGCACCATACCCGGCTCCTCGAGCCCTCGTTCAGCTCCCCGCGACCTCGTCTCGACCCTGGCGACTTCCCCGACCCGTAGGGACCCAAACGAGTCACCGCCGCGACCACTTAGCACCCCAGCGCTAGTCCCCTCGTATCGAGAATCCCCGATGCCACCGCATGGCCCAATGCACCCGTATGTTTTCCCTTTCCCCCGTTTACACCGTACCTTGTCCCGTCCCATCCCCTTTCCCCACCCTCGACATTTATTGGATATTCGACCTATCTACGAACCATCACTGCTCGACAGCACCGTACCTATTTACTTTCACACGAACCACCCAGTCTATTTTCGGATCACAAGAACTCACACCCTGGGCTACAAGAACTTATGGTTTTGAACGTTTTTATCCTACCCTGCGATGTGAGTCCCAGAGGCATTCGAGGATGGAGGAGCAGAGCAGAGTTACAGTTTGGTCATCTACCACCCCCAACGATCTTGGAGGACGATACGGTCCCGCCTCACGTATAAGGCCCGGGGCATTGTGAGGGACTGGGAGTCGTGACTGGAGAGTTTTTTTCTTGGTCAGTTTTGTTTTGCTTTTTGTTTTCTTTTAGTAGTGGTATGGTGACGAGGACGTCACCATGAGGAGGAGGGGCACTTGTAGTAGTTGTGCCTGGTCAGTCACGTGATCAGGTTCCCACGGTTTGACCTAGTCAGTAGCCTTCCAGATGTAGTAGTCAGTCCATCCTTCCTATCCAGTCGACCTTTCCCTCGAGTCCTGCGTGAGCCCCCAGAGTGGTACCTCGGTACCACTCCAACGCTTGAATCCATGGTAACTAAAAATTGGACTAGAACTGACAATGTCTTTTGCACGTCAAAAACCAGCGACCTTATACTAACCTGTAACACCATACCGAACCTTCACCCAACCGGCACCGATCACCTGCCAATACACACATCCATTGCCTTCCCCACCAGGACCCGGATCGACAAGCCCTCACACAACTTCCGCAATGCTAACTGGGACACCTTTAGAGATCATCTAGATGCCTGCCTACAACAACTACCCCCACCCACACTCATCACATCCCAACAACAACTCGACGAGGCTATCATTACATTGACCACAACCCTACAACAAACAATCACTGCAACGATCCCTCTCACCTCCCCCTGCCCTCATTCGAAGCGCTGGTGGTCATGCCACCTCAACGAATTAAAATGCAACAAAAACAGGCTAAGTCGTGCCTCCTACAAACACCGCTTAGACACTACTCACCCCAGCCACAAAGAACACAGAGCAGCGCGCAACCTCTACGGAAATGAAATACTCAAAGCAAAAGAGACACACTGGGCATCATTTCTCGAGGATGCGAGTGACCACGACTTATGGTCAATCAACAAATGCGCCTCCAACCCGATCAGCGACAACCCCAGAGGAGACAGAGGAAAAACATCCATCCCCACTCTAGAGATAACCCACCCAGATGGAAACAAAACATACGCGACTTCGAACAAAGCCAAGAGCAGAGCAATCGCTAACTCCTTCTTCCCGCCTCCACCGGAACACTCCCCGGTCCCCCCCAACTTTGTCTATCCAGCTCGCATACCCTACACCGCCAACATCTCCAAGGAAACAATTGCCGAACATATCGTCAAGACCCTCCCCTACAAAGCCCCTGGACCAGATGGCATCCCTAACATTGTTCTCAAGGAATCCCTAAACCTCATCCTCAATCGCATCCACCTCATTTTCAATGCCATACTGATGCTGAACATTTATCACAGCCCTTGGAAGGACTCCACTACCTGCACACTCCGCAAACCGGGCAAACCCAGATATGACATTCCCAAGGCGTACCGTCCCATAGTATTACTAAACACGCTCCCTAAAGTACTAACGTCCATCATCTCAGAAACCATTTCCCATATGGCTGATGAACACCAACTTCTGCCCCCTCATCACTACGGCGGTTGACCGGGCCGCACCACCACAGATTCCATGCACATCTTAGTTCACCGCATTAAACACGCATGGCGCAACAAACGGGTAGCAGCCATTTTATTCCTAGACATTGAAGGCGCATTCCCTAACGCGGTAACTGATCGCCTACTCCATAACATGTGAAAACGGAAGATACCTGAGCCCCTGGTACTCCTTGTCGGCAATCTCTTAAAGGATCGCACAACCCGACTCACGTTCGACAACTACATATCCGACCCAATTCTCCTGAGAAACGGCATCGGCCAAGGTGACCCCATCTCTATGATCGTGTACCTCTTTTACAATGCTGACTTACTAGAAATTACCACAGGAAAACGAGAATTAGCCATGGCATTCGTCGACGACGCGGCGCTTTACGTAGAAGGGAAAGACTTCACGGAGACAAATGATCTCATCAAAAACCTCATGACCAAAAATGATGGCGCTTATGCATGGTCGAAGGACCATAATTCCAAATTTGAAACCACTAAATTTGCACTAATTGACTTTTCACAGTGAAACGGCATCGCCAGACCCTCCCTCCGCCTAAACAATACCACCATCGAACCCACCAAAGCTCACCGCTTTCTAGGCATCATCATGGACCAACATCTGCGATGGCACGAACAACGGGAAAACGCAATCGCAAAAACCTCGAAATGGATCCACCTATTCCGAAGACTAGCGTGCCCCAAGTCAGGCATACCCAGAAAGCTCATGCGACGTCTTTAGGGTATAGCACGGGTTCGGGTAAACCCGCGGTTTTTGGGCTGCGGGTTTCTCGGGTACGGGTACGGTGTCCCAATTTGGCAAACCGTGCACTACCGCACACCCTTACCCGCGGTAGACGGGTATCCACGGGTTAGCACAGAGGGCCCCAATGGGCCCCACAGGTAAGTTTTTTTTTACTTTTAATTCATTTATCTAACATATCTAATAACTAAGTTATACCCAAACCGCCACCACCACCACCACCACCACCACCAACCAACAACAACAACAACAACAACACGGCGATGAAGGGAAACGGCTGGGAGGGTGGTGCGTCCACTTACCAGCACAGGTACGTGCCCCGATTCTTTCACCACCGACATCGGCTAACCCCCTGCCTTCGAGTCCACACCTCGCAAACGACGTTGATGCGTCAGTCAATGCGTCAACGCGTGTTCGCGAGGTCCCCAGCATGAAAACACGCATGAAGACTTCGCGAAAGCACAGTGACGCGTCAACTGACGTGTCAACATCGTTAATGAAGTCGCCAGCACAAAACTACGAACAAAGACCGTGCGAAGACAAACGAAGACCTCGCGAAGACAAATGAAGACCTCGCGAAGACAAACGAAGACCTCGCGAAGATGAATGAAGACCTCGTGAAGACACAATGGCCCCACAGATGCCTCATACTCCAACGGCACCCCAGAACACGCCGCGAGTGCCCCCACAGACCTCAAACTAATCACCTCGCGAAAACGGGCTGGCGCATCAACTGATGTGCAGACATTGTTCGCGAGGTATCTGGCCCGTGAAACGACGACGACGGCGACGACTTCCACTGCCAACTGGCAGCAGCAAGGCGATGATGACGGTGGTGGAGCGGGGAGGATGGCAGTGGGACAAGACGACGGAACCAGCCCAGCCCAGCCCCACAAATGCGAACCGTCGCGTCAATTGGCGTGTACGTTTCATTTGTGGGCTTGAGGAGCTCGCTGCCGCTGTCGTCGACACTACCCGCATGGCCACACGGGCAACCACCACACCCGCGTCCGACCGCGGGTAATGCAGACCCGCACCCGTCACGGGTACAGTGTCTGCGGGTACGGGTACGGTGTCCGGCCTGGCAACCCGCGGGTCACCCATGCTACACCCTAGACGTCTTTACACTGCAGTAGCAATACCAAAAATGACCTACGCTGCCGACGTCTGGTACACCCCTACACACAAGCCGCCCAACTGCACTCACAAAAGAGGATCGGTAAGAGCAATGCGCGAGCTAACAAAAATCCAGCGAATTGCCCTGATACCTATAACGGGAGCCCTAAGATCCACTCCCAACGATCTGCTCGACCTTCACGCTGGTACACTTCCCATTGACATACTAATGCACAAAACATGCCACAGATCAATACTCAGAATGGCGACTCTCCCAGCCACACACCCTCTGTACAAACCACTAAGGAGTTGCACCAGACACCTAGTCGCCAAACACAAGTCCCCCCTCCACATACTCACCCACCTCTACCACATCGACCCTGACAGCATCGAACCCATCCGCCCTCTTCCACCACACCATCATATAAATCCAGCCCTTCGTATCTCCATCGCCGGCTCAAAAGAGGACTCCATTCGACAACATGACACCGACAATGTTGATATAAAAATCTACTCTGATGGTTCCACCCTCGATGGCGGCGTTGGAGCAGCGGCAGTACTATACAGGAATGGGCGCACACAACCAAGGATCCTTCACCTGCACCTTGGCTCGAATAAAGACCATCACAACGTCGAAGCAGAGAATCTAGCAGGCGTCCTCGCCCTGCATCTCCTAAATAGCGAAACACTGCTCTGTAACGTCTCCATTTACATTGACTGCCAATCCACCATCCGCGCCTTACACTCTAACAATACTAACTCGGGTCAATATACGCTAGACATCTTTCGCAAAGCGGCACAACGGCTCCTCGACACCAACCACCTCCTCACCATCACCATCTCCTGGATATCTAGTCACCACGGCGTCACCGGCAATGAACGCGCTGACACCGAAGCCAAACGAGCAGCAAGAGGACTCTCCAGCCCACCCCATGCCCTACCACCCCCTCTCCGCCGGCGTACCTTACCATCCAACATTGTGGCCCTCAAACAAGCATTCAGCAAACAACTGGAACAACAATGGAAAGAACTCTGGATACGCTCTCCACGTTATACGCAATTCACACATATAGACCCCGATTTCCCCATCACTAAATTTTTAAAAACAATAACTAACTTGACTCGCCCCCAGACAAGGATACTCACACAGCTACGCACGGCCCATCTCCCCCTTAATGCTTACCTGCACAAGGTTAAAAGGTCCGACACCGACCTCTGCCCCAAATGTGAACAAGCATCAGAAACCATTCACCACTTCCTCTTCGAATGCCCGCTTTACCAAAGACCATGACACGCCCTTACTAACGCGCTCAGAACTCACGCCACTTCTCTAACTTATCTCCTAAATCACCATAAAGGGATCAAAGAGCTCATCATATTCGTGCGACGCACAGGCCGACTAATAGACCTTTTCGGTGACCTCCGCTCCCCTCATTATAACTAGCTAATAGAAACCCACAGCGTATATCTTCCCCTACAAAAACTAAACAACCTGCTCACACACGTCAAGATCACCGCCGCCCACCCTGCGTACACAATCAATACATCGCTACCCCCCTCCATCCAAGCCCCCGATCTCGTCACAACTCCTCCACCCACACAACGATTTCACTCCACCATAACATCCCGCCTCACTCGACAACACTCCCCACTCCCCGCCCCACCCCACGGCTCCATCTCTGTCGTGCATGTCCGTCTCGACGGCCGAGCACTTAACTGGTCCAGACCCCCACATACCAGACCCAAATGCCGGCACCCAACAGGCATCCATTGGCTAGGTGATTAAAACAGCATGGGAAATGCTGGGACCACAGGGGACTTAATTCGTCGTGGTTGCAATCACAGGTCAAATAGTTCACAGGCAAATCTCATAGCAGCAGTACATTCATAGCTTCTTCCTCTCTCCGCCTCATCTGTAATGTCCGACATAGGGTAGATCTCTGCAGGACAATAAAATTGACAAAAAGAAAAAAAAAAAAAAAAGCAAGAACCTTCGATGCAATCAAGGACTGCCAAGGCCCTGTTTCGGTCACACTCATTTTTGACCCACAAGCACCACCCAAGTACAGCCACTTCAAAAAAGCAATATTTGGCTATGCGAGCCAAAATGTTCTGGGTTTGTCTCACTATGTTTGCATCAAGCAATGCTGCTATGAATGCAAAGCTTCGGGTTTTCGTCTTCCTTTTGACAATCATACACAAATCACGAAACTCAGTTCTGAGATCAATTGTCTATGCTGGGCATCTGCTCTAATGGAACTTGTTTATGACTTCGCCAAGAAGCACATCAAAGCTCATGGACGGCCCAAATTTGAGATCCCACAGATGCGCTCTATACGCACTGTGCTTGCTGTTGTCAAAGATGGCAAACACGATACATATTTGCTTGAAGAAGTCATTGACGATGGGTTCGATCGACTTGGAGGTGGTTTTGTGAAATACATTGGCAACAGTTCAGCAAAACCGTACGGTCACCTTCAAGGAGATGTGGCCTACCGTGCAAAATTTCTTGCATTTTGCCAGCATGCACAATACATCAAAACACAGGGTCTTGCCTTCATTGGTGATTTACAGGGTATGTTTCACTCGCCAACTGTCTATACACACTATTTACAGTCTTTTCAAGGCGGAAAATCTTTATTAACAGACCCTCAAATCATTACTGCACCGTATGTCCCACATGCTGCTCACCCTCAGAAACAGCTCACATCTTTGCAGTGAAACTGGAATGGTATTTTCAGAGGGAAATTTAGCATCTACTCATGCCACGTTCAAGAAAGAACATCCCTGCAACCACTTCTGTGGATTTTTCGGCCTTGTTCCATTCTCTAACACCAGTAATGACGAGACCAAACTATTCACCTCCAGCACTGAGGCCTCTGTCTCATGGATAGCAAATGATGGAAATGGTGGCCTTGTGGATGGTATGGCACCTATGGAGTTCTCAATTCAGTCACGAAGGTCATTGAAGGAATTTTCAGAATAAAAGCTCTGTTTCGCAGTCTCTCATAGTTTAGATTTGCTGCCGTAAAAGTGAAATGAAGAGATATATTGTCCATACTACATGAAATTAAGCTCTGGATTGCCCTCGTCATCCCCCACCTCATCATCTCCTTCATCCTCATCGGTGGTAAAATCAGCATACTTGGGCTCGATTTGTATATCCCCATCTGCAGATTCAGACCCGATCAAGCCACCAATGTACTGTCCCTTTTGTCCGACTACCTTGCCACCATTGCAAAACGGTTTCATGTTGGGTGATAATTCAATTCCGTTTTTCTGTTTGAGCTGACTTGCGGAGTCTTGATGGGATGCAAGAATGGTGGTGAGTTCAGCATCCTGAGTGTCTAGAAATTGTTGCAAAAGATTCCGATACACATCCCAAAATGTGTCCGATGACACAATGGGTCGTCCAAGTTCCATGTAAAGGTTATTTGCACGCTTGTGAAAGAGGGGTGGCACAAGTTCAAAGACAGGGTGGTTAGGTGGAGCATATTCAGCTTCAACTTCATCGAACACATCCATGGGAACAGGAATCTGAAAATATGATCAGACTTTAGTCGAACAAGAGAAATTTGAATGTTACCTTAAAGTCAAGCGCCCCAAAATGACTGGGATCAGCACAAATTAGGGCAGGGATGCCATGTGGAAGGATTTTGTTCTTGACTGCATGCGGAGCTGTCCTGTTCTTGAACCGAACCCACTCATCAATCTCTGCCTGCAGCCATGGGATAGCAACCCATTGAAAAACAAGACTACAAAATGGTGAGCCCATGTTTGGGAAAATATATAATGCTTACTTTTCAAGCATTGTTTATATCGTACCACCCATTATGCACACCCAGTTCAAGGATATCTTTGAATCCAGGAGAAAAGTCACGGCGGAAAACGGACCATTTAATTTTTGATAAGATATTGTTGTGACCTTTCGCAAAACAATGCTGTAGGGTATCCACAAGTGCTGGATCCAGGCCATGTCGAATTGATGTGTGGGCATTAGCCACACCATTGTTTTCACAACCAGGATCACTCTGAGTAATGATAGGAACACCTGCAACCAAAATAGTGTTAGGATCAAGCAGGAGAAACTAGAAAAACACTGCACCGCCAATTCTTCGACAGGTTTCAAGGTAATACCACGCAATAAGCCTTGGGTTTTTATTTGTCCACCAGATTTGTAACCAATTGATTTCACCAGAAAAAGCTTCGAGACCAGCATGCAGCCAGAGGCCAAAGCGGCCCCATTTGTCATGCTGGTCTTGCGGCCATACATCATTGACACCAGCAGCCCAGAAACACCTTCTCCTGAAACCTCGGCTATGCTGACTTTGTACTGCATCACGTTCAACATGATCCAGAAGTTGATTGATAACGCCCCTGTGATATAAATGAGGAGACGAAACTAACGTAAAAACACCCACTTACTGGGGCACATGATCCCCATGCAATTCCCTCAGCAATTTGCATATAGACTCTGCACCGCGGAACGGGAAACACTTGCGAATTTCTCGGACTTTCTCATAAATAGACTCCATCGTGTGGTTTTGTTGACGGGTTGATAACAAACCCCACTTCTTGCGCAGTCGTCGAAGTGTAATCACGCTAAGGGAAGATAACCATTAGTACACATGCATCATTGATGGCTAACACCTACCTTAAGCCATATTGATCCGTATTGTAGTGGGAATTGAGAAGCTTTGTAATATCGACATCCTTCAAGCCCAAATTGAAGTAAAAGGTCAGTGGTGCACGAATATCTTCATCCAGTGCTAAAATAAAGGCGTTGTAATATCACGCACTCCCACTTCTAGCAACATAGATAGAAAGGTACTGACGTTGAGGCTTGTGTTGATTTTGTTGAGGCATTGAGTGTGGGATAGTGATAGTAAAAAACAAAGGCAGATTCAATGTGGTGTCGTTTCCGTCTTTCTTGTTCGTTCAACGTTCAAGACTTACTTTGGGCTTCAAAAGTTCGCATTTCTCTCCCTCTATTTGTTGCATCGTCTAACCTTCGTTGCAAAGCCTCTAGTACACCTTCCTCGAACCATCCCTCTCTTCTTGCGTACCACCCCTTACATCGTCCTCATACCCTATGAACACGACTTGCCATCCCCATCTGGCCCATCCTTGTGTACCCTCGCACACGCTGTGCCATCCTCGTATCCCCAAACGCCCCCAGCATGCTCCCAGCATGTCCCCTGCTGCCCCGACACCCTCCTCTACACTCCTGCCCCTGCTGGTCCTCTATAATGGTATCAGAACCTCCCTGCACTCTCTATTCTCTTTTCACACCCTATGTAGCCCCCCCCCCACACGCCCCACCATCCTATAATCCCCAACATGCCCATGCAGAGTGTCTCCATCATCAGGCAGACATTCCCCACTTCCCTCAATGTGAACCTCCACCCATCGCTTTCTGCACTCAGCTGGCGTCACTCTCGCCCAAGGCCGACAAGACGCTTGATCCGTTTCCGCCCAACTCACCACTTCCCACCGTATTACCCCACAATGCTCCCAGATGTCCCCTGCACCTCGCCTGCACCCTCCAACACCCACCCGCATCTTCATACTATCCACCTGCCATTTTCACCCTCGCACCCTCCCTTTCCACACTGTTTCTGCACTCCCCAGTGCTCTCCACATAGTCATGCACTCCCGCCTAGCACACCATCGGTAGTTCCATAGATCAACACCCCTGCATCCACCGGTCCTCCTGTAACGGTGTCAGAACCTCCACACACCCCTCTCTCGTTTCCCCACTCCCCCTCACATCCCTCACCACTTTCCTGCACTTCCCGCTTGTGTCTGACCTTCCTATAGCCTCCCACTCCTGCCTGACATCTCTCACACCCTTCTTGTGCCCTCCTGCGCCCTCCACACTATCCCCACACTTCCACCATCTTCGGCACCCTCCACATGCTATCACCATCCCCTCCTCGCATCCCCCATGCCCTCTCATGTATTCAGCGGTGTTTTACTCCTCCCATCTCCCTATGGTCTCCCAATGTCTCTATATCATCCATAGTTCCTCAGATATAGTAGCTTGAATAAATATGTCACTTTCCTGGCCAATTTGATTCCTTGGAAGTCCCTCATGTATTATAGCAGGTTGGCTTTACATTTCGTATATGTATGTGTACAGTATTCGGGGTCCAGTCATATGACTAAGGTATGCTGAGTTCAATCATAGGCAGATCACTCCGGGTTGCCATAATACTGGTGCTGTGAATCAAGCTAGTCAAGTTCAATGGTGATATTCCAGTGTAATAGGTAGCAAGGCGAGATATACCACGATCGAGAGCATGGAAAATCTTCGTGATTTGTATGCAATGGGAATAAAATTCTCCCCCAGTGTACATATAGTTGGTAAGCCGTTGTACTATAACTTTGTCAGTTATGACAATGGCCATGATCATGATGAAAGGGCCTGCGATAGACAGCAAGATTCATTGTGGATGCCATCGCGCTTCGTATTGCATACATTAGCCGTTGTAAAGATAAACTACAACTTCCCAACATACCTGTGGTAGAGCCCAAAAGTGTGTTGTCGAGAGGACTCCCCGAATAAATGGATCACTTCCACCTTTCCCAATTTCATTCTTGTCTTCTCTTATGGTGAGTAAAATGGTGTCTGCTATGAGTTGGAAAGATAGCTCTTCAAGCGAATCAGTGTTCAGAGGCACAACACGTTTGGGCTGCATCTTATTGTTGTTGGAAAGTGTGAGGAAAGTATGTCCAATGGCTTTATTCAAATGGGAAAGGCAAGCATCCCTGCGTTCATCTTCGGAGA